>OX393555.1:31899028-32499028 GCA_947650365.1 Chamaelirium japonicum
CGGATCTTAATCGGATCAGATCATGGTCAATCCAAATTTGATTTGATTATTAATCGAATCTAATCGGATCATTTTTAATTGGATCTCTGACCGAAAATCAATAACAGACCTGGGTTTATCGGATTGGATTCGGATCATGGTTCGATCCATTGACAAGCTTACATAGAGGAATGGAGACGTTGAGAGTGGTGCCCACCCTCTCTTTATTGCCGCAAGATGGGAAATCCAGGGTAAGTCGAGGTTGATCCCCCCTCTTCTAGTCTTCCCTTTCATCCATGTGGTGGCCACTTCCCCCCTTTCCTGTTTTGGTTTCCTTCCCTTTTATAGGAGCTTCCTTAGGGTTTTATTGGGCTTCTTTCTTAGTTTTTACGGTAGTCCCCAAGTTTCCTATCGTGCGTGCATCGCTCAGTGTCGATATTGCGTGTCGGTAAACATGGGATGCAATGCTTGGCGGATGGGATGCAACCAGTTTGCGCGATGTATATCCGATCGCTCCGTAAGCCTGATGGCTCGGATCTAGCTTAAGAGGACGACTATGATGCGTCCGGTCCACATGATATGCATTGAGCCTTTCTAGCAAAAATAGGCACCCATGGTCACACCAAACCCATAACTCGGGCATAGATTTCAATGAGAAGCCTCTCTTTTCTTTGGAAGACTTTTTTTTAGGGTGATCGATTTTTAGCTAAAAGACAACAATGTTTCGCTATTGCATGAAGTTCTTCTTTAAAGAAGCATTCTATCGCAAGTCCTCCAGCTCAATTCGTGACGTTTTCAAACACTTCAAATAATAAAATTGCCATTCCATTATCCATCCAGCAGAAGTAATTATTTGTACAGCAAAATAGTAACAATTGTCAGTAAAAGAGTAACAATTTTGTTCGTTGACAATATGCATGTAGCAGTTGCTACAGTGATTTCACTATACTGCTATAATAAAGTCACTTGAAAGAGTATCAATTTGGTTAATTTTTAGATTTCACTGTAGCAGCTATAGTGAAATAACTGTAGTAAGAGTATTAATTCGGTTAATTGTTACTTACCAAGCCAAATCGATACTCTTACTACAGTTATTTCATATATATATATATATATATATATATATATATATATATATATATATATATATATATATATATATATATATATATATATATATATGAATCGGGTCGGATCTTAATCGGATCAGATCAGGGGCAATCCAAATTTGATCCGATTATTAATCGAATCTAGTCGGATTATTTTTAATTGGATCTCTGACCGAAAATCTAATAACAAACTTGGGTTTATCGGATTGGATTCGGATCATGGTTTGATCCATTGACAAGCCTACATAGAGGAATGGAGACGTTGAGAGTGGTGCCCACCCTCTCTCTGTTGCCGCAAGATGGGAGATCCAGGGTAAGTCGAGGTCGATCCCCCCACTTCTAGTCTTCCCTTTCATCCATGAGGCGGCCACTTCCCACCTTTCCTATTTTGGTTTCCTTCCCTTTTATAGGAGCTTCTTGGGGTTTTATTGGGCTTCTTTCTTAGTTTTTACGGTAGCCCCCAAGTTTTCTATCATGCGTTCATCGCTCAGTTTCGTTATTGCGTGCCAGTAAACATGAGATGCAATGCTTGGCGGATGGGATGCAACCGGTTCGCGCGACGTATACCCGATTGCTCCGTAAGCCGGATGGCTCGCGTCTAGCGTAGGGGGATGACTGTGATGCGTCTGGTCCACATGATAAGCATCGAGCCTTCCTAGCAAAAATAGTCACCCACAGTCACACCAAACCCATAACTCAGGCATAGATTTCAAAGAGAAGCCTCACTTTTCTTTGGAAGACTTAGCCATAAGTCTTTCAAGGGTGATCGTTGTTTAGCTAAAAGACAACAATGTTTCGCTATTGCACGAAGTTCCTCTTGAAAGAAGCATTCTATAGCAAGTCCTCCACCTCAATTCTTGACTTTTTCAAACACTTCATATAATAAATTTGCCCTTCCATTACCCATCCAGCAGAATTAATTATTTATACCGCAAAATAGTAACAATTGTCAGTAAAAGAGTAACAACTCAGTTCGCTGACAATGTGCATGTAGCAGTTACTATAGTGATTTCACTATACTGCTATAATAAAGTCACTTGAAAGAGTATCAATTCGGTTAATTGTTAGATTTTACTGTAGCAGCTATAGTAAAATAACTATAGTAAGAGTATCAATTCGGTTAATTGTTACTTACCAAGCCAAATTGATACTCTTACTACAGTTATTTCAATATATCTGCTTCAGTGAAATCACTATAGCAGCTGCTACATGTGTTGTGTCAACCAATTGAATTGCTCTTACCAACGAATTGTTTCTCTTGCTGAACGAATTGTTACTCTTACTAGATTGGTTTGGCTGGATGGATAATGAAATTTTAGTTTTGTCATTTAAAGGGGTTCGAAAAGTCAACTACTATGACGGCAGACTTGCAGTATAATTAATCATGTTTTTTGATAGAAAGTTTATACTAAATGCAACTATTGTTGGTTTCTTATCTAGCAGCGCATCTGCTTCAAGGACTTTAACTCAATTATACCCTTTTGTCGTTTCTTATGATGGGCAAAAACATGAGAAATGTTATTCAGCCTGAAGGTTTTAGCGCGCAACTAGTGCTGTTAAAGATTTTAAAATCGCTAGTGGGTTTTCAGTCACCAGTTGTACACTGCCACGTCAATCGGGCCGGCGAAATCGGGACAAACCTTTGGGCTGAATAGCATTTTCCGCAAAAACATATTAAAAAGAAAGAAGAAAGGGAAAGAAAACACACGTCATAAAGAGTATCAAAGTCACCTCCTCAAGTTGACCAACCTTTTGTCCAATGTGATAGCCACTCGTCTGTGCCCTCTACCGACCTCTTAGAGACAAACGAGTGTCATCCTCCCCTTTGCTTAATTCATTTGCTCTTCATGATGTTACTCTCCATTAATGGTGGATCCAGAAACTTCAAAATTTAAAATTTTGATAAAGATTTTTTAAACTAAATTTAAAATTTCGAAGGGGGGCCCTCTAGAAATTTTGCCGACTTTAGGGGGGAGGGGGGCGGCACCCCGCTCAACCCCCATTGGTTCCGCCTTTGCACTCCACTAATGTGTGGTCCTACCAATCTATAAGGACATTTGTCATCCCCTAACACCCAAATAATGTTAGATCGGTACCTAACAAACAAGTTCAACTCTGCTCCAGTAACGAAATCAGCCAGTGAGGATGTCGTTGCATCGAGGAGTGTGTGATATGAACACAGTGGCCACCATGGAGGAGGATACTCTAATCACTGGCGGACAGAGCATGCATCATGGTTACTGCTTCCACATTACACGGGCCTCGATGCGATTACATCGCCGTTGGCCGATTTGGTTACCGGAGCTGAATTGTGTGGCTAACAAGCCACCCACACACCACTGCCTTCTAATTCGAAGCAAACCCTTGCATGCTTAAAAATGGGTAAATTCTTTTCACACTATCACATGGCTGCCCCTATCAAATAAAGGAGGAGATGCGATCGAGTCCCACAAGGTCACGAGCTCGAGTATGATTGATGTGGCATTTTGCTTGTTTCGTGGAGCTACATCATCTATATATACCCATTTATACATACAAGTACATAAGAGGGGGCGAAGCGCCTGAGTAATCAATGTGGGACTAAACCGCCGATACATAGTATATAGAACTACAATTAACAATTTTATCCAATGTGACAAGGACTCATCTGTGGCGGCCACCGAACTCTTCGCGACAACAAAAGTGTCATACTCTCCGTTGCTTAATTCATTTGGTATCCATGATGTTACACCCCATTGATATGTGGCCTTCCCGATCTATCGAGACATTTTCATCGTCTAACGTCCAAAAAATGTTAGATGGGTGCCTAGCAAACAAGTTTGACTCTGCTCCAGTAACAAAATCGATTAGGCGATGATGACGTCTTAGTATCGAGGCCCGAGCAATACGGATGCAGTGGCCACGATGGATGAGGCAGGCAAAGCATGCATCAACTTGCATCACGACCACTGCTTCCGTATTGCACGGCCATCGATGCTACTGCATCATCACTGGCCAATTTCGTTACGGGAGCAGAATCGAGCTGAGTCTCTTGTGTGACAAGATCAGCTCCCTCTGTGGGTGCATCGCGAGGAGAGGCTCACAAGTTCGCAAGATCGAGGACGACTGATGTGACATTTTGCTTGTTTCGTGGAGCTACATCTTGATTGAGGTTGGTGAACCTTGCATTATTGGTGTCGTCGAGACTAGGTTGATAGAAGTGATTGGATAAGGGGTCTGAGAGTTGAGTGGATGGTCTTAGAGCATGTACAACGGCCTCCTCAAATAAATCGGTGCCACCACTACTGAGGAGAATCATGAAAAAAAACCTTCCAGTAGACTCCTCAATTATGGGGGCACCCAGTGGCTCCCACCCCAATGCCTCAACCTCCTCCTCAATGATGGTGAAGAGAAATCCTCCTCAATATCAAATTGTGCACACGAGAGTGACTTTGCCATTATAAATCGTAGCCGTATGGCGACGATCGTGTGGTCCAAATGAATTTGATTGTCATTGTCCCGAAATTGACCGATTCTAACTAGTCGTTGGGCTAACCGTTGGTGCCCAACGGCTAGTCCAAACTTAAATAGGAAAAAATAACCTAGTTTTTAGAGGAAATAGGCATTAAAAATTTAAAAAACATTTTAAATAATTTCTAAAAAAAAATCCTATAAACAGTAGTACCAAGGAGAGCAAATTTTTCACCAATATCTCACTCCTCCTCTTGCTCTCTCCCCTATTTTGTGCTAATGGATCCTCGTTATGGGTTTTCCCCTACTCTCAATCGAGCTTCGACGTTTACGTCGGTGGGGGATTTTCGAAAAATCAAGAGGTGGAGTTGGCCGACAATCCATTTCCAATCTCAGAGCAACCCGAAGCGGCACTTGTCATGAAAAAAAGGAGCACAAAGAGCTTCATGGTGGCAGAGGACCTAATGTTGATCACCGAATGGATCAATTGGCATGGACGCGGTCGGCAGCACCGAGCAACACAAAGATATATATTGGAAGCGCATCACCCACTATTACCACCAATACAAGAATTTTTCCGACAACCAAAAGCAAAACTCATTGATGCATTGACGGTCAGTGATACAACTAGCCGTTAACAAGTTCACCGCATGCTACGTGCAGGTGGTGTATGAGCGATGATCGGGTACCAACAATCAAGATAAGGTAAAAGCCAAACTTGACTTGATCTTTTTTTATAAGACAAACAAAGGGTTATCAAATTCAAATTTGATGATTTTATTTATTAGATCCAACTAGCTAAGGAGTCATATTGCTCTTTGTGTGGTGTAAGTTCTTTCCAATTTAAGTATGCTTGGAACGAGCTTCGACACCAGCCTAAGTGGTTGGAGGTTGGGGCGACCAAGAAGTCCAAAAATTGTGCCTTGGCCTCTCCTATCCCTTTCTCTCCCTCTACTTCAAATACCATAAACATAGAAGAAGAAGATGAAATTAAGGCTTCATCGAGTTAGGGAGGCCACTGGGCAGGAAGATCGAAAATCCTAATAACAAGGGTAAGGCTACTGCTGCAGCGCAGGATGAGGACCATTTTATTCTTCAAATGTTTGAGAAAATATAAACTCGAAAGATCGAGATGTTAGGGAAGATATCAACAACCGATGCTGAGAGGATTACAATGGACAAAAGAGAGGGTTGCAGCTGATAATGCACGCACTGCATTTAAGGCGACGAAAGAGGAGAGGCTCAGAAATACCGAAGAGGATCAAATCATGTTGATGCAACTTGATCGTATGCCACCACCACAAGCTGCTTATTTCGCGGCCCATCTAAAGGATATCTTAGAGCGGAGACTAAGTCGGGATATGATGCCCTAGAGTTGTACCTGTACTTATTTATGATGTATTTTTTTGAATTATGTTGTGATCATACTTGTTAACTTATGGATGATGTACTAATTTAGAATCGAACTTCTAGAATTAAACCTCACATCTAAGCAAATTATATTAAATTTTAGATAAGCAAAGTACATTAAAACCTAGACTACTCTGGGCCATAAAACTGCCAAACAAGCTCGATTAGGTATGGCTAAAGAGTATAATGTGTTTCCATGTTTCTAATCCAGTGGAGATTGCTGAAAAATTAGGCAAATTCTGGAATAGGTGCATTGAAAAATAACTCGGGCTCTATCTCCTCTTACTCTTCATAGAGTTGGCCTTCATCTCACTCGTCTTCGATGATCATGTTGTGCATAATAATGTACGCAATCATGATCTCTGAAAGTATCACGCTTCTAGAAAAGTGCTGGGACCTCACACAATTGCAAAACAAGCATGGAATACCTCGAATGCTCTTTCTATATCTTTTTGTGTCGACTCTTGAACTTTCGCAAAGTATTTCTGCTTTAAAGTCACAAGTTTTGGATGTGTTTTAATGAGTGCCGACCAAGGTCGGTAAATATCGTCTATGAGATAGTGGCCTAGTTGTAGGTGGTGTTGTTGATGGTACGTGAAGGTGCATGGCAGGACTCATCCATTTGCACTGTCAAAGAAAACAAGAGATCGCTCCAACACGTTGATGTCGTTATATGATCCGAGCAATCTAAAGTATACATGTCAAATCCAGAGGTCATTGCTAGCTATGGTCTCAAGAATAATGGTCGACTCATGTATGTGATCGGTATACATACCCGCCCACGTCGTCGGGTAATTTTTTCATTTCCAGTGTATAAAGTCGATACTACCGAGCATACTTGGGAATCCTCGACCTTCCACCCCGGATAGTAGCCGTGTGACGTCATTGTTGTTGGGCCTTCGTACATACTCCTCCGAGAAGACTGCGTTGACTGCTTTAACAAAGCGTTGGATAGATTCGATTATAGTGCTCACTCTGATTTTGAGGTATTTGTCTAAGAGATCTGTCGGAGCTCCATAGGCAAACATCCTCAGAGCAGCAGTTACCTTCTATAGAGACGAGAGACCGAGGGTTTCGATAGAGTCCCTTTTTTGTACGAAGTAATCATCGTACTACTCCACCACGACATGAATTTGGTGGAACAACGGGCGAAGCATCCGGAATCTCCATCGGAATTACTTGGGACTGTAGACACAATCTTCGGCGAAGTAATCCTCGATCAATTTATTATGGCCTACAATTCGATCACGATAGATCATTTTGTGTGGTTGACTGGAGCCCCTCTTCTTTGAAGTCGATCCGGCTTGTAATTTGTTTTGTTCCTTATATGCCACCCAAGCCATGTGCATCTCCTACTCATCATCATCGTCAAGAGTAACTCATTCAAGCGATTGTGGCTGGACATGGTGCACGTTAGACGGGGGATAGAGAAGAGGTGCTGGAGAGAGAGAGAGGGGGTGTGAAGCAATGGTTATTCCAAGTGTAGAATGTGTGATATTTATAAGATAACCAGACGGCGTGTTAAGAGTGCATGTCCAATGTTCATGATTATAGCCGTTAAGCTTGGACATGTCTGACGTGTTGGAATGTGTGTCCAATGTCCAAAAATATAGCCTTTGAGCATGGACAGGTTTGATGTGTTGGAGTGCGTGTCCAAAGATAAAAAATATAGCTGATAGACAGGTTTGACATATTGGAGTACGTGTCCAACAATAAGAAATATAGCTAATGAGCGTGAACATGTTTGATGTGTTGGAGTGAGTGTCCAACAACTAAAAATATTTTTTTAGTGTCAACAACCACGCATGTTCTTATTTTTTAGTATTATTTGATATTTTTATATTTATTGAGCTTTTATTAATATTTTTCTAAATTAAATAAGTAAGATAATATAGTTGGTAATTTAATTTACAGGTTAGGGGTAAAATTGTTATAGTTTGAATTGTTAATAGCTGAAATGTTGAGGGTTAAACTGTAAAAGATAATTTAGAGGAGATCGCTATAGACTCCCATGTACCTCTCCTCCTCAAAGATGATGTGGCATACAATTCCTCCTCAACCATGCTTTTGACGAGGCCGCAATACATGCTTTTACAGAAGAGAAATGCAGTTATTTAAACAAAGTGAGGGACACCAAGGGGCAATCTGCTGACAACTCTAAATGAAAGAGGAGAGCTGGCAACTTCTGATTGGTAGAGCTATGGGCCATGGGATGAACCCTATGAGCATGTGAAGTGTGCAAGTGGTGACTGACAGCAGTGGTCGGTAATCGATTAATCGGTGGTGGGCGCTGGAGGCCGGCAAGGCGATGGTGACCGGTGGGCGAGCGGTGAGTCACCGGTGGTGGGGGGTAGCCGATGTGGCGGTGATGGGTGGTTGTGGCCAGCAAGGGTGATGGCCGATGATGGCGGTGGATGGTGGTTGGTGGGGCGACGACGGTCAGTGGTGGTGACACATTTCCCTAGGGTTCATCCCAGTGTCCATAGTTCCACCAATCAGGAGATGCTAGCTCTCTTCTCACGTGAAGTTGTGAACATATTATCCCTCACAATATTGACCCTAGATTTGTTCAATTGGCATTACTCTCTTATAAAGAGAAATATTGCATATTATACATCTACCAATAAGAAATATAAATATTGGTATAATATAATTTCCTCTTTAATCATATCTGGTACTAGTAAAAAACCGGGCAATGTTCATATGTACTTGATGCATGCCACTTGGCACAGGCGACATCATAGCCGTGGGTGAGATTTTTGCCCCACCACACTCCCGAGTGAGTTGATGCCACCTGCTCCGCTCCCTCCTTTGTGACCTGCAAGAAGATCAAGGCTCTCTCCGAGCCAAGGTCCCTCCAACACTCAAGTTAGATGAGGCACTAGGAAAAGAAGGCAAAGCTAGGGTTGCGGTACAGTTCTTGCGTGTTGTGTTACCTCTTATTGCGTATTTGGCCCTCTGGAAGAGGGTGATATTTATAAGTGTAGATAGATCATCGTGGTCTTGTGGTTCTTTATTGTCATTCTCCCGACCCGTAGGAGTAGGAAGGATGCAGTTAGTTATTCTGGCAGATTCCGTGTCCTCTAGCCGTTCTGTCCTGTCAACCTCAGAGATTGTGGGCCGTTTTACTTGGGCATGTGCTCCCACTGTCCTGAGTCAGACAATACACTCGAATCATCCCAGTAAGGTATTGCCAACTCATACAAAGAGGCTGACTCTTTAGGGAGCCCTAGCCACTCGGATCAACCGAGTAGTCAGGGTGACGAAGCCGTGACGCACTCAAGTTAATCCATGTAGTCGGGGTGGCATGCCCGTGATGTACTCAGGCTAACCAATTAGTCTGGGTGACAGAATCCGTGATGCACTTGAGTTAAAAGCAAGTAGTAGGGGAAGCATGCCCATGATGTATTTGGGTTAACCGAACAGTCGGGGTGGCATACCTATGACATGCTCAGGTTCAATGGGTAGTAGGACATACTTGGGCTAACCGTGTCATCGGGTGGCGAGCCCGTGATGTACTTAAGCTAGCCGAGTATGATCCCTGCCGGTACTTTAGTAGTTTCGTCTAGCATACATTATTTGCCACGCGTCGCTGTGGGATTGGTAAGCAAAAATGCCCTCTGGCATTAGCCCCCTCTCGGTCTACTATCGCGGGGCAATTGGCCTTGATCCAATGGTGCGGATCTTGACAGTTGTGAGGCATCCGTTTAGTGGATTTAAAGCACCCCCCATACCATCATTACTCCTTGAAAATACTGTTTGGCGTAGGGCTGGCAATTCAGACCCGACACGGCAGACCCGATACGACCCGACACGAAGTTAACGGGTCTGGGTCAGGGCTAAACAGGTTCGGGTCGTAAAAGGGTCGACATGATAGATCCGTTTAATAAACGGGTCGGGTCCGGATTTACGGTCTAGACACAATAGACCCGGGAAGACCCGTTTAGTATTCAACGGGTCGGGTCGGGTCGGGTCTACCCACAATCCGATCCTGTAATATATAGTATCAGCGGGTCTATCAAGTTAGGTCGGGTCGAGTCGGATCGGATCGGATTGGGTCAACTGAGTAAACCCGTGTGGTAAACAGGTCTAACGGGTCGGGTTCGGGTTTAGGATCTAGACACGAATAGTTAAACAGGTTGGGTTCGGGTCTAGGGGTTTTGGACATGACCCGAAACTAGACACGACACGAACCCGACACGACCCATTGCCACCACTAGTTTGGCGCCTATAAATTCCGCCATTAGGAGTGTGAGGGGGGCACGCTTAACCAACTCTAATTTTCTTTTCATCTTGTTTCTTCCTTCCGTTCGTGCTCTTGAGACCTTTCATCTCTACCCGCGTCAGTTGGGAGGGAATGACTGGCGAATGCTGCGGTGTTGCGACGTACTTCACATTAGGGGTGACAATGGGTCGGGTTGGGTCGGGTTCGGGTCGGGTTGAGACATAGGTATAAGAGCAAAACACCCAACCCGAACCTGACCCGTTTAATAAACGGATCAAAAACTTAATCCCAAACCCGACCCGTCTAACAAACGGGTTGACCCGACCTGACCCGTTAAACCCGTTTACTAAATAGGTTAGGTCGTGTCAGGTCGGGTTGGGTCGGGTTGGGTCAACATAACCCAGGAAAACCTGTCGGGTTAGGTCAAGATGGGCCGGGTTGGGTCGGGTCGGGTTGGGTTGACACGACCCATTTGGTAAACGGGTCAATCGGGTTATAAGTTCAAACCCGAACCCGACCCATTAAATAAACGGGTCAATCGGGTCAACCTGTTTATGACCTGAACCCGTTTTGGCCAAACCCAAACCCGCTAGCTTCGGGTCGGGTTGGCGGGTCGGGTCAAGGATTGCCACCCCTACTTCACATGCTAGGAGTGCAGGTAGACGTCGCGTGGTTCAGGGACTTTTAACGCTTAGTTATTTAGTCTTCTCTATGAATATGATGAATGTCTACCTTTGAGTGCTTGATTCATGCATTGTATCACATTATGACTTGCACTCCATGCAAAGTTGCTTCTTAGCTTGCACTTTTTATCGCTTTGTCTAATTTTTGCCAAAAAGAGGGAGATGGTCAAAAAGAGGGAGAAACTTTTTATTGATTGCTTGTCTGCGACATAGCGGTAGTATGTAATTGAGGGGGAGTCTGTAGTTTTCTATTTATCGTGATACTCCTGCCTAACTGCACTCACATTATATATATGCTTCATCCAATACTTCATATATGTTTACTCTTTATTAGACTAACAATTACAGGGATTGAGAGGTATTTGATATGTTTTCTTAGGTGTACAGAAATAGATCACTCCAGACTAAAACTTTAATGACATACTCAAGTCTAAGTCTTAATTTGGAGTGAGTTATATAGGAAACTGAGACATGTAGGGTGATCATTGTGCTTAGAGGAAGAAGGCTATATATAAGTTTCACCTATATGATAAAGGGGGAGATCGTTAGCGGAAAATTTGCAAACACCCTTGTCATAATTTATGTGCTCAAAATATTCTCGGTCCTAGTTTAAGTTCTAGTGTCATGGTCAGTGTCAGAGCGATAGCATACACAATCACATTCAGCTCGACATACATCAGTTGAAGACATAAAGATCACTGCAAAACAATAACCCAAGGTATATTGGTTTTGCTTATACTTGGGATTGTATGACTCACTACTGAGTAGAGGAATAGGTTAATCCGTTTTAGCATAATGTTGTTGTGTATCGTTGATTTTTCGCTTCACATATATGCTAATCGTTGATTTTTCAATTCATACGAATTTCTAAAACTGAGTTTCAAAATATTTTCCAGATTAGTGAGTTTTCATTTCTTGATATTGGGCCAATTGACTTCATGATTTCGGACTTCTATGCTTTCCAGAATGATTCCTCTGGTTTTCTCAAGTTCGAAACACTTAACATTTCTTACAAATTCGGACTTTATTTTGGTTTTTGAAATATTCAGATTTACTGGGTGCACCTAGTAACATCCGTCCTAAACACATAAGATACTGTCCGCTCTACTCTTGCCCGCATGAGAACTTCCCAGGAGGTCATCCATTCTAGTACTACTCTCGCCTGAGTATACTAATTAACTATAAAGTTCTTACAAAATCCATAGTAGCACACGGTTTTAAAATGCGTCTTGGCAGGAAAGGTGGTGAACCCCCAAACATAAGATATTGTCCTCTATTGGTATATTGGGTATCGAACCCTCAATCTCCAAGTTTTGTACTAGTATGGTTACCATAGAACCGCCTAGAACGTGTTTTCTATATTTGGGAGGGGAAATTGTATAAGTAACTCAGGATCTTCTTCTCTCCAAGCAATGTGGGGCTAACTCATGGCCTTGAACACCTCACCTCACCTTATCCATCTTGGCATCACAGCCTCAGGAGTCTTGGCTATTGGCTATTAGATCTTGGTCATCACATATCTTGCACGAGCGTTGTGTCTCTAGTGAGCCCTAGTGCATGTTTCATCGCACACGCAGGTTGCACTTGGCAGTTTACTAAGTTCCACACTTAGGATTTTTCTGTGTCAGAGAAACTCCACACACGTCTGAACAACTACTCAGACCATGTGACTAGGGTGTCTGAACAACTGTTCGAACCCTTAGCCTGGCCGTCCGAATAACTATTCGAACTAGTGACCCAGGGGTCGAGCAATTCACAAGTAGTCCGGACCGTCAGATGTCATCTGACACAAGCCGTCCGGAAAAATGTTTGGACCCTAAGGCTGGCTGCAGACTTTCTTGGTCTGGCAGTCGAACAAATATTTGAACCGCAATGCTTAGCTGCCTGAATAGATATTTGGACCTTATAGTTACCAGGTTTGACTTGGTCCTGGGGCTCTTGCATTGTTGGCTTGTTTTAAGCCCTTGGATCATTATCCAATGTCCTGCGGTCATTGGGGATTGTTCTAGGGTATATAAGGCCTTAGGACCATAGAGAAAGCTCTCTTTCACTTATTTCAAGAGTAAATTTTTAAAGAAAGCTTAGTAGAGGGATTGGGTATTTTCTTGAATATGCCCTTTGTGGGTTAAATCAATACCTTGTCATGGCGGCTCTTATCATGGATGATTCCTCATTGAATTGATCTCTAATTTCTATACAAATTTGATTGCAGATTCTCTTTTTGGAGGTAAATGAGCTAGCCTTTTGTTTGCAAAGCCCTTTTTTTTTGTTTTCTTGCGAGAGAACTCTCAATGGTTAGGTTTTTTCGAAAAGAAACTCAATGATGGGTTTATTCGTTGAGATAAAAGGCAGTTGTAGATCCGATTTGCCAACCCCTTTTTGATGGTTAGCCGTGAGGCCAAGTAGTAGGTACTTCGTGTGGAGTGGGGTTCACTAGGGATCGGCAGGCGGGAGAATGTATCAGTGCCATAGAAAACCAGAAGGCGAAAGGAGCAATGTGATCGTGTGTATGTACCAGTCTTGTAACTTCAAATTATAGTCAGCACACCAATTTGAGGAATAAACTACTAAAATAAACGACGGACAAAGTTCGTCTTTTAATAAACAACAGTCAATACATATTTTTTAGTGGTAAAAAATGACGGTCATTGAAAAACGATAGACTAAAAGACGACGGTCATTACCTGTCCTTTTTCAACAGTATTGGTGTAGTGAGTGGGTTTTTGTAGAGCTCCAAGCTTGTTCGGTGAGGATTTTCCTAGCTGGGTTTCCTCATAAAAATATTCATAGTGTTTTCTATGATTGCAATGATTGATAGAGCCTTGTTTGTTTCCACCCTTGACCTACTACATGCAACCTTGAGAGAAAGCGAGGAACAGAGTTGCGGGCATTCTTTGATATATCAATTGCGGAACACAATGACATTCTCAAGCAATAGATGCAACAAAGCACAAAGTAGGAAAATTCAACAAAAATAAAACACAAAAGCACATAGAGCAGAGAAATAGATTTTACATGAAAACCCTTGTGGGAGAAAACCATAGGCGAAAACAATCATACAATCCACTATAAGGGAGAAACCAAAGATGTTACAAGCACCCTCTCAACTTCTACGAGAAAATCCTAACTCGCCTTTAAGATTTCTCTTCCTCTTAAAAATCTCACCAAGGTCCCTCTCAAATCAGTCATCAACCTTTTTCAGTCAACACAAAGTTTAGTCTCTCAATATCCTATATATAGTGTAGAGTTTATATCAAACAAAGACACAAATCTGTAACGACCAGATTCTTGAAGAGGACAAACCAATTAATCAATCGATGTAACGACCCTTTTTTATTATTATTATTATTTTATTTTACTGTGGCGGGTCTGTCAGAGCCAGCGAGGTGCCGGCGCGTCTTGACGTGAGTCGAGGTCGAGTCAGGCGCAGCACGGGCAATATCGAAAAAAAAAAGAGAGAGAAAGCAAGAAAGAAGACAAAAAAAAAAAACTATAAACTATAACTAAAACCTAACCCACTACCCAACCCTACCCGAACCTAAAACCCACTACCCGAACCCATCCCCAACCCCCCAAACCTAGCCCAGCCCGTGACCCCCCCCCCCCCCCCTCCCTCTCTCTCTCTCTCACTTCCTTTCTTCTCTCTTTTCTCTGATCTCTCTCTCTCTCATCAGGCCCCTCTCTCCCTCTCTCTTGGATCCTCCTTTCTCTCATCGGATCTCTCCCCCCCTCTAATTCCCCAAACCCGATCCGACCCGGCCCTCCCCCCAAATCCGTCGCCCAAGCCACCCTCCCCTCATCCCGAGCCGCGATTCCGGCCCAGATTCCCGCCGATCGCCGCCCCCCCTACCCACCCGGCCGCCACCACTACCCGCCCCCCCCCCTACCCCGCCGGCCGCCGCCCTCCCCTCCCTTTAAAACCCCTGCCCCACTCCCCCTCTTCCCCCCTGCCCCAGTCCGACCCCGACCCTCTCCTCTCTCCGATCTCTCTGATCTCTTCCTATCCGACCCTCCTCATCCCTCTTCTCCGAGCCCCTCTTCCCCGTCCGATCTTTCTCTCCCTTCTCCCTCTTGCTGCGTGTGTGGCGCGTGGCAACTGGAGCGCTGCCGGCCGAAGGAGGAGCAGCCGCCGAAGCATACCGGCGCCAGGGAGGAGGACGCACCAGAGCCGGGAGGAGCCGTAGCCGGTCGAAGCCGACGACCCTGGCACTAGGTCGGCCCTTTCCCCCCTTCTTTTTTCTTTTGTGTGTGTGTGTGTTGTGAGTTGACCGACCACAGCCACCCCCCGTTCGCCTCATGCCACGGCCATGGCCGCCGGCCCGGTGGCTGGCGACCGTGCAACCACCGAGACCCCTCCCCCATTGTGATCTGCGTGACCATGGCTATCGGCCATGTGGCCGGTGGCTGTGTAGCCGGCGAAGCTGACCCGGTGCCGGCGGTATTTTTTTTTCTTTCTTGTGGACCCTATCGACCTCGATACGGCCATGGTTGCCTGTGGCCTCTACAGTCATGACTGCCGGCCAAGTGGCCGACGGTAGTGCAGTCGGCAAGGCAGACCAAGCCAAGCCAAACCCCCATCCGACCTGCCCGACTAGCTAGGTGCTGCCCCGGTTGGTTTCGTTGCCGAGGTTGTCGATGGCCTTGCCATTGGCGGCCGGGCAACGGGTAGCGCACCCGATCGCCCTTGGCTCAACGCCATCTCGCGCCCAACCACCATCGTGTCGACCGAGCTAGACCGCAACCTTTCCCTTGCACGACCGTTGCCGGTTGCTTGACAACCGCGGTGGACCGACGACAGGTAGCCCTGATGATCTCACGCCAAGTTGCGGCTTGGCACACCAAACCCCAACTCTCGACCTCCCCACAATGTCGATCAAGCCCTTTCGGCCCACACTCATGATTAGCAGGCCCGATCTCCTCGGGTCACGCTCGTATCAAGTTGATGATACGGATGCGGGCCAAACCACCTCGCATAGCCTTTTACGCGCGAGACCGACTTCAACAACTAAGACCGACCGTGATTGGCTTTTGCCGATTTTGCCACCGACCGACGCGATTATGACCGTTTGGCCGGATTAGAGCATTTGGACCATAATGTGGCTTTTGGCATCGGCAACACCGACTAACGATGACGCTACCCTTGGCACAATGATTTGCGTGCCAGTAGACCAGCTCCTGAAGACGCTACCTTTGGCGCATCGGTTTGCATGCCAGTAGACCGGCGTTCGATGATGCTACCCTTGGCACATCGGTTTGTGTGCCAGTAGACCGGCGTCTGATGACGCTACCCTTGGCACATCGGTTTGCGTGCTAGTAGATCGGTGTCCGATGATGCTACATTTGGCAAATCGCTTTGCATGCCAGTAGACCGGCATCCAATGATGCTACCTTTGACACATCGGGTTGCGTGCCAGTAGACCGGTGTCCGATGATGCTACCTTTAGCGTATCGGTTTTGCATGCCAGTAGACCGATGTCCGATGACGCTACCTTTGGTGTATCAATTTGTGTGCCAGTAGACCGACGTCCGATGATGCATAAATTCTCGGCTCGGCCAATAAGGGCCTAAGCCAGCGATATTTTAGTAGGACTTAATGACCATAGGCCGCTGGTATGTTTGGCAGTTAGTGGGCACGTGGACCGAGTCGGAGGCGGAGCGGAGGGCACCTAGCAGCATCAGCCCGAGCACACTTTTCAGGTGACATTGCACGCTGTTTAGATAATTAACTATGCTGTTATAGAACTTAAGGGTAGGTGTCCATAAGCTGCATGCGGATCCCGCCGGACATCGCCACATGTAGTCGAGTGGACCCCGCCTTGCATACAGAGTCGCGAGTCCGACGACGCATGCTTAATAATATAATTAAATAATAAATTTTCTGATTGCTTGGACACTGTAAGTAGGAATTTCCTTCATGTTAGAAATTAATAATTAAATAATAATTATCGGGCTCACTCTCCTAGATAGAGTGTGGAGACCCGGGCACACGGGAATACGGACGAGGGTAAAACATCAAAATTACTTTATTATCATGATTGTGTGATATTCTATCATGTGAAACGATTTGGACCCCGTGCACGTAAGGGCCGTGAACCACCCTACGCGCACAGCCGAAGATCAGTAGGCTAGGGAGTCACGAGCAGGGATTGTGGTAAAGCCAATAAGTGGTGCTCTTGAAAAGGGATTGACCTAACAATCGTGTCCCAGGATAGTTGAAACCCCCAAGGAAAGCAAGTTGGGTGGTAGAGCTCCACGTGAAAGACGGGAAACCCCTTATGATCATATGGGTGACTTTGCGCATGGTGTCGGAGTATGCGCGGCGAGAGTGTTGGCCCTTTACATCGAAATAAAAGGCCCTATAGTAATGCCCGACCGGGGGCAGGATGAACAAAATATATGGGGTTCACATTGTGTGTGTTTAATTTTATTAATTGTAAAATAATACTCTCGATAACCTAGTGATAGTAGGAATTGCATGCGAATGTAGACAAATGAATGGACACTTAAGGCATGATTGAGAACTTAGTGGACAACTAAGCTAATCAGTAAACAGTGTATAAAATACGGGCGTCATTAATTACCTAGGCAGTTAGCTTATCACTAGCCATTTATTTGGCTAATCTCCCAATTCATTTTGGGGGCTACTCATTCCCATGAGTAGGCTCTTCTGCAGGTTCGGAGACTCAGGGGTAGCCGCAGCAGCGAGGCCAGCGATGGAGTTAGGATGGCGGTGGAGTCTTTGATTACAGTAGGTCTTGTAGTAGTCATTTTCCTTCTGACAATGTAATCATACTTTATTTGGCTTAGTGTATGTTATTAGTGGCAATGATCCAGCTGTATTCTTTTTGGGTAGGCCTCTCCTCAAGGCCCCAAGCCTAGGATAGCTCACAATAAAGTATAAATCATAAAGTGATCAAATTGACTAGCCCATTAGATAGGACATGTGAACCAGTGCCTGAGTGCTAGAGAGCGAGCGAGGCTACTCGGCTCGCTGTTAGAGGCTTGAGCCTCGTGCTCCCTTTAGAGGGACTTCTGTCAGCATGTGGGGCACTAGCAGGCTGCACATGCTGAGAGGATAGCCCGGTTGAGGGTCGAGCGTGATCATCTCTCTGTCGATAAAATTGTATCTTTATACTTTCTTTGAAAATAAAAATATTTTCGTAAGTTTAAAATATTTCTTGAGAGAGTAGAAGCCCTGTGAGAAACCCTAATTGGAGTAGACAGTTGACCAAACCCTAAAACCCTTGGGTTTTTTTTTCAATTCACACCCCAGGAGTCGATTTCAGATTTCTAGAGCGTGACAATCGACCTGTCGATCAGCCGGCTTGGTCCCGACTTGGGAAATAAATCTAATCATTCTGTAATAGAACCAATCGATATCCCAAAATTAATGCACCTCTTATGTACAACAAAACCGACCGATCGGATAGTCTGACTTTGTTTTACTTTCGGTACTATTTTCTATGATCTATATAAATCTTAATTATAGTGAGTATATATAGATTCTTACCTGTCAAGTTCTGTATTTTTTGTATTATTTTTTATTTTTAGCTCGGAGCATAATGGAGTTGATCATAAAGGAAGGACTTTGACAAATTACTAAATTTTTGTTAAATCTGTCTTTTGAGGTTGTGTGGGTCATCATGTTCTTTTATTTATTCCCAACCCAAATCAAAGAATAATGTGATATCACACTTCTCAATCAAGGGCACAATCACTACTTTTTTTTCCATAAGTGTCCTTTTTTTTCACAAGTAGAAGAGGTGAGGAAATACATTTCCCGGAAAAAAAAATTTCATTGTTCTTTTACTTTTTTTGGTGAGAAATCTATTTCATAAGAAACTAAGTTATCCTGTTTTAAGGGAATTATTTTCCCCAACCAAAGACGTGTTAAAGTGACGTGTGAGTTGAGAAAAATCTGAATACGCGAACGACATCCCTGACCTTGTTCGTTCGTCTCTTCCGTGGTGCCCTCACTCGTTCCCCACATCTCCCACGCAGGCGCAAGGATCGATCATCAGGTGATTTTACTCCCCTCTCTCTCTCTCTCTCTCTCTCTCTCTCTCTCTCTCTCTCTCTCTCTCTCTCTCTCTCTCTCTCTCTCTCTCTCTCTCCCGCCGGCCCGTGCCTGGTCAATCGGAGCGGTGATCTGTTGCATATGTGGATGATCGCATTTTTCAGATTTTTCAAAGGGATTGAACCCGATAATTTTCCTCTCTCTCTTACTCCGGCCCATGCCCAACCCTTATTTTTTGAGAACCATGCCCAACCCTTATTAACAACATCAGTCATTGGAATGATGACATAGCCTCTTCCCCTGAACCATCCGTGCTTGGCATGCTCTATCCATGCATTTTTATAATTTTATTGGGGGACTTAGTGATAGGCCCCTCACAAGAGATCGGTTTAGAAAAAAGGACAAACAACAAGATGGCTTTGTACCAGATCCTAAAAAAAGATGCAAGTCCTTCCGATTGTTTTTCTCCTCTTTAATAAATAACAAAAAAGTCTCTTTAGAGCAACTCCCTCTGTCCTTATCGCTATAATAACTCGTAGATTTTCCTACAGTGAATTCATTGTAGCAAGAGTAACAATTTGTGCATATTACTACTCCATAAAGATTAATTGCTGCTCAATAAACAAATATTGTTGCACTTTTGCTACAGTGATTTTATTGTAGCAATTTTTTTCGGCAAAATTTTTCAAAAAAAATGGTTATTAATGTTAGCTCCTTAAAAAGGTTTTCATTTAACATTAAGGATATGTAAAGTTTGAACTTAACGATAAGCCTCTGTAGTTGAACTTAGGCTAACACAAGCTCTTTCTCCTATGCATATGTAATAACAAACTTTTTAAATGATAATTTTACCCCAATAGATAAAGTATAATAATCGTAGCAAAAGAGTAACAATTTATAAAGAGCAAAAATCCGTTAGTTTTGGCTAACGCGAGCTCTTTCCACACACATGTAATAACATAACTTTTTAAGTGATAATTTTAGTCCTACATATAAAGTGTAACAATCGTAGCAAAAAGTAACAATTGGTAAAAAGTAACAATCTGTTAGCAAAGAGTAACAATTTGATATGTCAAAATGCCTTAATTATCGATTAATTGTAGCGGTATTTCTGCTCATGTGTTCACAATATGAATTTTTTTGTAATTAAAAATACTATTAATTATGCGAAAACAAGCTGATTCTACCTTGCACAAAAAGAATAACAATTGGTAAAAAATTGTAACTCGGTTGGTTGATAGAATAAAAAAATAATAATAAAAATATATAATTTTTTTTTTTTGGTTTTAAATCGACAATCTAGAGTGATTTCAATTGATTTTCATACAAAAAATAGTTCGTGTTAGTTGATGGCAGAAAATTTAAATTTAATGAACTTGGGCTGGCCGTTATTGTCCTATTTTTCAATTTGATTTGGCAAGATTTCGGGAGGGAGCTATTGCACTACGGGACTTGTAGGAGGGTTTATTGCAAGTTAATACCTTTGTTAAGGAGCTATCACTAAGTCCCCCCAAAAAAATTACTACAGTGATTGTTACTCTTTTTATGTATTGATTTATGTCAAAATCGAATTATCGCATCCCTGTATAGTAGCACGTAGGGGTAAAATGAACAGTTTTCAAGCGGGAAACGTAACACTAAAGCATCTCAATGTCCATTCTTTTCACTAAATATAATTGTTAGAAGGACCTAACACTAATTGATCAGATATTTTATTTCCTTGTATGTCCCATCTCCCACCTGATTACCATGATACCACACCAGAATAAAAAACAGCAGAACACAACAAACAATTGCAATCTAGGAGCTCTCTCATCCAAAGATCACTCTCCAAATCCTCCAATCCAACAACTTGCTACAAAATCTTCTCATTGGGGAGGGTGGGAGGGAACAAAAGCTATGGCTTAATAAACTATGTATGGTTGAACCAAAAGCTTGGAGTCATCATGTAGGTTGGTGCATTGAGCTTAATATACAAACTTATCATCACTTTGTCTCTCCAATAATTTATATGGGCATGGTGAGCAACAGTTGGGCAATGGCAATTAGCTAGTGATTAGCTTTCTCATTTGTGGGGCTCCATGGGAGTAGTGGGCCAATGGGGGCTAAGAAAGCTTCCCCCCCCCCCCCCCCCTCTGACGAAGCTTCCGCCATTTGTCGTGTCGTGGATGGCCGACCTCGAGGCACTACTCCATTAAGGGTGGAGGAAGATTCGGAGTGTGTTATGTGTAGCACTAATAATAAGGCTAATCATAAACCGAGAGGGAAAGAGAAAGAAAGATAGAGGAATAAGGGGGATGCAACTTTGAAGAATAAGGTGTATTTATCATTTATCATTTTGTTTTTTGTTATTGTATTCGCCACGTCCTTTAGAGGAACAGAGACTGGGGTCGCATCCCAATAGCAAAGCACCTGCCCACAAGCCATGCGGTAGGTTGCATGAACAATATCCTTGGGTTTACTCACATCTATATGATGGGTTTATATTTCTCTTAGTGGCGGGCTTATCTCTCATATTTGTGTTAGGTGTATTTGAACTCATGGGAGACATTATTACAGGCACAGATAAGGTTGGAACCCTAGGCTTATCTCTAAACACTAGTAGACAATGTAATGACCGAAAATAAAATTAGATAAATGAATAAAATATCCAAAAATAATAGAGGGGTGTGTGTGTGTGTGTGTGTGGGAAAAGAGAGACTCGATCTAAGGTGCAGCGTCGTTGCTGCACCTCAGGCATTGTTTGTCATTCTAGAAGTTTTAGAATTTGATGATTTTTGGTGGATGTGTTCTCTTAGGTAAGGTGATCATCCTCACAAAAATTAGTAAATTCTAAAACTTCTAGGGCTATCAAATGTTCGAAACATTTTCGACCGTTCACTGTAACCATTAATTTTGCTGAACTTATTTGATGACCCTAGAAGTTCTAGAATTTGTTGATTTTTGGTGAGGTTGATCACCTTATCCAAGACAACACACCCACCAAAAATCATCAAATTCTAAAACTTCTAGGGAGGGTAAATAAGCAAGAGGTGCAGCAACGATGCTACACCTCAGGTGCAAGCTCCCTGCCCTATATATATATATATATATATATATATATATATATATATATATATATATATATATATATATATATATATATATATATATATATATATATATATATATATATATATATATATAGGGGCGTGTTAGGATGTGGCGTGCAGTGCATGCGGTATCGCACCGCAGCCGTCTGATGTACTGCTGCGTGCGCATGCAGCGGGTGCATCAGACGGTTGTGGTGCGACATCGCATGCACCGCACGCCATATTTTATCATTCCTCTCTCTCTCTCTCTCTCTCTCTCTATATATATATATATATATATATATATATATATATATATATATATATATATATATATATATATATATATATATATATATATAGAGAGAGAGAGAGAGAGAGAGAAATGCTATAATGCGGCACCTCACCGTAGCCGTCTTATGCACCACTGCGTGCATGCGATAAACGCAATGCGTGCATCAGACTGCTGCGGTACGGTGCCGCAAGTACCGCATATCGCATTATAGCATGCCCATATATATATATATATATATATATATATATATATATATATATATATATATATATATATATATATATATATATATATATATATATATATATGAGGGCTAGGTTCCTATGACATGTCATAGGGAGTACCCTATGACATATGGTAAATTAGTAATGCTACAATGGTTAGAATGTGCTGAATTTTTTTGAGGGTGATCACCTTACCTTAAATAGAATGTCCACAAAAAATCAAAGCATTCTAAAACTTGTTGGGGCATCAAATGCTAGAAGCTTTATCGGCCATCCATTTTAACCGTTAAATTTAAAAACATATTTGATGCCTCTAGAAGTTTTAGAATGAGCCGATTTTTTGCGGGGGTCCTATCTAAGATAGGGTGATCATGCTCATAAAAATTCAGAACATTCTAAATATTCTAGGGTTACTAACTCACCATATGTCATAGGGTACTCCCTATGACATGTCATAGGAACTCATTTCCCTATATATATATATATATATATATATATATATATATATATATATATATATATATATATATATATATATATATATATTAACTTTGATCTTCTTTAGTGCAATATACTTGGGGAGAAATAGAAAGCATTAGGGCTCACCAATTATTTATAAATCCCAGAGCACAAAGGATACCATTAAGGTTCATTGCGGCGAAAACAAAGTTTTTATTTAATCTGATCACAATATGTACATCTAGACTTTTGATGGACAAAATATTTGATATCACATGTTAAGTGTGGAGCCTGATAACACTGAGGAGTACTAATTATTGCCCTGGTACGACGATCGTGGAAAGAGTATTTTGGGTATTTCTCTTTGTCGGTGGCTCACGTCCATAAATAATTTTAAAACCCTAATTTTTTTTTATGTATGAGAGACCGATAACGCTGGTCTCAGGAAAAACTCTTGTAATCGAGAGTCTGCTCTTTGTTTTCACTTCGAAGCATATTGGAATTGGCATAGAATGAGGACGTAGGCACATCACTAAACATCGCTAAAAACCTTATCTGTTGTCTAATTGTACAGGGAGGTAGCCGGTGGTGAGCATCAGCTTGTAGAGGGAGAGAGCTCCGAGAGGCTCTTCCCTCTCTACGTGGGTCCGATTGTGGTTGGTCGGGGGAAGCTGTGACGACCAGAGTTCCTCCCCAAAAGTTACCAATTGAGGAGGAGAGTAATCAAATATATTAGGACAAGGATCTCCGCCACCATTACCGATGTGGGACTAAACCGTGTGAGTGTGAGGCATAACCGTCTCAACATCCTCATTTGCATTCGTTAACCACAAGAGTATGTACATGTCCAAACTATCAACTACAAGATACGTATTCAAATACTTAATTTAAATAGAAGTACATCCGGACAATTGCACGTGCTTGTCACGTGCCTAATGCTTGTAGACCAAGGCTACACCAGTATGGGGCGACACATGGGGTGGGGTTGACACCTGCCACTTGGCAGCAACCTACTGTGACTGGGCCCCACCAATTGCAACAACGGACTAGCACGCGGGCAGGTGGGCCCATCCCTCCCTCCCGCCGCCCCCCACGCGCCCACCTCCTATTGGTCCACTTAAACCAGTCTCCAGTACTCCCAAATCCCCGCAAGATATTTAGCCGTTATTACGATCTCCTCAGTCTCTCGAGTGCTCTCCACTTCGTTATTATAAATTAAAGGCGACAGACCCCCAAAACCAGGTGCGCGCCTCCGATGGCCGCGGTGCAGTCACCGCCGTCTCCTCCGCCGCCCGCAGTTTCGCTCACCCGCCTTCTTTAACCGAGGGAATCGCCGTAGCAATCAGAACTCAGAGGGGGGAGAGATGGGGAATGAGGAGGAGGGAATCGCCTCCACCGCCGCCGGTGGCGGCGCCGGGGAGGTCCGGAGCTTGGTGCTGGGCAAGTACGAGATGGGACGGCTGCTGGGTCAGGGCACCTTCGCCAAGGTGTACTACGGTAGGGACCTGCGCTCCGGCGAGAGCGTGGCCATCAAGGTGGTCAGCAAGGATCAGGTCCGGCGCGAGGCCGGGCTGATGGCCCAGATCCAGCGCGAGATCTCCGTGATGCGGCTCGTCCGCCACCCACACGTCGTGGAGCTGAAGGAGGTGATGGCCACCCGCTCCCGAATCTTCGTCGTCATGGAGTACGTCCGCGGCGGGGAGCTCTTCGCCCGCGTCGCCCGCGGCAAGTTGCCGGAGGACCAGGTCCGCCGCTACTTCCAGCAGCTCATCTCCGCCGTTGAGTTCTGCCATTCCCGCGGCGTCTCCCACCGCGACCTCAAGCCCGAGAACCTGCTCCTGGACGACGCCGGCGACCTCAAGATCTCCGACTTCGGCCTCTCCGCTCTCCCGGAGCAGCTCCGCCACGACGGGCTCCTCCACACCCAGTGCGGCACGCCGGCCTACGTCGCCCCCGAGGTCCTCCGCCGCCGGGGATACGACGGCGCCCGCGCCGACGTCTGGTCCTGCGGCGTCATCCTCTTCGTCCTCCTCGCCGGGTTCCTCCCCTTCCAGGACGAGAACCTCATGCGCATGTACCGCAAGGTGTTCCGCGCGGAGTACCAGGTCCCCCCCTGGTTCTCTGCCGACGCCCGGCGCCTCGTCTCCCGCCTCCTCGTCGCCGACCCGGACAAGCGCATCTCCATCCCCGCCATCATGCAGGTCCGCTGGTTTAAGAGGGGCTTCTCCCGCCCCATCCCCTTATCCATGACGCCTCTGCTGCCTCCTCCGCCGGAGAAGCCTCCGTCGCCGGAACCAGCGGAGACGACGGAGGAGGGAGGAGAGAAGGTGAGGTCCCCGAGGTTCTACAACGCATTCGAGCTGATATCAGCGATGTCGTCGGGGTTCGACCTGTCGAGCCTGTTCGAGAGCCGGCGCAGGGGGGGGGAGGTGTTCACGTCGCGGCAGCCGGCTGGGGAGATCGTGGCAGCGCTGGAGAGAGCGGGGCGAGGGCTGGGGTTCGCGGTGGAGCTGGCCATGGGGTACAAGGTGCGGATGGAGGGTCCGGCGGAGGGGCGGAGCGGGCGGCTGGTGGTGACGGCGGAGGTGTTCGAGGTGGCGCCTCAGGTGGCCGTGGTCGAGTTCTGCAAGATATCGGGGGACTCGCTCGAGTACGCCAAGTTCTGCGAGGAGGGGGTCCGTCCGGGGCTCAAGGACATCGTGTGGACCTGGCAGGGGAACGATCCCAGCGACGACATCGGAGGGGGTAATCTGTTCAATGATCACCGGAGGTGACCGGACCGTACATCCTTTCCCTCACTTATAGATGCAGTAACTACTGTTGTTAGTACTGATGGGTGTGCAGACCTGTGAATAGTTGTTTGTGCGTGTGGTGAAGAGTAAGGTACAAAATTCAGTTAGTTAGCTTTATAATTTCTGTTTTTTTTTTTCGGAAAGAGTGCTTTATTTCTTAGATTAATTCTGTGGATGGTTTGGATTTTTTGATAATTTGTGATTTTTTCTTGGAAAAAAATCAAAGAAAAGAAATACTGATTTCTTTGAGAAAAAAAATAAAGAGGGCAAATTGGTCTCTAGTCTTTCAAACAGATCGTATTTACCGATGCCAGGTAAAGAGATGTTGTTGTCGATTGGAAAATATCCATTTTATCTCTACATGCAATTGTACAGAGAAATCACATAAAGAGTAACAATTCGGTAACAAAGAGTAACAGCCGTCAGGGTCAAAGTCCTTCTTTCTTAATCTCTATAATTAGAATGGTTCCGGTCCCCCCCCCCCCTCCTTCCTTCTCTCTCCTCATATGTAAATTACTTATATTTTATTAATCCACTAGGATGTGGGTCTAGGCCGAACCCGCCCCTTATTCACCGAGAGGGATTTATCAAAAAAAAAAAAAACAAAGAGTAACTTTTCTTGAAAATCAATTGATGTCACTGTGGATTGATACAGTGATTTTACTGTAGCAAAAAGTAACAATTTCATATAGTACTTTGAGATTGTTACTCTTTGTAATTGTATTTTGCAGATTGTTACTCTTTGTTAAAGTGTAATCACTGTGGTAGTCACTATATATTCTACAGTAAAATCTTTGTAGCAAAGAGTAACAATATGCAAAGTACCGTAGATAAAGAGTAACAATTAATTGCAGATTGTTACTCTTCGCTATAGTGATGAGTAACATTTGTTGTTTTTGGACTAGGAGCAATTTTATCATTTAAATAAATGAAAAAGTCAACGGAGGCATTTGTTGTAAATGCATCATTTCAGGGGACTTTTTGTCTGACAACATATCCATTTGGTGAAATAGACCGACATATAGTTTTGCACATGGTCCCTACCAAAAATATACATTTAGAGTAAGTTTTTTCGTTAACTATTTCTTCCATTAACTAATAAAAGTGCCCCTACTCCAAACACATTGAAGAGTAACAATCATATAGAAGCGTAACAATCTGCAATTGTTACTCTCTAGCAGCATTACTTCGCAGATTGTTCCTCTTTGCTATTGCGATATCACTATAGCGGATACTGTGACTGCTACAGTGATAGCAAAGAGTAATAATTTGCAAAGTACAATAACAATGTGTAATAATATGCAATTGTTACTCATTAGCTACAATACTTTGCAAATTGTTACTTTTTGCTATAGTGATTTCACTATAGCATAAATAGGGACTGCTATAGTGATTTAAATATAGCATAGAGTAACAATCTACAAAATACTATATCAAAGAGTGACAATCTCAAAGTACTGTAGTAGATCGTTACTCTTTGCAACAATAAAATCACAATAGTTGTGTATAGTGACATCATTGTAGCAGCTACAGTGAAATCACTGTAGAATCTTTTTAGTGAAATGTGATTTGAAAGAAATTTTACGTTTTATAACCGAATCATTACTCTTTATTTTGAAAAAATTAATTCCCACTTTATCTTGCCATTAAATTTCATGTTTAAAAAATATAAATCCTACCATATTTGTCAGCCTCTCTCTCTCTCTCTCTCTCTCTCTCTCTCTCTCTCTCTCTCTCTCTCTCTCACACACACACACACACACACACACACACACACACACGAGCGTGTGAAAGGTAAGATAATTTGTATTACGACCAAAAAAAAAACCAAGCGAGAATGAGCACTATGCTAAAAAAAAAGCATCTCCTATAACCTAGCCCTCCATACTAACAAAGCGGCTCTATCCGCCTCCTTTATTTCTCTAGCTTCAACGCCCGGGAAGATGTTCTTTAATTGTGTGAAGATTACTTTCAAAATCTGCGGAAGGGATCTATCGCAATCCCCAAATATTCTTTCGTTGCGCTCCCCCCAAATGGTGTACACCATACAAGCTAGGGAACACCTGAAAATTCTCCCTTTCATCTTCTTGCTCCCTCCAAATTCTTTGTCTTGTCGAGTACATCTAGCAGCCCCTCCTCCCTAATGTATGGGACTTTCATTTTATCACTTAGTTGTTGCTGGCCATATCTGTCCCGAAAATCTGCACTGGAAGAACAAGTAGCAAACCGACTCCTCTGCTGCCCTGCACAAATGACATCGGTTTGCAAGCCTTACTCCCCAGTTCTCGAGGATGTCCTAGGTAGCGAGGCGATTTAAGGACGCTCTCCAAGCGCAAAAGGCCATTCTCGGAGGCACCGGAGCTCTCCACGATGTGTCCTTCCAAGCTACTTTGGGATAATGATCGCGGACCACCTCCCGAGCATCTAAAGATTTGAAATTGTGGCTTGGATTCGCTGCCCATTGATCCATGGATCGTGCCAAAAATCCACTTGAGAATCTGCACCCTGCTCGCCAAGATGCCATTCCACACCACAGAGGAATTAGAGGACTTGTGAGCATTCCAAAAGCTGTAATTTTTGAAGTAGCGACCTCTCATCCACTTCGCCCATAGGCTATCATCCTCACTCGCTATCTTCCACCCCAACCGGAGAAGGTTAGCCTTTGAAAGATCTTTCAACTTTCTGATCCCAAAGCCACCCTCCCCTTTCGGCTTACAAACCTTGTCCCAATTGGCATGAGTACTTGACTGTTGCCAAAGAAAATCTTGTAAGAGCTTCTCCATTTTGGATTGGACAAGGCTGGGAATCGCAAAAGCAGAGACCCAAAAATAAGATAAGCTTTGTAATACTGACTTGATCAGCTCCAGTATCCCCCCTATGGATAGGTGCTTGATGGCCCAGCAGTCGATGGTGTTCGTAACCGTCTCCAACAAGGGTCTAAACATTACCTTATTGACCTTGGAAGCAGACAATGGTAGACCCAGGTACTTGACTGGCAAGAACCCCATGTATATGCCTAAATCTGCAATTTCGTGAAAGAAGTCGGTGCATGATCTGGATAAAAAAATCTAACTCTTCTCTCTATTATTGACAAGCCCTGAAATCTTCCAGAACTCTCGCAATAGATTAGCAAATCTTCCTACGTCTATAGTCACAAAGTTCGGGTTCGACAATAAGTCGGCGAGGGAAAAACTCAGAAAAGTTCGATGAAAATCGAAAAGTTCAGGAAAAAAACAGGTTCGGGTTTTAATCAGCGAGGATGAAATTTGAAAAAAATCAGAATATTCGGACCTTCAAATTTAAGTTTTTAGCCTACATTTAAGCAACTAAGACATTTCTACGTGACTTATATAAAGATGATAGATCAACAACAACAAATCAATAAAGTTTTAGCCTACATTTAAGCAACTAAGACATTCCGAACATGATTTAAAGTTTTAGCAGACATTTTTTAATAGCATCATCATTGTTTTTCTATCATGATATTTATTAATTATTATTATCTTGATATGCAGAAGAAGCTGGCACGAATAAATTTGCAAATGAAGCTTCCTGCAAAAAAGAAGAAGATATAGAAGATTAATATGCTGTCGGCTGCTGCCCCAAATAGCAACATAAACAAAAACAATGATTCATCGCACGAGCTTGAGGATAAGAAGGGAAGGAAGAGGCTCACTGAAACCCTCCGGCTTCGTCGGACTTTACCTCACGAGCATGAGGGGAGGAAGAAAGGGATTGATGGCTGTCAGATTCATCGCACGAGCATGAGGGGAGGAAGAGGGGGATCGATAGCTGCTGGCCTCGTCAAAAGAGCACCGGCCTCTTTCTCTCCTCTCGCCCTCTTTTTTTTTTTTTAATCGCAAACCCTAGCTAAGGCCGCTCGGGGAATCGGGAGTTGGCTCGGGGGTTACTTAAACCCATATGAGATCACAGCCATTGCTCAGGATTGGGTTAAACTGATGGCTGTGATCTTAGAAGGATCGGGACTTAGTAAAGGCAGTGATCTCATGGTTTATTTTAAATTGATGGCTGTGATCCAAATACATTATTCAGTCAGCCTATATTCGGGCCTGTGTCTCCAAGATCGGCAAAAGAACACGATTTTTTAACCTTTGTTTTTAATAAAACGCTAATAGAACAACGACTTTTGTAACGGGTAAAATTCGGGAATAAAATAGCAACAAAACGGCAGCCCTTTAGTTCACGTTTTAAGCACGTTTTTTTTAATAAATCGGCGAACTTTGTGACTATGCCTACGTCGGCCTTCCTTGGTTTTAAGAACACCATGAGATCATCGGCAATTATCAGGTTAGAAATGGGATGCCCTCCTCCTAGCCTTCCAATCCCCTGGTAACATCCCCCATTCTATTTCAGTGACAAGCATTCCATAACTATCGTGAACAAATATGCTGATAAAGGATCGCCCTGCCTTAACCCTCTATTCGCCTTGATCATGCTTGCAAGAGTCCCGTTGACCAGGATGGAGAAGGAAGATGAGCAAATACAAGCTCTGGTCCACTTGATCCACGTATCGTTGAACCCCAAGCTGTGAGGAGCGTGCATCCAATACTCTCTGTTGACTGAGTCATAGGCCTTTATGACGTCTTGCTTGAGGTACAATCTTTAGGAGCTTGTCTTTTTGTGAAAGCCTTTCACTAGCTCATGAGTTAGGAGAATGTTATTTGTTATCCGCCTTCATTTGATGAAAGCTGTTTGATTGGGGGAAATCAGCTCTTGCATGACCACTTGCATCCTATTAGCTAGGATTTTCGTGATCGTTTTGTAGATGCAATTGCACAATGAAATTGGCCTGAAATCTTTGAAGGAGTTGGCATGATGCACTTTGGGAATTAGTGCTATGAAGAATGATTCAAGGATGAGAGAATTTTTCCTGATTTGAAGAAGTCTTCACAACCACCAACACGTCATCCTTGAGGATTCCCCAGTACCTCTTGAAGAAGAAGAAATTGAAGCCATTTGGGCCCGGAGCTTTGCCCCCCTTTGCTCTCTTGCTGACCATCATATCTCTAACTCATCTATTTGGATAGATTTGCTAATCCAGATAGATGCCTCAGGAGAGATCAATTTTCTAAAAATGAGTGGCTCAAACCTGGTCTCCTGAGCATCTTGGACAAACAATTAATTTAGTATAAAAGTTGACGGCTTCCTCTCTAATGCAAGGTATGTCATTAGAGATCAAGTCGTTTTCAAGCAAAATGGATTCTATAGAATTAGCGTTACATCTCACATAAAAGAAGAGAAGAAAATTTTGGTATTTTTGTCACCCTTTTGAAGCTAATCAACCCTAGCTTTCTGTCTCCAATTGCTTTCCTCCATAGCTAAAATATCCACTAATTCTGAAATAGCTTGCTTCACCATATATCCTCGCCGGAGTGAAGTCCATTGGCTTCTCTTGGATTAGCTTCTGAAGCGATCTCACTTTCTGTTTGCACTCCTCAGCTTGATCTACTACGTTAGCTTTGTTCTGCTTGACCCAATTCTTCAAATTAGTTTTGACATTTAATTTGCAATTTCTTTGTAACTCGATAGACAAGAGTACCCTCCACCCTCAGCTTCCATGCATCTACCACCATCTTTTCGACTCCAAGGATTCCCACCCAGTAGTTGAAGAATTTGAATGGTTTTGACCCCCAATTTCTTTGCTCCCCCCAGCGGATAAGGATAGGTGAGTGGTCGCTGATTTCAGCTGCAAGAAAATCAGCCCACGGGTGCGGAAAACTGTCCATGCACTCCGTGTTTACGAGAGCTCTGTCGATCTTTCTAAGATTTCTACTATTGGTGTCTTGGCGATTGGACCAAGTCCAAAGATGTCCCTTAGAATGCAATTCTTTCCAGTTCTTAAGATAGCCTGTGTTGAATCTATCCATTTCCATTTGTATTGCATGCCTACCTCCGATCCTCTTGTTAGAGTGCCTCATTGCGTTAAAGTCTCCAACCACTACCCAAGGAAGCGATCTGAAAGAAGCGTTTGCCGACATCTAACTTATCTCCTCCCGCCATAGACAACAGAAATAATTGCCTTCTCCTATCCTCCCGAATTTGCCAAGACTAATATGTGTTGATCCGATTGACATAGGACATACACCGACCACTCAGAGGATTTCCAGCATACTATTGTACGATGTCTCTCTGTGATACTCCCATTACCATGCAAATTCCAACCATATGTAAGTCTCCTCTTCAACCCTTCCAAGCCTTTCTCAGCTATTTTTGTCTCGACCAGCCCACAAAAATTTATATGGTGTTCCTTCCAGCATCCATACAAGCTTTTCATCCTACCTTCCTTGTTGAGCCCTCTCACATTCCAGATTAACACACTCATTGATTAATGGTTGGGGAGGGGAGTGGAGGAGCTACCTCCCCGGCACCGCGCATGCACGCAGCAGTGCATCAGACGACTGCGGTGCGGTGCCGCACTTACCGCATGCCGCATTATAGCATCTCTCTCTCTCTCTTTCTCTCTCTCTCTCTCTCTCTCTCTCTCTATATATATATATATATATATATATATATATATATATATATATATATATATATATATATATATATATATATATATATATATATATATATATATATATATATATATATATATATATATATATATATATATATATATATATATATATATATATAGAGAGAGAGAGAGAGAGAGAGAGAGGCGTGTTAGGCTGCGGCGTGCGGTGCGTGCGGCATCGCACCGCAGCCGTCTGATGCACCACTGCAGTGCGTGCGATGCACGCAGCGGTGCATCAGACGGATACGGTGCGACACCGCACGCTGCATTTTAACATTTCTCTCTCTCTCTCTCTTTATATATATATATATATATATATATATATATATATATATATATATATATATATATATATATATATATATATATATATATATATATATATATATATATATATATATATATATATATATATATAGAGAGAGAGAGAGAGAGAGAGAGAGGAGGGATACTCTTACTAATCAGCGATTACTAATGAGAGTTACTAATGGCGTCGATCGTCCGATCAAAAACGACAGACGACTGAGATTGATCCTCAATCTCAGTCGATTAAAAAACCCCCCGCGTCCAGTCTGCCTCTCTCTCTCTCTCCTCCGTGCGAGTCCCGACCCCCCCGACCCCGGCTCCGGCTCCGACAGCCCCTTCCGGCGACACCGACCCCCGACCAGCCCCCCCCCCCCGTGCCGGTTCCGGCTCCGGCACCGATCGCTCCGGCCCCGACCTTCCCCTTTCGGCTCCGGCCCGACCTTCCCCTTCCAGCTCCGGCCCCGATCGCACCAGACCTTCCCCCCCGGCTCCGGCCTTCCCTTCCGGCGACATCGGCAGCCCCGACCGGAGACACCGACAGCCCCGATCGACCCCCCAGCAGCCCCGACCGCCCTTCCCCTCTGGCTCCGGCGGGGCTGCCGATGTCGCCAGACGGGGCTGCTGGTGTGGCCGGAAGGGAAGGCCGGAGCCGGGGGGAAGGTCGGGGTCAGGAGGGGATCAGGGTGCTGCACTGTGAGAGAGAGAGAGAGGGGAGGTTTTAATCAGATCCATCCGAATGGGAACGGACGGCCCGGATCATTAGTAAGAGGCCATTAGTGAGAGTATCCCTCCCCATATATATATATATATATATATATATATATATATATATATATATATATATATATATATATATATATATATATATATATATATATATATATATATATATATATATATATATATATATATATATATATATATATATATATATATATATATATATATATATATATATATATATATATATATATATATATATATATATATAATACGGGGTATGAGCTGACAGCCTAATTCGAAATTAGGCTGTCAGCTCTTAGCCGTCCGATTCCTGCAGATCAACCGTCCGATTAAAAAAAAACATATCACAGCTGTAAAACAGCACCCATCTCTCTCTCTCCCTCGCGATCTCGATCGGCAGCCCCAACCCTCCACCTCCAGCACTCCCTCCGATGCCGGCAGCCTCGCCTCCGACGCCGGTGCTCCTTCCGGCAGTCCTCCCCGCTGGTCGAACCCCTCCCTCCCTCCGATGCCGGCAGCCTCACCTCCGACGCCGCTGCTCCTTCCGGCAGTCCTCCCCACTGGTCGAACCCCTCCCCCCTTGCCGAATCGGTGAATCGAACTGGCCCCGCAGTGCCTCCGGTGATGAATCGCACACATCCCCGCCGTCTCCGTTACCCAGGTGATGATCGAATCCCTCCCCCCCGACCTCCAGGAGATGGGCTGCCGGGGTTTACTGTGCCGCCGGAGGGGATAAAGAGGGCTGCCGGTGGACGGCGCAGTAGGGGGCCGGTGGTCGGAGGTAGCCGGTGGACAGAACAGGAGGGGGAAGGTGGTCGGAGGGCTGTCGGGGTTCGTTGTGCCACCGGAGAGGATAAAGAGGGCTGCCGGGGTTCGTTGTGCCGCCGGAGAGGATGAAGATCGGGCTGGATCGGGAGGTCGGGGGAGGGGGAGAGGTTGACGACGGCGGCGGTATTCTCTCAGTAAACCAGAGAGAGAGAGAGGGGGATCGTGGATTACTGTGAGAGAGAGAGAGAGAGGATTGAGTGGTTTTTTAGTTTTTTGATCGGACGGATATGATCGATTGAATCGAACGGCTAGCAGCAGACAGCCTAAATTGAAATTGGGCTGTCAGCTCATACCCCGTATTATTATATATATATATATATATATATATATATATATATATATATATATATATATATATATATATATATATATATATATATATATATATATATATATATATATATATATATATATATATATATATATATATATATATATATATATATATATATATAGGGGGCGGGGAGCCTGCACCCGAGGTGTAGCATCGTTGTTGCACCTCTCGCTTGTTTACCCACCTACAAGTTTTGGAATTTGATGAAATTTGGTGAGAGTGTTGTCTAGGGTAAGATGGTCATCCTCACTAATTTTTATCAAATTCCAAAACTTCTAAGGGAGTCAAATGGTCGAAGCAAAATCTGCAGATTTTAACGGTGACTGCAGATGGCTGATTTTACTTCGACCATTTGAACCCCCTAGAAGTTTTGGAATTTGATGAAAATTGGTAAGGATGATCATCTTACCCTAGACCATACCCTCACCAAATTTCATCAAATTCCAAAACTTCTAGGATGGTCAAACAATGCCTGAGGTGCAACAACGACGCTGCACCTCAGGTCCAGATATATATATATATATATATATATATATATATATATATATATATATATATATATATATATATATATATATATATATATATATATATATATATATATATATATATATATATATATATATATATGGGAGCGGTTCAACAGACACTAATTATGCACCTAATTTTTTACACTGTTCAGCTACCGTCGGATCGATTGTGATCCAACGGTTCAGATCCATTCATTTCTCTCCACAGCTCCGGCGTCAGCCCCTCCGGCAGCATCCCCGACCCCGACCGGCTTCCGGCAACAGCACCAGATCCGGTGCCGGAGGATCGGGGTCAGGGCTGCTGCCGGAGGGGCTAACGCCGGAGGGGGATGCTACCAGATCCGGTGCCGAAGGATCGGCGCCGGAGGGGGAGGGAAAGGGGGCTGGTGCTGATGCCGGAAGCCAGTCGGGGACGGGGTTGGGTCTGCTGTCGGAGGGGGTGACGCCGGAGGGGGCTGCTGCCGGATCCGGTACCGCTGGAGTGCAGGCCGGTCGGGGTCGGGGCTGTTGCCGGATGCCGGTCGGGGTCAAGGTCGGGGATGCTGCCGGAGGGGCTGACGCCGGAGCTGTGGGGAGAAATGAATGGATCGGGCGGAGCGGTGGCTGGAGCTGTGGGGAGAAATGAATGGATCTGAACTGTTGGATCACAATCGATCCGACGGTGGCTGAACAGTGTAAAAAATTAGGTGCATAATTAGTGTCTGTTGAACCGCTCCCTATATATATATATATATATATATATATATATAGAGGGGTGTTAGGCTGCGGCGTGCGGTGCGTGCGGCACACCGCAGCAGCCGTCTGATGCACTGCTGCGTGCATTGCACGCACCGCAGCAGTCCATCAGACGGCTGCGGGCCGGCGCCGCACGCACCGCACGCCGCAACTTATCATTCCTCTATATATATATATATATATATATATATATATATATATATATATATATATATATATATATATATATATATATATATATATATATATATATATATATATATATATATATATATATATATATATATATATATATATATAGGGTTGTTAGTTGCGCTGTGTGCTGCCGGCAGAGTAAATGTGCTGCATGATTTTCAGCCGTCCGATCGCGCAGATCGCCTGCAAACCCGGCCGAATTCTCCCGCCGTCTGATCCGTGTGATCGTGTGCAAACCCGGTTGTCTGATTTATGTGATCGCGTGCAGCGCACCCCCGCCCGGCGTTTGTGTGTTCGGTTCGATTCCCATCCGTTGGATCAATGGGAATCGAACGAATATAAAGCTTTTTCGCTGCTACTGTAGCGGCTACAGTAACAGCGAAAAAGCATTTTGTCCATTCGATTCCCATCGATCCAACGGATGGGAATCGAACCACACACACAATTGGGCCTGGTGATTATTATTCGTTGGATCGATGGGAATCGAACGGACAAAAAGTTTTTTCGCTGTTACTGTAGCCGCTACAGTAACAGCGAAAAAGGTTTATGTCCGTTCGATTCCCATCGATCAAACGGATGGGAATCGAACCGAACACACAAACACCGGGCGGGGGTGCGCTGCACGCGATCACACGGATCTGGCGGCCGGGTTTGCACGCGATCACACGGATCAGACAGGTGATTGAATTCGATCGGGTTTGCAGGCGATCCGCGTGATCGGACGACTGGAAATCACGCAGCGTATTTACTCTGTCGGCAGCGCACAACGCAACATAACAGGGGTGTTACGTTGCGTTGTGCGCTGCCGGCAGAGTAAATACGCTGTGCGATTTACTCTGCCGGCAGCGCACAGTGCAACGTAACACGGATCAGACGGCTGGGTGTTACGTTGCGTTGTGCGCTGCAGGCAGAGTAAATACGCTGTGTGATTTACAGCCGTCCGATCGCGCGGATCGCCTGCAAACCCGGCCGAATTCTCCCGCCCGTCTGATTCGTGTGATCGCGTGCAAACCCAGCCGTCTGATCCGTGTGATCACGTGCAGCGCACCCCCGCCCGGTGTTTGTGTGTTCTGTTCGATTCCCATCTGTTGGATCAATGGGAATCGAACAGACATAAAGCTTTTTCGCTGTTATTGTAGCAGCTACAGTAACAACGAAAAAGCTTTTTGTCTGTTCGATTCCTATCGATCCAACGGATGGGAATTGAACCGAACACACAATTAGGCCTGGTGATTTCCATCCGTTGGATCGATGAGAATCGAACGGACAAAAAGCTTTTTCGTTGTTACTGTAGCCGCTACAGTAACAACGAAAAAGCTTTATGTCCATTCGATTCCCATCGATCCAACGGATGGGAATTGAACCGAGCACACAATTGGGCCAGGTGATTCCCATCCATTGGATCGATGGGAATCGAACGGACAAAAAGCTTTTTCGCTGTTACTGTAACCGCTACAGTAACAGCAAAAAAGCTTTATGTTCGTTCAATTCCCATCGATCCAACGGATGGGAATCGAACCGAACACACAATTGGGCCTGGTGATTCTCATCCGTTGGATCGATGGGAATAGAACAGACAAAAAGCTTTTTCTCTATTACTATAGCCGCTACAGTAATAGCGAAAAATCTTTATGTCCGTTCGATTCCCATCGATCCAACGGATGGGAATCGAACCGAACACACAAACACTAGGCGGGGGTGCGCTGGATGCGATCACACGGATCAGACGGCCGGGTTTGCACGCGATCACACAGATCAGACGGGCAGGAGAATTCGGTCGGGTTTGTCGGCGATCCGCGCGATCGGACGGCTGAAAATCATGCAGCGTATTTACTCTGCCAGCAGCGCACAGCGCAACGTAATAGGGTGTTACGTTGCGCTGTGCGCTGCCGGCAAAGTAAATACGCTGCGCGATTTCCAGCAGTCCGATTGCGCGGATCGCCTGCAAACCCGGCCGAATTCTCCCGCCCGTCTGATCCGTGTGATCGCATGCAAACCCGGCCGTCTGATCCGTGTGATCGCGTGCAGCGCACCCCCGCCCGGTGTTTGTGTGTTCTGTTCGATTCCCATCCATTGGATCGATGGGAATCGAACGGACATAAAGCTTTTTCGCTGTTACTGTAGCGGCTACAGTAACACCGAAAAAACTTTTTATTCGTTCGATTCGCATCGATCCAACGGATGAGAATCGAACTGAACACACAATTGGGCCTGGTGATTCCCATCCGTTGGATCGATGGGAATCGAACAGACAAAAAGTTTTTTCGCTGTTACTGTAGCTGCTACAGTAACAGCAAAAAAGCTTTATATCCGTTCGATTCCCATCGATCCAACGGATGGGAATCGAACCGAACACACAAACACCGGGCGGGAGTGCGCTGCACGCGATCATACTGATCAGACGGCCGAGTTTGCACGCGATCACACGGATCAGACGGGCAGGAGAATTCGGACGGGTTTGCAGGCGATCCGCGTGATTGGGCTGCTATAAATCGCGCAGCGTATTTACTCTGCCGACAGCGCACAACGCAATGTAACACCTACAGCGGCACTGCAATGGGCCGCCTTCGGCGACAACACAGCCCCTGGGCATCGCCACCCCCCCTCCCACCCCCAACCCTCGAACCCAAATCCTCTGCCCCATTTATCTGCCCTATCATCTGCCCCCCAAGTTACAACCGTCTATTGCACTATACTCGACGGCTGCATCACACTCAGTCGCAACTAACAAGCAAAGAAACGACTCTGATTGGATCAGTGACATAGGCACCAACATGTACTTGATCACTATCGTCTCTTTGCCTGTCGATTGGGGTGAGAGCGATACACCGTCAGGTATGGGTGTAACGTAGGGTTGTGACTTGGGTGTAGACGATTTGGGTTCCTCCCTTGCCACCCTCAGAAAGAGAGAGAGAGAGAGAGAGAGAGAGAGAGAGAGAGAGAGAGAGAGAGAGAGAGAGAGAGAGAAATAAAGAAATCTATGGTGGCTGCCATCGTGTGGCTATGATGCAATTATAGTTGTGCTAAATGGTTTGATTTGCATGTGATATATGTGATCTGGCATCACGGTTACACCATAGATTTTCTCAATTGTGGGAGAGAGAAAGAGTTAGTTAGAAAGAGGGCGCGCGCGAGAGAGAAAGAAAGAGAGAGAGAGAGAGAGAGAGAGAGAGATCTGGGGATCAGTGTTTTGAAAATTGGACCAGACCAGGTGGTTCGACCGGGTTGGACCGAAACCGGAACATGTTTCGGTTCGATCTTTCATTAAACCGATTTGTTTATTAACCCAGGAATTAAAATTTTCATTGGAGAATTTAGTAAATATCTACTTAAAAAAACCTATTTTTTGCAGTTCATACGGTTAAGCCAGCGGTTTGAACCGATTTGGACCGAATCGGATGCCTTTTCGGTTTGCCTTTCGGTCCGACTTTAAAAACATTGCCGGGGAGTAGGGGTGGCAATGGGTTAGGTCGGGTCGGGTTCATGTTGTGTCTAGTTTTCTGGTCGTGTCCAAAACCCCTAGACCCGGACCTGACCTATTTTAACTAATCGTGTCTAGATCCTAGACCCATACCCAACCCGTTTAAAAAACGGGTAGACCCGACAAACCCGTTAGACCTGTTTACCACACGGGTTTATTCAGTTGACCCGATCCGACCCAATCCAACTCGACCCGAACTAACCCGATAGACCCACTAATACTATAAATTATAGTATCGGATTGCAAGTAGACCCGACATGACACGACCCAATGAATTTTAAACGGGTCTTTTCGGGTCTACTGTGTCCATTCCCTAAACCCGGACCCGATCCGTTTATTAAACGGGTCTATCGTGTCGACCCGTTTATGACCCGAACCCGTTTAACTCGACTCAGACCTGCTAGCTTCGTGTTGGGTCCGAAATTGCCAGCCTTACCTCAGAGAGAGAGAGAGAACCGGGGAGGGAGTGGGTGGGAGAGAGAGAGAGAACCAGAGAGAGTTAGTTAGAGAGAGAGATAGAGAGAGAGTCGGGGGGAAGAGAGAGAAGCGAGAGAAATGGAAGAGAGAGAAAGAACCGGGGGGAGAGAGAGAACTGGGGGGAGAGAGAGAGAGAGAGAGAGAGAGAGCTGGGGAGGAAGTGGGTGTCGGGTGGGAGAGAGAGAGATAGATCGGAGAGAAAGAGAGAGCCCCGAGGGAGAGAGAGTTAGTTAGAGAAAGAGAGAGAATCGGGGGGAGAGAGAGTCGGAGGAAGAGGGAGATTGGAGAGAGAGAGAGTTAGTTAGTTAGAGAGAGAGAACCGGGGGGGAGAGAGCGATAGAGAAAGAGTTGGATGAAGAAAGAGAGAGAGAGAGAGAGATCAGAGAGAGAGCGACTAAGAGAGAGAGTTAGATATAGAGAGAGAGAATCGGGAGGAGAGAGAGATAGAGAGAGTCGGGGGAAGAGAGAGAAAGAGAGAGAGATGGAGGAGAGAGAGAGAACCGGGGGAAGAGCGACTGAGAGAGAGAGTTAGTTAGAGAGAGAGAGAGAACCATGGGGGGAGAGAGAGTCGGGGGAAGAGAGAGAAAGTCTAGGGAAGAGAGAGAGATAAGGAGAGAGAGATCGGGGGAAGAGAGAGAGAGACGAAGAGAGAGAGTGTGAAACGAAAAAGAGAGAGAGAGTCGGGGGAAGAGAGAGAGAGATACCGAGAGAGAGAGAGAGAGACAGAGAGTTAGAGAGAGAAAGAGATACGGAGAGAGAGATCGAGGGAGGAGAGAGAGAGATCTGGAAAGAGAGAGAGAGATCGACGGCTGTGATCACTATTCTATTTTGTTTAGTTACCATTTGGTTCTATATTGTCCTAGTCAGCACAAAACCCCGTCCCTTGTTATATATATATATATGAGGTCTGTTAGGTTGTGCAGTGCACTGCCCCAGAGGAACTGCGCTGTGGAATGCCGGTCGTCCGATCGGTGTGAATCGGACGGCACAAACCCTTTCCCCCCGGTTAAAAGCTTTAACTGTTCCCGGTCGTCCGATTGGCGTGAATCGGACAGCACAAATCCTTTCCGCCCCGGTTAAAAGCTTTAACCGTTCGATCGAATGATCAAACGGATAAGATCCGGGACATCTCATTCGAATAGGACAAAAAATAGGGTCAATGCAATCATGTTTTTTTCCTATTCGAATGAGATGTCACGGATCTCATCCGTTCGATCATTCGATCAAACGATTAAAGCTTTTAACCGGGGCGGAAAGGATTTGTGCCGTCTGATTCAAGCCAATCGGACGGCCGGGAACGGTTAAAGCTTTTAACCGGGCAGAGAGGGTTTGTGCCGTCCGATTCACACCGATCGGACGGCAGGGATTCCGCAGCGCACTTCCTCCGGGCCAGCGCACAGCGCAACCTAACAGACCTCTCTCTCTCTCTCTCTCTCTCTCTCTCTCTCTCTCTCTCTCTCTCTCTCTCTATATATATATATATATATATATATAAAGAGAGAGAGAGAGAGAGAAAGGGTTGTTACGTTGAGCTGTGAACTGCGGTAGGAGAAAATGAGCTGCGGATATTTTGACCCCCCTAGAAGTTTTGGAATTTGATGAAATTTGGTGAGGGTGTTGTCTAGGATAAGATGATAATCCTCACCAATTTTCATCAAATTACAAAACTTTTAGGAGGGTCAAATGGTCGAAGCAAAATCTGTCGTCCGCAGTCACCGTTAAAAATCTGCAGATTTTGCTTCGACCATTTGACCCACCAGAAGTTTTGGAATTTGATGAAAATTGGTGAGGATGATCATCTTACCCTATACAACACCCTCACTAAATTTCATCAAATTCCAAAACTTCTAGGAGGGTGAAAATACCCGCAGTACACTTTCTAAAACCGCAGCTCACAGCTCACTGTAATATATATATATATATATATATATATATATATATATATATATATATATATATATATATATATATATATATATATATATATATATATAGGGCTGTTACGTTGCGGTAGGAGAAAATGAGATGTGGGTATTTTGACCCCCCTAGAAGATTTGGAATTTGATGAAATTAGGTGAGGGTGTTTTCTAGGGCAAGATGATCATACTCACCAATTTTCATCAAATTCGAAAACTTCTAGGAGGGTCAAATGGTCAAAGCAAAATCTGCAGATTTTAACGGTGACTGCGGACGACAGATTTTGCTTCGACCATTTAACCCCCCTAGAAGTTCTGGAATTTGATAAAAATTGGTGAGGATGATCATCTGACCCTAGACAACTCCCTCACCAAATATCATCAAATTCCAAAACTTCTATGGGGGTCAAAATACCCGCTGCTCACTTTTTAAGACCGCAGCTCACAGCTCACTGTATATATATATATATATATATATATATATATATATATATATATATATATATATATATTGAGAATACGGGGTATGAGCTGACAGCCTATTTATCCATTTGAGCTGTCAGCTCCTACCCATCCGATTCAAATGATCCAGCCGTTCATTCCCTTTTAGCTTTAAAACCATTAAAAGAAAAACAAAAAGCCAGTTGTATTCCCCCATCCTCCATTATCTCTCTCTCTCTCTCTCTCTCTCTCTCTCTCTCTCTCTCTCTCTCTCTCTCTCTCTCTCTCTCGTTCGCTAGAACCCCGCGCCCTCATCCTCTCTCTGTCTTTCTCTCGCACCGGAGTCCCCGATCTGATCGCCTTGTCCGGCAGCCCCTCTCCGACCTAATTTCCTCGTCCGGCATCCCCCCTCCAACCGGATCGCCACCTCCGGCAGTCCCCCCAATCGGATCGCCCCCTCCGACAGCCCCTCTCCGACAATGAATCACACTCACTCCGACCGGATCGCCCCCTCCGGCAGTCCCTCGGACCGGATCGCCCCCTCTGGCAGTCCCCCTGACCGAATCACCCCCTCCGGCAGCCCCCCTCCGATAATGAGCTGCACTCACCCTCACCGGCTTCGGCACCCCCTAAACAATGAATCGCACTCACCCCCTCCATCTCCGGTCCCCCTTCCCCTTCATCAGGACACCCGACCAGTGAATTGCAAAGGAGGGTGTGATTCATCCCCTGATCGGAGATGGCTGTCCGGAGTGGAAGAGAACTGGAGTCGGGGGATGGCTGCCGGAAGGGGGCTGAGTGTGGTTCATCTTTTTTCAGGTGTTGCCGGAGGGAAGGGAATGAGAACAGGCCCGGAGGGAGCACCACTGCAATCGCCTCCTCCGGCTCCGGTGCTAGAGAGTGAGGATGACGGTGCGGGTTTCCAGCGAACTAGAGAGAGAGAGAGAGATCATGGGGGATGGGGGGAATACAACTGGCTTTTTGTTTTTTTTAATGGTTTTAAAGCTAAAAGGGAATGAACGGCTGGATCATTTGAATCGAATGGGTAGGAGCTGACAACTCAAATGGATAAATAGGCTATCAGCTCATACCCCGTATTCTGTATATATATATATATATATATATATATATATATATATATATATATATATATATATATATATAGAGAGAGAGAGAGAGAGAGAGAGAGAGAGAGAGAGAGAGAGAGAGAGAGAGAGAGAGAGAGAGCCAACAACTCCCTCTCATTCCATTCGTCCATTCACCCACCAACCCAAACCCCCCTCACCTTCTCTCTAAAAGGAAAGCCCAGGCTCTTGCAATGGTGATCGATAGAAGAAACCATCCTCTCCATCTTGGTACTTCTCATCTTCTAGCCTAATCTGGAGGCAAGGCTTCTTGGAGGTGGGAGGAGGGTGGCGATGAACATCGGTCCCATGTTTGAGACCCTACCAAAAGGCTTCGACTTGTCGTCGCAACCATCGGGCTGCACGAACGGGTCTAGCAGCAATGGTTGATCTATCGAGTGAAGCTTAATTTTATCGATCACCTCCGCCTTCGTATTTTTTTGATTCAGATCATTCGTAATATCGCTGGGTGCGTCGGAAGATACAATACTCCTCTACGATCGAAGTGGATCAGAGCCATTCATTCATTTCTTAGTTAAATATTTTTCTTGATTTAATTTTGTAGATATTAGAGATAAAGAGCATTTATATAGCTTAATTTGAGCTTATTCTTCTTCTTGAGTTGAAACCCAACTCTATGAAAGAAGTTGTGCTCATACTTGTAAATTAACCAATGTTGATGATTATTTAAATAGTGAAGATTTTTTCATGTAAACATAGGGCTGGCAATTTCAGACCCGACACGGCAGACCCGACACGACCCGACACGAAGTTAGCGGGTCTGGGTCAGGGCTAAACGGGTTCGGGTCGTAAACGGGTCGACACGATAGACCCGTTTAATAAACGGGTCGGGTCCGGGTTTAGGGTCTGGACACGGTAGACCCGGGAAGACCCGTTTAGTATTCAACGGGTCGTGTTGGGTCGGGCCGGGTCGGGTCTACCCGCAATCCGATACTATACTATATAATACTAGCAGGTCTTTCGGGTCAGGTCGGGTCGAGTCGGATTGGGTCGGATCAGGTCAACTGAATAGTCCCGGACCGGGTCTTATCGGGTCTACCTGTTTATTAGCGGGTCGGGTACAGGTTTAGGATCTAGACACGATTAGTTAAACGGGTCGGGTCCGGGTCTGGGGTTTTTGGATACGAACCCGACTAGACACAACACGAACACGACACGACCCGACCCATTGCCACCCCTATGTAAACAGTGCTGTGTATGCATATCTCTCGTGCTTCCCATAGGAACCCAAATCGCTTGCCAACCGGTAGGCAAAGGAGCCCCAACCAAAGGAATGGATGTGATTGGCCCAACAACATTGGCTCCAGTTGGCACTTGATCACTGTCATCCCTTTGGTTGTCGGTTGGGGCTGAGTAAGATGAACCGGCTGGGTATGGGTGCAACAAACGATTGTCATGGAGTGCATACGATGGGGCAGAGAAAGGGGGCATACTATTTGGGTTCGAGGAACATTAAAAATAAAATTGTTTTCCTTGGAGTTGGATGTGCCACATGTGACTAATTCAGGTAGGCATGCCCCTTCACACCAAACGACCCCCTTGGCTCTTTCTATATATTCAAAATCCATGCAAATGGTTTTCTTGCTCTTGACCGCTACACATCGTGGCCGATAGGATTCTAATAGTATCTAATCTAATAGTATGATAATGAAATGGAGCTGATGCAATACGATGCAGGGAAGACAGGAAATCCGTAATTCTGTTGGCGAGCAATGTGTCACAGTAAATTAAGAATCTCAGGCAGGAATCTTTGTTCATACAATCGCAGGAATGATGGATTTAACAAGCCACTACTAGCAACCTACAGTTCTCTTTCCGTATTTCGAATTAAACAACTAATGCTTAAATTATGGGCACGAGTCCGTCCCGCAATATCAAATACTAGTAATTTATCAGGCAGGAGTGAACACTCAATCTCTCGACAGTGAACAGCAGTGAGCAATTGATAATATTCTAGAGACTTAACTGATGAAACCAGGAAGTACCTTGCCGGATAGAGATGTCCTTACTGAGGAGGTGATGGCAGTACGGGAACACCAGCTTCACAAACAACGAAGCAGGTAATGTGCTCCAATACTCCTCCACGCTCTTCCTTCGTCGACCTAGAAATCGAGGAATGGGGGGTTGATGTCGAGGTACCCGTCTGTGTCTGGGATCATGCCGTGATTCGCGTCTGAGTCTGCCATGTGATCATACCGAGGTTTGGGCAATGGAGAGGAGAGGTGGGTTGGGCGGGAGACGGGGGAAAAACTGTTGGTTGGCCGGGGTTGAGGGGAGGGGAAGGGGGGGCATGGGGTCGAGCTGCAGAAAAGGGGAATAGGGTCGGGTCGGGTCGGGCCTGGGGTTGGATCACGGGAGATGGCTCGGGGTTGAGTCACAAGGAGAGAAAGGGATGGGGTTGGGAGTTGAGCGCGACAGAGGAGAGAGGGAGGGGTCGGTCGGGTCGCAGGGAGGGGCGGGGCTGAGGGCGGGTCGGCGCGGGGGACGAGCGGCCTTGTCACGCCCCAGAAATCCGGAACCGACTCCTGGGGTGTGAATTGAGATGAACCAAGGATTTTGGGGTTTGGTGAACTGTCTACTTCTATTAGGGTTTCTCACCAGGCTTCTACTCTCTCAAGAAATATTTTAAAACTTACGAAAACATTTTTATTTTCAAAGAAAATATAGACATACAATTTTATCAGATAGAGGGGTGATCACGCTCGACCCTCAACCGGGCTATCCTCTCAGCATGTGCGGCCTGCTGGTGCCCCACATGCTGACAGAAGTCCCTCTGAAGGGAGCACGAGGCTCAAGCCTCTAACGGCGAGCCGAGCAACCTCGCTCGCTCTCTAGCACTCGGGCACTGGTTCACATGTCCTATCTAATGGGCTAGTCAATTTGGTCTCTTTAAGATTTATATTTTATTGTGAGTTATCCTAGGCTTGGGGCCTTGAGGAGAGGCCTACCCAAAAAGAACACAGCTGTATCATTGCCATTAATAACATACACTAAGCCCAACTTAGTTCGTTTACAATGCCAGAATGAAACAGTACTGCTACACTACATACTGAAATCTAAACTCTGCCACCGTCCTAACTTCGCCACTGGCCTCGTGCTGCGGCTACCCCTGAGTCTCCAAACCTGCAGAAGAGCCTACTCGTGGGAATGAGTAGCCCCCAAAATGAATTGGGAGATTAGCCAAATAAATGGCTAGTGACAAGCTAACTGTCTAGGTAATTAATGACGCCCGCATTTTATATACAGTTTACTGATTATCCTAATTGTCCAACTACGTTTTCAATCACGTCCTCAGTGTCCATGCAGTTTCTACATTTGCATACAATTCCTACTATCACTAAGTTATCGAGAGTACCATTTTACAATTAATAAAATTAAACACACACAATGTGAACCCCGGATATTTTGTTCATCCTGCCCCCGGTCGGGCATTACTATAGGGCCTTTTATTTCGATGTAGAGGGCCAACTCTCTCGCCGCGCATACTCCGACACCATGCGCAAAGTCACCCATATGATCATAAGGGGTTTTTCGTCTTTCACGGTGGAGCTCTACCACCCAACTTGCTTTCCTTGGGGGCTTCAACTATCCCGGGACAGGATTGCTAGGCCAATCCCTCTTCGAGGGCACCACCTATTGGCTTTACCACAATCCCTGCCCGTGACCCCCTGACCTACTAATCTTCGACTGTGCGCGCAGGGTGGTTCACGGCCCTTGCGCACACGGGGTCCGAATCTTTCACAGGATAGAATATCACACCAATATAATAATAAAACAATTTCAATGATTTACCCCGGGATTCGTACCGTGCTCACAACCCATGCATCACAATAACTATAAAGAATTTACTCTTGCCCGTATTCCCGTGTGCCCGGGTCTCCACACTCCATCCAGGAGAGTGAGCCCGATAATTATTATTTAATTATTAATTCTTAATATTAAGGGGATTCCTACTTACGGTGTCCAAGCAATCAGAAAATTTATTATTAAATTATATTATTAAGCATGCATCGCCGGACTCGCGACTCCGCATGCAAGGCGGGGACCACTCGACCACATGCGACGATGTCCGGCGGGACCCGCATGCAGCGTTATGGACACCTATCCTTAATTTCTATAATAGCACAATTAATTAGCTAAACAGCGTGCAGTGTCACTTGGAAAGTGTGCTCGGGCTGATGCTGCTAAGCGTCCTCCGCTCCACCTCCGACTCGGTTCACGTGCCCACTAACTGCCAAACATATCAGCGACCTATGGTCATAAAGTGCTACTTAAACTATCACCGGCTTAGGTCTGATTAGCCGAGCCGAGAATTTATGTATCATCAGACACCGGTCTACTGGCACGCAAATCGATGCGCCAAAGGTAGCGTCATCGGACGTCGGTCTACTGGCACGTAAATCGATGTGCCAAAGGTAGGGTCATCGGACGTCGGTCTACTGGCACGCAAACCGAGGTGCCAAAGATAGCGTCGTCGGATGCCGATCGACTGGCATGTATTATTCTATTGCCGGGTACGCTCAAAACCATAATAGCGTAAGAGAGTATTTGTATTTGTTGGTGGCATTACCGACATTGTGGTGGGCACAGTTCAAGTCAACAGATCCGTCCGGCTCGAGTACGGTTCGACAGCGTGCACTAGGCTACGCTTGAACAAGGGTTGTCCTTCGTCGGTTCTAGGCCGATTGCATAGCCGGCGGCTACCTGGCCGGCCGACAATTGCTACCCCAATGGCGACCCAAGGGTGGTCGGATGTCACCGGGCGTTTTGGTCGGGCTTGGTCGAGTGCTACCTGTTGCATGGCTGCCGACAACGAGGTTGTCGGCAACCATCGCAGCAAGGTGAGAAGGAGGGTTGGCTAACAATGGTTGGCTGGTTTCAACAGTACAAAAAAAAAAGAAAACATGGGAAAGGAGGGGAGGTGGCCGACCTGGTGCAGGGGGTCGTCGGCTGCGACTGTGGCTGCTGCTCCTTCTCCGGCCGGCAGCAGTTCGGCTGCCGCATGCCACACACACACAGCAAGAGGGAAAGGAGAGAGAGAGAGAAAGAGAGAGAGAGAGGGGTCAAACGGGTAAGAGAGGGGGAAATCGGAGGGGTAAGGGAGGGCCGGATCCGGGTTTTTATAGGGTGAAAAGGGGGTGGCGGCCCGGCGTAGGGGTCGAGTAGGGGCGGCTGATAGGGGCGGCGGCCGGCTGGGTAGGGGCGGCGGCCGACGGGGTAGGGGTCAAGGAAGGGGGCGCCGGATTGATGGAGGGGGGAAGACTGATTGATGGAGGGGGGCGGCGGCCGGCGGTGAAGTCAAAAAGGGGAGGCGGCGGGCGGCTGCTGGCTCACGGTCAAGGTGGGCGGCGGCGGCCGACCTGGTGGGACGGAGGGGGCGGCGGTAGAGGCGGTGGCTTAGGGGCTAGGGGGGCGGCAGCTAGCGGTGGAGTCAAAGAAGGGGGCCGGGTCAGATCGGGTTTGGGGGAGGAAGAGAGAGAGAGAGAATTGCAGAGATGGGGAAGAAGAGAGGAAAAGAGAGAGAAGGAGGAAGGAGATGATGGGGTCACGGGCTTGGGTGAAGGGGTTGGGGTCACGGGTCGGGTTCGGGGTTTGGGGGTGGGTCGGGTTTAGGTTTTAGTTTTTATTTTCTTTTATGTTTTTTATTTTTTCTTTAGTTCAGTTTTTTTTTTTTTATTATTATTTTTTTTTCTGATCATTACAGGCCGGGGGCGGGGTGGTAATGTGGGGGCGCAGGGGGAGGCGAGCTGATCACGGGGCAGTGCGGGAGGAGGGTGGCAGGGCCGGGGTGGTGGTGTGGTGGCGCAGGGAGAAGGTGGGGCTCGGGTCAGCCTCGGACCTATGCGCGGCGGTGGGAGGTGGAGGGATGGGGCCGGGTCGGCCTCCGGGACACAGTAGAGAGGCAGAGGGAGGAATCGGGGTCGGGGTTTGGAGAAAGGGGAAACAGGGGAGATTGGCAGGGTTTAGAAAAAGGGAAAGAGGAAAATGGAAATTGGAGGGGTGGGGGTCCCACTAGGGTTTCACACACCTAGATTGGGCCATGGTTTCATACACCTAGGTTTAGGTTTGGGTTTCACACACCTCACCTTGGCTCTCTCAACACAAATGTGGAAGGAACAAATTTTTTTTATTTATTATTCAATACCTCAAATGAGAAGACAAGGGCCTTTATATAGGCTTACAACGACTGGTTCACACAGCCAACAGGCGAGGTGGGACTAAACACATATGCCAAAATAAAAACATAAAAACAACATGGAATCAAACTGGAACAACTGATCACATCCACTAGCTAAGCTGACGCCTCCTACGTTGGTACACACGTCACGGGCGCGGCTCCGTGCTGATGTCCGCATCATCCTCTCGGGGTGGGAGAGAACTCGACTCTGTCGAGTAAGGCTCTAGGCGACTCTTATATAGTTCCATTAGGTCTGGATCTAGCTACTGAATCTCCTGACGTTCGATCCATGTGTCGTCAGAAGAAGGGCTCCCTTTCCAGCGAACCAAGTACCGTCGGGTTCCACCGTCTCTTCCAGAGACAATCTCATCATCTAGAATCTTATTAATGCTCTGTACTGTATATGGTGGGGATATTTCTGGGAGCAGGGGTAGGGAGGGCACTCAGGGGCTAAGTCCATGGTAGGCTCATCTAGTAGTGGATTTCTAGGAATCTGGGCCCTTGTAAGCCATCAGGTCTTTAATATTTAAGGTGGGACTGATGCCAAAACCCTCGGGTAATTCAATAACATAAGCATTATCATTTAATTTTTTTAGAACCTGAAAAGGACCTGCACTGTGCGTATGTAGTATCTTAACGGCTCTCGAAGGAAACCGTTCTGGACGAATCTGGACCATCACATAATCGCCTACACTAAAAGTCTGAACTCGCTTCCAGGCATCAGCCCTTAATTTATAGCTCGCATTGCTCTGCTTAATTTTTTTACTGATTTTCTTATGTAAATCATGCACATGAGATGCAAAAGCATATGCCGACTCAGAAATTCTATAATGCTCAGACATGGGAATAAGATCGACTAGTTGCCTAGGTTTGAACCCATACATAACTTCATGAGGACTCATACCAGTGGTCCTATTGACAGATGTATTATATGCAAACTCAGCTATTGATAGTTTCATATCCCAACTCCCAACGTGTTCACCCACTAATGTTCGCAAAAGATTCCCCAAACTCCGATTGACTATCTCGGTTTGACCATCGGTTTGGGGGTGAAATGCCGTGGAAAATTGAAGCTTTGTCCCTAGTTTGTGCCAGAGAGTTTTCCAAAAGAAACTGGTGAACTTGACATCTCGATCCGATACGATGGTTTTGGGTAACACATGTAACCTCACGGTACCATCGAAGAAGATTTTTGCGACGCGGGAGGCATCGAAAGTTTTGGAGCACGGGAGGAAGTGAGCCATTTTTGAGAATCGGTCTACCACCACCAAGACCGAATCATGTTTTCGCAGGGTTTTCGCAAGGCCGAGCACGAAGTCCATACTAATGTCTTACTAGGGGCAGTTAGGAACTGGAAGAGGGGTATACAACCCAGTGTTTTGTTTTCTCTGCTTGGCCAATTGACAAGTATGACACCTACCCACATATCTAGCATATCACGCTTAAGGTTCGGCTAATAGAACCGATGCTCGATGGCCTTGGTGGTTTTATTAACGCCAAAGTGGCCAGCAAGACCACCCGTATGAAGCTACCAAACAAGGAATTCATGTAGGGATGTTCGAGGAATGCACAGCCGACGGCCACGGAAGAGGTACCCGTTCTGTAGGAGGTACCCGTCTATCTCTTGAACTGCCCCTCCCACTAGTGAAGCATATATTTCCCCGAAATCAAGGCAAGACTCATACTCAGTCTTCAGCTTTTCAAAACCCTCGACCACAGTGGTCAACCTAGACAGGACAAACATACGATGACTGAGTGCGCCGGCCGTCTTGTTCTCTACTCCCACCTTATGGCGCATGATGAAGGTGTAGTCCTGGAGGAACTCGACCCAGCGACCATGCCGTGTGTTAGGCTTCTTTTGCAAATAGATATACCGCAGGGCCTCATGGTCAGAATAGATAACAAATTCTTGCAGGAGCAGATAGTGCCGCCAGTGGTGAAGCGACTGAATTACCGCATAGAATTCCTTGTCGTAAGTGGAGTATCGATGGCGAGTTTCATTCAGTTTCTTGCTGAAATATGCGACATAATGACCTTTTTGGAAGAGGACGCCTCCTATGCCAATTCCGGAGGCATCACAGCCACTTAAAAGACCTTGGTAAAATCTGGGAGGCGTATTATAGGTGCCTCGACCATTCGCTTCTTAATTTCTAGAAAAGCTCTAGTGGCAGCACTCGTCCACTCAAACTCGCCTTTCTTTAGGCAGTCTGTGATTGGGGCCATAATGGTACTGAACCCGTTGATGAACCTCCTGTAAAAGGTGGCGAGACCATGGAAGGTTCGGACATCCCGGATGTTCTTGGGTTCAAGGCATTCTTCAATTGCGCGAACTTTCTCCAGGTCGGCAGAAACCCCGTTGACAGAAATAACAAAGCCGAGAAAATGGACTTCGATGGCAAGAAAAGTGCACTTCTTAGGATTGGCGAATAGCTCTTCCTTCCTTAGCACGGTGCAGACTTGCCGAAAGTGGTCTAGATGTTGGGCCGGGACTGGCTATAAATGAGTATGTCATCAAAGTACACCATAAGAAATTTTCTCATAAAAGGGCGAAGTACTTGTGTCATGACTCTCATAAAAATGCTAGGCACATTGGTCAGTCCGAACGGCATAACCATCCATTTGTATAGTCCATCTTTGGTCTTAAAACCATCTTCCACTCATCTCCAGGGCGGATGCAAATTTGGTGGTAACCACTCTTTAGGTCAACCTTGGAGAAGACTGTGGCTCCAGACATCATGTCTAACAGATCATCCAGGCGAGGGATAGGAAAGCGGTAATTGACCGTTATCTTATTGATGGCACGGCTATCCACACACATACGCCAGGTTTCATCCTTCTTGGGCGTAAGCAGAGCGGGGACCACGCAAGGGCTCATGTTCTCTTTGATGAAACCCTTCCTCAATAATTCCTCAACCTGCCGTTTCAACTCGGCATGCTCCGTAGGGTTCATCCGATAGTGGGGCAGGTTAGGGAGGCTCGCTCTAGGAACCAAATCGATGGTGTGTTGTATGTCACGCATTGGAGGCAGCTGATCTGGGAGGTCCTCAGGAAAGACATCGGTGAACTCTTTCAGTACTGGAGCAATCTCTAGGGGAATAACTTGGGTAGACTCTTTAGGAACTTCCCGGGTTGCAAGGATCATGATGGAAGCTCCTTTTTCCATTTCGATGTTTAATCCTTTGGCACCGATCTAACTGACATTGCTGGTTTTCTTGGTAGGGGTGGGCTGCTGCGCAGACTGACTACTCTTGGGTTGAGAGGGCAACAGTTTGATTTTCTTACCCTCATGTTCAAACAGGCACATGTTAGATCGGCCATAGATAAGAACATCATTATCGAAAAGCCAAGGCCGTCCAAGTATAACTTGACCCACATCCATAGTCAAGACATCACACCAAATCTTCTCTTGTTAGGCATTGAAGTTTATGGGGACCAAACATCTTTGCTTGACCTCCATTGGCTTAGAGTTGATCCAGGAGACTTCGTATGGTCAAGGATGGGAAACTGCCTTCAACCCAGTCTTGGAGATCACGGCAGACGATACTGTGTTGGTGCAACTTCCGCTGTCGATGATCACTTTAAAGTTCTTATCCTCAATCCTGGTGAAGGTGTGAAAGATATTGGTACGCCTCCAGTCATCTTGTTCTTTTGGCTGGGATAAGGCGTATCTGACAACTGATAATTTGACGGGCAACGCATACCTATGGCAAACTAGCATGGGGTCACTATCCTCATCATCGAAGTCTCCCTCGTCTTCGTCGGCTTGGTACACGAAGCCGTCAACCTCTGACTCTAGTGCTTCAACAGGTGTGCCATCAATGTTGTTGATTTTGACAGGGCTAGGGCAATTGGCAGCCGCGTGTCCATAACCCTGGCACTTGTAGCACTTGATAAGGGGACTGACTTTGGAGAAGTCTCTCTCAAGGTCCTTGCCACGGTTGTCCTTCTTATTGGTTCGACTGGTGGAGTCAGCTCGTGGTTGAGATTGATTGGGGTAGGGCCGACTTGGGTAGTTGCTTGAGGAGGATCGAGGGACATTGTTTCGAAAATCTTGGCCCCGATGAGAGTGGGTGGACCCAATGCTATTGAGATCTTACACTAAAGCGTAGGCCCTCTCTAATTCTGTAACATCTCGATCAAGGAGCTTGTTCCTCAGGTCTTCTCTTAGACCTGATCGGAAACGGGATAGAACCTGAACAGGGGTTTCAGTCCCCAGAACATTGCAGCGGGTTAAGAACTCGTCAAATTTGGCGACATAGTCCCTCGCTGACTTATTGCCTTGAGTGAATTGATATCACTGATCCATGCGCGCCTGATAAGAGGGTGGCACGTATTTCCCCTTCAGTTCATTCTTCATGGCTACTGTGGATGCAAAAATGATATCGGACCGGATCAGAGCTGCATGGGCTCGCACGACGACCCAAGTAGGTAAGCCCGCCTGGGCTCATGGCCCCACTCTGCAGGGTTCGCAGATCAAGCGTTCCCCCTTATTGGGGCCGAACAACGACCCAATAAGGGCCCAGCAAGGAGGCCCAGAACCAGTACTACGTCATCATCGTCATTTCATCACTGTCATCTTGGGTACATGCCTATGCTATAAAAGGACCCCCAAGGTATTCAGAAAAGGGGTGGGGTCATTCGATCAGAGGAAGAGGGATTCCAGATCTAGAGCCAGAGCCCTCTATTCTTCCTCTTGAATTCTTCTAATTGCTCCGTGCAAACACATTGTAAAAGCTTCTCTCGACTTGTCGAGAGAACGCTCAACCCTCCTTACTTATATTATAGTGAAGATCAGGTGGCACCTCTCGCCCGGAGACGTAGGTCGTAAGGCCGAACTCCGCCAACAATTCTTATGTCAACACTCTCTACTCTCTCTCTTCGTCACTACTCTCTAATTTTAATCTCTCTCTACAAATCATCAACATTCAATCAAGGCCGTGGGGCGGGGTTCTCGATCAAGACGGCTCAGAAATATCCCCCATAATCTTTGGCGCCGTTTGTGGGATATCGCTAGAGATCTTACCCACACCTCTACCGACTCCTACTCAACTTGTGGTGACGAGCCACAAGTCCTTTTTCAAGTCTACTTCATTTTCTTCACCACGCCGACATCAACACGCTCGATGGTAAAGGCTAGCGCTAACCCTCCGAAGGCGATTGTTGACCGGACAATCGATGTGCTGATCGAAGACGAGCATGAACTCTCTGTGGTAACCAATCGAAGACATGTTCATAAGAGACTGGGGCCAGAAGGAAGCCATCTGGAAAGCCGCAGTAATCGACAGGACCCACCATTCCCGAGGCAATGATTTGGTAAAGAGCACACCACCCAAGGGGACAACGGTCCAGCTACATACCAAATTTTGACTGTTGATTTCCAGCTACTGAACCTTCTCTAAAGGAACGCAGCCCTCGAGCAAGAGATGGATTCCCTAAAGAAGGTGGCTGAAAGAGCAGGGGTTGTGGCCCAAAACTCTCCAGCTGCTGATGAAGACCAACCAATGACTCACCCAGCCGTGAGTCATCATCTTGAAGAACTATATATGCCGCGTATCGAGAGGTGTCAGGTATCCACACAAGCACCAAGGCAAACGGTGTGGGATCGCCTTGACGTCAATGGTGCACCAAGCTATCGCCAAGAAGGATCGCCTCAGTCAACAGGGTCCACTGGAAGTTCTATCCCTTTACACATAAAAGCAATAAATGCTCGCGAGCTGCTCAACCGACTAAGGCATACTGTCGACATGGGACGTCCCCATCAAGACCACAGGCAGCTAATCACCTCGGTAGGGCCACTGTATCCCAAGGTTCTTGTAACCCTATTTCCTATGGGTTGGCGAACACGGAACCTGCCAAAGTTCAACTGCATCAAAGAAGACCCTGCTCTCCATATCCTGGCCTTCAAGCAAGCCATGACACCATATGAGTATGAAAATCATATACTCTGCTGTATGTTCGCGGGAAGCCTCGAGGGACCTGCCCTTGACTGGTACTATACACTGCCTACCGGTACGGTGGCCACATTCAAAGAGTTGGCTGAACTCTTCATGGACCATTACCGGCTAAACTTAAAGCCGGAAAAGAAGCTGGATACACTCTACCGACTGAAGATAGGCTCCGATGAGTCTCTAAGGAGCTTCACGATTTGGTTTCGTAATAAGCACTCTGAGCTCACCGGTCGATCTCATAATAAGGAAGCCATCATGCTGGCATTCCAGAATGCTATCCAGCCAGAGCTCCATGTCTACACCGACTTCATCCAGCATCCTCCCAGTAACTTGGAGGTAATGTTCATGCACGTACAGCGGGAGATAGAGGTGGAAGATAATCAGCGAGCCAGAAGACTACGCGAGCCCCGGGAGTCTCATGACTTTCGACATAAGAAAGATGATGAAGCTCCGAATAAAGCACACTACAAGAAGTCTGCCAATGTCGTGTCTGATAATAAGGCACATGCCAAAAGGTATAATGAAGATCCGAAGGCCCCTCTAGCAGGAAAGAGGTGAACTCCAAGGGAGCAAAGGGTGTTCACTAAGCTGAACACCTCTATTGAAGACATCTTTGCCTACTTGCAGAACGAGCCCTTTTGCAAGTGGCCACAGCCTCTCCCTCCGAATTCTGACCAGGCAGGAGATACGACAGCCTACTGTGAGTTCTATTGTAGCCATGTCAAAAGCTAAAGCATCACATCGAAGACCTGATCCAAGAATAGCGGCTCGATGGCTACCTCGCTAACATGGAACCAGGTCGAGAGAAGGAAAGACAGTAACAATGGAGAAAGAAAGCCAACGTAATACGTGGATTCATAATCATAATGTCTGCTGGGCAGCCTCTGAAAAAGTGTAACCGTAACTTTGTTTTATCAATAAAGTGTCTTTTTTCTCAAAATCAAATCTCTCAAAGTTCGATTCCACCATGTTAAGACATAAAAAAAAAGGCTTCTGGCAACCCAGGTCAACCAAAGACCTTCAATTCCGCCCATTCAAGTCGGAAGCTCGAAGGCAATTCGGCTACACCCTCTCAAGGTTAAAGTCCGATAAAAAGGCTCTTGGCAACCCAGGTCAACCAAAGACCTTCGATTCCGTCCGTTCAAGTCGGAAGCTCGAAGGCAATTCGACTACGCCCTCTCAAGGCTAAAGTCCGATAAAAAGGCTCCTGGCAATTCAGGTCAACCAAAGACCTTCGATTTCACCTATTTAAGTCGGAAGCTCGAAGGCAATTTGGCTACGCCCTCTCGAGGCTAAACTCCAATAAAAAAGCTCCTGATAACTCAGGTCAACCAAAGACCTTCGATTCCGTCCGCTCAAGTCGGAAGCTCGAAGGCAATTCGACTACGCCCTTTCAAGGCAAAAGTCTGATAAAAAGGCTCCTGGTAATCCAGGTCAAGCTAAGCTATTAACTATACTCATCCGAGGCGACGAGAATATGTCCAAGGTAGATGTCGCCGCTTCGACGTGCACCAAGTTCAAAGAGACATCCTTGGCACTTTATGACACAGTTTTAGGCGACCAACGCCTAGGCATTCTATAAGCCCAAGGCCCAGCCCTTGGCATTCGAAGACAAAGTTCGAGGTGACCAACGCCTTGGCACTCTATAAACCCAAGGCCCAGCCCTTGGCACTCGAAGATAAAGTCCGAGGCGACCAACGCCTTGACACTCTATAAGCCCAAGGCCCTGTCCTTGGTACTCGAAAACATAGTCTGAGGCGACCAATGCCTTAGACTCTACAAACCGAAGGCCCAGCCCTTGGCACTCGAAGACAAAGTCCAAGGCGACCAACGCCTTGATACTCTATAAGCCCAAGGCCCTGCCCTTGGTACTCGAAGATATAGTCCGAGGCGACTGATACCTCGGCAATCTACAAACCAAAGGCCCTACCCCTGACACATAAAGACAAAGTCCGAGACGTCGTCATTGGTGTATTGGCATTCGATCAAAATTCCAAGCTTAGTCTTGTCACTCAGGTCTAAGCATCAGATTGTCACTGGCCATTACCTTTTCTCGACAACTGACGGTTCCAAACCAGTTAGTGGATGGTCGGTCTAACTCTGTCAGCGTGTCTTCACACTGGTGCAGTCGACGATGGGTTCCTCATGATCTTCATCCGCAAAGGGCCTTAATGGCCCGAGCTCGACATCAAAGCTACTGTTCGAATCCTCAATATGTGGTAGAGGAGGAGCACAAACAATCTCCTTCGTTTCTCGATAGCGTATTCCCAACACAGCAGGTCCTCTGATTCATCATGTAAAGAGCGGCCTATAATGGGTGAACAAACAATAAGTAAAGAGTAGGGTGAGTGAAAAATACATCAAAACATGAGATAAAATGGCACTTCCTTAATCCTGGCCAAGTCAACACCCTCATGTGACTGTAGTACCTAGCGAATATAGTAACCAGATGCGGTAGTACATTGGGTGAAGACTGGTTGGCCATCATGCGGCATCATCCTAGATTATCTCTAAGAAGACCCCTCAAATATAGCGTTGTCCCTAGCCGACAACCCCACGCACCAGTGTTTTAGGAATATGACCAAAAAAGTGTCGGTTTCAGATGGGGCTAAAATTCGAAAAACATACTATTTTCAATACCGACACTTTTTGGCCTCTCCTAGTAGCCCCAATAACGGGGTCAGCACTATCGACAGCCTACCCATCAGTTTCAACAGAAAACCGAGAGGGGGGGTGTTCGGCATCAATAACAACCCACCCCTCGGTTTCGTTAGAAAACCAAGAGGGGGGGGTGTATCGGCATCAACAAGCTGCCCCCTCCTCGGTTTTGCGTAAAAAACTGAGTAGGGAGGGGGTGACGGCACACCATCAGCAGCCTACCTCTCGATTTTGCGAAAAACCAAGAGGGGACGGGGTGTCAGCATCAACAACAGTCCCCCTCGCAGTTTCGTTAGAAAACTGAGAGGGGGGGTACGAAACTGAGAGGGGGGGTGTGTCGGCATAAACAAGCAGGCCCCCCTTGGTTTCACGCAAAAAACCAAGTGAGGATGGGGTGACGGCACACCATCAGTAGCCTACCTCTCGGTTTTGCGAAAAACTGAGAGGTGAGGGGGTGTCGGCATCAAAAACAGTCCCCCTCACGGTTTCTTCAGAAAACTGAGAGGGGGGGTATGTCGGCATCAACAAGCAGACCCCCCTTGGTTTCGTGAAAAAAACTGAGTGGGGAGGGGGTGACGGCACACCATCAGTAGCCTACCTCTCGGTTTTGCAAAAAACTGCGATGGGAGGGGGTGTCGGCATCAACAATAGTCCCCCTCTCGGTTTCGTCAAAAAAACCAAGAGGGTCGGGGTGTTCGGCATCAACAATAGTCTACCTCTTGATTTCGTCAGAAAACCGAGAGGGGGGTGTTCGGCATCAACAACAACGACCCCTCAGTTTCGTCAGAAAATCGAGAGGGGGGGTGTGTCGGCATCAACAAGCAGCCCCCCTCGGTTTCACACAAAAATCGAGTGAGGAGGGGACGACAGCACACCATCAGTAGCCCACCCCTCGGTTTTAATAGAAAACCGAGAGGGGGGTGTTCGGCATCAATATCAACCCACCCCTTGGTTTCGTCAGAAAACCGAGAGGGGGGGATGTGACGGCATCAACAACAATCCACCCCTCGGTTTCGTCAAAAAACCGAGAGGGGGAGATCGACATCACCAACAGATTGTGAGCATCGTCAAAAATAAAAAGAAAAAGGAAAAGAGGAAGGGACCTCGCAATCCGGACTCGGCTCTCTTGCCACTCACACGCGGATCCGGTTCCACCCACGCACGGCAGCCCCTCTCCTTCACGTGTACAGAAGCAAGACAAAAAAAAAGTCCCACTTTTAAAACAACTTGTCACCATCACATGAGTTGTCTGCCATTTATCCCTTCTTTGATCAAACAACAAACACAGAAACCAGTGGTGGGGATTCACACTAGCAAATAAAAAAAAAATAATGGGGCCACCGATCGACATGGGGGTTCAATCAGCTTTTGGTGAAAGAGGCGGGTGGCAAGCATCAATTCTCGGAGTACACACAGCGGCTGGAAGGAGAAGCATAGCCTGCTCCCCAATTTTAGATCTGGCCACACACACCCTCACCTCCAAAATGATAAAAAACATGTGACCCGCAGCCCTCTTCTTCCTCGCACCGGATCAACAACCCGAAAAGACCGCTAACTCCTCCTCCTCGAATCCGAGACCTGCGACACGAGCGACTCCCATTACTCGCAACCCAGATGGGGTAGCGATGACTACAAATCTATTGGCGACGACAGGGCCTCCCGATCGGCCAAGTCTTGTGCTCTCCCCCACCCTCGATCGTCCTTGCCTCGGCATTAATCAGTAGCATGGCCCCGAGCTTGCGGACTGCTCGACATCGATCTACTCCAAGCCCATGAGCCAATCGGCACCAATCTTCGAGCTTCCAAGCTAACCCATCTCGAGCATCTATTCACTTTTTCCTCGTCCGCGACCCGATCTGGCAGCACCTCCCTGATCGATAGATCGCGGAAACCGATCCCCCCCGCACCGCGTGCTCACATCGTCCATTGCAGACACCAACGGAGAAAGAGGGGATCCAACCTTCCAAACAAAAAAACAAAGAGGACAGAGAAAGGAAAGAGTCAAAAGAAGTCTGTCGTGCCTCCTTCTTTGGTGTACAGCACCAACAAAAAGCAAAACAAAGAAGAGATAGAAGGAATGAAAGCAAAGAAAGGAAAGAAAGAAACAAAAACAAAAACAAAAGAAGAAAGAAACAGTCAAAGAAGAGAAAGAAAAAGCAAAGAAAGAAAGAGAGAAGTCTACCCTCTCTCTCACTCATGCACGGACCCCCACGGCCTTCTCTTGTCGTGCCCCCCCTTGGGTGTACAGCAGAAATAAAGAAAAAAAAAAGGGAGGAGGGGGAAATAAAAAAAAAAGGGAGGGTTCTCTCACACTCGCATACGTCTTCCTCTCGCACGGACCCCTTGCACGGCTCTCTTCCACTTACCCCCGGATCAGCAGCGAGACACAAAAAAAAAGAGGACCTCGGTGTCGGCAGAAGGAGAAGGGTCTTGGTCTGGAAACGCACTGCTTTTTCTGAAACGCCCACTTACAAAACCAAGACTTTTTGGCTCTCACCAAAAGGGTCTCGGCATCGGCAGAAGGAAAAGGGTCTCGGTTAGAAAACACATTGATTTTTCGGGAACGCCCCCTTACGAAACCGACTTTTTGCTCTCACCAAGAGGGTCTCGGCGTTGGCAGAAGGAAAATGGTCTCGGTCGAAAAATGCACTAGTTTTTTGAGAACGCCCACTTACAAAACCGAGACTTTTTGGCTCGCACCAAGAGGGTCTCGGCATCGGCAGAAGAAAAAGGGTCTCTGTCGGGAAACATACTAGTTTTTCGAGAACGCCTACTTACAAAACTGAGACTTTTTGGCCTGCACCAAAAGAGTCTCGGCATCGACAGATCAGCACAAGTATCCTACACAAACACGTTGGCTTGGCTCGTGACACAAGTCGGGACTCTGCTAATACGAACCGCAACTCTGATGGCCCTAGCCAACTATGTCAGAATCCTAAGACGTTTGCACCATGGAATCTCAGCCGACCCAGGAGGTCCTGACCTGACTGGGAGGGGGTAACTGTGGGTGCAAAAATTATATCGGACCGGATCAAAACCACATGGGCTTGCACAACGGCCCAAGTAGGTAAGCCCGCCCGGGCTTATGGGCCCACTCTGTAGGGTTCGCAGATCAAGCTCTCCCCCTTATTGGGCCCGAACAACGTCCCAATAAGGGCCCAACAAAGAGGCCCAGAATCAGTGCCACATCATCATCGCCACGTCATCACTGTCATCTTGGGCACATGCCTATACTATAAAAGGACCCCCAAGGCATTCAGAAAAGGGGTGGGGTCATTCGATCAGAGGAAGAAGGAGTCCAGATCCAGAGCCAGAGCTCTCTATTCTTCCTCTTGAACTCTTCCAATTGCTCCGTGCAAACATATTGTGAAAAGCTTCTCTTGGCCTATCGAGAGAACGCTCAATCCTCCTTACTCATATTATAGTGAAGATCAGGTGGCATCTCTCACTCGGAGACATAGGTCGTAAGGCCGAACTCCGTCAACAATTCTTGTGTCAATACTCTCTACTCTCTCTCTCTCCATCTCTCCGTCTCTACTCTCTAATTTTAATCTCTCTCTCTACAAATCATCAACATTCAATCAAGGCCGTGGGGCGGGGTTCTCGATCAAGGCGGCTCGAAAATATCCCTCACAGCTACCCAATTATCGATGGGGTCTTGGGTTCGTGCAACTCTCAAGGCCTCTACGTTGGTCCAGTATTGACTAGCAGGGCCACTAAGTTTCATCGCGGCGAATCGGACCTTCCTTGGTTCCGTTAAGGGGTACCAGGTAAAATACCGATCCATGGATTGGAGCCAGTCTAGGAAAAATTGGGGATCATGCCGGCCATCGAAAGAGGGCACTTCTAGCCTGATGCTCCGGAGATATTATTCATCCAGATCTTGATTATTTTGCTAAGGTGGCCGAAAATCTTGAGGGTCCAGAGGTGGTGGAGTCCGAGGTGGAGCTTGGTCCAGACGGTCAAAACGGGCATTGGTATCACGCTGGTAAGCTGCGAAATTTTGGTTCATGATGGCAATCCCCTGAGCTAACTCAGCGAGTGTCCTAGCTAGGGCATCGGGATCCATGTTGCAATTGTCAGACTCACTAGATTCCTCGAAAAGATATGGCCTACCCCTACGGGTTGGCATGCACACACAATGACAATTGATGCAAATGAAATGATGACATATAATAAATGCAGGGCTCCTATCTAAAGGTCACAACCATGCTCTGATACCAAAATGATGCAATACGATGCAGGGAAGATAGGAAATCCGTAATTCTGTTGGCGAGCAATGTGTCACAGTAAATTAAGAATCTCAGGCAGGAATCTTTGTTCATATAATCGCAGAAATGATGGATTTAACAAGCCACTACTAGCACCATACAGTTCTCTTTCCGTATTCTGAATTAAATAACTAATGCTTAAATTATAGGCACGAGTCCGTCTCGTAATATTAAATACTAGTAATTTATCAGGCAGGAGTGAACACTCAATTTCTCGATAGTAGACAGCAGTGAGCAGTTGATAATACCCTAGAGACTTAACTGATGGAACCAGGAAGTACCTTGCTGGGTAGAGATGTCCTTACTGAGGAGGTCATGGCGGTGCGGGAACGCCAGCGTCACAAGCAACGAAGCAGGTAATGTGCTCCAATACTCCTCCACGCTCTTCCTTAGTTGACCTAGAAATCGAGGAAGGGGGGGGGGTTGATGTCGAGGTACCCGTCTATGTCCGGGATCATACCGTGATCCGCGTCTGAGTCTGCCATGCGATCATACCGAGGTTTGGGGAATGGAGAGGAGAGGTGGGTTAGGTAGGAGGCGGGGAAAAACTGTTGGTTGGCCGGGGTTGAGGGGAAGGGAAGGGGGGCGTGGGGTCGGGCTGCAGAAAATGGGAATAGGGTCGGGTCGGGTCGGGCCTGGGGTTGGATCACGGGAGGTGGCTCGGGGTTGAGTCACAAGGAGAGGAAGGGATGGGGTTGGGAGTTGAGCACGATAGAGGAGAGAGGGAGGGGGCGGTCGGGTCACAGGGAGGGGCGGGGCTGAGCGCGGGTCGGCGCGGGGGACGAGTGGCCGGGGGCGGGTTGGTAATACGGGGGCCCAGGGGGAGGCGGGGCTGATCACGGGGCGACGTGAGAGGAGGGTGGCAAGGCCGGGGTGGTGGTGTGGTGGCGCAGGGAGAAGGTGGGGCTCGGGTCGGCCTCGGGCCTACGCGCGGCGAAGGGAGGCGGAGGGATGGGGTCGGGTCGGCCTCCGGGACGCAGTAGAGAGGCGTAGGGTCGGGGTCGGGGTTTGGAGAAAGGGGAAGCAGGGAAACAGGGGAGGTCGGCAGGGTTTAGAAAAATGGAAAGGGGAAAATGGGAATTGGAGGGGTGGGGGTCCCACTAGGGTTTCACACACTTAAATTGGGCCTAGGGGAAAACACACCTAGGTTTAGGTTTGGGTTTCATACACCTCACCTTAGCTCTCTCAACACAAATGTGGAGGGAACGAATTTTTTTTATTCATTATTCAATACCTCAAATGAGAAGACAAGGGCCTTATATAGGCTTACAACGACTGGTCCACACGGCCAACAAGCGAGGTGGAACTAAACACATGTGCCAAAATAAAAACACAAAAATAACATGGAATCAAACTGGAACAACTGATCACATCCACAAGCTAAGCTGACACCTCCTGCGCTGGTACACACGCCACGGGCGCGGCTCTGTGCTGATGTCCGCATCAGGAGCCCTCTGTGTTCCTCTTTTGATCGAAGAGCTAGAATCCTTATTCCGTGTGTGAACATGACTCTCTATCATAAATACTCATTCAATGTCACTTAATGATCATTTGATATTATTTCAAAAAATCAGTAAAAATATCTATCTCTAACAAGTGAATCATACCCCCACAAATAAATCATTCACTTCAGATTGCACACTTCTTTGGACGTATGTGATGTTGCCTGTGCCAAGTGGCATGCATCAAGTTCATATGGGCATTGCCCGGGTTTCTTACTAGTAGTATAATACTAAAATGGAGCCCCTCTCCCGTGTTGTGACAAATGGACCACTATTGAAGAGCCAAAGAATCCTTCTCCCTTGTGTGAACGGGGCTCTTTCTCAAAAATCCTATTAAAATCCTACTATAAATATGCTAAATACTCATTCAAAGGTTTAAATGGCCATTTGATGTTAATTTGGAAAACCATTAACACCGTCTCTCTCTCTCTCTCTCTCTCTCTCTCTCTCTCTCTCTCTCTCTCTCTCTCTCTCTCTCTCTCTCTCTCTCTCTCTCACACACACACACACACACACACACACACACACATACATGTGAATCACACCTCGAAGAGTGATCGAATCATAATCACTCCAGATTGAACACATTTTGGACGGATGTGATATCTGTGCTAAGTGTGCCAATTTTTGTAGTTCCAATGATGCAATTGGAGCTTATCGGCAAAAACAAATCAATTTATATAGTCCTTTGTGGCTCCGGTGGCGACTAGATCACTGTGTCATTGGCTCAAGAGAAGTTCCCATCGAAGTTCAATATGAATATTTTGGTACTTATCATGAGATTTATGGAACTATGTAATAGTAGGAAGTGAAAAAAAAAATGTTGTGTATACATTCGAACCATTGTTGGTCATATTTCTTTTTATCGAGAAATAGAAGAAGCCGCACAAGGATTTTTTCGGGCCTACTCATACGCTATTGAAACTAAGAAATTAGATTAGGCGATATCCGTGCCGTGGAAATTCAATTCGGATCTCTCCAGTCTCACTGGTATCATAATTTATGAATTTTTGTGCAAATAAAGATTTGGAAAAGGAAGTATTTTAATCACTGACTCAAGTCGATTGTCGAATTCTACTTAGCAAAATGTGGAGTACTTATGGCGGAACGGGTCGATATGGTCTTCACAATAAAGTGATAGATGGAACTGCTATAAAATGACTTATTAGTAGATTAATAGATCATTTTGGAATGGCATGTACATCACATATCCATTTTATTAGGCATGGTTAGTGTTTGTGTTTGTGTGTGGTGTAGGGGGGGGGGGGAGGTCGGCCACACCTAATCGTCAGATGGAGCAGCTCGCCTCCATCTCTTTCCCGCTGTACCTGCAAGATAACCGAGGCTCACTCCGAGCCAAGGCCCCTCCGATGCTCAAGTCAGGGAAGGGAAAAAACAGCAAGCGTGGTTAGGGTTCGGGAGCAATGAATTACTTACCTGCCCATAAAGGGGCGGGGTTCTTTTATAGACCTTCTCATGCGTGTCGTGTGCATATTGCTCTTGAGATTTCCTCCAAGAATCTCAGGATAACTATGGCGGATCCTTCACTATCAGATGCCTTTCATATGTTTTCTTCTATGCTCCTATTGATCGTGGGCCCTTGATTAGTCATGGGTGACCCACGATCCTAACGGACGAGATATCATCAGGATCAGCCAGCCTGGCAAACCTCTGGAAGTCTGCCGAGGTCTCCTAGCTGTTACGAATGTCTTTCGATCTTTCCTCGCCCAGACAGAGGCAGCTCTCCGCCACCGATCAGGTCGGTCTTCTTACGGCTTTAAGAAGACGGAGGAGAGAAAAAGTTCTTTGATCCCACAGACAGTGCCAGAGAATGGGGGGGGGGGAGGAAGTTCCACCGGCCACACCCGATTGTCAGATGAAGTAGCTTGCCTCCACCTCCTTACCGTTGTACCTACAAAAAGACTGAGGCTCACCTCTGAGCCAAGGCCCCTCCGACGCTCAAGTCATGGAAGGAAAACAACAGCAAGCATGGTTAGGGTTCGGGAGTGATGAATTGCTTACCTGCCCATTATGGGGCAGGGTTCTTTTATAGACCTTCTCATGCGTGTCGTATAGCTTGTGGGATTTCCTCCGAGAATCTTGGAATAACTACGGCGGATCTTTCACAATTGGATGCCTTTCATATCTTTCCTTCTATGCTCTCGTTGATCGTGGACCTTTAATTAGTCATGGCGACCCACGATCCTAATGGGTGAGATATCATCGGGATCAGCCAGCTGGCAAATCCCTGGAAGTCCGCCGAGGTCTCCTGGCCTTTATAAACGTCTTCTGATCTTTCCTCGCCCAGGGGCGGCTCTCTGCCGCCGATCAGATCGGTATTCTTTGGGGTCTGGGCTGCAGTGATATGTCCACGACCTACCCAATCCTTTCCCCCACCTGGTTCCCACCAGGGGGCTCAGATTGCCTCGAACCCTCTTTAGGGCTCCTACTTCGTTTAGGGGGGCATCCCGTGGACTAGGTTGTACCGGGTCGGACCTAGTCCGATCGGTCCGGTTCTTCAGATCTTTAGGCTGGGCCGAGCAAGACGATCTATATACGTGTCATCATCTGGGCGGTGCACTAGGAAACCCCTTCTACAGTTAGTCCAAGACGTTGAACAACAAAGTTTGATTTTGGATAAACACCATCATTATGGGAATGTACGAGCCCGGTAGAAAAATTACGTCAATCCATTGAGATATGGTATGCTACAAGTGAATATTTGAGACAAGAAATGAATCATAATTTTCAGATGACTGATCCTTCTAATCTAGTCCATTTAATGTCCTTTTCGGGAGCTAGAGGAAATGCAACTCAGGTACATCAATTAATAGGTATGAGAGGATTAATATCGGATCCCCAAGGACAAATGATTGATTTACCCATTCAAAGCAATTTACGTGATATATATGTATGAGTACTATCAAAAGTATTTCCTTAGTCCTCGAAATAAGATGACAGAAATTTTTTTATTAGCCGACGATATAGTCCACGGTGCATTGCCACTCGAGATCAAGATATTGGGATTGGGCTTGTCAATTGATTCATAACCTTTCGAGCAGGAGTACATCTTGGATCTATCAATTATGTTGGTCAAAGTCCCCCACTCATGGTGACCTGGTCGAATTGGGAGAAGCTGTCGGTATTATGTGGGACAATCAATTAGAGAACCGGAGACTCAACTACCGACGCACGAGCTCCTTCTAATGGAAAAATAAAATTCAATGAGGATTTGGTTCATCCCACACATAACCCATCATGGGCATCCTGCAGCTGGGATCATGGGTAGAAAGAGGATTTATTTTAGTAGATAAATGAACGCTTCAGACAACGAGCGAATCATCATATGCCTACTTCGAAAGAATTAACGAGGAGCCGTATAAGGTGAAAATATCAGAGGATAGATTATTACAAGCCATACTTGGCATTCAGGTATCCACTGCAAAAGAAACCTCCATCCAAAGAAATTCGGATGGTGGAAGCTAGGAAACAACACGAAGCAGTGCAGATAAAGAAAGCCACACGAAGAGACCTTACTAGGGGTGTAATAGGGCAATGCTCCGATCGATGTGATGACACTGTTATAGCCGGAGAGGCATTTTTGAGAGAAGCCAGTTGCTACAGCAAGACTTTCACACAAATAAAAAATAGTAGGCTAGCCCCTCCCCTAACCCGAAGACTAATTACCAGTATCCTTGGAATCATATAGGGGCTTTGGCAGACAAAAAAAATCTCTTTCATCTCTACTCATAAATTTCACATTTTACGCAAGTCCCCTTTCCCCTTATTTATTTATCAAAGAAATCCGGATGGATGAAGGAAACAACAAGAAAGCGGGAAGACTGATTTATTGCTGAAGAGAGGCGGTTTGTTCGCTCGTAGAGGCGTCTAGATGCCTCATCGTTCTCAACATGTATTTGATGATTCAGTCTTGAATAGTTTGTTTGAGTACTAGTGCCATGCCCCACAATTCCATGGTACTTCATTCGTATTGCATCATCTTGGTTTACGCCAAAGAAGAAAGGAAGAATTTTTGCGTGAACAACATTCGTTCCTACCGACCTTAACTTCTCTTTCTTCTAGCCCCTCTACGCCAACGCCTGCATTCCTTTGATTGCTTGTTGTACTCGACTATCGGTCTTTGATTACATGATCGATCTAAATCTTCTTTGCTGGCATGAGTACTGCTAGCAAATGGAAAATTATTCTTGGACTGTGGCCAACACCAGAGAAGACACTCCAAGATTGAGAAGCGGCATAGAAAGTCAAGCATTTTTTACTCCCTCCGAATTAGACACAGCTATCAAAGGATAGAATTTTGACATAACCCGCGACGGTTGGGCCGTGTCGGTTGAGGTCTGAACCCAACCGACACGTTGGTGGCCTGCTGGGTGTCGTGTGTCGTTGTGGGCGGAACCCAACCGATACGGGATAGTGCCGCACGCAGCAGTGTCGGCTGACCAGCACTGACACGGACGGGCTCAATATCGGTCAATCCAGCCGACATTCACACTATCGGTCTCATCCAACCGACATAGGACTGTAATGTCGGCCATTTCTAGCCGATAGGAAAGCAGTACTATGGCCAAATTCAACCGACATTGACATAGTAATATCGGTGTCATAACACCGTCACTGGTGTAGAAATGTCGGTCACGTTTTAACCGAATAGAGGTGCAGTAGTATCGCTTAAATTTAACCGACATTTTTCGTTAGATTCGGTTTGATTTGGCCGACATTTTTTATATCAGTGTCGGTTAGAGGTGCCAACTCATGTCGGCTGTACTTGGCCGACAGTACTGCGTCCGACTCGGTTAGTGACCGACATTGCTGTCCCCATATCGGTTGGATCCGGCCGACATGGTTGCTCTGAAGTTGAACTCTGAAGCAATGGAGTTGGCTTGTTTTTCAAAAATTTGAAACAAGGAGAGGACTTGTGGGGAAATCTTCCAGCTAAAGTGAATTACAACAAGTTGTTGCTTCAAGAAGAAAATGGGGAAATTTAAGCTTTTGGACGGTCTTCAACAAGTTATTAAATGAAGGGACCAACTCTATAGCAATATTCTGGATTGTATCCCAGTAATCCTGAATAATGATAATAATTTGATAGCTATGCCTAATTTGGAGGAAGTAAAAAATGCTGGACTTTCTACGCCGCTTCTCAATCTTAGAGCAGTGCTCGGTGGTCCAGATGGGTTTTCTTGCCATTTTGATGTTCGATGTTGGGATACCATATGACATAATTTTTCTACCAAGTGTTCCCATAATGATGTTGTTTATCCAAAAATCAAACTTTGTTGTTTCAGCTTCTCGAACTAACCATCGATGGTAGATCATCGATGGTTATATAGCAGTGGCTTGTCGGAAACCTAAAGTCTTTACTTGATTGAGGATATGTGGATGTATATGCTATTCCGTAATGATCTATTAATCTGCTAATAAGTCATTTCATACCATTTCCATATATCACTTTATTGTGAAAGGCCAGATCGACCCGTTCTGCCATAAGTACTCTCCCATATTCTGCTAAGTAGAATTTGACAATGAATCAGTGATTCAAATACTTCCTTTTCCAAATATTTATTTTCGCAAAATTCATAAATGATGATACCAGTGAAACTGGAGAGATCCGAATTGAATTCTCACGGCATGGATATCACCTAATCTAATTTCTTATTCTTAGTTTTGATAGGCCTAAAAAAAATTTTGTACGACTTTTTCTATTTCTCGATAACAAGAAATATGACCAACAGTGGTTCAAATGTATACACAACATATTTCTTTTTTTACACTTCCTACTATTACATAGTGCCCATAAATCTCATGATAACTACCAAAAGATTCATATTGAACTTCGATGGGAACTTCTCTTGAGCCAATGACACGTTGATCACTAGCCACCGGAGCCACAAAGGATTATCTAAATTGATTCGTTTCTGTCATAAGGTCTAACTGTATGGTTCTTTTTCTTTCGTATATTTATCATTATTATTGTCAAGTGTTTTATTTTGAGAGTTTCTGCAATTATAGATTATACCTTTTTGCACAAATACCTCGATGATTCCTGATCATTAATACGTATAAGCACATATCTTGGGTTGGTACAGAAATGGGATCCCCAATAGCGGAGACCAGTGATTCATATGATAAAACATAAGTAAATGAGCCTCTGCTTGAGTTTCCAAAGCTAAAGGTACGTGAACAGCCATGATCCCCATCAAAGTCTGCATTGAATCCCTCACAAACAGCAAATAGCACACCCCTCTACTAAAATGGGTTGGAACGCCTGTTCAACAATACAGGATGCCCCTGCAAAACATGTTGAAGTATTTCCCATACAATCGGTTCTTTTTCTTGAATTTTACTTTTCGCAATCCCTATGTTAGAAGCAAGATGTTGTCTGATTAGACCACAAATTACAAATGTTTGGAATAGCTCTATTGCTATTTCTCGAGGTAATCTACATTGATGTAGTGAAAGCGAAGGACACATGATAATGATGGAACGCCCCGAATAATCGACACGGCCAAGCAAAGTCTCATGAAATATTCCCTCTTTGCCTTCAATTACATCTGAAAATGACTTGTAAGCTTTATTATGACCATCCCTAATCGGTTGTCCACAGATCCCATTATCAAGCAGCGTATATGGGGCTTCTTGTACCAACTTCTCCTGACTCAGGTCAAAACATGCAAAACCCAAAATATTGCATGTAAAGTAAGCACACAAGCGATTTTTACTTGAAAACCCTAAAGGGAAAAACCACATCAGGACCATGGTTTGGTGGTAACGGGTAAAAGTAAAAAAGCAAGTTTTAAATTTAAAATTTGAAATTAAAACTAACTAATTACCATGCCCAGCAGGCAACCCGCGATCGATTGGAGCAAGGATGTTGGCCTAATCAACAAGTTGAAGGGGAACTTGTCAAAGTCATTTGATTTGAAGAATCTTGGGCCAGCACAACAGATCTTGGAAATGAAGATCAAGCATGATAGGAAAGCTTAGAAATTATGGATGTCATAGTAAAGCTACATAGACCGCGTACTTGAGCATTATGGTATGCACGAGGGAAGGCATTTAGCACTCCATTAGCTAATCATTTTAATCTAAGCTCGATGAGTTCACCAACTACCAAAAAAGTGAATAAAAAGGTGGTAGAGATCATCTATGCATCAGAAATGGGGAGTATCATGTATGCAATGGTTGCACAAGACCATTAGTGTTATGAGAAAGTATCTTGAGAATCCAGGCATGAAGCACTGGCAGGCTATGAAGTAGATTTTGAGATATCTTAAAGGTTAATAGAAGAGAGGACTGCATCTTGGCAGAGATGAGTCGTGTAACACCGGAAAATTTTAAAAAATATTTTATTGAACTGAAAGACACTAAAATAAGTAAGAATCAAACTGTAGATTCTTCAAATAAAAAATCAGACTACACCAATACGTTCGGCTCATCGAAACGATCAGAAAGCGTATATGAACTTTTCCATTTTGACCACATATAAGATATTTTAAAAATTAAAAACAAAAGGAAACGTAAGGAGGATTTGAATCCTTAACCAATTTAGTTTTTTCTTATACGTACCACTTTAACCACTAAACCAACATTCTACTTCTTTTTAAAACAGTTTGGTCCCTTGAAGTTCTAACCTGACCAAGACAGATAACCTTAACTGAACCATTTTGCAATAAAGATCTCAGGTCTTTTGGTATTTTGAAAAGGCTCCATATAACCCCCCATACAACCTTCCTTCCACACAAATCCCCAAGCTTCCTCGAAAGCCATGCCATCACCCAACCACCACCTCAACCCTCGGGCACCACCGTCGCCGGACCACCGGTCGCCACTGACCGATGCCGCTGTCGACCACCGCCAACGGCCACCATTGTCGGACCACTGTCGGACCGCCGCCATCGTCGCCGGACCACCACCCGTCGTTCCTGTCCACCGTTCGCCGTCGGACCACTACTGGCCACCGTCACCTCCTCGCCGAACCACCGGCACCTCCTCGCCGGACCACCGTCCGCCACTGCTACCTCCTTGCCGGACCACCGCTGGCCACCGCTCCAGTAAGCTCGAACCACCTTTTCCCTTATAAGACCAAAACCGTAGGCCAAGCTCACGTGACCACTGGGCTTTGCCCATCAAACCAAATGGGTCGGGCCACTAGCCTATTTGGGCCGAACCCCCATTATGACCGGTCCACAAGTTAATGCTGCAAAAAGAGCTATTTAAATAAAGGAAGATAAAATTTCAACCCAAGACCCACCCTTTTAAAAAGGGGAGTCTTACCCAACTCACCTATTTATATATTATGTTAAAGATTTTTAAAAATTATATATATTTATAAGACCTTGAGTATACATATTCACACTGTTTAGCTCCTAACTTGTCACACAGAACTAGGAATTTAGTTCCGTTTGCGTCTACGCGCTCAGGACGAAAACCTCTATAAAAAATATAAGAAAAAATAGAAATTAAACCTATCAGATAATTAAATAGGAAATTACTATTTTACCCCATAGGTGTTACAGTAATAACTTGGGCATTCGAACTTTGAATTGGGTTCCGTCTGCAGCCATGAATTAGTGAGCCAAAGATGAATTTACTGGCATCCATAAATAGTAAAATCAGATCCTAGAAGATAAAATTTTTATTTTACCCTTAATAGATAATTAGACAATAACTTAATCATACGAACTCCAAATCAGGTTCTATTTGCGATCACGAACTCAGGACAGAAAAACCTATCATATATAAATAGATGAATCCTTTAAAAAATGATAAAAATACCCTTATAGGGTAAAATAGCTCAAATGGATTGATTTTTCGATCATAGCTAAGGCCTCTGACCTCGGAATTCATTCCCGTCAGCCATTCTAGGACTCATATAGAAAATATTATCAAATTGAATGAATAAAAACACCAACTAATAATTAGAAATATATTGATTTTAAGTCGTAATCATATTAAGGAATCATCCGTTGAGGAAGGATACTACAACCCATCAAGTAGAAGAATGGAACTATTATCTTTTACTGTTTAAATTATATATTACAAATGCTTATCGTACCTTAGTTGATTCATGAGTATGTTGACCGATAATAGGTATGGGGTTTGTCTATAAACGCCCTGGGTGTAAGGCTAGCCCTACTTCAACTAAAAGTGTCCTTAAGTGTGGGGCTTACCTAGAACGCCATGGTTGTGAGGCTAGCCCTGGCTAGTGCCTAAAAGCGTCCACAGGTGGAAAGACCAGCCTGGTAAATGGTCTTAATCGGGATAATTACTCAATGGACAATTAAATGATGATTTAGTTATTTCTAAGTATGTTTTGTTCAGTTAAAATGTTAAGTGTCACCAACCTACTGAGTCTGTGTTGTAAGACTCACCCACCCACAGACCTTGTGGTGGCAGATCCTAACTCTGCAGGACTGGAAAGTATCTCAATGGAGATGATCCTAGTTTGAGTTAGATACCCTTGTTAGGAGCTGCTCGTGAAACCAAAAGGTCAGGCAAAGTTTTAAAGAATGCTTGGGGCTCAAGAATAAATAATTGAATTCATTTTCTATTAGTTATGAAGATGATGTAACCAAGGAATTATTAATACAAAGCTTTATTCTTGCTCAATTTATGAGTTTGAAATTGTATCAAGTTATATCTCTTTTCACATCTCAGTATCTTACGGGTTGCCTAAATCTATAAAATATCAAGACGTGACAACTTGGTATCAGAGACTAGGTAATAGATCCTAGGAAGTTAGAAAACATAGATTTAGGACATCAGTAAGCTAGTCACTTAGCCTAGATGACAAGCTAGGTTCATACGAATTAGATTTAATTCTACAACAATTTTTAAAAAATAGATTAAAAGTAATTTATTTTTAAAGAACAGACCCAAAGCTTTTAATTTAGGAATAATGGACTTATATGGCAATTCAATTGCCGTATAGGCAGTTTAACTGATGCGTGCCCCGATATACGGCAGTTTACTACCGTATAAACTTACACGGCAATTTGACTATCTTATAAAGACCAACGACTATTTATACAATAGTCTGACTGCCGTATAAAGACCCCAATGACTAGTATTGACTTTATCCGGCAGTCAAACTGTTATATAAAGGTTAACGGGAAGTAAACGGCTATTTTTTTCTTATACGACAGTTGAATTGCCGTATAAGTCTGTTGGAGCTAAATTAAAAGTTTTGTGTCCATTCCTTTGAAGTAAATTAATCTTTAATCTGTTATTTAAAAATTACTATTAATTCTATATACACCAAATCCTAAATAATTAAGTCATTAACAATCTAAGATACTTAATCTAGAGAAGAAAGTAGATTGCCCATCACATCCGTGAGTTGTGATGTTTGCCCATCGCATCCGCGAGCCGTGGTGATCGCCCATCGCATCCGCGAGCCATCGATCAGGATTTAGGACACCTGACGAAACCTTGATGGACAAGACTTTCGGCCTATGGTCTCTAGACACATGGACCGAAAAGGGGGCTTTTGTTGAAGGGTTTCTCGGTGCACCGACCAGATGATGACACGTGTATAACGAAATCGCCCGGCTCAGCCTGGCCTAGAAAGCCAAAGAACTGAACCAGTCGGACCAAGCCTGATCCGGTCTGACCCGGTCCACGGGTTACACCCTCGACAATGGGTGAGCCCTGAAGAGGGATCAAAGGAATCTGAGCCCCACGGTAGGAACTAGGCCAGGGAAAAGGTCGGGCAGGTCGTGGGCTTGTCCTAGCAACCCCGACCCCCGAGAGGACCGACTTGATAGGCGACGGAGGGCTGCCCTTGGGTGAGGAAATATCAGGAGGTGCACTTAACAGCCTGAGAGCCTCAGGGAACTTCAAGGGATTCGCCAAGCCGGATGATCCAAATGATATCTCACTCGTTAAGATCAAGGGTTGCCCATGACTAATCAGGAGCCCACGATCAACGGAAGCATAGAAGGAAAGAAACGAATGGCGTTCGATCATGAAAGATCCACTATAATTATCCCGAGATTCTCGGAGGAAATCCCGCGAGCAATACACACACGATATGCATGAGAAAATCTATAAAAGAACCTCACCCCTTCATGGGTAGGTAAGCAATCTCTTACTCCTGAACCCTAGACTTGTTGTGTTCTTTCCTTCCCTGGCTTAATCGTCGGAGGGACCTTGGCTCGGAGGCAAGCCTCAGACTTTTGTAGGTACCACAGGAAGAAAGTGGAGGCGAGCTGCTCCATCTGACGATCGAGTGTGGCCCGCGAGATTTTCATCATCGCACTTGTGAGATCCGGCCTCCCCTAAGTGTTGTCCTCACCCACAAAAAGGGGATCTACAGCTCGCCGGCACTCGCTGGCTCTGCGATCCTCCAACGTGAGCTTCTATGGCTTCGACCAGATTTGGAACTCAAGCGAGATTGTCACCCGCAGCCGTCAGTCGTCATGCCAATCTCTCTACAGGGCGCCATCAAGGTTGCCATGCACTCACAACCTCTCCTGCTCTCACCGGCCTTCTCTGTCGGTAGGCAGCCTTTGTTAATAAAGGCTCGAGTCAAACCCGTCTCCTCGGGCAGGGCGTGCGCACAACTGTACAATCGTGCGCACGACTGTCATGTCGTGCGTACTACCTGGAGCTCGACTTTACCGATGCATCTTTCTCTAGTAATGTTTGTCATACTACAGGAAGTCGTGCGCATGACTTTCCCAGGTCGTGCGCACGATTGTGCCTAGCAAACACTGGTTTGACCCGGTCTTGCACGATTGGACTTTCCTGATTAGGCTATTTTGGGGGAATCTCGGGCTTAATCTCTTGTAACCTATTCCCCTAGTATATAAAGAGGTCTAGGGTTTTGGAAAACATAACCTTTGAGGCTTGATCATCCTTTGGAAGAGATGATCAATTTTGGAGGTGGCGGCTCTTGATGAAGCTTCTCGTGGAGAAGATGAACCCGGGGGAGGAGCATACCTTCTTGCTCCTCCCCCTGGGCCGTTGAAGAGTCGGTGAGCGGCGTCCACGACGCCGTGTTGGAGCACCGCTTTGTGAGTGCTTTGTAATCAATCCTTGAGGAATTCTACTTAGAGGAAAACCTAGAGAAGACCCTCGTTCCGGGGAAGATACCTTCGAGCATGGTGGTGAGCCATGGAGGGCAAGGCCACGTTGCAGAGACCGAGGCCATAATGGGGTGACTCGAAGAGGAGGAGCACAAAGTCATTGGAAGATCTGTGGTGCTCCGATGATTATTGATCGGATAGATCATGACTGGTGAGTATCTAGATCATGGCTTTTGTGGGACCCATGAGGGTTATCTCTGCGGAGATTGTCATATGTGATCCGTTCAGTCAGATCTATGGGAGAGAGAGCGCACAAAGAGATATAGCTTTCTTCTCCATCTATTATGTTGCATGTTCATTTTGGTCTTATCTATTTGGTGGTTTTCTAGATGATCGTTGGTGCATATTGGAGACAGTTTGGTCTCCGTTAATGCGCATAGTGATCTTTTGTAGTGGAGAGATATGTGAGGATTTATTAGAAGGCAAGGAGTGCCATCGGGTGTAATCCTTTTATCTTCTTTAAAGTGGATTCCTGGAGGAGGTGGTTGCCAGAGAGAGGACGTAGCCCTATTTGGGGTGAACCTCTATAAATCTTGTCCCTCTTTCTTGTCTATGTTTTTCTATATGTCTTGTGCCGTAATGGACCGGTGCAGTATGGGATGCACCGATGGGATCTGATATTTCGGGAATCCACCACACCGGGCTGAGTATCTATATCCTCGTGCCTTCTTTGTGCCGAGCTCCGTGTCATCCGCTGCGCAACAAACTGGTATCAAAGCTTCGGCTTCTGGTGTAGGATTGCTCTGATTTCAACGATCTTGGTATCAGAGCTTTGGGTTGCTTCCTTAGAGTGCCGTTGCGGAGTCACCGATGGGCGACTATTCCAGTCGCCGACGAGCTGGCTGACATGGTCACCGATAGGTAGCTGGTGGAGGTGCCGACGGGCACCGATGCGAGTCGTTACAGATCGACTGGTGGAGGCACTGACTAAAGTTTTGGGAGAACGACATAGAGATATTCTTTTGGTATGATCTTGGTGGCATAAGACACAAATGGGTCTAATGTTATCGGTCCTAAGGAGGCAATAGTTCGAGGTCATCTTTTAGATGGATCTCGTGTTTGGAGTGCGAGCAGTCATTGGTACTATAATGCATAGAAAAGGTGGAGCATAGCCGACAGTTTTTACTTCAAGTTTTGACCAGCGATAAGGTCGGGTTCAGTGCTATCATGTTTCATCAGATATGGAGTCTGATGGGGGGTTATCTTGGTAACAACTCATGATCTGTTGAGATTCTAGTGTTTTGATGGCAGTGACCAGTTGTTTGTTCACACGATTGGAGTTTCAGCAACTCAGTGTGATGGTGACTAGTTGGCGATAGAAGGGGCGTACTCAGGTGCTGACAGGAGGGGCCGAATGTTCGTCATATGTCGGAGTATGAGAAGATATCAGATTTCTTTCCAACCCGAGTCTCACACGTGCAGACTCACCTTTGGAGGTAGAGCTTGTTAGGTGGACTTCTTTGGAGATCATTATTGGAGGACCTATGAGCTGGGGATTGTTTGGCATTGTTGGGTGTTGGCTTCAGGCGCAGTGGGTTTTATCACGAAATATGGCTGTAGGTGGAGCGTTTTCTCAGTGATGCAGATCTAAAAGAATATGTCCAATGGTGGCGTTGGCTACTTGATGCATGTCCTAAGGCATAAGACAGATGCATCTGTTATCAGGAGGGTGACCGAGCACTCATGGTGGAGTGTGTAGAGGTGCAACTTGTTGTGCTTCCCCGATAAAGATGGAGGGGAGATTGATACTGAGGATCTCTCACCAAGGCGGAGATTATTGAGCATTATGGTGTGTCTCGGAATCCTGTTTGGAGGAGAGCCGGTTGGCTCATAGTCCTATTTGGAGGAGATCTATATGTTCGTGACCTCAAGCGGGAGCAAACTCGGTAGGATTGCCCACTGGCACAAGTCCATTAGAGAGGTAGAGCTTGCTGGACATCGGAGGAGACTTCGGACATTTGTCCATTGGTGGTGGAGAGACATCGGTTGAGTTGGAGCTCGTTTGGATGTCGGAGGAGACTTCAGGCGTCATGGCCACTGGAGGATGGTTAGTGGAGGTGATTGTCAGGCATGATGTTCGGCCATCGATATTCAGTTGGGTGCATACACCGGCCAGAGGTATAAGGCACATGTTTGGATGCATGCACCGGTAGGGTGCTTTTGGCGCGTCTTTAGGACGCGCGTTCAGAACACCAAAGAGTGGTCGTTCAGCACCATCAGAGTGACGTTTGGAGTGTCATCAGAAAGCGGGTTCGTGATATCGGCACGGTATCGTTTGGCATTGTCAGAGTGCTTTGAAGACGATGAATAGACATCTGGTTTGTGATAACTCGCCATGGTGGAGATTATTGATGATGGCTCGAGTCAAACCCGTCTCCTCAAGCAGGTCATGCGCATGACTGTACAGTCATATTGTGTGCACAACCTGGAGCCCGACTTTCCCAACGCGTCTTTCTCCAGAATGGCGTATCTAGCTACAGACAGTCGTGCGCAAGACTTTCCTAGGTCGTGTGCATGATTGTGCCTGGCATATACGGATTTGACCCGGTCTTGCACGATTGGACTTTTCAGATTGGGCTATTTTGGGGGAATCTCAGGATTAATCTCTTATAACCTATTCCCCTAGTATATAAAGGGGTCTAGGGTTTTGGGAAACATAACCTTCGAGGCTTGATCATTCTTTGGAGAAGATGAACTCGGGGGAGGAGCGTGCCTTGCTCTTTCCCCCAGGTCGGTAAAGAGCCGACGAGCGGTGTCCACGATGCCGTGTTGGAGCACCGTTTTGCGGGTACTCTGTGATCAATCCTGAAGGAATTCTACTTCAAGGAAAACCTAGACAAGACCCCCGTTCTGGGGAAGATGCCTTCGGGCATGGTGGCGAGCCATGGAGGGCGAGTCCACATTATGAAGACCGAGGCCATGATGGGGCGAGTTCGAGAGGAGGAGCGCAAGGCCGTTGGGAGATCCATGGTGCTTTGATGATGATTGATCTGACAGATCGTGACTGGTGACTATCTAGATCATGGCTTTTGTGGAACCCGTGAGGGTTATCTCTATGGAGATTGTTATGTATGATCCATTCAGTCAGATCTGTGGGAGAGAGAGCGTATAAAGAGATAGAGCTTTTCTCTCCATCTATCATGTTGCATGTTCAGTTTTGGTCTTCTCTATTTGGTGATTTTTTGGAGGACCGTTGGTGCATGTTGGAGACAGTTTGGTCTCCATTGATGTGCATGGTCATCTTTTGTGGTAGAGAGATATATGAGGATTGGTTAGAGGGCATGGAGTGCTGTCGGGTGTAATCCTATTTATCTTCTTCATAGTTGATTCCTGGAGGAGGTGGTTGCCGGAGAGAGGACGTAGCCCCGTTTGGGGTGAACCACTGTAAATCTTGTCCCTCTCTTTTGTCTATGTTTTTCTATGTGTCTTGTGCCATAACGGCCGGTGCAGTATGGGATACATTGATGGGATCTGAAGTTTCGGAGATCCGCGGTGCCGAGCCGCGTATCCGCATCCTCCTTCTCTGTGCCGGGTTCCATATCATCCGCTGCCCAATAGCCTCCTCGCTGAATCTGCGACCCGCATAGCCCCTCACCTGGTACCTCCTATGCAAATCACGCTCTAGTGTCACCCCTCTCCTCGACGCCTCATCCACGGCTCGGGGGGGGGGGGGGGGGGGGGGGGGGGCAGATCTGGCCCGGTTTCCACTACTCCGCTGCTTCATTGTCCGGCCGACCACCTCTTACGTGCCAACCACCTCCTCGCGCCTATTGCCAGCCCTTGCGTACCTCACTGTGCCACGCTGATCAGCACACCTACCGGCCCCCACCGGACTCCTCCCTCGCATGCAGCCCACACCGGACTCCTTCCGACATGCTGACCACTACTGGTCTCCATTTTCTCCATACAGACTAGATTGTCTTTGTCGCCAACTGCTTCCACCGCCAACACCAGATATGCCTTCTCCTTTGGTGCTGCTGCTGAGCCGAGAGCTCATCGGATTTGGACCTCAGCTGGCATGAAGAACAAGAGAGGCTATCAGATCAATGTGCTCGTGTCCTAGATCTGGTGGCCCGTGTCCTAAATCTTCCACATCCCTGCACATCCGTGCGTCCTGGCCATGCACACCTTGCCCAAGGGAACTACTGTCTCTACTTTTCATCCTCCTACACTCTGTCGGCTAGCACACCTCCATCCATCGATACCTCGTGCTTTACCGGCCCGTCCGTCTGCGTTCTATACTTTGCCGATCAGCCATGACCTTGCTATATCGGTCTGATCACCTATGCTTGACGCTCTTTTGGTCCGGCCGCATGCGCCCTGCACCCTTGCGCTCTGTCGGTTTGATTGCACCCTACGCCCTGCACTCGCCCCCAGTGCTCTGTTGGCACTCTTTCAGTTCAGCCGCCTATTGGTTCACCCTTGTGCTCTATTGGTTCACCTATGCCCTGCACTCTATCGGTGCTCTACCGGCCCAGTCATATACGCTTTGTTGGTTCTCTTGCGCCCTGTGTTCTACCGGACTATCTGTTGCACTGTACCACCCGCTACCTTCTCTGTCAGCGCTCTTCTGGTCTATCATTTTATGCTCTATCGAACTGCCTACCTATGCCCTACACTCTGTCGGTGCCTGCGACCTACGCCCTTGCGCTCTACCGGTCCATCTGTGCCTGCATTCGTGCAATCCGTCAGCCTGCACTCTGCTAGTCCGGCCGCCTGCACCCTGCACTTGTGCCTGGTCCGGCCACCTGTGCTCTGTACTCGCGCCCTGCTCCCTTGCGCTTTTTCGGTTCTCCAACACCTGCACTCATACCCTATGCCTTGCGCTCTCCTTGGTTGTTGTCTGCGCCCTACGCTCTACCGGCCCGCCCGTGCCTCGCTGATCTTCTCCCTCCTTCCGATCGAGCTTTTCTCCCTCCGGCTTCTTTCTCCTTATTCGTTGTCTTATCCTCTTATTCTCTCTTTTCGATCGTGCAACCCTATCAGAGCTTTGACTCTATCCTATATCTTCCTGGTCGCATGGACCCTCGGATCTTGTGTTTCCGATCACTCTTGAGCCAGCTTTTGGATCATCTCTTTTCTTGATCATGTGACCCTATCAGAGCTACGACTCTATTTTCTCTCCCTCGTCTATGATGATTGAGATCTTCTAGGAGGTGTCAAGTGCTTCCTTCGGCCAAGTGCTTGCCTCCTATGAGGTCTCACACATCCACACATTTTTTCTTAGCTATCTCTCCCCTTTCGGCATCCTTCATTGCCGGCTTCCATCATCGCTGATTTCCTCCGCTCCAATCCTTAGTGATCATTGCATGTTTCCCGATTGACCTGCTTACAGGTTGACCAGGTTCCCCCAGTTGTCCTGCTTATAGTCAATCGGGTTTCTAAAATGACTTGCTTGTAGGTTGTCATGACACTATCAACATAAAAATAGGATATTTGATGTGTTTTTTTCTCCTTTCTTTTATTAGGAAAACTGATGTCGGTTTATACTTTACATCAGTTTGATAGGGGGTACTAGATAAGAAATCAATACAAGGAGTTTTCTATCCAAAACCTAGTCTCTCTCTCTCTCTCTCTCTCTCTCTCTCTCTCTCTCTCTCTCTCTCTCTCTCTCTCTCTCTCTCTCTCTCTCTCTCTCTCTCTCTCTCTCTCTCTCTCTTCGTCACACGGATTAAGCTGAGCTTGGCCATGATTTGGTTCAGCCGAGGTCAACATAACCCTAGTCCACATGCATGATCTTTTTAGGTGGAGCCCAAATACATGCATAACTTCATGTTTACATTCATACTTATCTCGGTCCCTCTTTCCGGTCAAAACCTTGGCAAACCCCCTTTCCTCCTTTCCCCTATGGTTAGGGTTTCGGCATGCTCCACCCCCCCTGGCCTCCTCGGTTGCTGAAGGCGACACCGGGGAGGTCAGGGCTTCGATGCGAGTTGCCTCGGGTGGATCTGTCGCCCCCTTCCCTTCTCTTGTAAATAAGGGCTCACCAGCGGCCGAAGTTTTGTGTCCGTCTCGCTGGATTCATGTGAGGAGCTCTTCTACACGGATCGACATCCGCAGCTCGGCTTCGGGGGAGCGGTTCCGACTGGATGCATTCAGAGGTCAGATCTGAACCCCTCTCGCCTATGGCGAATATTCCGCCTATGGTTTTCAGATCGTCCTGGCTGCTCAAAGGAGTGGATCCCAGTGGTTCGTGACGACAACGACCTGTTTCGTCGACAGGTCAGATGATCGTGCGGCTCCATCATCTGTGCCGTGCTGTCGGTCCTGGTTTCGTCTTCAGGCGCTGAGGTGATCCTGATTTTTTTTTTTTTTTGGCTTTTTTTGTGGGTTGTTTGTGGTTGCATCTTTCTTGCAGGGATTTGGTGATCCATATTTTTAGGACCTTGTGCTCCTTGCCTTTATGCCCAATGTGGCGCCGTTTGTGTTGGTTGTGTTGGTTTCGGTGCTCGTGGCACCTTATCATCGCCACCGTTAGGATGGTGGTTGTATCCATCAGGTGGTGGGATTTCCTCTGCTTGCACCGGCATGTGACACCTCATGGGGTCCGATTGTGACCTCCGCTTTTAATGAAACCGAAAAAAGAAAAAAAAAATTCATCCTTATCTCAATTTCACAAAATGCAGTGATAAACGCTCCTCTTTGGTCACACTTGATCTTAAGATACAAATTTATCTTGACGATGAGGTCGGAGCAATTAGAAGTTAAACCTAAATGTATAAGTCAAAGTCTAGTGCTGGTCAAAATTGAAGGGCGTTTGAAGCAAAGGTTCTACCAACTACCCCACTGACACTGACCACTACGGCGGCTCTATACAAACTGAGGCCTAAGAGAATTACAAAAAAGAAATGAGGCCTAAGACGAAAACTCGAAACAAGCTTTTTTTGATACTTAATAGTTAATATGATAATATTAATAATTTTACTCTAAAATATACATATATATTTTTTTAATTGTGGCCTTTAGTTTTTTATATATGGGGTTTTAGATTTTTTTTTTTAGAGGGAAAAATAAATAAATAATAGGCCAAACGGCAAAGAAAATGTAGACGGTTTTAGATTGTTTAAGTGGGTTTGAGGCCTTCTTTTCATGTGGGGACTATTAGTCTTAGTCACACATGGTATGTGGTATAGTAATGGTGTGCGCTCTCTTCTTATATTTGATGAGATAGTCTATATAATACAAAATTCAATACCGGAACATCTCCAGATTGTAACTTGCCACACGTGCGGGGGTGGACCTGCATTGGGCCTAGGGGGGCTTGAGCACCCCCCCCCCCTCACTTTGGGAAAATAACAACGATTAGTTACACTTAGCCCCCATGAAGGTTAGCTCAAAAATACTTAACCCCCCTATAGTTTATTTTGTTCAAAATCACTTCCTAAAGTTTGAAATGTTTGCACAATACCCCCTTTTGTCAACTACTTGATTTCCACATTTGGTATTTTTTATTTGATCGAAGCTGAATTTAAGGAGGGGAAAATGTTGTTTTTTAACTATAGGGGGGTTAAATGTTTTTGAGCTAAACTCCAGGAGGGGGGGGGGGGGGGGGGGGAGGGCAAAGTGTAACTTACCCAAAAAACTATTCTAGCCAAGTTGTTTGCCAACTTTACTTGGAGGTGGCCACCACCAGCTTCCACCGCCCCACCGACAACAAACCCCCACAGTCAATGTCCACCGCCATGCCTCCAACCACCACCCCACTACCACATGGGCCACCCGTCGCCACCTGCCACCCCACGCTAGTCAGTGTCCACCGCCATGCCGCCAACCACCACCCCGCCGCAACATATATGGGCCACCCGTCGTCACCGGCCACAACCCGTTGTTGGCCACCGACACCCACCACTAGCCAGCTGATACCCGTCGTTGTCTGCCACCACCCGCACACGTGGCATCCCCATAGAGTTCATCCTATGGCCCTTAGTGAATGAGAATCGAGTGGGAATCGGGGCCCATTTACAGGTTTTTGGGGGTATGTATCAACCTCCCCCCCCCCCCCCCCCAAAAAAAAAAAAAAGATATGGCATATTATTCACAACCCGCGCACCCCGATCGAGTCGGCCAGTTATAACTCTAAATTTTTGAAGGAATCCGAGGATTGCATTCTCCTCCACTCGAGGCAAAATCCTAATAAGTATTTTGTTGCACCATCGAAGGAAGGATAAGAACTCGCGTTATCACGTTTCCCGCCGAAGCCTTCAACTGTGAGACAACAACAAAAATCCTGGGTCCGCCACTGCACACGTGCCACGTGCGAGGAGGGGTGTTGAGATAGTCCCACATTAGTAATGGGAGCATGATTATACCCCTACATATACCCATGCATTGTGCTCTCCTCCCTTCAAGAGGTCGATTTTTTAGAGCGCTCCGGGTGTGGTCACATGGCATCAAAGCCAAGTTGCTTGGCCTAGGATTTCAGAGTTCTACCTTCGCCCTCGGCCTGCTCGGTCACCGCCGGTGACCTAGAGAAGGCCAAGAATAGTAAAGTTTTATATCCCATTTCGTCTCCTTGCGTGATTGCAATCCAAACACGATCTCCTCTTCTCCTTCTGTTGTTGGTGCAGAAAATATGAGTTCCATCTCGTGCTCGCTCCATAGGTCATCTGGATTTCGACCAACCCGAAAATAGTAGCATTGCTGCAGCAACATTGGTAAGCCTATCAAGACTTCCTTGAAGCCTTGATAATAAACCCTCTAACGTGTGAGATTTTCCCTATCCCAAAACCCAGGTATTAAGATATGATCCCATCATACATATAAGGATCGTTTCCGCCCTCAAGGATGTGGTTGATAGATATGTGGGGACCACACCCGACACGTGAGTGATACAATTAGGTTCTAATACTATATGAGATTTTTTATATCCCAAAACCTAGGTATTGAGATATGGTCACATCATACATATAAGGATCGTTTCCGTTCTCTACTTTACCGAGGTGGGACTAATCCTTCAACAAACCGCAGCTCAAACACTCCCCCCGAGCTTCGAAACAACAACCCGAAAACCCATCCGCACTGGGCCCTGGATTACCTCGTGATGCTCCATCCACATTCAACACCACCTATTTGCTTCTGCTTTTCAACCACCGAACCGGTGAACAATAACTGTAGTTTGTAGAAAGGGGGGGGGGGGGGGGGGGGTTGGATCCCGAGCCTCTCCAAAATGTTCAGTTCAGTTGCAGAGTTCTCCTCCTTGGGCTTCGTTAGTGAGCTAATCTCGAAGATCCATTTGAGAACCTTATCCACCACATGCTGTGAGTTTGGGTATTCCACATTGAATCATCTGTTTTTTTTTTTGGAGAAATCCCTCTCTACATTTGAGAGGGTGTTCGGCCTAAACCCTACTAGTTTATTAAAAAAGGAAAAGATACAACTTATGCCCAACGGCATAGAATACATCAACTGAAGACCCGACCAAGACGGTCAACTAGGAAGCCTGAAAGGTCCAAACCATAGGTAGGCACCAATGTCTCAAGACTCCAAAGCATTCGACCTCTCTAGCTCCCGTAACTAATCTAAAAAGGGTTTGAATTTGCTCCTGAGATAGAGAACCCCATAGCCGAAGCTAAATCGAGAAGCGTGATGTCCTCCATCAAATTCAGTGAAAGGCTTGGCCCGCACCGTCGAGCATTGGTAATTGATCCCGAAGATTCGGAATCGGAGAATCGCCATGCTTCGGGCGGGGGGGGGGGGGGGGGGGGGGGGCAGTTGCACGCGCCTGATTCAAGAGCTCTAAACTTGGCTCGAAGTGCAGCCCTGGTCTCGATTGAGTCTGACCCTCTCAAACCAGATTTTCCAAGCAATCAAACATGGTACTATAGATCTCAATATGCTCGACTGTGTCAGAGTGCTGACGAGGCCAGTGCCCAAGCTGTGAGCTGAAATTATGCAACATGTGCAGCAGTACCTTAAAACAACCCGGCTTCGTTTGGTTCGAAGTATATGGTGCAGTAAGTCACTTTAAGGTAAGTATTCAAAATACCATATATGACTTACTGTATTTGTTTTGTAGTATCCGGTGCAGTAAGTCAATTTGGTGTTTCTGGGATACCTCGTAACTTAGGCAACTCGGTATTGCAAAATAAGTGGTAAGGCGAATACCTCGTATCCAGAATACCTCAACCATGATACCTTACAGGATACTTTGAACCAAACGAAGCCTTAGAGAAATATTTCCACACACGTACCGCCAGGTTACTGCTACACAACAAGTGATTTGTGGCTACGTTCGCGTGCTCTTCACAACAAAAGCAACAAGAAGCCATCCTAACCCCGCAAGCTTTGAGGTTCATCTTAACAGGGCGCGTGTCGTGCAACACACGCCAAGTAAAAAGGCTGATTTTGACCGGGATTTAGTGTTCATCATCGTCTGGAAGAATTTAGTGTTCCGATCGCCTTCTTTCAGCCATTTAACCTGAGATTTGCGTGTAGAACATTTCTTCTTGCAATTGAGTTTTTCCCATATATACTCATTCTTGCTTAATTTATGCTCCAGAGTCTCAATTTCTCTTTCCTTCTTCATTAGATTATGTTTCATGTCACCAAAGACGACATCTCAGTTATAAGTTGTTAAAGCTTTCCTCAGTTTGTTTTTTTTTTGTTTTTTTTGAGGACAATTTGCATCCCACATAGGGTGGGAGGGGGTGTGGCAGACCCCAATCGGTGGAGTAAAAACCAAGCACTCTAAGGCAGAGTGTCAAATTACAACCTACCAACAAACAAACCATAACCGCCCAGCCATCGATCCTAGGTGGTTTCATCACCTTCTACAAAATTACAACCCCAGAGACCCACTAAGATACTCTGGTATCAGTCAGCCATTATCTGTACAAGTCCCTTCCCAAAAAGTAGCTAAACCCGCAGCCACCATGAAGAGAGTATCCACAGGTCTCCTCTGGTCCTTGAACACCTGAGCATTTCTCTCTAACCAAATAGTCCATAGCAAGCTGGCCACACTCTTATACCATGTGATCATGTCCACCAGTGGTATTAAATCTTTCCATAACAAGTTTGTTGCAAAGAGGATATGTAGAGCACTGCCATAACAAGTTTACATCCGATTATCTTCCACAACCATTCGACCCGGATGGGGGGCCATTGCTCTGGTGCAGATGGGGGTCGTCGTGCGCTTGAGCATAGTACACAACCACACACGATCGGTTCCAAGTTGCGGCCCACAGAACATCGCTTGCAATGACGGGGTTTCATGTGCTCCATCGTTGCGCCGCTCTGGTGTTGATGTGGTTGGGATTGCTGTAGATGCCTGAGTTGACGAAGGTCTCGGGCCGAGGCGAATCCGCCGATACACCAACGAAACAACTTCGACAAGCCGGGGTTTGGGTCCACCATGTGTGCTTCAATCTTCGAATCAGATGTGTTGCATTTCCCTTGTGGATTTTATCATTGATCGCTTTGTTTTAGTTTTTAAGGGCTTCGTTGTTTTTTTTCTCTTTCCCTTATAAATCTCATGTGTGGGGGGTTTTTAGTCGAACCGGGCGGTTCGGGTGGCGAGCACAATCCAACAAGCCAAATAAAGACAGACCGGGAATTACGTGGAAAGCCCCTTCTCAACGACGAAGGGGAAAAAACCACGGGTGGGGCGAGAATGCACTAAGACTATTCTTTCGGTTACAGTCTCTCACCTTAACCCCAATTACATACCCTGAGGACCGGTCTCCCAAACTACCGACCTCTGCAATTTCACTCCAACTACCGACCGCTGCAGACAGCGTCTGTCTGCAGGTCGCTGCAAACAGTGTCTGGCTGTCGATCGACCGACCTCCGCAGACAGCTTCTGGGTGCTGACCGACCGACCTCCGCAGACAGCCTTTGGGTGTAGACCGACCGATCTCCGCAGCTCCACAAATTCCGGGACGAAACGGGCAGCGTCTCCTCCAGAATCCTTTCTCCTCCTCGCTGAAGGGGTAGGTCCCCTTTTATAGTGGCGGGGTGACGGTTACGACGCTCCGCGAAAATCAGGTGGGTGACATGTCCCCGCAATGAGCTCAACCGCCGCGGTGACGTGGCGCGCGGTTGACACCTGGTCACTCTGGGTCGGAAATCGCGGGGTGTTGTCAGCGCAGTGTAGCCTCCGACATTTTCCGTTTTTTGTTGACCGGCCGTGCGAGGGTAGAGAGGGGGGGGGGGCTGCTGCCCTCCCTTCTGGCTACATGCCGACCCAGAGAGAGAGAGAGGGGGGGGGGCTGCCCTCTCTTCTGGCTACATGCCGACCCAGAGAAAAAAAGGGGGGGTGTGCTGCCCCCTCTCTCCTGGCTACATGCCGACCCAGAGAAAAAAGGGGGGGGGGGGGGGGGCTGCTGCCCTCCCTTCTGGCTACATGCCGACCCAGAGAGAGGGGGGGGTGTGCTGCCCCTCTCTCCTTGGTGATCGACCGACCGACCCCCCCCCCCCCTTCTGGCTACATGCCGACCCAGAGAGAAAAGGGGGGGGGGGGGGGGCTGCCGCCCTCCCTTCTGGCTACATGCCGACCCAGAGAGAGAGGGGGGGGTGTGCTGCCCCCTCTCTCCTTGGTGACCGACCGACCGAACTAGGGGGGGGGGAGGGTGTTTGTTGCATGGCTGACCCCCCTCCTTCTCTCCGACTGTTGCGTTGCCTGCTCCAAAAGGGAATGGTACACACAATACCCCCTCCTGACCGGACGGTCCTCGGTCCCGCCCGATCAGGATCACTTTGCCTCGATTTGCGTGTCAATCTCGGTTTGCATGCCCGTCTCGACGTGTACGCTCGTCTCGGTTTGCGCATCCGTCTCAACATGAGTGCTTGGCTCGGTTTGCGTGTCCGTCTCGACATGAGTGCTCATCTCGGTTTACGTGGCCTTGATTTGCGTGCCCACTTCGATTTGCACGCCCGCCTCGGTTCCGGTGCGGTAGGGATTCTAAGCGACTATCTGGGCTTTTCCCGACTTTTCGCCACATGGCGCCACCGGGCGCCGCCACCTCGCCTCCTCGAAATTCGAACCCATCCAGCTCCCACTCTCTCTATAAATAGAACCCTGAGGGTTCAGTTCTTTCTTCTGCTTCAGATCTCTCCTCTGCGGCTGAAGGTTCCTTCGGGAGAAGTTTCGCTTGAATACACGCCGAGGACCTGCGTGTCAGTTTGCTTGGATACACGTCAAGGGCCTGCGTGTCGGTTCGTTTGGATACACGTCGAGGACTTGCCACGAAGATGTCTTTCACCTGGTTCACAGTGCTGAACAAGTTTCCTCTGATGGAGGAGGTCCGGGCAGCATACGGTATTCCAGACGTGATTTCACTTTCTTTCGCTACCGGTCCTCTGGACCCGTCAGACGATGACCGCACCGTCGTCATGCTCGGTCAGCTTCGTTGCGGCATGCGGCTTCCCCTGGCGAGCTTCTCTGGTCGTCTGCTGGAGCGCATGAACGTGTCTCCTGGCCAGATAGCTGGCAACGGCTGGAGGATCCTCCACTGTATGGAAGAGTTAGAAGTGTTGGCGGGGCAGCAGCTTTGCATCGCGTATCTGCTGAAGAAGTATTTCATCAAAGATTACAAGGTAACGCCTGGCAGCGTCTTCTCGTACTTCAGCCTGCAGGCGCGTGCAGGCAGTAGCCCTCCTATTGGGGGTTTAGCTGATTCGGTGAGGACTTGGAAAGAATGCCCCATCGTGGTCGGGGGACCTTGGAGTGGTGGCTTCGACGTTCCCAGTCGCATCTCCCAACTCGCCGCGGCCATCGAGGAGTATTACCCGTCTAGGCAGCTTCAGTGCCCCGGAGCTGTTGAGGAGGAGTTGGACCAACTCATCAAGCGGGTAACAAACAACAACGACGACTGGCGGCAGCTATTTCCGAAGCTACCGGTCGTCAGGTCCTACAGCACCACCCCCAAGAAAGGCAAACAGCCTGCGGCGTCCGGTAGGGGAGAAGAGCCCATTACTTACTCTTCTGAGCTCCCTGACAGGTACGTCAGCTCCGTCAGACGCTTCAACCCAAACACCGCTACATCTAAACTCTGCGTGGTCTTCAGGCGCCACGCAAAGCCGACTGCAGCTGCAGGCGGATGTAGCAAGCCGGCTACGCGCAACATAGCTGCACCGACGGGGAAGTCAAGGAGGCGTGTCTTGTTGAACGAGTCTTCCAGCGATGATGACGCTGGACGCGCCCCTCCCGCTCGCCCCATGTGACGTACTGCTGTCGACGACCTTCGCTCCCTCCCCGATGATTGGACAGAGGATGTGCCGTCGACGGGTAGGCAGTATGTGGAGGTAGAGGAATCGGAGAGATCCTCCAGTTATAGTCTCTCTCCTTCCCTCGAGCGAGATGAGCGAGCCATGTCGTCTGGCTCGGCTGGGTCGCGTGGGCGAGCTTCACCCCGTGGTCCCCCTGCTGCACCTACCATTGCACCACCTGCTGCCCCTGCCACTAGAAAGCTCGATCGCGCGGAGGTGCGGGAGTTCATGGCCTCGCCTTCCTCCTCTGTTTCTGGGGGCGTTGTCGGGCCACCTCCTCGTTCTCCCCTCGGGGCCACTGAAGCTACATCTCACCATCGTTCCCCCGGGCTCTCTACTCGTCAGGGAGAGGAAGATGATACCGGTGTGGGTAGTCCTAGCTGGGAGCGTCAGCTCGATGACTTTCATGAGGTAAGTCTGAGTCGTTAACGCGTTGATTGTAGTAGTAACTTCTCTCCTTAACTCTGTGATACATGTCGTTTCCTTCTTTGTCAGGCGAGCTGTCGACTTGTCGAGGGGGGTGTTCACAGGATGACGCGGCTTAAGGCCTCCCTTCAGGCTGCTCGGCAGGAGTCGAGAGAGCTACGCGCTCAGCTGGCGGAAGCTCGACGGGTTCACGCCGAAGAGCTTGCTGCAGTCCAAGCTCAGCTCGAGGCCGCGTTGGAGAACGCTTCTGACCCCTTCGAGCTTCAAGATGTATTGGACTCCGCTCGGGTAGAAAATGAAGGGTTGTGGGAGAAGTTTAGGGCACAGGCGGCTACGATCAGGAGGCAGCGTGCAGAAGCCGAGGCCGCCCAAGCCGCTCACGAGGCCGAAATCGCCGCATTGAAGGCCTCCCTTGACCAGGCCGAAGCAGCGCATAAGGCTGCGCTTGACCAGCAGCATGCTGAATACACCGCGGATTGCAAGTCGCTTCTTGCGGAGCAGGCGGCGGGATGGCGCAAGAAGGTCGAGACGCTGCGCAGCAAGCTCCCGTCAGGACCTTAGAAAGCTGGGGACGACGACTGACCGATCTTGCTCGCTGCCTTACTTTGTTTCGTGATGTAATAAAACAAAACTCCTGTTTGTATTGGGATCTCTTAATATTTCATCTGAATGCCATGACCATTGTCTTTTCATCAACTTTACATCTCAAGTTCACGTCGATGTCTTGCTATTAAAACTCGGATTTCGTGTCTTGACTACACGTCAACGACGCGCGTAACTACACGTCGACGATGTGTCATTGAAATCTGGTTCTCATGTTTTGATTACACGTCGACGACATGCGTAACTGCACGCCGACGACATGCGTAACTACACGTCGACGACGCGCGTACCTATACGTCGATGACGCGCGACCAAAATCTGGCCCTTATATTAGTAGGGGGTAATATACCCTGCCTTGCTTGCGTCGGTCGATCGGTCGTTCCCCCGCGGGTTCTGTTGATCGATTTTCCCAAGTGTTCACCGGCCGGTCTCGCCCTTCGCAGGGACCTGTCGACCGGTTGGCCAAGTGGTAGAACTCGCTCGGAGTGTTACGTGCCACTTGGTTTAGGCTAGTTGACCGATCGTACCCTGACAGGGTCTGTCGACCGATCTTTTCAGTTGTTCACCGGCCGGTCTCGCCCTTCGCAGGGACCTGTCGACCGGTCGGCCAAGTGGTAGAACTCGCTCGGAGTGTTATGTACCACTTGGTTTAGGCTGGTTGACCGGTCGTACCCTGACCGGGTCTGTCGACCGATCTTTCCAGTTGTTCACCGACCGGTCTCGCCCTTCGCAGGGACTTGTCGACCGGTCGGCCAAGCGGTAGAACTCGCTCGGAGTAATATATACCACTTGGTTTAGGCTGGATGACCAGTCGTACCCTGACCGGGTCTGTCGATCGATCTTTCTAGTTGTTCACCGGTCGGTCTCGCCCTTCGCAGGGACCTGTCGACCGGTTGGCCAAGTGGTAGAACTCGCTCGGAGTGTTATGTGCCACTTGGTTTAGGCTAGTTGACCGGTCGTACCCTGACAGGGTCTGTCGACCGATCTTTCCAGTTGTTCACCGTCCGGTCTCGCCCTTCGCAGGGACCTATCGACCGGTCGGCCAAGCGGTAGAACTCGCTCGGAGTGTTATTATTCTCACACATGAACAAAAACATTGAGCAAGTGCATTTTTATTGAATAGATTCGGAGTTACACAACAGTTACATGCGTCTTGCCCATTTAACTACCCTGGTAGAACTTGCGCAGATTGGCTGCATTCCATGGCCTTGCCAGCGCGTCGCCATCTTGAGTCTTCAGGCGGTAGGCTCCATTTTTCCCCATACCATCGATGATGTACGGTCCTTCCCAGGTAGCTCCCAGCTTGCCACTTCCCAGCTCCTTGGTATTGTCAAGGACCTTCCGCATAACTAGGTCCCCTTGTTTGAATACCCACCTTCTGACTTTGCGATCATACGCCCTCTTGATAGCCTGATGGTAATTAGCTAGGCGTGCCCTTGCTCTTTCCCTCTTCTCTTCCAGCAGGTCCAGGCCATCCAGCAGGAGTTCGTCGTTCCGCTCTGGGTCGGCAGCTACGACTGATCGCTGTGTTGGGACCAAGGTTTCAGTTGGCAGGACTGCTTCGGAGCCATAGGTAAGGCTGAACGGGGACTCTCCCGTCGGTCGCTTCGGCATCGTCCGGTAGGCCCATAGAACTCTGGGTAAAGCTTCTTCCCACAAACCCTTCTTCTGCTCCAGTTTCTTCTTCAGTATGTCCAGAATAGCATGGTTTGTCGACTCTGCTTGCCCGTTGCTCTGAGGGTACCGCGGTGTAGAGAAGAACAGCTTGATGTTATTGCTGGCGCAGAACTTCTTGATCGACTCTGCGTCAAATTGTCGCCCGTTGTCTGCAACAAAAGCCCGCGGTAGTCCGAATCGACAGATGATGCTGCTCCATAGAAACTTTCCCACTTGAACTTCCCCGATCTTCAGCAACGGGATTGCTTCCACCCACTTGGTGAAGTAGTCGATGGCGACGAGGAGGAACTTCCTCCGGTTGGGCGACGTCGGGAAGGGGCCCAGAATATCCAACCCCCACTATTGGAAGGGCCAAGGGCTGGATACTGGGTGCAGCTCTTCTGCTGGTTGATGTATGGAGGGAGCATGCTTTTGACATTGCAAGCACCTTTTGACATACCCCCCCACATCTGCTTCCATGGTGGGCCAGTAGTAGCCTTGCAGCTTTATCTTCCGCGCCAGGGATCTTCCTCCGGAGTGGTTCCCGCACCCCCCTTCATATACCTCCTTCATGATTTCTGCCGCTTGTTCCTTCGTGAGGCACTTGAGGTACGGTCCACCAAACGAACGCTTGTACAGCTCGTCGTCGATGAGGGTGTATCTTGGAGCATGCGCCTTAGTTCTTCGGGCCTCATCGACGTCCTCCGGTAATATCCCATCAAGTAGGTACGTCTTCATGTTGCCTATCCAATTCGCTCCGACCGCAATAGTATGGGCCGCCTCAATGGCTTGTGTCCTCCTCATCAGGCAACTATTTTCTGCGGGGCCGACTGTTCGGGGGTCAGCTTGCACCTCGATGAAGACCTGCTTCTCTCTGTCTTCTCCGAGTACCGATGCTAGATTAGCAAGGGCATCCGCCTGCTTGTTTTCTGCTCTGGGAAATTGATGGAAGTTTATGTCTTCGAACTTGGCGATCAACTCCCGGGCTAGCTTCAGGTAAGCTTGCATCCTTGCGTCGCGGGCTTCGTACCTACCGGTAATCTGATTGATTACTAGTTGGGAGTCGCCGTAGACCTATAGGCTAGTCACCCCTAGTGCTGCCGCCATCTCCAGTCCTGTCAGCATCGCCTCGTACTCCGCTTCGTTGTTCGTCGTCGGGAAAAGTAGCCGCACTGATTTTTCGAGCTTCGTGTGGTCGAGGGTTACTAGGACTACACTGACACCACTCCCATCTGCGCACGACGAGCCATCCACGAACAATCTCCAGCCTTTTCCTTCGTCTTCCTATCCTGCTGCCGCACCGACTCCCACGGCTCGACCGGCAGCTACCGACATGTCTTCTAACGTCCCTGGCACCAGTGCAGTGTCTTCTACCGGGAAATCGCTGAGGAAGTCCGCAAGTGCTTGGCCCTTGACTGCTTTCCGAGGCACGTACCGAGGACCAAACTCTTGCAGCTCTGCAGCCCACTTGCTCAGCCGACCTGCCCGAGTAGAGTTATCCAGTACTTCCTTCAGGGGTTGCTCGGTGATGACTTCGATGGGGTGAGCGACGAAGTACGGGCGAAGCCTCCTTGACACGTACACTAAGGCCAGGGCTACTTGTTCGATCCGTGCATACCGAGTTTCAGCTGACATCATGATGCGGCTGACGTAGTAGACAGGCCTCTCCGCTCCTTCACATTCGCATATCAGTACAGCACTGATTACTGCCTCTGATACCGAAAGATACACCCCCAGCGTTGCACCCGGCTGGGGGGCTGTCAAGATAGGGGGTCGTCCAAGATACGTCTTCAGCTCCTGAAATGCTTCTTCACAGCGTTGGTCCCAATCGAAAGGCGCAAGCTTACTCAGCCTCTCAAACAGGGGCCGACACCGGTCTGAGGACTTGGAAATGAAGCGATTGAGGGCGTTGATCCGTCCGGTCAGCTTCTGGACTTCCTTTCGTGACTTTGGCGACGGTATCTCCTCCAAAGCACGGATCTGCTCCGGGTTGGCTTCGATCCCCCGTCGGGTGACCAAGTATCCCAGGAATTTTCCCGACGTCACACTGAAGGCGCACTTGGCCGGGTTCAACTTCATACTGTACCTCCGCAAGGTTGCGAAGGTTTCCTCCAGGTCTTGCATATGTGTATCCTCAGCCTGACTCTTCACAAGCAAGTCGTTGACGTAGACCTCCACGTTCCTTCCGATTTGGTCGACGAACATCTTGTTCACCAGCCTCTGGTACGTTGCTCTCGCGTTCTTCAGCCCGAAAGGCATCATCTTGTAGCAGTAGAGCCCTCGACCCGTGACGAAGGTCGTGTGCTCCTGGTCCTCCGGATTCATGGGGATCTGGTGATAGCCCGAGTACCCGTCCATGAACGAGAGCCTCTCGTGTCCCGCCGTAGAGTCCACCAGGGTATCGATGCGTGGTAGCGGGTAGCTGTCCTTTGGGCATGCCTGGTTGAGATTTGTGAAGTCGATGCAAACCCGAATGGCTCCGGACTTCTTGGGGACGGCGACCACGTTAGCGATCCACTTCGGGTACCGAGCCTCTCTGATGATGCCCGCTCGTAGCAGCTTCTCTATCTCCATGTTGACAGCTGCTGCTTTTTCCGGTGCTAGCGACCGGGGCTTTTGGCGTACAGGTGCAGCTCCTTCTCGAATGTTGAGGTGATGACAGGCTACCTCGGGGTGGATGCCTGGCATATCTTCGACTGACCATGCAAACACGTCCAGGTTTGCCTTGGGAAATGCCGTCATAGCTTCGGCATGATGCTTCGGTAGCCGCGACCCGAGAAAGGTTATCTTCGGATGACCCGCTTCTCCTAAGTCCACGGGCAGAATTGGCTCGACGGCAGGCGACTCCTCCCACTCCGCGTTCGGGCTCTCCAACTCGTCCGGTTCTTTAGATTCAATCGGTCGGTCGGTCTTCTGAGGGTGCGTCATCCTGCTCAGCTCTTTACCTTCAGCTGGTAGGTCAGTCTTCATCGGGTCGCTCGGACCAGCTAGCTCTTTAAGTTCAGCTAACTGACCGGCCTTCTTCAAGCTCCTCGACGCATTCAGTTCTTTACGTTCAACTGAACGGTCGGTCTTCTATAGGTCCCCCGACACTGTCAGCTCTTCACGTTCAGCTGACATGTCGCTCTTCAGCAAGTCCCCCGACACTGTCAGCTCTTTACGTTCAGCTGACAGGTCGGTCTTTAGCAGGTCCCCCGACACTGTCAGTTCTTTAAGTTCAACTGACAGGTCGGTCTTCTCAGATGCTTGGCCTCCTCGCGCTCCTGCGCTTGATAGGGCGCGGTGCTGGAGCGTTGGTGCCTCTTGACTCTGCTTCGCAGTCCAGAGGTTGAGGATGCCCAACTCAGTGCCGCCTCCACCTGGTTCTCCTCCCACAATTTGGCATGTCGTCTTCAGATGGATGGCACTAAGCTCGCATTTGGCTGCCGAGGACTGGTCACCTCGAATGCTCATCACACCCTTGTCGGTCCAAAACTTCACTACCTGGTGGGCCGACGAGGGGACCGCATCCAAGTGGTGGAGCCACGGCCTTCCGAGGATGATGTTGTACGCCGAGTGAGCTTCGATCACAATGAACCGGGTAAGATTAGTGAGATGCCCTGTTGTGATCGGGAGGGTGATCTCACCAACCACCCTTGCAGCCTCCCCCGTGAATCTCGTTATCGTTGATGACGACTCGGTCATCTGTCCGCGATCTAGCTGCATGGCGTCGAAGGCACTGAGGAAGAGTACATCTACCGAACTCCCGGCGTTGACCAGAATTCTCTTCACCAAGCAATTTGCTATCTGCAGCCGTATGACTAGAGGATGGTTGTGAGGCCTCTCTATTCCAACCAGATCTGCCGCCGAGAACTGTACTGCAGCTTCCACTCTTGGCTCTGGACGTATGACAGGGTTGAGCACCACATGGTGAACCTGCCTTGCTTGTTCAATACGCCGCACTTGTCGGTCGACGGTATTTAACGATGGTACAGGGCCGTGGTACCCGTAGACAGCGTCTACCTCTCGGAGCTGACGTCTTTCTGGCGGAGGACCCGATAAGCGTTGTGCCGTCGCTCCTCGCTGGACTTCCCCTACAGCCTTGGTCTCCTTGCGTTGGGGGATGTCAATGAAGCAGCCAAGGTGGCCGGCCTCAATAAGATCCTCAATATGATGCTTGAGCGCCCGGCACTGTAAGGTAGTGTGACCTTGGCCTTGATGGTACTCACAGTACCTTGATGCATCTCTGGCTCCTCTCTCTCCGGGCTCAAGCGGTTGCGCCCACTTGAAGTACGGTTCACCTTTGATGGCCTCCAGGATCTGGTCTATGGGGGCGTTCAGTACTGTGAACTCCCAGTTCTACTGTGGCCTCGCGGGCCTGTCTTGCCTCTGCTGCTTCGCGTCATGCCGCGTCGCCTCCCCCTGTTGCTTATTGACGTTCTTCACGACACCCGGCTTGGCGTACCCCTGGTGCGGGGCCCTAGTTTCCACCGCCTTCCTCTTGCGGTCTGCGTCTTCGATCTTGATGTACTTCTCAACGCGTCGCGACAGCTCGTCAATCATCTCCGGGGTTCGCTTGATGAGCGACGCGTTGACGAGCAGGGCAGGCTGAATGGCGTTCTTGAAGGCCGCGATCACCATGCGATCCTTCCCGTCTGCGTCCGCCAAGCTCAGGTACTCGGACCTGAACCTATGGTAGAATTGTCGGAGCGTCTCCTTCTGGGTCATACTCATCCCGAAGAGTGACTCCAGAGTCTTCAGCTCCCGGCGGTTGCATCGGTATTGGTCGATGAATCGCGTGCTCAGCTCCGAGAATGAGGAGATGGACGAGGGTCTGAGTTTGTGGAACCATTCGAGGGGCGTTCTCGACAAGCTATTGGCGAAGGTCCGGTAGAGGATATGATCATCCTCGTGTGGGACCAGAGCATCCCGGAAAGCCAGTACATGCTCCACCGGGTCTTTCGATCCGTCAAACTTGGGAAGGCGTGAAGGATTCCATCCTCGAGGGAATGGCTCCCGGAGTAGCTTCTCGACAAGCGGCGACCGTGCGGCTCCTCGGATGGCGACTTCCTCCAACCGGTCGGGAGCTCTGACCCCCGGTCGGTCTTGCTGGATCTCCTCTCGCTCCCCGAGTCGCTCCGACGCATGTACCCGAATGCGTTTGTGTACGCTCCTCCGATCAGTAGTATGAGCCGGCTGTCGACTGACCGGCGTCATCCGGGTATGATGACTGTCACTCAGCTGACGATGATGCTCGCCTTCTCGCTTCGGGCGATGCACTTGTGCCGAGTCCGTCTTTAAGTGATACTTGGAGGCAGGCGGCTGTCGGGGGTGTGCCCCGAGCCGGGACCAGACATCCAAGCGTGCCGACGTAGCTCAGGCGTGTTTGTTTCTTTCCGCAGGCTCCGGGCTGCTCGAGTCTCGCCCGTCGGGATTCGCACTTTGGACGTCCACCGAGCGATTAACCCTGACCTCCACCTGAGGCACTGGTTGTGGCTGTATTTGCACTGGTGGGGTAGCTTGAGTGGGGAGGCTCTGTCCCGCTTGGGCCAACATGCCCTGATTGAGTAGACCGCCCGCCGGCGCGGCCCGCACGAAGTCACGCAACTCCTCGTAGTTGCGCTGCATCGTTTGGAGCTGGGTGGTGAGAGCTTGCTGGGTCATCATCATTGTGGCCAGAAAAGCTTCCGACAGACCCCCGGTTAGTGGAGCCAGGGTTGCTACCGTAGCTCGACTGGACTCTCCGACCCCTAGTACAGGATTCGCCAACGGGGCTACGTGCTCCGTGTCCGTTGGTTGTTGAACAAGACGTCCGACATCATTGGCATCTCCGAGTGGTGCAGCTTCGGACGGGAGCTGCGATGTCGAGCGGGTACAATACGATCCACCGGCCATCGTTCTTCAATCGTGTGGTCGTGGACTGCTGGTTGAAGGAAGCCTCGGACTGGTCGACACCCACGGGTCAACAGTCAAAAGCTCTAGTAGGAAGTCTCGAAGACTATCCCACAGACGGCGCCAAGATTGTGGGGGGTTTTTAGTCGAACCGGGCGGTTCGGGTGGCGAGCACAATCCAACAAGCCAAATAAAGACAGACCGGGAATTACGTGAAAAACCCCTTCTCAACGACGAAGGGGAAAAAACCACGGGTGGGGCGAGAATGCACTAAGACTATTCTTTCGGTTACAATCTCTCACCTTAAACCCAATTACATACCCTGAGGACCGATCTCCCAAACTACCGACCTCTGTAATTTCACTCCAACTACCGACCGCTGCAGACAGCGTCTGTCTGCAGGTCGCTGCAAACAGTGTCTGGTTGTCGATCGACCGACCTCCGCAGACAGCTTCTGGGTGCTGACCGACCGACCTCCGCAGACAGCCTCTGGGTGCAGACTGACCGATCTCCGCAGCTCCGCAAATTCCGGGACAAAACGGGCAGCGTCTTCTCCAGAATCCTTTCTCCTCCTCGCTGAAGGGGTAGGTCCCCTTTTATAGTGGCGGGGTGACGGTTACGACGCTCCGCAAAAATCGGGTGGGTGACGTGTCCCCGCAATGAGCTCAACCGCCGCGGTGACGTGGCGCGCGGTTGACACCTGGTCACTCTGGGTCGGAAATCGCGGGGTGTTGTCAGCGCAGCGTAGCCTCCGACATTTTCCGTTTTTTGTTGACCGGCCGTGCGAGGTAGAGAGGGGGGGGGGCTGCTGCCCTCCCTTCTGCCTACATGCCGACCCAGAGAGAGGGGGGGCTGCTGCCCTCTCTTCTGGCTACATGCCGACCCAGAGAAAAAAGGGGGGGGGGGTGCTGCCCCCTCTCTCCTGGCTACATGCCAACCCAGAGAAAAAAAAGGGGGGGGGCTGTTGCCCTCCCTTCTAGCTACATGCCGACCCAGAGAGAGGGGGGGGGTGTGCTGCCCCTCTCTCCTTGGTGACCGACCGACCGACCCCCCCCCCCCCTTCTGGCTATATGCCGCCCCAGAGAGAAAAGGGGGGGGGGGGTTGCCGCCCTCCCTTCTGGCTACATGCCGACCCAGAGAGAGAAGGGGGGGGGGGTGTGCTGCCCCCTCTCTCCTTGGTGACTGACCGACCGAACTAGGGGGGGAGGGTGTTTGTTGCATGGCCGACCCCCCTCCTTCTCTCCGACTGTTGCGTTGCCGGCTCCAAAAGGGAATGGTACACACATCATGTGTTGGGTTCTTGTGAAGCGGAAGAGGATTAGGTTTTTCTTGAGCAAATCATGTAAGAAGTATCCTAATTTTCCTAAGTAGGTATTCGAGGTTTACCGATATAAAATCCTTTGGGGTTCGTCGGGCGGGTTACCTCGAGAAAGCAGTACCTTAAAGGGTGTTACCACCCATTGTGGGGTGCGGTTCACCTTTTGGTACGTTTGAGCCTTGCGACGGCGAATGTTGGTGTCTCCACTTGAGTGAATCCATGGAGTCCGAGCGGCGACCTAGGTGAGCAATTAGGGCCATGTGTGTTCGAGCAGTTTGAGTAGGGCTCCAAACAAACCAAGTTGTTCGTGAGCGTCTCGCAGACATGCTCGATAAAATCTCGTTCAAGTTCGTTCGGTTACTAGTCAAGCCAAGCCCTAGACTACAGTTTAGGCTCGTTTAATAAACAAGCCAAGCTCAAGCAGACCAAAGCTCGGCGTGATTGGGCTCGTCAACATGCTTGTTTAGTGCTCGTGAGTAGGCTCGTGAATAGACTCATAAATGGCTTGAATAGACCTGACATATATAGCCCATGCTTTTGACTGGTTTTCGAGTTCGAGAACAAGCTCGATAAGGTACTATTTGATCACTAATTGAGTAATGACTAGCCTGAAGTTTTGGGTCATTTAATAAACAAGCCAAGCTCAAGCAGATCGAAGCTTGGCTCAGCTCGATTATTAAACCAGCCAAGCCCAAGCCTGAAGTTTAGGCTTGTTAATAAATGAGAAACAGACCAAAGCTCAGATCGGCTCATTTGTAGCCCTGACTGTGAAGCTGCCAGGAAGGGAGCTTGTGAAGAGCTAGAATGAGTAAGATAGAAGGCATCATAAAGTAATGGAGGGTTTACTTCTTCTAGGTCACATGTGTTCTTTTATCCATGTCTGTAACCGGATCATTTTGCTTAGTGGATTGCTCTCAATATTCGGTGTGAAGCTGGCGAGGAAATTTCCCATGAAAGATTCCTCGTAAAATATTTGTGCGCTATAGTTTAACTTATGTATGTAAGCTTTGTATGCTTATGCCTTGTACTTCACAAATACAACATTCTGAATTGTTTTAATAGAGAGGGAGAGAGAGAACCATCTAACATCTAATCACCATGCATACAGAATGTATATTCCCTGGTGAGGTGAGAACTTATCAAAGCTTAATTATTAATCTATTATAGTGTGCCTCCCACTAGGGGGATCGTAGGAGGTAGGTACTTTAACTTGACCATCACACTCTGGTCAAACCTTTTGTGTGTCCCTCTGATGAGAGACTTGAAGGAGTTGGACTTTTAGGTCGCTTCACTAGGAATAAGTCATTGGCAAGCTAGAGATATATGGTGAAGCCTCTATCACGAGGAGGTTGTATCCCTATTTGTCTTGCCAAACAAGTTGCATATGTTGAACAGAAGTCAAGACAGTGCACAGATAAGTGGTTTAGACACTGGTATGTTAACCATCTTATAACCGTAGGTAATCGGTCCTCTATCCTGAAGAACCATGTCCACTAGGCTAACCAGTTGTGTGGTGCTTTGATGCACCAAAGTCTGAGGACCCTTCATAGTTCAAAACCATAGTGTGTTGGGTTACCCGGTTGGCATTGCGGTGGCATGCCACTCCTATGGATCATCCAATATCCAGATATAGATATGTGTGTTCCGATGAGTCAGACTGCCTACACATTAAACCTAGACACGGTGGTCGTCAATTGGACTAATGACGGTCCGAGTGCTAGACATGCATAGCATTGGAGGTGTATGTGGTGGTATGGTCAACAAGTCATCGAGCCAAGTCAAGTGGCCGATCGTGTATGATGGTGCTCCCCACCACCTGAGTCGAGTCATGGAGCCAGTTTTGGAGGGATCAATGATTACTGGGTTAAAGTGGAGAACATGATTTATGAGGGAGTAAAGTAAGTTTGGGATGACTAGAGTACAACCTGCATTGCACTTTGGGTGGCTACACGGGTTAATCGGAGATGGAACACTCAGGTGGACACCGAGCTAGTCAATCAGGAATCCAATTGGAACTAGGAATCCTAGGCCCCAAAGATTCCACCTAATCCTTGTGTATGGAGATCGCACACCCTTTCCACACCTTCCGGAGAAGTAGACCGAAGAATATTAAGTGCTTGCATGAGCTTGAGAGCCATAGAGAAACCCAGGTGAAGCCCAATATCGAATCCTAGCTCAAAACCCCGCTCCATACCGGTCCTGATCGACCTGACCCCTAACTATTTAGACCCCAGGCGTCCGACTGTACGTGGGTGCCCGAGAAAAACCCAAGGCAGTGGAACCTTGGGTTTCGACCTGAGGCGCCTGGGCAAACTCTTTGGGAGTCCGGGTGAACCCTAATGGTTTGACTTGTATGGGAGGCTTAATCGGATCCGATTTTGGGTTTTTTTCCCATATATATGGATGGGGGCTTCTAGGGTTTTGTGAGCACAAAAATAAGAGTTCTTTCAGAGGGCTCTAGGATTGTGCGACGTCGGCTCATCTTCCTCTTCATCTTCTTCTCGGATCGTCATGGTGGCAGGCTGACGGTGCTTGCACTCATAGATGGCACCATGGGGATCTCTTACTACGTAGAGGATTAGGTTCTATCGAAGGAATCCCTCTGACAACTTGTAGTTCGTGAGTCCTTGCAGTAGATCGCCATCCACCTTTTTGTGGAGTTCTTTGTCCTCGTTCCTCTCCCTCTCCACATGAAGGTGTTTGTCTTTGTAGACACACGAATTTCGTCGGACCCGAACCTGACTTATGTGGGCCAACGCGAATGCAAACCCGACACGCGGACCCGACTCGCACACACCGGTGCGGACCCGGACCCGACTCGCACCTAGCAAAGAGGAGCGGACCCCACACTTCAAGGGGGGCCGGCCCCTACTAGGGTCCGAACCCCATGGGGCCGGCCCCTACTAGGACCCGAACCCCATGGGGGGCCGACCGGCCCTGCAAGAAAAGGAAAGAAAAGAAAAGAAAGAAAAGAAGAGGAAAGAAAAGAAAGGAAAGAAAAGAAAAGGAAAGAAAAGAAAAGGAAAGAAAAGGAAGAAAAGGAAGTAAGTACCGCCATGCGCGGGGGGAGGTTGTGTATGACGTCTGCACACACGCGGATCTGCACCGATCCCTCGATCCGACGCACAAGACGAAGCGCCCGATCGCCATCGATTTCATGTGCGAAATCCAGCCATAATTGCCTCGCCAGAAAAGAAAAACAAATAAACATTATTCCCCTCATCAATGGATGAATAAATCCAGGGTAATTATGAGAGAGATACAAAAGGGATTTAAAATTAAAAAAGTTCCCATATCTCTCTCCCCACCCCTTTGCCTATAAATAGAGGGGGTGGGGGAAGATTCAAGGGGTCGATGGTTGAAGACTGAAGACGAAACGCGGGAGCTCTGCAGAAGAGGAGACGCTTCTTCATCGATCCAAGGCTTCACGAGGCACGGTCAAGCCTGCCCTGTCGGGATCGGCTTACCGAAAGCTCTTATCAACGTGAAGACCCTTGCACACGAAGATGAAGACTTCGACTCCCTGCACGCTTCCTCATCGACCCAAGGCTTCATGAGGCACGGTCAAGCCTGTCCCATCGGGATCGGCTTACTGAAAGCTCTCATCAACGTGAAGACCCTTGCACACGAAGATCAAGACTTTGGCTCCGTGCACGAAGAAGAAAGCTCGGAGAAGAAGACCCTTCGACTCCGAAGACGACAGAAGCAAAGGTCGGAGAAGAAGCTCGGAGCGGCACTACCCCGTCAGCTCCAACAAATCCTCGATCCCGATCAAGCTCCAAAGCCCGGAGGAGAGAAACGAAGAGTCATCACCCCGTCGTCTTCAACAAACGCCTGCCCCATCCACGAAGAAGAAAGCCTGGAGCAGACCGTCTGAAGCGTCGTTACCCCCGCCGTCTTCATCAACAAAAGCCGACGCTACAACCGTCGCACGGAGACCGTCGCTACCCTCGTTGTCTTCATCAACAAAAGCCGCCGCTACAACCGTCGCACGGAGACCGTCGCTACCCCCACTGTCTTCGACAATAAAAGTCGACGCTACAATCGTCGCACGGATACCGGTGCTACCCCCACCATCTTCGAAAGCATCCTTCAACTCCGATCACGCCAAGGAAGCCCGGAGAAGAAGAGAAGTCCAGCCGATACACGAACCGTCGAAGCACCGGAGAAGTAACCCACGTCGTTCGAAGAAGAAGATCGAGCTAAACTAAAGCCAAAGCCTTCGCGAGAAGCCAAAGCAAAGCCCCAGTAAAGCCCGCGCCAAAGCAACGCAAGTGCCAAAGCCAAGCGACTACGCCGGCCACGAGCAAAAGCACCGCACGTTCTAGCTGATACGACACGAAGTCCGGAAGAACGAAAGCATCGTAAGTCTCTCCCGGCTACGTCCAAGTGCAAGCGCCGAAGCAAAGCGAAAGCCAGAGCCACGCCGGAGCCAAGCCAAAGCCAAAAAGCCGAAGCCAAAGCCGACGCCAAAAGCACGATCGACGTCGCGAACCGACGATCAAGGACGCCAAGGTCAAGCAAGGAGCGAGGAAGACACGAAGACCGAGGAACGAAGCCGGAAAACCCCCTAGCCGAGAAAGCGCAAAGCACGAAAGGGACAAAGCAACGGTGGACATTCCTTAGCCTCTCCAAAACCCTCACCCTGTAAAGAGCCCTGTCCTGGGCAGCCCCTTCAGAGCTCTCGCACGAACACCATGTGGAGACACGGATCAAAGGGATCCTCCAGAAGATCTTTCCCACAATCCCCTGATCAAAACTCACCGCAACCCGGACTCGCTACACCCGAGCCACCCGGGTCCCAGCCACACTTGTAATCTGGTTTCGCGCAATAAAGACGACCCGTGCTTTTTCCAGCGCTACAGATTTCTGGCACGCCCAGGGGGACCTCTTCTCCTTTCATCCGTACGGCTGAAGAAGCTGCTTGAAGTTTGCGATGGCCGGAACAAACAACGATGCGTTTGCTCCAAGCCTCTCACCAATCGTCGAGTCCCCTCTACTCCGACACGGTAATCCAGTAAATCCGGAGGGTGATGCTCCTCCAATGGTGCGCGTCTACACTCGGCGTACTCGGACTCTTGTGGATGTCTTCGTGCCAGAAGCTACTACCGAAGATGCTCGCCAAAGCGCTGACGAGGCCCTGGTGCATGAAGAAACGAGCCTCGATCCTGGAGTCCATGTCCAGAAGTTTAGGGAGAACCAGCCCCAGCCCCGAGCCCGTTCGGGTTCTCCAGCAAACGTTGCACCTCCTCTGCAAGGGGCAAACATCAATCATCAGCCAAAAGCAAGTCGGCATAACTACGTCTCCGATGATGACGACGAGGATGCTAGCATGCAACACCGAGACGTTCTCCGTCACCATCCTCCGTCCGCTCTTCAGCTCCAAGTCATGCAGATGAGCGAGCATATGGCGCAAATTACTCGGCTGATGGAGGAGAAGGATCGTCACATCAACACTCTGCTCCAAAAGCTAAGCGCAAAGGATGCTGCAGCAGTCGGCCAACCCGTGGCTTCTCCAGTAGCCGCTCCAGTTCCGTCTTCAACTCCCGCTCCTGCAGAGGTTGTTCCGACGATTCAAGCAGTTACTCCAACGCTCTCCTCGGCTCCCGTCCCAGTGGAAGTCGTCTCCACAGCGCCAGCCTCGGTGGCCACACAACCTCCGGCAACAGCAACGATGAATGCTCAGCAAGTCCAAGCGTTGATAGCCGACATGATGCGCTCCCACGGCAGTGGCCTTCCTCCGATCACGGCGGCGTACTCGAAGCCCTACACTGCGAGGATCCAGCAGCTACGCTTCCCAATCGGATTCCAGCCACCAAAGTTCCAGCACTTCGACGGAAAGGGAAATCCAAGACAGCACGTCGCCCACTTCATCGAGACCTGCAATAATGCAGGCACATATGGCGACGAGATGGTGAAGCAATTCGTTCGCACCCTCAAAGGCAACGCGTTCGAGTGGTACATTGATCTTCCTCCAGGGACCATCGACAGCTGGGATCATATGGAGAGGGAGTTCCTCAATCGCTTCTACAGCACCAGACGAACCGTCATCATGACCGAGCTTACTGCAGTCAAGCAAAGGAAGGACGAACCGGTGATCGACTACATCGACAGATGGAGGAACCTCGCGCTGAATTCACAAGACCACTTGTCTGAAGACTTAGCCATCGAGATGTGCACCCAAGGCATGCACTGGGGCCTGCTCTACATCCTCAAAGGTATCAAACCTCGGTCTTTCGAAGAACTCGCGACTCGGGCGCATGACATGGAACTCAGCCTAGCAAGCCGCGGGGACTCGAAGAACAAAGACTTCTTGAAGATGGAGAAGAAGGACAAGCCACCGGCACCGAAAACGAAACAAGTCAACATTGCTGACGTCGCTTCAACCTCCAAACCGCTCAAGATCGGTGGCAAGCCGGATCAGAAGAAGGGAGTCGCCATACCACCGCCTCCGCCGCCAAGACAAAGGATGACTCTCGAGGAGCTCGAAGCAAAGGAGTACCCCTTCCCAGACTCGGAAGTCTCCTCCATGTTCGACCAACTGCTGCAAGAGAAGATGATAGAGCTTCCTCCTTCGAAGAGGCCCGAGCAGATGCATCGCGTCGACGACCCTCTCTTCTGCAAATACCACCGGGTGGTAAGCCATCCCATCGAAAGATGCTTCGTCTTCAAGGAAAGAATTATGGCGCTCGCAAAGTAAGGGAAGATAGAGATCGACTCCAGAGAAGTTGCTACGGCCAACATGACATCCATTACCTTCGGCTCCTTCTCGCCAGTACTCGTCGCTGCTCGGCGAAGCGCGCCCAAATTGCGCATCAACTGTCAAGCGCCAATCGCTAAGTCAACTTCCCAGCTGAAAGTCTTGAAGCGACGTCAATGCACTCCTGCGCTCACCAAGGAGGAAACGCCGCTGCCCTGGGAGCAACCATCGCTCACGCCAGCACCTCTTCCAAGCAATGATGCTTCCCAACGAGCGCTCCAAAGGAGATACGAGCAAGGAGATCCAGAAGTCGGTCTGCTGGGCCAGCCTTCGGGGAAGTTCGACTATTACATCCTCTACTCAAGGCCTCCGTCCGTTTCTATCGACGAAATCAAGCCCACCGGCTGGGGATCAGAAGACGAGCCAGTAGAGCCTCAAGAAGAGCAAGTCCCTTCCAGTCAAGCTACGTCCCAATGCGCTCTTCGGGAAAGATACGAGCAAGGAGATCCGGAAGTTGGTCTGCTGGGCCAGCCTTCAGGGAAGTTTGACTATTACGTCCTCTATTCAAAGCCCCCATCGGTTTCAGCTGAAGAAATCAAGCCCACCGGCTAGGGATCAGAAGACGAGTCAGTAGAGCCTCCGGAAGAACAAGTGCCTTCGAGGGAACCAGTTGCTGCTGTCGACCATCATCCTAGCGAAGGGGAATCCACTGACGAAGAGGCATGGGTCATGCTACCGCGGTGGCGAAAACCGTGGCAAGAAAAGAAGCTCAAGCAAGACCGTGTGAGGAGGGGATTCACCAAGCGGAAGACCTACAAGAAGAAAAGCAAGACTCCAGGAAGGAAGGCGTTCAAAGTGTCGCCAGCAAGCTAAGACGATCTCCTTCAGCAGAGTCTTCCAGAGCCGATAACCCTGCAGGAGTTCTTCCTGGATCACTTCCTCCCAGTGGACCAACACGTCAAGGTGTCTTGTTGCATGGTCGAAGTTCATGAGGCGTCGGAAGGAAAGAACGAAAGCGAAACTTCTGAAGAAGGCGACTCAATCGATGAGGGAGACGATTCCGAAAAAGGGGGCACCGCCTCTCACGACGAAGCAATCCTACACATGCCACTCGTAGAAGCTTTGCATCTCCCGAAGAAGGCTCGCCTGGCGATGGCTGCGGCCTTAGTCGATCCAGATAGCTACAAAAGGAAGAGGAAAGATGACCAGAAGGGCAAAGCTGTGGCCTCGTGTGATGCGACGATAACCTTTTCGGATGAGGACCTGCAACTCGGGACGCGATTGCACAACCGGCCCCTTTACGTTTCGGGATACATCAAGGAGAAGCCAGTGAACCGAATCCTGTTAGACTGTGGCTCCGCCGTCAACATCATGCCTATCCAGACAATGCGGCAACTCGGCATCACCAACGACCAGCTCTCGCCAAGTCAGTTGGTCATTCAAGGGTTCAACCAGGGCGGACAGTCCACAGTCGGAATCATTCGCCTGAAGCTGTCAATCGGCCCGCTGGATACAACGGTCCTCTTCCACATCATCGATTACCAAACGTCATATCGCCTCCTGTTAGGAAAACCATGGCTGCACGAGAACGGCATCGTGGTATCCACCTGGCACCAGTGCCTCAAGTACTACGAAGAAGGTGTGGAGAGGTGCATAGGTGCGGACGACAAGCCATTCAACGAGGCCGAGGCACACTTGGCCGACGCTAAGTTCTACCAAGCAAAGAGCCTAGTTACGGAAGTTCTTCCAGCTAAAGCCCCTCGAGTCCAGAAAATTGAAGAAGTGAAGTAGGACAAGACTCCTCTTCCCGCAAATCCGATGCTACCTTCTGACGAGGCGAGACTCAAGGTCCAAGGAACGCCGAAACCCAGGCAATGGATGCGCATCAGTCCCAAGCCAAGAGCAATGCAACATACCCCGTTGCCAATCCAAACGGCGCCTGTCCTGCGTCTCGCGCCTCAGTGGCTCCGTAAATCCGAGCGATCGCCTTCTACTCCGACAATGAAGCTGGCCCCGTCGTTATCTCAGGCCAATGTCATCACTCTGCAAGAAATGACGGTGCCATTACCCAGCCTGACGGAAGCTTGGAACCCAAGTAGACCTGTCGAATCGGCAGACCTCGAGCAACTCGGATTCAAGCCGAAATGGAGTTGGGGGCAAAACGCTGCCAAGTTGCTGTTCAGAGCCGGCTACAATGAAGAAAGCGCCATGGGCACACTTCCACCAGCAGCAACTCCACATGGGATGACGAGAACGCAAGCTCGGCTGTTTCAAAACGGAGAACAAATTCCCCCGAACCACCGAGGCATCGGCTCCAGTCAAGCTCCATTGGTCATCAGAACCACGGCGAAGAAGACCTTCACCTCCAACTACATTGGAGCGAAGATGGTAGACGAAGCAGCTGAAGGATCGACAATTTCCGATGCACGCTCTTCCTACGCAAGCCGTCCCGACAGCAAAAGAAGACAGCGAAGAGCTCAATGCCAAGCCTTGCTCCAGAAGCAAATCAGAGGTGGTAGAAACCAGTCAAATCGAAGACGCACGTCTATGTTCGAAAGGCTCAGGCCAGTTAAGCACTCAAAGAAGAAGTCAGTGTTCGATCGTCTGGAAATGCTAATCGAGGACTTCGTCTCAACACCCACCCACCCACCCATGGCGGCCGTCCATCATATCTCCATTACGGATCCCGACAACGGTGATACTTCTACTTCGGATGACGAGTTGCCCGACGCCCCGCTAGTCCTCGAAGAAGGGGGGCAGTCCACCGTTGATGACTTGAAGGAAATCAACCTGGGCACAAAGATGGAGCCTCGACCTACATTCGTCAGCACACTCTTGACCCCTGAGGAAGAAGCCGCATACATCAAACTGCTTAAAGAATACAAAGACGTCTTCGCATGGTCCTACAAGAAGATGCCAGGCCTCGATCCCAAAATCGCAGTGCACCAGCTCAGCGTCAAACACGGAGCCAGCGCCATCAAGCAAGGGCAAAGACGCTACCGACCAGAATTGGTACCCCAAATAGAAGGCGAAGTCAACAAGTTGATCAAAGCCGGCTTCATTCGAGAGGTCAAGTACCCGACATGGATCTCTAGTGTCGTCCCAGTCAAAAAGAAGAACGGCCAAATCCGAGTGTGCGTGAACTTCAGAGACTTGAACAACGCATGTCCAAAGGATGACTTCCCCTTGCCGATCACGGAGCTAATGGTGGACGCGACGACAGGTCACGAGGTGCTCACTTTCATGGACGGATCATCGGGCTATAATCAGATTCGGATAGCACCCAAGGACGAGGAGCTCATGGTATTCCGCACACCGAAAGGAATCTACTGCTATAAGGTAATGCCGTTCGGCTTGAAGAATGCGGGAGCCACCTACCAGCGAGCTATGCAGAAAATCTTCGACGACATTCTTCATCAAAACGTGGAGTGTTATGTCGACGACCTCGTGGTGAAATCCAAGAAGAAGTCGGCACATCTACAAGATCTCGAGCTAATCTTCAAACGGCTTCGAAGGTACCAACTCTGCATGAATCCGCTCAAGTGCACGTTCGGAGTCTCCTCGGGCAAGTTCCTTGGCTTCGTCATCCGACATCGTGGCATTGAGATAGATCAATCCAAGATTGATGCTATCGTCAATATGCCCGCACCAAAGACAGTGCGAGACCTCAGAGGCCTCCAAGGGCACTTGGCCTATATCCGAAGATTCATCGCCAACCTGGCCGAAAAGTGCCACCCTTTTAGTTGCCTCATGAAGAAAGGAGCGTCGTTCAAATGGGATGAAGCTTGCCAAGAGGCACTCCAAAACATCAAAGCATATCTACTGAAGCCACCAGTTCTATCAGCACCAGTTCAAGGAAGGCCGCTCATCCTCTACATTGCCGCCCAGGAGCAATCCTTGGGGGCACTCCTGGCTCAGAACAATGAACTTGGCATAGAGACAGCCTGCTACTACTTGAGTCGCACTCTCGTCGGCGCAGAGCCGAATTACTTCCCAATCGAGAAGGTCTGCTTAGCGCTCATCTTCGCCACGAAAAAACTATGACACTACATGCTCGCTCACACCATCAGACTCGTCTCGAAGGCTGACCCCCTCAAGTACATCATGTCGAGACCAGTGCTTTCCGGACGTCTGGCCAAGTGGGCCCTGCTGCTACTTGAATTCGACATCACCTTCGTGCCACAGAAAGCGGTTAAAGGGCAGGCCCTCACGGACTTCCTCGCAGAATACCCTCTCCCGGCGGAATGGGAGTTATCAGAAGATCTTCCAGATGAAGAAGTGTTCTCCGTCGACGTCGCCCCAACATGGAAAATGTTTTTCGACGGTGCAGCAAGGCAAGACATAGCGGGAGCCGGAGTCATCGTCGTCACTCCGGACAATGAAATACTCCCCTTCTCATTCCTGCTCTTGGAATCATGTTCTAACAACGTGGCAGAATATTAAGCCCTACTCATCGGTCTCGAGCTGGCCGACGAAATGAAGCTTCAAGGACTAGAGATCTTTGGCGACTCTCAACTCGTGATCCAGCAAGTCCTGGGGGCATACGAAGTCAACAAAGAAGACCTGGTGCCGTTGCATGCGCGGGCCGTGGGGCTCCTCGGCAGACTCAAGGCCGCTTCCATTCAGCACGTTTCCCGAAACCTCAACCAGCAGGCTGACGCACTCGCAAATCTGGCGGCTACACTCCCGTTTCCAGATGAATGTTCGCTCGTTGTCCCTGTCTGCAGGAGATTCGTGATCACCGAAGAAGAAGGTCCGCCCGAAGTACCAGTTCAAACCAACGCGGTGCACGTCCTCGAGATTAAAGAACAAGACTGGAGGCAACCGTTTGTGGAGTATCTCGTTCATGGTAAACTCCCCGAAGATCCGAAGCGCAAAAGTGATATCCGTCGACGATCTCTAAGGTTCTACCACTTCAATGGTGAGCTGTACCGATGAAGCTACGATGGCACACTCCTGAGGTGCCTCGCAAAAGAAGAAGCAGAAGCCGCACTGGAAGAAGTACACGCGGGAATCTGCGGATCGCACCAGTCCGGTCCAAAACTTCACTTCCACATCAGGAGGATGGGATACTACTGGCCTACCATGATCAAAGATAGCTTGGAATACGCGAGGAGATGTCAAGCTTGCCAGATGCACGGGGACTACATCCGTCAGCCTCCGGAGCCTTTGCACCCGACAATCGCGTCTTGGCCCTTCGACGGATGGGGTCTCGACATCGTCGGTCCTCTGCCCAAGTCATCCAAGCAACATCTCTACATTTTGGCGGCGACGGACTACTTCTCCAAGTGAGCTGAAGCAACACCTCTGCGGGAAGTTACAAAGCACTCCGTCATTAGCTTTATCCAGAATGATATCATATTCCGCTACGAAGTCCCCCGCTACATCGTAACAGATAACGGGAAGCAGTTCAAGAATGCTGCCGTCAGCCAGTTCTGCACATTGTACAACATTAAGCAGAATTGTTTGACGATGTACAACGCTCCGGCCAACGGTCTAGCAGAAGCCTTCAATAAGACTCTGTGCAAGCTGCTGGAGAAAACCATCTCGAAGACAAAGAAAGATTGGCACGAACGCATGGGCGAAGCACTATGGGCTTACCGGACGTCCTTCCGCACATCTATGGTGTGGAAGCCGTTCTTCCACTCGAGCTCCAGATCCTGTCGCTCAGGATAGCAATCCAGGAAGGCCTCACCAGCGACGACAACGCCCAGCTCCGTCTAGCAAAATTAGAAGCACTGGATGAAAGACGCCTCGAAGCTCAATAGCCTCTGGATTGTTATCAGGCCAGGCTCTCTCGCGCCTTCAACAAGAAGATTCGTCCTCGATCATTCCAGATAGGGGAACTGGTGCTGGCGGTCAAACGCCCCATCATTCTCTCGCATCGAGGAGGGAAAAAATTTGATGCCAAGTGGGATGGCCCGCATTCCGTCAAGGAAGTCTACTCCAACGGCGCCTACCTCCTCACCACGCCAAAAGGGCTGACACTCGGCCCTATCAATGGCAAGTACCTCAAAAGGTACTATGCCTAAAGCAAGGCCACACCCCTTGCCCGAAAAAAAAAAAAATTGAACTACGTGCGACTTGATCCCCCTTAGGGGGGTACGTAGGCAGCCTGAGAAGTTACTTCAGGTTCAGTCCAACCAAAAGAAAAAGTCAACAATGGTCCATGCAAAAGATGTGGCAAAACGAGGCGATATTATTATATGAAGAAAATGCGATACATGGCATAAGTCCCGAAAAGAAAGTTACAATGAAACAAGGAACAACTAGAAGAAGGTGTCCATAGCTCGAAGACGGCGTAGCAACTCCTCTCTAGTCGCCTCCACTCGTTGAAGTTCCACGGGGCGAGTGGCCAGAAGCTCCCGACGGGTCGCCAAGTCCGACTGCTGCTTCGAGCAACTTGCCTTCAATACACTCTCCGCGGCCTCGGCTCGCTCCAGACGAGACTCCGCCTTTCGAAGCGAGGCACGCACAGAATCTATCTTCCTCTGAGCCTTCGACAGGCTGGAAGTCGCCTCCGCAAGTTGGAGCTCTGACTGACTTAGACTCGCCTCAGCAGCCTCCAACTCAGAAGGGGAGCTCCCCTCTAGCAAAGTTCACCGGGATCGGTAAACCTCGCCATCGGTCACAAGCAAGGTCATCTGAGCGACGAAAGAAGAGCTGTCAACTTTGAACTCCCCCAGGCTTGCGCAAAACTCCGCACCGTCCGTCGACCACCAGTCCTGGAGAGCGCCAAAGCCGGCATTTTGGAAAGGCTCCAACGTCAACTTGATATACTGCCGGCAGCTCGCAAGAAGGAACTCTGAGACTCTGCTCCTCGGCCTTAAATCCGGGCGAGGTGCCTCGGAGTAGGTAGGCAAGACCTTCCCTCCCACTGCAGCCGTGACAGGAGCCGCCCGCGCCAACGAGGGTGGCGGAACCGGAGAAAACGCCGCTACCGCTGCAACAACCGTCTCCCCCAACGAGCACAAGGATACAGCCACTGGGGAGTGCCGCTTGTTGACGCTCAAAACCTCAACTTCCTCTTGGAAGGATAAAGCATCAACATCGATGTCGTCCAGGTCAATGTCACCACTAGGGAAATTCTCCCTGCAAAGTCCAAGGAGATCCAGATCATCCGGAGGGATGTCTAGCCCACAGGCTTCGGGCACCCCCTACGCAGCGCCAGTGGACGAGTGCCCAAGAGGCGCCTTTGGAGAGTTCGCCTTGCGCTCTACCACTATAATAGAATCTGGTCAAAAGGAAGATCCGATGCTCAGCGTGATGAAACTTCCTGAACATAGAGGGCAAATAAAATAAAGAGAACTTCATACCTATGTGGTCAGATGAAGCAGCCCTAGACGGGGGAATAACTTCATCTTTCAGAAGTCCAGGCTCCTCGGCATCCTCCACCAGACAAGGAACCCTTGGGACCATCCCGCGAGGAATGCAAACTTTTCTTTGTTTAGGGGGGACACCCTCAATTTCGGCCTTCGGGAAACAAGATGCCCCAGGGGCACTAGTAAGCTCGGCATCCAACGCCGGAACGGAAGAAGGGACCCGACGAGCACTGGAAAGACGGCTACAGCTCCTCTGCGCTCTTTGAAGCCCCAGTCGGAGGCGGCGGTCCTCCACTCCCGCAGAATAATTGAAGCAGAAATTCCTGAACCCGCTACTCGCCAAGACGTCGACCGGGAAACTCGCAAGCAAAGGGGAAACTCGCCCTTCAAGCCACTTGCAGTACTCCGGAGTGGCAGCATCCTGAAACCCGAATTTTGTCCCAGGAAAGAAGCTACTGCCAGTCGACCGAGCGTAGAGAGAAGCCCAGAGGCGGTAACCCTCCTGAGGACTGAAGCGCCCCTGCAACTGCTGAGGCGTGCCAGGAACTTCCTGTCAAAATCCCTGTTGGCGAGCGAAGAGGTGAGGGGAGTACTGCTCCACCTCTACCACGTCCCCCTTTCGCCAAACCAAGTAGCCAGGGCGGCAACTGACCATGTTCCAGTATAGGTGGTCCGGGAGCTCCTCGTTGTCGAAAACAGTCGACCTCTCTAAAGGCAGTACCGAATGCTCCGCCAGAAATTCAAAGTCGGTGTTGCCCATCTTCCTCAAAAGGGTGCGAGCACACTCTCCCGGACGCTCCCAGCTGATAAAGGCATTTAAAATCCCCCCTATCCCGGGCAGGAACGGCAATTCAGCTGGATGCCCGCGTCTGGCGAAAATCCCTTTGGGAAAATGCAGAGCTATCCAACCGTACAAGTAGTGCAAGGGTCCGAACGCAGCCGACCGGCCAAGCTCCTCCTTGGTCTTATCCGAGCCGGATAAGTCCCAGTAAGTCCCACTGAGAGCCCGGTACAAGGCGCATAATATGGCCGGGGCTAGATTGAAAAGCTCGCCCCTCTCCATCCTGGAAGCTGCAAGGAAGGTCCCCGGACGGATAACCTCACCAGAGCACGGAAGCACGAACCGACAGAGGAAGATGACCAGCTCGGCAGCTCGGTAAACCGCTCGTCACTCCTCACTGTCACGACTCAAGCCAAGGACTTCCCAGGGACACTGCTTCCCCTCCATTGAATGCTTCTCTCGAGCCAAAGAGTTGATAGGTCTCACGAAGGAGCGAAGCGGAGGTCTCTGCATCTGAGCGACCTTCCACATGGGGTGAGCCGAAGGCGCCGGAGACCTATACTCGCCTCTGAACCAAAAGTCGACCCAAGAAGAAGGGCGCACTCGATCCGACTGATCCCGCGCCGCAATGATAGCATATGCCTTGAACAAAAGAAGGCAAGAACTCGGAGCGTAGCTGCTGTCCAACAGATCCTTCAAGGCTGGCACCTCTTCTTGGTAGTAGTTCCGTACTTCGGGACACCCGGAAACGATGTGGACGTCGCGAAGCGAGATTCCTATCTCTCCCGCTCCAGTAAGGAAGGTATTGGTGTCCGGACACCAGAGCTCACAAAGGGTGCGATACATCCCCTCAGGACGGCTGTACTCTTGACGAGCCGGAGCCAGAAACTTGGCTAATAAGTTCATCTCGGGTTCCGCGCCAAAGACCTCGCAGAGCTCGCCCATCCATTCGCGAAAGCCACAAAGGTATTGGACGTCTCCCCGAGGCCAAGAATCGGGACCCCATCGCGTCAGTCGGGCACAGATCTTCGAGGCAACAACCGGCGTAGGCACGAAGTCTTCATCACAATGGTGGAACGGAATACTCAAACTCGGCCGGAGAAGCTTCATGGAAATCCCTTCGTCAGTATAAATCTTCTCGCTCAATTTCGGCATCCCATAAGTCGCATCCGTGACTCCATCTTCCGTGATGCGCTCGTGGACAAAGACACGAAGCAACGACAGAAGGTCTTCCCGCCTCGAGTGGCGATAACGGTGCACACGAGTATGGGGAAAGCGAAGGCACCTCTTCCCATTGGAGAAGTCCTCGGCTATCCACCCTGGAGAAGTCAAACTCTCGAAGACGCGAGCCCTGGAGGGCCATGAAGGGAGGCAAGTCAAGACAAGTTCGTATCAAAAAAAAAAAAGGGCCTGCACCCCTGTCAAGAGGATTGCCCGACTGAAGGTCACTCGCCAGCCAACCCGCACCCGTGTCGCGGCCCGTGCGCCACGAGCCGACGCTGTTATCATCGGCACCTTCAAAGTCCAGAAGAAAAAAGGGGAGAAAAGAAAGTGCAAAAGGAAAGAAAGAGAAAGCCTCAAAAAAAAAAGGGGGTCAGCGAGTGGGGCCCACGGGCCCCTCTCCCCTAATCAATGACCGACAGCCAAAGAAGGGGGGGGGGGGACCACAGCGCCCCCCTCCTCCGTTCCGGTCGGGGCCAACCCTGACCCCGTCGCCGATACAACCGGGGAGGGGGGGGCGCCCAACTCGGGGCCGCCGCCGCCCCTTCGCTGACCCGTTCGGGGCCGAGCCCGACCCGGCCGCCGCCGCCTGCGCGCCACCGCACCGCAGCCCCGCGCGCGCGCACCCCGACCCGGCCGCCGTGACCTCCGCGCCCGTACCCGGCCGCCGCGCACCCCGCACGCCGCCGCCGCCCGCGCGTGCTAATGAAGCTAATGCTCTATCAACGAATTTTGAAATTAATGATATCATGATTAATCATCCAATTATTATCGAAAAATCGTACATTGACATACAAATTCTGCTATCTGAGTTTCAATATACATATTTGGGTAAAGAAGATATATTTTCTGATTTAATTTTTCCTCCATTCATCCAAAATCAGAAAATTCATTTATGCAAATTTTTCAAAGATAATCTAGATGATACAAGGTGGAACATAGAGTATAATGATGAATCTTACATTGTTCCATTTGAAACGAAAACTCATAAAGAACAATATAGAATGAACCCTCATAGAATAAAGGAGGGTCACACAGAAACATGCCCAACGTATACCATAGAATATAATTTTTCAATTAATGACTACTCTCTTTTCTTTTTGAAAATTCCATATGCTGAAAAACATATTTGCATTATAGCAGTTAATTTTTTTTTATTTTATTCGCATCTGCTAGTTTTATTAGTCTGTTTAGTTGCTTTGTTTTGTTTTCTTTGTAGTACTAATATTTTGCAGGAAACAAAGCTATAAAGCACTTATGAGGTACTATCCATCCTTACAACTTCATACTTTTATTTTAAATACATGTCCTTCAAGAATGCTATCATATAATGCTATCATCTCATTCATAAGCATGTCTAATTCATACATTGAGGACAATGTCTAATTTAGGTTTTGGGGTGTGATGCACTTTTTGCAAAATCCTGTATGCATCTAATTTCTACAAAATTTTTCTATTCTAATTTTAATTAAAAAAAAAAAATTAATTACATCAACTTACGCTGTAGTGGGAAAGCTCGGCATATACGTCTTGGCGTATGTGTGTCTCGTCTGTAGTCCCCTACCAAAACTACAGCGTTCGTATAGAAATCTATAGGAATTTGCATTTACATGTTTTTATTTTCCTTTTCTTATTTTAGTTTCTTATCGTATTACTTTTGAAGTCCTTTTCGTTCTTTTCGGAAAAACAAAAAAAAAAAATTTATATATATCTATATATATTTCACCTTTATTTCAGGTTTTGTAATATAATTTTATTGTACTTGAATAGGACTATAAGGCACCTGGTAATCAAGGTATAAGGTCCAAGGATCAGCTAGAAAAAGTATGTCTAATATGGTTCTGACCCTTAGTAACCTTTTTAGGGATTGTCAAAACAAACTAGACTTGACCTTTCACTTCACATCTGGCTTACACCTCTAGGGTCTAGATTCAAAGCTTTTATATCACCAAATAATCAACTAGAGTCCTGATGAACCATGCGGATCTGGTTCACGTGGTTTGAAAAAAAAAAATATCATTGAAAATCGACCAGTGAATTCTAAGGTATAGCGGAAAGGGCTACCTATTAGCATGGTCTAGGAACTAATTATGTAAAAGTCTTAACCTGTATGCCCTAGTATGAGTGAAGCCTGGTCGATAGGGTTATGAGAATGATCCTATGGATGCAGAGTGAATCAAATATAAAGGCAACATGAGGATGGCTACCTAACTCATGAGAGCGTTGGCAGCGTGTCATGGGCATAGAGTGCAGCTGACATGGTACAAGTTAGGAAGGGATATATAATTAGATCCAGAAAAAAAATAAGACCGAAAAAAAAAAAAAAAGAGAAAAAAAAAGGAAAAGGAAATAGTGTGAAAGCCGTCGTTATAAACAATGTGGGGAAACTGAAATATCACATATAAAGCCGAAAGGTATTAAGGTGAATATCCACAACTCTCACTAGCCTGTCTAGATTAGCTGGTTTTGACTCAGGTTCTAAGGTCGACTTTGACCGTTCTAGGAGACTGTTAAAATGATATGAATGTAGAGAAGCAAACCCCCAATTGTGTTTAGCCCAGACAGCACCGTGCACTCGAGTATAGTTGACCTTGATCTTTTCTAATGGGAAACTAATAGTTAGAACCTAAAGTGCTTACTTCGAAAGCCGAAGCTTGGGCTAGATACCTTGTGAGTCTTGTGCCTTAGAAATTCTATTTTTGAGTACTTTTTAATTATTCTACGAAACCGACTTTTCTTATTTCTTATTTATATTAAAAATAAAAAAATAAACAAAAAAAAAAGTTTGAATTTTGCGGGTAGATTCACTGCAAACCCTCACGAGACAAAACTCGTCCACTGGGGTAACCCAGGGGTTTAACGGCTTGTTGCACGTGCTAAGTGCAGTCGCGATTCCTGCGAAAGTGAGTTAGGAGTTTTTATTTTGTCATTTACTTTGTTTAGTTTTCTTTTCTTACTCGAGGGCGAGCAAGATTTAGGTTTGGGGGTGTGTTGAGCGGCCAATTTGTGCTAATTATCCCATTATTCTCAAGCATATATCGTCAGTTTGCTACGTAAAACTTTCATAATACACGTAAACTGCATTAGTTTCTTTGCACCACGATATAGTAGACTTTCATACTAACCCAACGGTATATTGGTTCGCTCTCATACACATCATGCATGATAGTTATACTGTCTAATAATCCAAATTATTTCTTTCATCGATAATCGCATATTGGAATCTTATGGACGTAATTTCATGTGTGATTTTCAGGGAATTGATCCGGTTATCGATGCAGTCAGTTCAAGAGCGGTATGATCAAGCAATGGATATTCTCTCGGCAATGCGATGGAAGTTGTACAGGCCGTATGCGAACATTTCTGAAGGACCGATGATGAATGCGGATGATGATAAGTGGGTGACCAAGCCTTCCACGTGACCCCGTTGCACCCAGCCTTTCATCTCATTAATCACCGTCGTCCGATCCAACAATCCCATGCATGCATTACCCATGCACGTTCATTCCATCAAACCCCAACCATCCGACTTAAAAACCTATGCATGCAGCCCTTGAATCCCGATCGGTCCCAACGTACACCCATGTATTCATCTCTCGTCGATGCAATCGCAGTCGTCCATGCCACCAAGACCCAGCCGCCCATCTATCCCCAACCCAATATCACAACCTTCCATGCACATGCATGCATGCATGTGCACCAGCGGCCAGCAGCCTAGCTCTCCGGATCCTCTCTTCCCCACTGAATCACAGCCATCCAGTGCATCAAACCCAGCAGACCATCTCACCATCCCACCTAAACCTAGCCGTCCGATCCAAATGCAAAACCCATGCAGCACTCCACCACTCACAGCCAACCATCACAGCCGTCCGATCGGCACATGCAGGCCCTTAAAACCGGGATTCACTCTCTCTCTCCGGGATCCTCTCTCTCTCGGATTCTCTTTCCATCTCTCTCTCTTTCATTAACCACGCCCACCGAACGTATCTCTCTCTCCTCCCGTTTTTCTTTCTCTTTCCTAGATTCTCTCTCTCTAAAACCCAAAACCGGATCACACCGAACTTGCAGCCCTCTCTCCCGTTCTCTACGTTCTCTCTCTTTCCTTATTCTCTCCTCTCTCCTCCTGGTTTTTCTCTCTCTAAAACCAGCCGAACTTCTCTCTATCCCAACCGAGCTTCTCTCCCTCTCTTTCCTTAAACTGCCCCCCTCCGTTTCTCTCTCTCTCTTCATTTACCCAATCAGCCGGCCCTTTTGTTTCCTTTTCTACCCAAAACCGAACTTCTCTCTTTTCTCTCTCTATCCTATATAGAGGGGGGCACGGACGAACCTGGGGAGCTCTTGGTACCACCTTAAACCGAAGCCATCATCTCCAATTCTTCATCTTCATCACCTCCGAGCCACGTCCACCGCGCTCGAAGCCGCACGTCGCCGTCATCACCGAGTTCATCATCTTCAAAGAAGCATCCGCCGTCAGCGCTCACATGGCCATCCGAGGCTAAATCACCGCTCTAAGTTCTGGATGAAGCCTTGTAGTTGTATCTAAACCATGCTCTTATTTGATTTCCATATTTTAGTGCGTTTAATGAAAATAAAGTGATCTTTGCTCATTCATGCTTGATTAAAATTTCTGTAATAAGTTAGCTTTATTCTCCGTTATTATCAGAGTTCTACAGAGGTTTATCTCATAGTTTTATTCTTCGTCATTACGAGTAGTTTTACGGAGAATCATTACATAGTGTTAGCTTCTGTTATTACTTCGAATTTTACGGAGAATTATTTCAGGCTTATTCCATTAAAGCGAGGAAGATCACTACATTCGTGATCATAATAGTGCTCCATTGAATATCATCCACGGAGATCGATTGACTTCGCATCTCCGTGAGAATCCTGGAAATCATATAAAAGTATAGTTTAGATCGCTACTTGTGCGGATTCTAGAGCTTAGAATGTCTCTCCATATAGATTACAACCGTAACCTTAATTAGCTTTCAGTTTTGCTTTCCGTATTTTCCGTTTCAAAACAATTTCACAAAAATCAATCAACAAATTAAACTAAAATATAAAATTAATTAGCTTTAATTTTCCTTTAATTAGTTTTCATCCAAGTCTCTGTGGGATCGACCCGTATTTGCCACTGTCTATCAGATAGACGCCGTGCACTTGCGGTATAACAATTTAAAATCACAACACCGACCGGCCCTGCAAGAAAAGGAAAGAAAAGAAAAGAAGAGGAAAGAAAAGAAAGGAAAGAAAAGAAAAGGAAAGAAAAGGAAGTAAGTACCGCCATGCGCGGGGGGAGGTTGCGTATGACCTGCACACACACGGATCTGTGTCGATCCCTCGATCCGACGCACAAGACGAAGCGCCCGATCGCCATCGATTTCGTGTGCGAAATCCAGCCATAATTGCCTCGCCAAAAAAGAAAAACAAATAAACATTATTCCCCTCATCAATGGATGAATAAATCCAAGGTAATTATGAGAGAGATACAAAAGGGATTTAAAATTAAAAAGTTCCCATATCTCTCTCCCCACCTCTTTGCCTATAAATAGAGGGGGTGGGGGAAGATTCAAGGGGTCGATGGTTGAAGACTGAAGACGAAGCGCGGGAGCTCTGCAGAAGAGGAGACGCTTCTTCATAGACCCAAGGCTTCACGAGGCACGGTCAAGCCTGCCCTGTCGGGATCAGCTTACCGAAAGCTCTCATCAACGTGAAGACCCTTGCACACGAAGATGAAGACTTCGACTCCGTGCACGCTTCCTCATCGACCCAAGGCTTCACGATGCACGGTCAAGCCTGTCCCATCGGGATCGGCTTACTGAAAGCTCTCATCAACGTGAAGACCCTTGCACACGAAGATCAAGACTTTGGCTCCGTGCATGAAGAAGAAAGCTCGGAGAAGAAGACCCTTCGACTCCGAAGACGCCAGAAGCAAAGGCCGGAGAAGAAGCTCGGAGCGGCACTACCCCGTCGGCTCCAACAAATCCTCGATCCCGATCAAGCTCCAAAGCCCGGAGGAGAGAAACGAAGCGTCATCACCCCGTCGTCTTCAACAAACGCCTACCCCATCCACGAAGAAGAAAGCCTAGAGCAGACCGTCTGAAGCGTCGTTACCCCCGCCGTCTTCATCAACAAAAGCCGACGCTACAACCGTCGCACGGAGACCGTCGCTACCCTCGTCGTCTTCATCAACAAAAGCCGACGCTACAACCGTCGTACGGAGACCGTCGCTACCCCCACTGTCTTCGACAACAAAAGCCGACGCTACAACCGTCGCACGGATACCGGTGCTACCCCCACCATCTTCGAAAGCATCCTTCAACTCCGATCACGCCAAGGAAGCCCGGAGAAGAAGAGAAGTCCAGCCGACACACGAACCGTCAAAGCACCGGAGAAGTAACCCACGTCGTTCGAAGAAGAAGATCGAGCTGACGCTAAAGCCAAAGCCTTCGCAAGAAGCCAAAGCAAAGCCCCAGTAAAGCCCGCGCCGAAGCAACGCAAGTGCCAAAGCCAAACGACTACGCCGGCCACGAGCAAAAGCACCACACGTTCTAGCCGATACGACGCGAAGTCCGGAAGAACGAAAGCATCGCAAGTCTCTCCCGGCTACGTCCAAGTGCAAGCGCCGAAGCAAAGCGAAAGCCAGAGCCACGCCGGAGCCAAGCCAAAGTCAAAAAGCCGAAGCCAAAGCCGACGCCAAAAGCACGATCGACGCCGCGAACCGACGATCAAGGACGCCAAGGTCAAGCAAGGAGCGAGGAAGATACGAAGACCGAGGAACGAAGCCGGAAAACCCCCTAGCCGAGAAAGCGCGAAGCACGGAAGGGACAAAGCAACGGTGGACATTCCTTAGCCTCTCCAAAACCCTCACCCTGTAAAGACCCCTGTCCTGGGCAGCCCCTTCAGAGCTCTCGCATGAACACCACGTGGAGACGCGGATCAAAGGGATCCTCCAGAAGATCTTTCCCACAATCCCCTGATCAAAACTCGCCGCAACCCGGACTCGCTAAACCCGAGCCACTCGGGTCCCGGCCACACTTGTAATCTGGTTTCGCGCAATAAAGACGACCCGTGCTTTTTCCAGCGCTACAGTCTTCTTTAAGGAATCCTCCTCGTGCGAAGAATTCTTCATCTCTTGTTCGTAGAGGTGTGGGGAAAATTGAAACGAATCTTCTTCTCATTTGTGTATGGAGATCATCAACGTGATCCACGTAGACCATCGTGGAGAACATGCGCTCGGAGCGCGAAGATCACCATTGCCTCATCATTGAGGTGACCTCAAAAATAGTCCAAAAATCTTTCCGGTTAAAAGAGACGGACGCAGGTATGAAACCTAAACCCCTAGTTCATTCTAATTATAGATCTTAGATCGCTAGATCCTTGATAGGGGTTTTCGTTCATTGACATGTACGCATGATTGTGTTGCTTAAGTTTTAAATAAGAAACATACGCCTCACTTGTGCGATTTATGTCGCTTGCTTCTGCTCTTTGATCAAGGGATTAATTTTCAACTTATCCACCACCAGCAGCAAGGTTGGAATAGGCAGCCACCTCATCCCCCCACCCCAAGGAGCGGAGGCGTCAGCTACACCGCGGCCACCCACGATGTGCGACAATGAGGGTAGACTAAGCCGCCACGACCCGTGGTGTGTAACGATGACGAGGGCGGACTATATACACTGCGGTCACCCACGATGCACAATGACGACGAGGGCGGACTACACCACGCCCACCCACGGTGTGCAATGACGAGGAGGGCAGACTACACCGCAACCACCCATGGTGCGCGAAGATGAAGGACGACTGCACCACGGCCACCTGCGGTGCGCGATGACGAAGACGGAGGTACTCGACGACCACGAAAATGGCAAAGGCCAAAGACATAAGTGGATGCGCGCGCGCGTGTGTATGTACGAGTGGGCGAGTCTGCGTTTGTACACAAGTGGGGGTACGTGCCAAAGTACATATGATATGTAATTTGGGTGAGGGGTGAGATCGAGTGGGGACTTGGTGGTGGAGAGATCTCGATGGATCAGGGGTCACCTCGATTAGATATCGTGGAACCGCCCTTCGATGGCCGGTCCAACATCATCAACTGACTCAGCGGGCCAGGGTACACTCTAATCCCAGGTTTATCTATATAACAAGGGACATCGGTTTTCTACTGACTAGACAAAACGGAACCGCTGACTAGGACAAGCTGACTAGGCAAAAATGAACCAAATAGATCTAACTATTCGTTCAAAAATCAACGCACGATCTCTATTTCCACATCAGCCAACTCCCTCCCCTTTGTTTCAAATCCCGACCCATTTAAAATGCACTAAACCCCTAAAATCCCGGCCCATTTAAGCTGCACTAACCCTAACCATTCATCCCGTGATCGTTGTTCGCATCAACGACTATAAACCCGCCTACTGAAATTTCGGCCGCCCCAAACCATCGGATCGATCTCGAGGAATCCGATCGAATAGAGACAGTTGTGATTGATCGATTATAGGGGGAGGGGGAGGGGGAGTTGGTCGTGTCGAAGGTGCCCGCTTCGTGCCAATCGGCACGGGCAAGGAAATAAGTGTCCCTATGAATGCCGGTGTTGTCGTCAAAGTGTTTTATTTTCGAAAGCGTTCAAGTGCATGTGTTGCAAACGAAGGCGGCCTGCTACAGTACCGACAGACACGGGCATGTACTAGTATTTGAAAGGCTAAGAGAATCTAATACAACAATATACATGTAACCGATCTCGGAATATTGTGAATCCGTTCATCCCGATCGGAGGCACCGTGGTTTTTTTTCCTTCCGTGTTAATTGTTAAAGAAGGTTTTTTCTCTTAAATCGCAAGTCTAAACTCTAGCCGTTGGTAACTCCCCAAAATGATCTGTGGGTAAATCCGCCCACAATAAGCAAGTTGGCAAACCGATAACATAGAATTTACCCCCATGACCAAGAGAGCGACCTCACCGTGCACGCGGTTTTGCCCCCAACCGGCATTTGAAAACAACATGACAGTCCAGTCTTCAAGTCGGTTTGAATTCAAAGCAATGCGTGTTCTAAGTCTTGTTGGAACCCTCTCTCTCTCTCTCTCTCTCTCTCTCTCTCTCTCTCTCTCTCTGCGTTCAAGTCGTGTTGGGACCCCCTCTCTCTCTCTCTCTCTCTCTCTCTCTCTCTCTCTCTCTCTCTCTCTCTCTCTCTCTCTCTCTCTCCACACATGAAATTTTATCCTACTGCGATCGTAGTCAGCTAAAATTTCTAAAGAGACCGAGATCATACTAAAATGACAGGCACGTTGAAAATCGAATCCATGCATGCTAAGGTTAGATTGCATGCTAAAATAGGAGCATTTTTGCTGCCTGGTTGATATGTTGCACTTGCTTACAGCCCAATCATGATCTGCCACATCATCTATTAAAAGGGCACAACGGAAATTACACTTGCATCAATATGCATTGTTTCCATGTTTCCATTATGCCCTTTATAATGGACGATGTGGCACGTCACGATTGGGCTGTAAGCAAGTGCAGCAAATCAATCGGGCAGCAAAGTGTTCTCTCCAATCAATGACTATCTCTTCTTTTTTTTTTGAGAAATCCCTCTCAGAGAATGAGGGGGGGGGGGGGGGGGGGGTTTCGGCCTGGACCCCTACCTGTTTATTAAAGAAGAGAAGAAAAGGATTACACCTCAAGGGTCACTATTACAGAGGTTCAAAAGAAAACTCCTGGCAACCGTCGAAGCACAGGACGCCCAAATGTGGATCAACGAAATCGTCGTGGAGATGACCATCTCCAACGTGAAGGACTTGCCTTGAAAGATCCTCCGGTTTCTCTTCAGCCAGATCGCCCACGAGATCCCACTGGCCAGCATGTCCCAGTCGCGACACTCTGGACCCATAAAGTGCCTACGTCGCCATTTCGCCCACAGGAGAGCGACGCTATTCGGAGTAGGTCTGCAACTTAGGAGGCGAGTGAAATGAGCTCACACCGACTTCGATAAGTCACAACCCAGCAGCAGATGGTCGGTTGTCTCCTCTGCCCTGCCGCACAGGCCACAAGCTGGATCAGACACCCCCGGGTGATTCCTTCGCAGCAGATTGACCTTCGTGAGGATCCTGTTATGGAATGTGAGAAGCGTGAAGATCCTCGTCTTGGGTGGGCATCTAGCCCGCCAGATCGCCTTGGCCGGTGGGCAGAAAATCCCCCCGAAGTTGAGGAACTGGTAGCAACTCCGAACGGAAAAGGCGCTTGAGCTGGTCCACCGCCACCCCGCTCTGTCAGAAGCCTCTGAGAGAGAAACCCCTGCCAAAACCTCCAACAGCTGTCCCAGCTCCTGGAGGTGCTCCAAAGGAAACGAGGCGGTGAACTTGGGGCTCCAAGTCGTAAACCCCCCTCGGACTGAGGCCTGCGACCGAACTGATGCCCCCTTAATTGAGGCCAGGGCATAGAGGTTATAGAACAACGTTCGGAGCAGAAGTTTGCTGACCCAAAGGTCCTCCCAGAATCTCACCTTCGCTCCGCTCCCCGCAATGAGCCTATGCCGCGGCGATAGATCTGTGATACCCTGGTAACCCCTCTCTAGAAGGACGAGATTGGACCCGAAGTCCTCGATCTGGAGTGGAGGGGGGAGAATCTCCTGAAGTACCTCGCCGTAATGATGCTCCGCCAGACGTCGTCGACTCCAAACTGTAGTCTCCACCACTACTTCCCCAGCATCACTTGGTTAAAGTCCCGTAAATTCAGGACCCCCAAGTCCCCCCTGCTCCTTGGACTTGCAGGCACTACCCCAGTCTAGAAGGGGGTATGAATCGGAGTCGCCTGATGCTCCCCGCTACAGCACAAAAATCTGTGTCGCAACCTGTCGATACGGTTGATAACCCACACCGGGAGATAGTAGAAGGAGAGGTAGTAAGTTAGGATTGTGGATAGGACAAAGTTGACCAGAGTTATCCTTCCCCCAATCGAGAGCAGGTTGCCCTTTCCCCTGAAAGCCGCCTCTCCAGCTTCTGGATAAGCTCTAACCATCCATCTCTGGGCTAGCGTCGATCGGAGATAGGAAGGCCCAGGTATTTGAAGGGAAACATCCCTAGTCCGCAACCGAGAATAGTCAACAGATCAGAAGGAAGGTTCAAAAATTCCCCCAGATAAAAGATGGCCGACTTAGCAAAGTTGACTCTCAGCTCGGACACGAAACGGAAACAATGCAGAATGAGCCTAAGAACCATCGCCTGTATTCGGTCCACCGCCAGGAATAGCAAGGTGTCGTCTACGAAGTGAAGATTGAAGGCCTCCCAAGCCTCTGCCCTGATACCTTCGAGGAGGCCAGTCTGGACCGTCTTCTTCAGGATCGCATTGAATATATTCACATCTAGGATGAAAAGGAAGGGGGATAGAGGGCACCCCTTCTTTACCCCCCGGTGCATCAGAAAGGAGTTCCCCACTACCCCATTAATGAGGCACAAAAGCCTGGAGGAGGAGAGACAATCCTATATCCAGTCCAGCCAAATATGGGGAAAACCCCTCCGCCTCAGGCTCTCAAGCAAGAACCCCCATCTCAGCTTGTCGAAGGTCTTCTCGAAGTCTAACTTAAGAAGCATCACCTCGCCATTCGTCTCCTGAAGGTGGTGAAGAACCTCCTGGGCGGTCGCCACGCTATCCAGGATGTTCGTCCCCTTGATAAAAGCTTATTGGGAGTGCCCCATGAGGTCTGAAAGCAGTGTGGCCAACCTGGCTGAGATGATCTTCACGACCGCCTTGTAAATACAATTGGAAAGGCTAATCGGCCGGTAGTCTCGAATGGAACACGCTCCCTCCTTGTTTGGGAGGAAAACAATCCAAGACTGGTTGAGGCTCTTGAGATTGACTCTCCCTGCAAAGAAGTCCGTAAGGAATCGCAAAAGATCCGGCTTGAGAGTCTCCCAATACCGCTGGAAGAAGAGGAAGGGAAAGCCGTCAGGTCCCGAGGCCCCCTCCACTGACTGATCAAAGAAGGCACATCGAAATTCCTCCTCCATGAAAGGCCTCGATAGAGGCTCCAGATCCAAAATCCGCTGGTAAGGCAGATTCTCCCAATCTAGGAGTAGGGGATAGATGACGTCTTTATCGAACTCCTTATTGAAGAAGCTCGTGGCCCCTCATAGGATAGCCCGCTAGTCGGCATGGAGCTCCTCCTCGATAGTCAGGGACGAGATTAAGTTGCGCCTATGGTGGCCGTTAGCAATGCTGTGGAAGTACTTGGTGTTCAGGTCTCCCTTACCACATAACAGTCATGCGATCGTTGCGTCCACATGACCTCCTCCATGTTGAGAACCTCCATCAGCTCGGAGGAGAGATGCTCTCTAAGGTCCCGTTCAGCCTGCTCGAGGGGGCCCGTCTCCTCCCGGATCTCTAACTCCCTGATGCACTCGAGTAAATCCATCTTCCGTCGATCTTTACACACTCCCAAAGTGTTCTGCGGACCAACGAGTGAACGACATCTTCATGAACCGGAGCTTGGACGAAAAGTTGAGTGCCGAATTTGACAAGGTCGGTGCCGCTGACCACCAAGACGCCACCCTCTCATCGAAGCCCTCCTGGAGAGTCCACATCTTCTTGAATCTGAAGGGTGGTCTGATCCTCCCCCCCTTTCTCGTGTCAAGGACAACCGGGACGTGGTTCGAAAGAAAGGAGGTGAGGGCAACCATATAGGAAAGAGGGAACATGGAATCCCATTCCACAGAGATAAGGAATCGGTCCAGTCTCGCAAAGATCGGTTGCTCTCTCTTGTTGGACCACATGTAAGCTCTCTCCCCCCCCCCCCCCCCCCCATCGGTAAGTCGATCAAGCCGAATTCAGCCACGAAAGAGGAGAAGGCCTCCATCTCCTGCCAGCTTCCATGATGCCCACTTCTCTTCCCGACAAATCTAGTAGCATTGAAGTCGCCAGGACCCAAGTTCCCAGGAACTCCCCTTGAACTACTCGAAGATCCTCCCAGAACTCGAAGGAGAGGCGGTGGTCGGTTGGTCCGTAGACTGAGGTTATTTTCCAAGCCCCGTCGTTCACCCGGTTGCGCAGGGAGACCGTGAGGGAGAAGTCCCCGAAAAGGCGATTGGAGCTATCTCACCCCAAAGGATGCCCCCTGCTGTCCCAATGGATTCCCAAGTAACGATCCTGTTATTGCTAAGGGAGCGGAGGAAGCATCTCAAGGGGTCGACTGTCTTCGTCTCTTGAAGGCATATAACTTCTGCATCATGGGTAGAAGCAAAGAGCCTCTCCGCTTGCCTCTTGGAGGGTCCCCCTAAACCACATACATTCTAGGAAATAATCTTTATCCAGAACAGGGAAAGAAACTGAGAAAAATGACCAACACCAGAGGTCCGAATCAAACATTTTTGTCTATATGCCGGAGGGCATCCACAAAACGCCTAGCCTCCATAGGGTTACAAGCGGGGTTAGAGCGGGGATAGAAGGGATAGCCTGCTGCCAAAGAGAGAATGATCGGGTCTTCAAGGAAGTTCAGCGGCAGGGGAAGGGAACCCGAACCACAATCTCCGCTCTCGCGCTCCAAAAAATCCACCTTCTCCAGCGTGCCGTCCTCCACCTTCCTTAAAAACTATCGCGAGCTCCTCCTGATCGCCTGAAGAGGGGGGCCTCGACAGACAGTAGGTGTTGTCACCCTAGGGTCTAGAGCCTCCAGAGTCACTTCCCTGAGAGTAAGGGTCAAACGACTGTCAACAAGCGGGGTGGAAGCAAGAAAGGACACAGGTTTGGAGAATCCTGGTGGGCCAAGAAGCACATCCGAGGAATCTTTGAGATCAATGAGGGGACCAGTGGACCCGAGCGTGAAGCCGTGTCGGAGGAAAAGACCAAAGGGGGGAGGGGTAAATGCAGGTCGCAGTCCTCAGCATGGCTCACCAGAAATGCCAGGTCGTCAGGTAAGGATTCCATACCTTCTCGCCGAAAGGCGAGTCCAGAAGCGGGGGCAGGAGCAGAAGGATCACCAGTCGAGCCGGACGAGGCGATGACTGGGTTCGGCAGCAGCTGCCGAGAGGGGCCCTACTGAGGAAGGGTGGGAGGGCCAGGACTATGGACGTCCGAGCCTGGGTGGGGGCCGAGGATCCCCTCCCCTAGGCTTAATCCCTAGATTAGGGGAGAACGCCGGGGAGGAGAAGTAGAGAGAAAGAACCACCGGTTGGATCTCCAGGAGGTAGAGATGTTGGCCGAAGAAGATCCGGCGACACTCCAGGATGTGGAGGGGGAAGCGGGTCTCCAACAGAATCGAGCAGTGGGATAAGGACCTGACCCCCTCCAGGTCACAATTAGTCGAGAGCACAGTCCCCAACTGCCCCACCCAGGAGCTCAGGGCCGGCGGGTTCCACGCGTGGTGAGGAAGGATCAAGATACGGAGCTCGACCGTTGCCACCAGAATGTGCCCCTCTGAGTCGAAGTCCTACGACTAGCGGTCCACACGGAGGGAGAAGCCCTAGAGATCGAAAGTCCCCATGGACGAGAGGTTGCTCAGAAGGTGAGAGGAAGGAAAGATAACCTTGAAGCATCTCCCCTGGGTGTCCATCCCCTGGGTCGACCACTGCCAGAGGATCAGCAGGGAATCCTCGCCTCGCTGTTGGGAGCCCCAACATGAGAGGAGCAAGGCCGAGAGGTCAGAAGTCCCGTGCAAAAGAAAGATGATCCCCACCCTCGAGAAGTCGTCGGGGAATGTGTTCCCCTCCAGGAACTCCTCCGCATCCCGGCAGTCTTGGCTTCCGGGAGGGGGGGTCGCGGGGTCGTGGGCAGAGAAGCCGGAGGAGGAGGTGCGCCTGACTGGAGGAAGACCCTGGAGGCGGGCGGAGCACCGCTTGGCCATGTGCCCTAGGCCTCGACAGTGAAAGCAGATCATTACGTTCCAACAGTCTCGGATCCCATGGTCACGATCTCTGCAACGGAAGCAGGAACCCTGGGGGAAAGGAACGGAGCGTGAAGGAGGGGCGGGAGGATGAGAAATAGGGTTCGAACTCCGGGAGGAAGAGAGCTTCAAGGCATCAGCGTAGGAGCTTGAAGGAGCGCGAAAACGGAGGGACGCGACGGGGGGGACCAAAGGGCGATAAGAAGTGGGCGGCGGAGGAGGTCCCGAGAGGCGACCCCTAGGGTTTTCGCGTGCCCACCGTCGCCTGGGTCTCTGGCGCTTCGAGGCCCGGGTCCGGCCACATGAACCGCCAGCCGAGGGATCGCTGGGGTTTCCCCCCGCCGCCGCCTGGGAAAACCGCGAGATCGGGGCCACTCCTGGGGAGCCCCGTAGTTCTCTTCCGAGAGAGAGAGCGTCATTCCTCTCACTCTCAATGACTATCTCAGTTGCATGAATCTTCTCTTCCAGTTGTCACACACGTGTTCGGAAAATTCATGATCTCATGTTAGTATGTTAAGTATAAGTTTATATTAATACTTTATAGCATGGTATTCATCCTTAAATAAAATATTAATTTCAATCTTTATCCAATTGGATAACTTTTAATCTAGTGTTAGTCACTCTCTCTCCCATGTTGGAGAGGTTCCATGTTCGACTCCCGGTATGGACACCATGAAGTGAAATTTTTCTCAAGCCCATTGTGATTTGTTTGCATGTGAGAATTCTAGCCATTGATGTCATGTTCATGAGATTATGGAGTTAACAAATAGCAGCTGCTGCCTCCCCCTATTTTGATCACTGGACCTCTGTGACCTTGCTCTAGTGCCCTGTCCAATATTATGAATGTCTTGCTGGTCCAACAAAAAAAAACAATCAATCTATCACTTATTAGATTATAATCCCTACCCTTGGAGTAACTTATTTTTTCCACTTCATGCAGTTTATATGGTCGAAATGATGCCTCCAAAAAAACAGTTAACATGTCGGCTGCTAACTTCTCATGTTATGTGTATAAAACATTTAGATGTGTGGGTAAAAAATGAGGAAACATATATTAAAAATAAAATGTAAGAAAGAGAAGGGGATTTTCACAAAAAAAATTGGCAAAAAAAAAATTCTGCAAAAAAAAGAAAAAAGAGAGGAGACATGTATTACAATAAGTCAATATTTTATGTTATAATCTTTAAAATCTCCATAATCATCTGTACCTCTATATCCACCTCTCAATTGAATATTGGCACCACACAAATTTATTAAAAATATTTTGAACTACCCACATGTCTAATGGCCAACTGATCAACCTTCGTCCCCATCGTCGCTGCCCCCATTGATCCTCCTTGGTCTCCGTCATTGTTTCTTTCCATCGCCAACCCCTAGCCCCCGCCATTGCCCTACTCCTTTGTCGTGCTCTAGATATTCCGATTTAATATTTAAGATTTAAATCGAGCAATTTGTTACATCGCTCGGCTCTATCAGCAAATATAAAAAGGAGAGTAACATGGGTATTCTCTCTCTCTCTCTCTCTTTTTTTGAGATCGGTGGGTGTACTGAAATCTTCTGAGCAATATATGCCACTTTAGGATCGTACTAATCCCTCTGGGACTGAAGCCCACCCACTCGGTAATTCCCACTTCACTTTTGGGTAAATTGAGGTGAAAAGGAGTAGAGCCCACAACCTCCTCACCAAAGCATCATTTACTTTTCCAACTCTATCCCCTGTTGGGTTACATTATTATTCTCTTCATCATCTTCAAAGGGGTACATAGGCGTCTTCATGGAAGGGCTAGTACGACGGATCCTCGTTCTCCAACACCTTAAGATCCTCTTATTATGGATCCTCACGTCTTACATGGTTAGGCTCTGCAGCATACATATATTTCTATAGGGGAGTGAGTCTCAACACACTATCGTAGACTCGATAGGTTCATGGTGCACATATTATTATATCCAAATAGAATGTCATAGAAGTTGATTTATTCAATGAGGTTATCAACAGTCACGACAGAGATCCAAGAGTCAATAGCAAAGAATCCTGAGGCGGGGAAAGTCAAGATAGAGTAGGTGAGGTGAGATGAGGTATGGTGAGCTGAGGTGAGATGTACTAGGTCACAAATTTAGTCTCGTATCACCTGGAGAGAAAGAGATTATGGGTTATAAATATAATTTTTCATCCCAAACAGATATGACGCATTTTAAAACCGTGTGATGTTGCAGATCCCATAAGAACTCCATAGTTAATCGTGCTCGAGTGTGAGGAATACTAGGATTGGTGACCTCCTAGAAAGTTCCCGTATGACATGAAAAAAGTGAACAATATCATGTCTATATGGGGTAGGATGTTACAAAAAGTGAACTTACGCTCGTCAATTCAGTCTTCTTTACCATCCCTTCTTACTTCATATCCTTTTTCTCCCTTCCGGCTTGGGTGATCAAGAAGATCGACAAGTTGCAGTGATTGTTCCTGTGGCGTGGCTCGGAAAGCAACTTTGGAGCCTATCCCCTCCTCAGTTGGGGGACGGCTTGTAAATCTAAACCCAAAGTGGGCTTGAGATCATTAACCTTCAAGAATTCAATCAAACGATGCTCAAGAAATAGTGATGGTGGTTACAAGAATCCATTGGGCACTCCTGGAGAGAGGTAATCAATCACTACCGGATACTTCAGGAGATTCTCTCCCATGTGTGCGCGATCTCGTTTTTTCAAGACCATCTCCTCTTTCTGGAAAGGCATTTCCAAGATTTTCTCTCTTTATCGTTGTGACAATAGAATCATCCTGGGGAATGGGGTGCGAATCCGATTCTGGGAAGACATATGGCTAGGAGATCTACCTTTTAGAACTCTCTTCCACCAACTATGACGTGGCCCTGAACAGGTTGGGATCAGTGTAGTCGCAAGCACTCATGAGAGGATCTTTCATGACTTGGCGGACAAGGTTCAGTGGCCCCTTCCCGACGGAGCTTATTCCTCAACTGGGAGAACTTCTGGATATCCTACACCCCATCTCCCTCACTGAAAAGTCTGATGTTGTCGGTTAGAAATGGACAACAGACGGTCAATTCTCAGTGAGCGCCTTCTCCAATTCATTAACTTCTATGGAGTGATCTGCCCACTACCCAAATAGATTTGGAAAACCAAATGCCCAATAAAGACTATGGTTTTTATGCGACTAGCCACGAAGGATGAGATCCTCACTAAGGTTAACCACTTGAAGCGGAACCCCCCGGCGATCATGGACACCAATTGCCCCTTCTTTGGTCAAGTTGATGAGACCTCCGACCATCTTCTATTTCGGTGTGATTTCTCAAGATGCATATGGGCTATTTTCTAATCCAAGATCCAGGTCAGAACCCATCCAACCTCCTTGGCATTCCTTTGGGGGCAATGGAGGAGAAGACGCATCGAACCATCGATTAGGAGAGGTTGGGACATCCTCTTGGTCGCCATTTGTTTGAGCCTATGGCTGGAGCATAATAGAAGAATCTTCCAGAACAAGTTCCTTCCACTGGAGAGAGTGGCAGACAAAATCAAATCACTGACTCGCCTTTGGGCGACGCATCTGATCCCGAGGACGAAGCAGTTCCTTCTTCACATTATCTCATGATTGTACTCTTGCCATCCTCCCCACTATTTCTCTCCTTGTACATATTATTTATTTTTAATCTACTAGTAGGGTCTAGGCTAATCCCCCCCCCCCCCCCCCCATTCCACTGAGAGGGATTTCTTAAAAAATAAACTGAGGTGGAACCAATGGCAGAATACACTGGCGCTATACCTGTCCGTGAATAGTATTGGGTTACAAACTAGTTTTATATGAAGCAAAAAAAAAATCTACTTTTTTGTAAGAATAATGTTATTCGTACCCAAGCAGGGGTGGCAGCATCGGAATTCACTCCGAACACTAACCCCTGGGCCCACCACCATTTCTTGGATCTGGTTTATTTTTTAGATTATTTTTTTAGATCGTACGAATAGCATTACCACAAAATTTCCTTCTAAATACAAAATTATCTTTTATTTCCTTAGTATACAAGCCATAACTATCAAGACCATGGGTCAATCTTTTCGGTTGCCCTTCCACCCACACCTTCCACACTTCCTAATCATGGGAGAAATCCAACCCTTGAAGACAAACTTTTGGTTGGGGGGTGGTGGGTCAATGGAAACAAGAGAAGAAGAAGAAAATCCAAGCGAAATTCACAAGAAAATGAGCCGAAGCGTGGCCGCTAAAGCCAAGCCAGGTCAAGGAGACTCCTCCCCTCTCCTGGCCTTTACTGCACCATTGGGTTGCCTTGACTTGGGCGCCCCTCTCTAGATTTCTTAGTGCCGGGCCGACACGGTGCTTTCACCACCGCCCATCAACATCAACTTCTCCTCCCAAGTCCCCACCCTTTCATATAAAATCCATGCAACTCCCCACACGACTTCCACAAAGAACTCCCCCCATTCTTTCCTTCCTTGATCCCTCTGCCTCATGGCATCAGCAAGGAGTGACGTCCCTTGATGATGTATTCATTGCCCAAAGAGTCACTCTCCCTCTCTTCCTTCTCTTCTCTCTCTTCCTTCTCTTCTCCCCATCTGAAGTGCTTGATCCTCTTTCTAGACCTATAAAAGGGTTGCCCACCCAATCTCCCCCACCTTTAGTTCGGATTAGCCTATCTTTGAATGACAAGCCGCCACCCACTTGCTAACAAACACCACACATTGCTCATGGACTCGGCGAGGATCGACCGCTCCTCCCTCAGCCTCGGCCTCGCCATCGGCCCTCCACCGCTCCCCGGTGCAGCCCCGGTCAGTACAACAAGATGCAAATCAAAACAACTCCACTTTGGCATGCAATTACATCTTACTAATAAGCTTTGTTGATGTTTTATCCGATAGAGAGCGAGTCCTAGGCATGAGGAAAGAAAGATCCCGAGGAGAGAAGAGGTCGGTTTTCGTAGATGTTTTGATTCTTGCTATAAATTTAAAACTCCATGTATTTCTTTCTTTTCCAAGCATGCTTAACTACAGAGTTTTGATACGGTTCCATGTGTCGAGTTACAGGCCGGAGTGTTGGAGGCGGAGCTGAATCGGATGAGCGAGGAGAACAAGAGGCTGGGCGAGATGCTGAGCGAGATGTGCGTGAACTACAGCACACTCCGCAACCATTTATTGGATCTTGTGGGCGCGTTTCCCTCCGAAAAAGAGATTGCCTCGCCGACGAGGAAGAGGGTGGGCGAGAGCCTCGAGACAGCGAGCGACGGTGATCATGGGGCCAATGATAAGATTGGCGGCCCCGGTGTTCGGATTGAGAGCGCATCAAGTGAAGATTCGTGCAAGAGATTGAGGGAAGAACACAAGGCCAGGATCTCGAGGGTTTGGGTGCGGGCCGACCCATCGGATTCGAACCTGGTGAGTCTCTCCCTCAATCCACAAGTAGTACTAGCTTAGAATTGCTCAAGCTATGGGTTGGGTTCTTATGACAGTTCAATTGTTGTTCTCAGGTGGTGAAAGATGGGTACCATTGGAGGAAATATGGTCAGAAGGTCACAAGAGACAACCCATCTCCTAGAGCCTATTACAAATGCTCTTTCGCTCCTACATGCCCAGTGAAAAAGAAGGTACGTTATAAAGATCAATTTCTATTAGGCTGTGTTCTTTTCTTGAGAATTGGAATTCTAAATAAATCGGCCCTGTCCCATGTCCTTACCGCAAGAAAGCTTGTACGTTCGCTTGTTGCTTAGGATACGAAAGCCCACCACCGCTCCTTTGAGCAGTTGGTGGTGGTACCGCTCCTTGTGGGCACTAACCCAGGTTCAATATCTGCTCCTCACTCTTTGTGGCTCCCGCTCGATCAATGGTGTCGTGAATTCCGATGTGCCAAGTGGGTTCTTCTCCACTCTGTGTGGCGCTCTCACTCGCTGGTGTGGCGACTAGACCTATCAATGGACTGATTTTGATCTGAATCCGATCTGTTAAGATATGGATAGGTTTTTTTGAACCGATAATTCGATAATGGTCCGAATCCAATAACCGTTTACTTAACAAATCGGATATGGATTTAGGCCAATCTGATCCGTAAGAAGCCCGATCCGACAAACTATAACATAGTATATTATATTCCATTGTTAGATTATAGATTGCATTAGATCTAAGTTCCTAAGGGTTAATATAAAATAGATTATCATGGTCCCCTGATCGGGACTTATATTTTATCCTGGTCCTTTTGAGATTAAACGCCCAAAGATATCACAACTGTTCGATGTACTCCTATATATCCACAATCCGGATTTGATTCAAATCCGATTTGATCTGTACTTAAACGGATATGGATTGTGTTTTTTGATCCGATGATCCAATAATGGTCTGAATCCGATAACCCGTTTACTTAACGGATCGGATTTAGATATAGCCTAATCTGATCCGAATCCGATCCGTTGATAGGTCTAGTGGCGACTTCCTATGGGCAAGGTTGGCCTTCCTCTTGGTCGGTTTGGATCCAGTGGCTGTGTGTTGTTTGCCCTGTGGTGGTGACTTATGGGTCCAACTAGGGCCCCACTATGTACGAACAAAAAAAGGGGGGGAAGAAAAGACTACTTTTTGTGGGATTTCATTAATCAATCGACCACCTGTGAATTGTAACATGTATCTGTATACAAAGCCAGACGTAGGAAGATTTGTAAATCTCAAAAGTAAGCTATGGTTTTGTGGGAAGAATATGGGAATGGGCCATTTTTCGAGAATTCAAATTCCCAGGAAGAGAACATGTAACATCAGTCTCAAACACATAAGATTTTGTCTGCTTTGCCCGTGCTTGCACGAGGACTTCCCAGGAGATCACCCATCATAGTACTACTCTCGCCTTGGCACGTTTAACTACTGAGTTCTTACGTGATTCGTAGTGGCGCACGGTTTTAAAATGGTTCTTCTATGTTTATGAGCAAAAATTATATAAGTAGTTCAGGATTCTCTTCTTCTCTGTAGATGATGTGGGACTAATTCGGGGCTTTGGATACCTCATCTTATCCATCTTGACATCACAGCCTCAGAAGCTTAGCTATTAGCAATTGGATCTTGATCGTCACAGAACACATACCTAATTCCTTCTTAACTTACACATACCTAATTCCTTCTTAACTTTGGCAGAACAAAATACATACACCAATGAAGTGAAGTGGTACTAATCTATCCCACTGGTTTCCATTTCTTTCAGGTGCAAAGAAGTGTGGAAGATCGATCGATCATCGAAGCGACGTACGAAGGGGAGCACACCCATGGCAACCCTTCTCTCGGAGAAGCTCCGAATGGCGCGAGCCACTACGGATCGCTCCCGTGCTCTGTCGCTATGAACTCCTCCGGCCCCATGATCACCCTCGATCTGACACAACGAGGAACGGACCATGATGCCGGGAAATCATGCGGAGTGACCGATTCACCGGCAGAATTCAAGAGACTTCTGGTGGAGCAGATGGCCTCGTCTCTGACGAAAGACCCGAGTTTTACAACTGCTCTTGCTAATGCAATTTCTGGGAATTTTCTTCGGCTTTCGGAAAAAGATTAACCAAATCATTCAACCCCTTTTCTTGAATCTTTGATTTCTTGCTTATGTTCATAGAGGTGATGGAGAGTTGAGGATCATGTAAATAGAATTTTGGTGCAAGAGGGTGGTGCAAGAATTTCACATGGCGCGCTAACTGGTACACAAATGGGAACAGCTTCTTTACTACCATCTTTTTTTTTTTTTGTATTTTTTGGATAAATTGCACTTTAACCCTCTGAAGTTTAACTCAAAAATACTTAACCCCCTTGTAGTTTATTTTGTTCCAAATCGCTCTCTAAATATTGAAATGTTAGCACACTAACCCTTTTCTCAACTACTTAACTTCTCATTTGATAATTTTTAACTGACTTGAAGGGGGCAATCTGTAGTTTTCGAACTGTAGGGGGGTTAAGTGTTTTTGAGCTAAACTTGAAGGGGGGGGGGGGGAGGAATGTGATTTAACCCTCTTTTTTTAAGTGTAAGAATGTCATCTATGAATGAAAGAGTTCAGATCTCCTCCCATCCTCCCACTGGTCAGCCTTGGGCCTGGTGTGCATCACAACCGCACGATGGCTGGCAGCCCAAAAATGAATGCACTCCAGCTGATCATGTACGGCTATAGGCCCACCAACCGGAAGGAGATTTGAACTCTGAATGGAAGTGGTTAGCAGACCCCAACCTATGCATTAAGGAGTGCTATGAAGTCAATGGTGATTGAGGTCGGCTAGATAGCCAATAGAAAGCAAAGAAAAAAAGTAGGGTTGAGAATTTACAAAGAGTTACAATTCAAAAAAGGCCACCTCTTGCATAAGCTACTTAAAGAACCTTATAGGTCTTCTTTATCAAAAATTAATAGACCTTGACCACAGGTAGCCTCGAATCTTTTTTTTTTGGGGTAGGAAGCCACAAATCTTGTTAATCAGTAGAAAATGCTTCTAGTGTTGGCATCCCAAAGTTTTAAATTTCTTTAATGCCTAAACTATCCCTATCCCTAACCTCCAGCCGACCCAAGCCCCTCCGCCGGCCTCCCCCTTCCTCTGTTACCCTCCTCCTCCTTCTCTTTTTTGTCTGAACCCTAGCCTATCCCGAAGATGTCGGTCTGTTGATTTCAACCTCTTCGGTATGGGTTTGGGTTTAAATGGGGAAGACGAAGGTGGGAGGAGGAAGAAGAAGGAGGTGAAGGAGGAAGGAGTAAGGAAGAGGGTGACGAAAAGGGTAAGGGTTTAGAGGAGGAGGAAATAGGGCGGGGGTGTGGTGGGTTAGGGTTCACACGAGATGGAGGAGGAAGGAGGGTGGTGGTGGGTTGGGTTAGGGTTCATACACGAAGGAGGAAGGAGGGTGGTGGGATGGATAAAGACTTATATGAGAAAGGAGGAGGAGGAGGAAAGAAGGTGGTGAAGGGATGGATTAGGGTTCAGACGATGAGGAGAAGGGAGGAGGGTGGTGAGATGGGTTAGGATTCAAATGAGGAGGAGGAGGAGGGAGGAGGCAATGGCAGAGTGACAAGCAACAACTAGGGGGGTGGGGGGGGGGTTGGCTAGAGGTTAGGGACATGGGTATTTTAAGAATACTAGTAAGAAACCCGGGCAATGCCCGAATGTGCTTGATGCACGCCATTTGGCAAAGATGACATCACAACTGTTTGAAGAAGTGTGAAATCTGAAGTGAGTGTGATTTACTTGTTAGAGAGAGAAAGATTAACATCAAATGACCATTAAATGCCATTGAATGAAAATTTATCATCTTTATGGTAGGTTTTTAAATGGATTTAAAAAAGAGCCGTGTTCATACACTGAAAAAGAATTCTAACTCATTAAAAGACGTCCACGTGTCACAACACGGGAGAGGGGCTTCCATTTTAGTATATAGTATAGATTAGGAGTTGCATTGCATGCCTAACTAAATGGGATGGGGAGCAAGAAAATCCGGGTGCCAACACAAAACCATGGGTGCATTTAGATGGGCCATAGATTTGTTGTGTGCTAGCCAATCATGGCCAGGCCCCAACAATGATAGAATAGATTACAATCGATCCTCTGACGGATCAATCGTGGAATACAACCGTAATCTTTAGAAATAGAAGTAACAAAGTACAAAGCAGGAAAAAAAATCTAAAACATATATACAATTAAAGCACATAAAGGAGAGACAAAGATTTTATATGAAAACCCTTGTAGGAAAAAACCATGAGCGAATACGATCAGATGATCGATTATATTAGAGAAACTAATAAGTTACATGCAAAGCCCAACTTCAACAAGAAGAACCTAATCGCCCTAGGGTTTCTCTTCCTCTCAAGAATCTCACTAATTCTCTCTCTCTCTTAATGTGTTGCTCTACCGCACCGACTTTAGTCCTCAACACCCTTTATATAGCATAGGGTTTACATCACATAAAATGTTAAGAATGTTGCTCCAAACAAGCCGCATACAACTCCAAGGTTTGTGCGCGAAGAAACGGCGGAAGATAAAGCACAGGAGCAAGGAGGAACTGACCAAGAAAAATCGTGTGCACGACCTCCCCAAGTCATGCGCACAACTGCCATCGGCATAAAAGTTGGTGAGAAAACAAGATTGCGTCATGCACATGACTTGGCATAGCAGCACGCCGGTGAGGCAGTTCGACCTACGTTTTCACATGGGATTCCTTCTATAAGTTAGATACGAATGTGTGCCTATAAATAGAAAGGGCTATGACGAACCTAGGTACACAAGAGAGGGTTTATCTAATCTTTATTAGGGTTTGGAGGGTAGCCATCATCAAGGGAGAGGAATCCAAGCAGGCTTGTGACTTCAGATAAGGGTTTTTCTCATTCTTCAGGATGATAGGGTTGCATAATCTATTCCCTTGTGGGAGGGCTTCTCTTTGTGGGTGGTGTGCATGATTAAAGAGTAGCAAAGATATTGTACTCGGGTTATCTCCACACTAGTGAATCTATTGATCATTGTTACCGGACATCATGTGTAATTTCTTTGTGCTTTGTTTTGTTCGTCTTCTCGATGGTGGTGAACCATCGTTTTCTCCATGGTAGTTCCTCGTATGTTGTCTTCTCTCGCTCCTTCAGCTGCACGAGGGCCTCGGATCACAACAAATTCGTAACATAGCACCTTGTTAGTGATTTGAAGGTACTAGAGTAGTGTAGAGACATACGATGTTGCTATTATACCATGAGGAATCCATTCCGTGTGTGCGTGTTGCACTAGAACACAGAATGCGAGTTTAGTAATTTTTACTATGGGGCACCCCACCTTTTACTAAGGGCACCCAGTAAATAGTAAAAATACTATTCATTATCCCATGATGTATTGACTTGTTGCTGATGCCGATGAGGTGCCCTAAGTGTTAGGATGCATTATCATGCACGAAGATCAATGGCCGGCGAGATAGAACATAAATCAAGTAGGCCATATATAGTCCCGCATGAGGTGAACGACCACTAGATGCATGGGGGCATTTTGGTCATTTCAAAATATCCCGCATGCCCTAGTGGCCGCCATCCTCACTAGGGCTAGCTTGCATGGCCATCAAACTTATAATTAAGGGATTAATTCAGATTTAAAAGATTTTGAATCATCTCCTTAATTGCAACAATTTTAATATGGCAACTAGTAATAAAAAGGGGCATTGAATTTGAGAGTAATGAGATGGAGAGAGAGAGGAACGGTTTCAAATGGCAAGGGAGAGTGAGGGGCATGATTTTTAGATCTGAAATGGTACATCCTTCTCAGTTTTCTGATGAAGAACCAAACTCCCTTCTCTATGGTTCGGATTTTTGCTATCTCTCTCTATCGGGTTCATCTCTTCTCTCTCCCTCATCTTCTTCTCCAAGTGTGTGTGAGATTAATGGAGATCGCTTGCACTCTGAGGCACTCAGAGATTAGAGTGCAAGGATCCGGGATGATATGTGAGATCGGGTGAATCCGATGAGATTCATTTCTCTCTTGCGCGAGGATCCCGCTCGTGATTGCTGTTCAGATTTTACGGGTAGATCTGCACTATTTTGATCACTGCAGCAGTTATAGAAGTTCAAATGACTTCTAACTAGTTGCAAATTCTTGGTGTTGAAGTCTTCTTTCCGGCAAATCAAGTTTTGCTTCGTTCCGATCTCGGGATAGAAAGTTACGGCCTTTGCACTGAAGTGTGGTCATGCAGATCCGAATTTGTCTTCATCAACATTGAAGTAATTCTTCGCGGTGTTAAATCCCGCACGAAGGTATAACCTACTAACCCCTAGATCTATCATAATGCATACATATGAGATATGTTAATCATTTCGATAGATGACTATAGGGGTTCGATTCGTATTCGTTTTACCATTTGCACATATGATTAATATGAATGAAAATTTTAAAATGCACCGCACACCGAAACAATCCTTGGGATCGACTTCACCTTCCGTTACTCATCCGATATCATTCCAACAAATGGTATCAAAGCCATTTTGGCGTGTGATTCATGAGAAAATTTTTTATGGAACGAATCGTATGTGCATTTGATGAACGAATGCGTCACCGGGGTTTGCGTAGATCATATATTCATATATGTCGCATGTTATGCATAGTGTGTTTTGCAGGGCACCGCCATAGTGTGATTGTTTGTTTTCGGGGATCGAACCCCGAAATATAATTGCATGGTATTTCGATTGTTTCTGTGATGGATGAATGTAAGGCCTAATGGGACAAGCGCGTGGAGGTTGACCACGGCTTGGTTTTTTCCGGCCCTTATTTCTATTCTTGTCTTTATTCTTCTACCTAGGGAAATGTGTACGAACGAGCAATTGCTCGAAGCGTACTAGTATTTTTAGTTACATGTTGAAGTCTTGGAGGACAAGGATAGATCGGAGATTCATCACTGGAGGACCGAGCGCGGTGGCCCAAAGTAAGGAATATCTGGAAGATGTCATTGAAGAAATATCAGAGCATTGCTAGTCAGGTTCAGGGGTCGGATCCTGAACTTGATATCAATGGATGTTTGTTTTTCTTTGGTTGGATATTTCTTTAAACCCCGGTGAAAGAATATAATCTGATGCAGTATGTGTTAGATTGTGGGATGTCGTTTCCCCACTATTTGTGGGATGCCTATTCCCCACTTGGTCCATGCGACCATTAGGTTAGATCTTCATTTAATGACACCCGTAGTCTAATTGGTGTTTAATGGTAGTCGGATCCCATAACACTCGGTTATGCCACCGTTAGGTCGAGGTCCGACGGAGGTTGTCGGATGTCCCTAATTAGTTTGATATCGAAACCAATAGTGATGTAGTGATCATCTACGACATCAGACATCAAGTTACATATAAAGAGTCATACTAATAGGAGACCTTCTCTTGTATGTCAGACCATAGGCTAGGCTCTAGAGCACAAAGGGTAATGATCATTTTATTTAGTATCGAAGGCTTGGAGAGTACGTAATGTGATTCTCGGGAGAAAGGTGACAACTGAGTATCCACGGGATAGGGACTATGGTCCTTTCCAAGTCTATCTATACTTTATAAGAGGTCTTAACTCTAGTGGGAGCGCGGTATTACTAGGGTCTAGGTCTAGGTTATTGCAACCTAGGAACTAAAATACTTGCATTAAAATAACCCTCACCATAATTAAGGGATGTATAAGAGGACTCAGTGTGAGTGCCCCTTGCCTCCACGGCCAATTGCTGAATTTCTAGGTGATAGGGTATGGCTCAACATCCCCCTCGGGTGAGAGTTATGTTCTGTCATGCCAGAGGCTTAGCAGTCTCCTTCGGGATATGGTGGTCATGATGCCAGGAGAGAAGGGCTTTTTCCGCCCTCACGGGGGCTGCATGAACTCCCGTGTCGTGAGTGCCTAGGCTCGTGGGTAAGCATCCGAAGCACCCGTGAGGCTACCCGTTGCGTTGCATGGAGATCACGGGGGGGCTGGCTAAAAGGTACCATGGTCCATCATAGTCCGTTTGTGGCAGATATGGATTGGGTCGGAAAGATCCGATGTGAGCGGAGAACGATACACACTGCCCCCTCGGGCGGGTGTATCCGAATCCGAGATCTCGCATACATGGTAAATTACTCCATGGAGATGTCTTCGCTTTGAGGGTAGCGTTGGTATATGGATATAATTAGCTTGTTTTAATAATATCCTTAAAATAAGTTTTAATACAATCTATATTCAACCATAGATCCCCTGTCCGCTATCCCATTAGACAACTAGATAACGAGTACCGACTTCGTAGACCGGTAATGCCATCATGACCTTATATTTAGGGTTGGTAAACTACAATGGCTATAAATCTTAATGTCCCTAAACCAGACCTATCGGGTCCAGATGCCACTGTGGCACAGGCTAGGGCATATAACGACTAACGAGAGTCTGTAGAGATGTGCAAGTGCTATGTCATAGCATACTTGCGGACAACTCTTCAGAAGTAAGTCAGACATATATTGGGTCCTCTGATGTAATATTCTGTTACAGTTTCAGATGTCTGAGGGGCGCAATCAAATGACTCGCTATCTCACCATCAAGAAACTCGTCAGCACTAAAATTTTTGATGGAATACTAGTTTGGAAACACATTATTTGGTTCCAGAGCGAACTGGTTTTCTGACATAGTGCTAGATGTCGAGGTGATGGAGAACATCTGTCTTGCATCCTTATATGGAACCTTTGAAGGCTTTGTCAGAGACTTCAGCCTTTACAAGCTAGAGATGACAAATGCAAAACTTCTGGGAGCTATCCAGGTCACTAAGGATGGGATCAAAATTAAAGGTAATTCCTTTAGTGCGTAACTTAGGCTTTCTATGAAGTGCCTAAAAGTAAGAACTGATCAGAAACTAAAAATAATGCCTGTATAGAATCAGGAGCGGACTCTTAAGTTTGGTGAAGCCTAGTACGAAAGTGCTTCCGATGTGGCAACACAAGGGGTATTGGAAGATTGAAAATGGTCTCAGTGTGCCAGGACAGGTAAACATCAACTCTTGGCAGAGTTGAATTGCTATCTAGTAACAGTTCTTCTGCTTCTTGAAATATAAACTTTATGTCTATAGAGATTCAAGGAAAGTAGAAGGTTACTTATTGGTAAGGTGGTCCTAGCATAGATACTGATACCGTAACTATTGCGGAAGCTGTTAATATGTTATCTTAGATTTTCCGATATAAGGATTTTGATCCTTAGAGATTTAGTTATGTTTTCTCCAAGCTAAATAAAGGTTTTCAGTTCCAATCGATGGCTTTAGTGCATCTCTTAAACTGAATAGGTACATTCATTGCTAAAGGAATAACTCATAATAATCTCTTTGTATTAAAATCCAGTTCGAAAATAGATTACATAACATCTGTAGTACCTAATTCATATTCATCTTAATCCTTAGGATAACCTAACCCAATTGTAGCTCCTATGACTTAGATATATTGTCTCAGACATAATTCAAAGGTTAGTGAAGGCCGAGTTTCTACATACAGATCTCTCGGAGACCCTTTCAACCTATGAGTCTTGTTTGGAAGGCAAAATTACTAAAAGGGCCACTGAGGTATTAGAGTTAACCCATTCTGACGTATGTGGTTCCAAGAGCATCCAGATGGATAATATTCATTGGATGAGTTCCATAGGTACCTGATAGGGCATAGGATGTCCTCCCAATTAATTGCTCCAGGGACACCATGCCAGAATGGAATATCCAAGAGAAGGAATCAGACCCTATTGGACATGGTCTATAGAATGATGAGTTTTGCTAAGTTTACTACCCACCTTCTATGGGTTACACCTTGAGAAACAGTAGAGTATATCTTGAATAATGTCTTATCTAATCAATGCCTTATACCCCTGAAAAGCTATGGTCTGAGCGAAAGCCGATACTACGGCATTTTAGCATAAAGGGGATGTCCTGCATAGATGCAAAAGGACAAGAGGGATAAGATGGAGACTAAGTTCAAGGTGTATCTGTTTATAGGTTATCCTAGAAAAATATAAGGTGGACTATCCATGATCCTGAGGAATAGAAGGTGATCGTTTCTACGAATGCCATCTACCTAGAGCGGGATTCTATTATAGACCATATGTCCACTAGTAAGGTAGTTCTGGGTGAATTACTGGATACTAGTGGAGAGCGCATGATCGGAAATGTAGTGGTAGTACATAATGCAGACACTAGTATACCAGAAACTGTAAAAATAATTTGCTCTGTACCACAACCATCTTGTCGCAATGGGAGCACCATTAGAGCTCTTGAAAGATTTTATGGACAAACTTTGTAAATTAGTCCATAAATTCAAGATGATGGCCCCTTGAGCTATGACAAAGGAGTGAAATTTTTTGACAGAACTGTCTGACAGAAAGTCATGGAGACAAAGCTTGCATCAGTGTCCAGTGATACTCTTTTGTACCAGGGTTCATCAAAGCTTTATTAAAGCATATTTGGATTGGGTCAAAGTTAAAGACCTGTGTAAGCGGATCACTGTGCGCACTCTCCTTCGAGTGGGCGTATACTGAATCTAAGGCTTGCGCACCTGGTAACTTAGCCCATTGGGTAGAAGTTGGCAGAAGAGAGGATATATGATATAGTTTCCAGGATTAGGAGTTAGCAGGTCAGGAATACCTGGCTTACAGAATTGCAAAGGTTCATTTATGGACTGAAGCAAGTATCCAAGAGAAGCAATATCTATCTTGATCAAGTATGATCTATTCATACAGATTTGATCAAAATAAGCCAAGTGTGTACAAGAGGAGCGATGGAACTATAGGGGTGTACTTAGTACTTTACATAGATGATGTTCTATTGATTGAAAATAAAGTAGGAACGTTGCCTAAGTTAAATGTCTGGTTATTATATTAATTCGACTGAAAGATCTTTGTGAGGCGAGTTATGTTCTGGAGATCATGGTAACTCGAGATCGTCAGAACAGGATTCTCATGCTATCATAGTCTGAGCATAGAGATATAGTTCTAACCAGAATTAATATACAAGACTCCAAAAGAGATTTCTTGCTAAAGCTTGAAACTATCGAATGATATAAATCATATGACACCTAAGGAGATGGCAGAAATACAGAAGGTGCCCTATGCTTTTGCAAAGGGTAGTCTTATGTATGCCATGATTGTATAAGATGCTAGTTATCTGTTGCGTAGCAGGAATGGTGGGTCGGTTTTAGTCGAATTCGGGTCCAGTTAACTGGACTGATGTGAAGAGTATACTCGATATCCTCGTCAAACAAGAACTACGAGTTAGTTTACACTTCACAAGACTTGACACTGATTGGATGAACAGATGTGTAATCCAGATAATCGACTTCAGGTATAGTTTTCACCTTGGGATGAGAAGCGGTTAGTTGGCGGAGTGTGAAGCTATAATGCATCACGGGCTCCACTACAGAAGCCTAAGCACATTGTAGCGTGCGTGACATGAAAATAGGTGGTATGGCTCGGTAAGTTCATAGTAAACTTAGAAAGCATACCAGAGGCTCAGTTTTTTATTGTAACAATAAAAGAGCAGTAGTAAGAGCCTAGGTACCACCATAAAGGGGAAACATAACAAATATAAATTCTACTTGATCTAGTAGTTTTAGGAGGAAAGGCAAGTAGCAGTAACTGAGGTAGCATCTGCAGATAATGTTGCTGATTCCTTTAGGGAATTCCTGCAAAGGCTTTTGGGCAGCATATAGAAGCTATAGAGCTTATGATCGTTTTTCCTCGCTAGACCAAGTGGGAGATTGTTAGTTTTGATGTGGTCTACAGTTCGTAAAACCCTAGGTTTGGTTGTATATGGTTGATAGTTTATTTAGGATTGTACAAAGGTACGTATTATTATACGTGTTCTGTTTACAGAACTTAAAAAGCCATGGCTATATAGTAGTCCATCTGAGTGGGAGACTCAGTAGATTGGTCCTATTAGCCTAAATCGTTCACAGCTCTAATTTGGATTGGTCACCCTATTAAGATAAGCTGTTGGAATGACAGAGCATGAGAATCTCTATAATGGTCATTATCAAGCATAGTGTTTTATGGCCGAACGGAACCAACACGATGCACAGATCGGTGAGCAGACACCGGTGCACATAGCCGTGTTTCTGCTTAGGGTTATCGGTCCTAAACCCTGAGGAACCGTGACCGATGGACTAACCAGTTATGTGTAACTTTGGTTCACCAACGTGTGAGGGATCTAACCATGACCCAATACCACGGTGCGCTGGGTTATCGGGCTGGTGTTGCATCGGCATGCCACTCTTACAGGCCATCCACATCCTTATCGGGAGGTGTGTTTCTTGGTATGACATACATCGCACTAAATCCAGGCCTGGTGGTCAGCAGTTGAGCTGTTGATCGGATCCGGTTGCTTGGCCAAAGTGATCGGAGGTGCGAAGTGATAGTCAACCTGGAAGGAACCTAGTCATATGGTCACTCGAGTCTGACGGTGCTCTCCACCGCTCGAGTTGACTCATGGCACCAAGTAGAGGGACATCATATTATCAATACTAAGCGGAGAGTAGGGGTATGCGAGAGAGCTTAATAAGTCTGGGAGAATTGGAGTGCAGCCTGCGTCGCACTCTGGGTGGCCATGCAGGTTAACCGGGACCCAGAGGATTGACATGGATACTTGGGTAGTGTGTCGATCGGGTTCGGTTGGAAGCCATGAATCCTAGTCCCTGAAGGTTCCACCCTATCCACGATCGTTACGGATCATTACTTTCTCCTTGTCTCACAGCATATTATGAGTTGAGAAATAATGCCTAATCGTCCTGTGTTCCGTGAGTGCATCGCACTAGAGCATGGTGGTTGCACAGGACTAAGTGTGTTCACTAGGGGGCAATCCCAGAGTAGTGTAGAGACATACGATGTTGCCATTATACCATGAGGAGTCCATTCCGTGTGTGCGTGTTGCACTAGAACACAGAATGCGAGTTTAGTAATTTTTACTATAGGGCACCCCACCTTTTACTAAGGGCACCCCAGTAAATAGTAAAAATATTATTCATCATCCCATGGTGTATTGACTTGTTGCTGATACCGATGAGGTGCCCTAAGTGTTAGGGTGCATTATCATGCACGAAGATGGGCCATACATAGTCCCGCATGAGGTGAACGACCACTAGATGCATGTGGGTATATTGGTCATTTCAAAATGTCCCGCATGCCCTAGTGGCTGCCATCCTCACTAGGGCTAGCTTGTATGGCCATCAAACTTATAATTAAGGGATTAATTCAGATTTAAAAGATTTTGAATCATCTCCTTAATTGCAACAATTTTAATATGTCAACTAGTATTAAAAAGGGGCATTGAATTTGAGAGTAATGAGATGGAGAGAGAGAGAGGAACGGTTTCAAATGGCAAGGGAGAGTGAGGGGCATGATTTTCAGATCTAAAATGGTGCATCATTATCAGTTTTTCAATGAAGAACCAAACCCCCTTCTCTTATGGTTCGGATTTTTGCCATCTCTTTCTCTCGGGTTCATCTCTTCTCTCTCCCTAATCTTCTTCTTGAAGTGTGTGTGAGATTGATGGAGATCGCTTGCACTCTGAGGCACTCAGAGATTAGAGTGCAAGGATCCGAGATGATATGTGAGATCGGGTGAATCCGATAAGATTCATTTCTCTCTTGCGCGAGGATCCCGCTCGTGATTGCTGTTTAGATTTTACGGGTAGATTTGCACTGTTTTGATTACTGCAGCAGTTATAGAAGTCCAAATGACTTCAAACTAGTTGTAAATTCTTGGTGTTGAAGTCTTCTTTCCGGCAAATCAAGTTTCTCTCCGTTCTGATGTCGGGATAGAAAGTTATGGCCTTTGCACTGAAGTATATTCGTGCAGATCCGAATTTGTCTTCATCAACATTGAAGTAATTTTTCGCGGTGTTAAATCCCGCACGAAGGTATAACCTACTAACCCCTAGATCTATCATAATGCATACATATGAGATATGTTAATCATTTCGATAGATGACTATAGGGGTTCGATTCGTATTCGTTTTACCATTTGCACATATGATTAATATGAATGAAAATTTTAAAATGCACCGCACACCGAAACGATCCTCGGGATCGACTTCACCTTTCGTTACGCATCTGATATCATTCCAACATTATTGTCAAACAATAAAATTAAAAAATTATCCAATGATTAAAGATTTGATGATCTATCTATAAATTAAACACAGTTTGTTTATTAAGTACTCATAGGTTATCAATTAATGATGTTACATTAAATATATAATTGCCTTATTTGTTTTGCATTCAATCACCCTCAATAAGAACAATATCGCATTATTTGTTTTGCATTCAATCACCCAAAATAAGAACAATGTAGTTATCTTATTTGTTTTGCACAAATCATAAGTGTGTTCAAATTTCTAAAGATACAATACATCAAATATCATCTACCCTATAAATGATAGTGAGCTAGCTAGCAGTTCTACCAATGGGAATGGTGGAGGCTATGATTTTCTTGGCCTAAAGAAATAAAAACTAAAAATCACCAATTGTAAATAGAAGAGTTTTGAAAGAGAAAAAAAAATGATACTTACAGTGTTGTTGAAACAAGTTATCTTGCAGCATTAAGATTAATTAGAAGCATTTACACAACACCCATCATTGTACATCTTATAAACAAATCAGGGATCAGTCTAGACACATAGTAAAAAGTATGTGAACAAAGTATTTTGATAAAAGAATACAAAAAATACAAAAATAAAATAGTACATACCTCCAATTCATCTTAAGCAGGATTGAGTTGGTAGTTGATGATCTTATATTCGCTCTTGTGACCCCCTTTTGCGTAACTCAAAGACTTATTTAGCACTGATTTTCACATCCTCATTAAAGATCTCTTCTGCAAGTATCCACTGTCATTCAACGTTTGTGTTGCAGCTGCAGCAGCCGCTTGGTTGAATTTCATCGGGGCGGCTGCGGGTGAAAGAAATACAAAACATTGTATTTTCCTGAGTCAAAATAGAAGAAAAATTATACTTTCATGTGCATTGTCTTTTGGCAAAAAAAATAAAAGTGAACGAAGATACCGCTCAGTTCCCGATGATGGTTTTCATAGACCATCTCTTTGCCCAAATATTTGTTGGCCAAGCAATGATCAACTAATTTTTTCCTCAAATGGGCTGAAAACATAACCAAGCCATGAGTGGGGACGGGTTTGGGATTGATCATTCAAACCCAACACGGTTTTGGGGCAGGGCCGACACGTTGCAGACCCGACCCGTTGCCAACCCGACCCGTTGCCATCCTTGGTGGCGCGTTTAACGTGCTTCGCTGTTGAAGCCTTCTTGACCACAAAGATCCTACCTGGTTTTCTATCCATCGCCAGCAGCTAATGTGAGGGGGAGGCGCAGTTGGACTCCTCTGCGAGTCGCCGTCGACCGCCGGACCGGAAAGAGGGACTGTGGTGCGCTTCCGCGAAGGACCCGGGATACTCCTCCGCCCGGTCTCCCCCCCTCCACCGGTGATGGCGTGCAAGCTCGCGGATTCTATCCTCAATCTCCCTGTAATCACATCAATACCCACAACCCAAAATCCAATTTCCGGTATTTATACTAATTTTAAATTTTTTTTCTCGATTTTTTTTATGTTATTCAAGCTTTTATTTTGAATTTTAGGCACCCCCTCGGCGGGCGGTTTGCAGCCGGAGGTTGAACAGCTCTTTCGGTATGTTGGACTCTCCTTTTCTTCCAAGATATTTTTTTGGTGGTTTGTTTGATGAGTATATTGAGTTCATGAGGTATTTTATGGTTACTAAGTAGTGTAACTGAGCACCTACTCTTATACCCAATTTTGTTCAAGGGGTGGAAGCTCAATCCTCCAGAGAACAACTCTGTTTAAATATTCAGTTGTCTTGAATTCTTCATTTGCGGTTTAACTTGGTGGTTTGGTCACAATTATCGGATTGTGTAGGATGATTTTCGATAAATGGGGTTCCCTGTGGGGCGCGGAGTGGCGGTGTGCGATTGTTTTCCCGAGCCGAAGAGAATGTCCCAACGTAGAAAGTTTCTATGTTGGAGAGATAAAATGCTTCGGCTAACCGATCGATCGTCCAGAAATGTTGTTCTGTCAAACGGGATTATAATGATTAATGACTGGTACAGGTGGAATGACCCGATTGTAACTTCTAATGCACTAGCTTGTAGGAAGATTTGGGAACCAACTTCCTACTGTGACAGGATAGTATATTGGGTGATATAGAGCACTAGGCCAAACACGATTTTGGGAGGGGGGGGGGGGGGGGGGGGTGTGTGTGTGTTATAGTTGGCTTAGTTTCAATGCTCGGGTGCTACTCTGTGCCCGCTCGAGCGAGCTCACAGACAGAGGAGGGCCGGGTAGGCTCCAGGCTCACTTCGCCCAGGCGAACTCCTGTGGGAGCTCGAGTGAACTAGCAGAAGGGGGGGGGGGGGGGGCGCTCAGCTCTAGATCGCCCGGGCGCCCAAGCGAATCATGTAGTGGCCTGAGGTCTGTTTTAACGGGATTTGACCCTATTAAAGGAATTTTTCCTTTTAGGGTTTTGTGAGTTCGTTATATTGGTTTGATGGCTATTAGGGTTTTTCTTCGGGGCTTCTTTATTGTGTAAGAGAGACGAAGAGAGGATTGAGGATCAAGATAGGAGGATTGTCTCCTTGAGATCCAGTGGAGACGAGGAAGAAGAAGAGGGTTGTATTCTCCTACCTAATTCTATAGTGCTCCAAAGGGCGGTGACCGACACCCGCAGAGGTAGGGTTTTTCTGAACTGCATGAACAAACATCTCTTGTGTCATGTGTGATTGCTTTTTCTCTTTACTTTTGATTGTCTTTGGTTGATTGCTTTCTCACTTCAGAGATCCGAAACGTTAATTCACTTTCGCGAGCGAACGACTGCGGTTCTACCTCATTAGAGATAAAATGCTTCGGCTAACTGATTGATCGTCCAAAAATGGTGTCCTGTCAAATGGGATTATAATGATTATTGACCGGTATGGGAGGAATGATCCGATTGTGACTTCTAATGCACTAGATTGTTGGAAGCTTTGGGAACCAACTTCCTACTGTGAAAAGACTATATATCGGGTGATATAGAACACTAGACTAAACACGATTGGGGGGGTTACGTTTGTTTGGCAAATTCTTAATTCACTCAACCCTCCCCTCTTAACTTGCAACCTTAAGATATACAATGATTATTATATTAGATTGCAATTATCACAAGCTTATCAAATTACATCCAATATATATATAATTTGTCCATTCAGAGCATTTGGATAATAGCTGTGATAGGCAAGAGTTAACAAAATAGCATGATCGATCGATTGGTTTTCATATATTTGCATATAGTACCTGGATTGATTTATCGTCCCGTACTTGTTTCAGGAAACTTCCCTACTCCACGGGGCATTCACCCAAGTGCAATCTATACTATGAAATGTCTGATACAAGAAGTACAAGTTCTTGAACACTCTTACCACCTAAGGTGCAGATCTTCTATCACATCTCTTTCCCTTAGGTTGACAACTCATGTGCAAGACTCCTGCTCCAAGTAACTTACCAAGGTTGTGGCACCCCTGTACTTTGATCACGATCCCGCAAGAACTGTGAACCTACCCGCAAGGATTCTCAAAAACGTCCTGGCTTTGTTAGACACCTAGGTAGATCACCCCCAAACTCCTCCTAGGTTTGTTTTCAGTTCGACACACGATTTAGCATCCTTCTGATGATCTCGATATGGTGTTCAGGGTGCAAGGGCTCTAGGTTTTCATGCTAATGAAAGTGCATAACATTATGAAAACCTATATCATTCATCAATATGATATGCAATGAAAGTGCAACTATCAAGTAGACATCTCGCAGATTCTAGATCTAATAAAAATAACAATGAAAGTAGAGATCTAAAAATCTAAAATATTAAGATCACAATCTACCTTGATGCTAAACCTCATGAGGGTTTTTAGAGGAAAACACTTTACAGTTTGTTCGTGATGATCGCCTTTTTGTTGCCTTTTTTGCAATCCATTTTGTGCCCAATAGGCCCTAAAATAGACACCTAAAATCTATACAACAAACTCCAAAAAAGGAAGATACTTGTGTTGCAGAAAACAAACTGTATAACCGATTGTAATGTCGTGAAGATAGATCGCTCCTATGTAAAATTGGGTCAAACAATGAGGTAGATTCGTTGAACGATGTACGATCGATCTTAGTGCAGATGTGTTTTCGATGAAACAAAATTATTTTATGTTCGTATTGCTCTATAGCAGGACGACATCAACGATCGATTGTCTATGAGTGGATGACCGATTGTCTAGGACACATTTTGAAGACTTTAGGTTCTGAAAATGATTTTAAAATCCGATCGAGGAGCGTTTAATCTATAAAAACCAAACATTGTATGAAAGTATTTGAAGGCATTCATACACAAGACCAAGACTAAAATTCGGTTTCAAAATAGTTGATCGAAAATAAACCCGAGAAATCAATGCAGATCATTAATCCTTTATATGATTCATGCAACAGGGCTAACTAAGGCATCTAGTTTCATTACCAAATCCTAACGAGAATGATTTGTCCTTGGTGTGCTTGAACAACTTGGATCTAGAAGCTTCTTCAGTGAATCCTTAGGCATCGAGGTTTCATTACCTAATCCTAAGGAGAATAATTTGCCTTGGTGCGCTTGAACAACTTTGAGCTTGGAGCTTCTTTGTTAATCTTCAGCTCTCGTGCTTTTCAACTTGCTTTCAGTTATTCCTTTGCATCTCCAACATAGGATCTCCATAATGGAACAGTTGATCGATTACATCATAGATGATAATCATTTTATGTCAATGCTATAAATAGTTGCACTCTCTCCCTTTGGCATTACATTTGCCAAAACACAAGAAAAATACACTTTTGTTTTCTACTATTACAAGAATTTTGATTCAAAAAAACAAGTTAAAATTTAAAACCTGGACTGTAATTAATCCATCTTAATTTGCACCTCCTTGATGGTTATAAGTACTGTCATACTTCTGGACTGATAATGAAATATCTATGAAGCACGGATACTTCAAAATGCATGACGTACCCGTACCGGATACGTATCGGACACGGATACGGCCCGGATACGGCTCGGATACGTGTCCGATACGTTTCGGGAGTATCCTGGATTTAAAAATACCAGGATACGGCCCGGATACGGCTGGGATACGGCCCGGATACGGGAGGGATACGACGGGATACGGGAGGGATACGGACCGGATACGACTGACCGGTTTGTGCTTGGGTTATCGAGTTTGGGTTTGGTTAAAAGTTAAACTCAAACCCAAACCCAAATCCAAACCCAAACCCACTGTCCCACACTAAAAGATTTAAGGATAAATTGCACAAAGACCCCTATAGTTTGACCGATTATCACTTACACCCCCTCATGTTTAAAACCCTACAAATGCCCCCCTGGAGGGGGTGCAAGTGATATGTTTTTCAAACTGTAGGGGGTCTATGTGTAATTTATCCAAAATTTAACCCCACCCCACTCTGTTTTCTGGATCGAGCGAGAAGAGAGGGAGAGCAGAGAGGCAGGCGTCTGCCCCCGCCCGTCGTCTGTCGTTCGCCGTCGCCCGCCTGATTGCAGTCGTCCGCCGTCCGTACCAAACTACAGCTGTTAGCCGCCCGTCCGTCGCCCAACTGCAGTCGCCCATCGTCCCCCCGCACTCGTCCGCTGCCCGATTGCAGCCGTCCGCTGTTCGCCCGTCTCTCTCCCTCACAGCCCCATATCTCTCTCCCTCCCTCTCTCTCTATTCTCGCTCTCCCTCACAGCCCCATTTGCAGGCTTTCTAACCTGCCGTCAGGATTTGCAGATATGCAATAAGATCGATAAAAAACAGTGATCAAATATTAAGCCAATTATGAAAATTTTATTAATTTTTTTTCAAAAAACAGTGATAAATTATAGCAATTAATATTTTGTTTATATTGAATATGCAACAACCTGTGCTTCTATATTGAATATGTTCTTTATGATGCATTCTATCAATTAATAGTTCTATAAATTAATAATTTAGTATTTTATTTAAAATAAATATTTAAAAAATAATAATTTATTGCCGTATCCTTAGCCGTACTCGTATCCTACTTTTTTAAGATTTGCCGTATCGCCGTACCCGTATCGTATCGTACCCGTATCCCGTATCCGTATCCGTGCTTCTTAGTGAAATATCAATTCCTAGAGCTATACTGGGAGCATCAACAATGACTGAAGTAGTATCATCTCAACCATCTCCGCCTCCGCCAAGATTTCCCTTCTTAGCTAGTTCACCTTTGTATTGTGACAACAGGAATGACCTAGCTATTATTGCTAACCTTGTATAACATGATTGGAACGAGCAGAGAGTTATTCATTCTCATGGCTTTCAAGAAGACCAGAAAGGAAGAATTGCAGCATGTTCCTTTGATAGAACACACCAATCGGAATTATTAAATATTTTAAGGGCTTCTAAACATAGTCACAATATTTGTCAAATTATTCAAAAATATTCAAGCTATATGTACCTTCCATTGACCGAATGATTCTCGTAATCACTACCTGCCAATCATGTTATACATAAAGTATTCAATAGATCATGGGATCTATGACTAATTATAGTTCACTAAATCATCACAATTTAATTGCTAAATATTTAAATAATGTTGACCACTGAAGTTATTTAGCATTGTGGCTTCCTCACACATGCTTTGATATACAAGTGAAAATTTCTCACATTTCTTCTTTTTACCTATTCTCTCTTTCAAATTTTCAACGAATATCCCTATATGTTTTTTTTTTCAGAATACCAAATTTTATCCCTAGCAGATTATTACCTGAATGCCGAACTTGTTACAATACTTGCGAATGATCAACACCACATCACAAGGACAAGTTGTGTTCCATTATGTACTCTCTACATCTTGAGAAGGGGTGTGTGGCACACTATGGCATGTTTCTAAAGATATTGTTGTAGATCTCTGCTATTCATGGAAAACTTGTAATATGCATAACTTAGCTGGGGTGTTATTGCTTAAGCCGAACCTTTGCATTATATAAAAAAAAGGTTAGAGTGTCTACCTAACAATACGCAGAACCATCCTCTCCAAATTCTCTCTTAAAGCTACTTCTTCCTTCTGCTCTCTTTTGACGTTATAAAAGGATCACTGTAAACACTTTCTTGACTTTGATACTCGGATGCTTTATGTATCATTTGAATACCAACACCAACTCTTTATGGCTATTTCTGAGCCCTAGCCTTCTTTGTGACCCCATCAAGGAGGATTTGAACATATAGGCATGACTGCCATATGTAGTGATTTTTATGTATACAGTAGCAATAGAGATTTGAAAGTTGAAACCGATCTGTACTATCATAAGCTAATTTATCATGTCTTTCATACACCAATATCCTTGTTCCATTCTTGAAGAAGGCTGAGGCATATTTGATTCTTGTGTTGGCATTCAGCATCAATATTAGTATATCATAGTTTCATGTTGTAGTTAAAATGGTTGGTGGAGCAGTCCCCAGATGACCAGATCACATAACGTTTGAGGATTAACACAAACATCTTGGTTAATTAAGTAGACCCTTGCCTTTTGTGTATGTTCTTGGAAATATGATGCGTTAAGTGAAAGTTGTGTCATTAAATGGTCAATGAACATTGTGTCATTAAACGGTCAATTGATAACCCCCTCAGACAAGATTTTCTAGTTTTAAAATAATTACTTAGTCCAATTGGCACTTCCATGATTTTGTGAATTCCTTTCTGTTCCTGGACAGACATATCCTGTCTGAAGTTCGGAAAATTTCAGCAAAGAGGAAGCCTCCATCAATATTTGTCCTACAAGAAATCAACCAAAATTTTACAGGCTGCAGTACTCCCTATATCACCATCCTTGCAAGACAATGATGAACAAAGGAAGCAAATGTGCGAGCTCTATGGATTTACACAAATTGGGGAACCTCTTCCAGATAACACTACATTGAAAGATATCATGGATACCCTGCCTAAAAAGGTACAGAAGGACAATCATTTACTCAAGTAATTGTTGCTTAACCTAACAATTCTTGGAAAATCATCTTTGAAGGTATTTGAAATTGATGACATGAAAGCTTGGAAGTCAGTTTTGATATCTCTCACTTCTTATGCATTGGGGATTCTAATGATTTCAAAAGCTCCATGGTATTTACTCCCATTGGCATGGGCATGGACTGGCACAGCAGTTACAGGGGTAAGATTGCTTTTCATATTGAGTTTTTAAACTAATATAACTTTTGACTCCTAAAATGTGATTTTGATTCCTTTCTTCTTTGCTGGCTATATTCTTCTTCCACCTTTTAATTTAAGTTTCCCTTTAAAAGTTTTTTGTGATAGGACATGACTGTGCTCACAAATCATTTTCGAGGAACAAGTTGGTGGAAGATGTTGTTGGAACTATTGCCTTTTTGCCGCTGATATATCCTTATGAGCCTTGGCGTTTTAAGCATGACAGACATCATGCCAAAACCAACATGTTTGTCTTTTATTCCATTTTATTATTTCTTTCATTTTCCTGTGACTTAACTCTACTATGTTTACCATGCTTTCTTTGGCTTCTATTCTAACTGAACTTGTATACTCATTAAGTTTTGCAACTGTACACAATTTCTAAGTTGAGTTTCATTATTAATGTGCCAATTTTTTTTAAAGTTGCATTTTCTGTCTACCAAGGGAAATGAACTCAATTGTGTTGTTTCAGACAAGACAAATAAAATCACATTTGATATGTATTCATATGTTATAATATCACATTTGGTATGCCATAATTGATCATTAAACTAGATATATTTGAAGATGACATGTTTTTAAAAGCCTATGTTGAACCAGAATTTAAATCTACAAGGCTACAACATTTGTGTTGTTGCAACAATATATCCAGTGTAGCTAATAATATTCATTTTCTTAATCTATTTACACATTTTATGCATGTTTTGATCTTTTTATAATTAACAATTCTTTGGAAAAAATATGCGTCTTACTTCAATCAAGCGCTCGCCTTGAGTTGCTCCTTGCGCCTAGGCTCTAAGAGACCTTTGCTCTCATGTATGCCTTGAACCTTTTTAAACACTGGTTGTCCCATAATTGGTTTTTCTGAACTCCACATGAGAACATGGGGAAAAGGCATGTGGCATCAATGCCCCACTCAGTAGTCAGTTGTAACCATAAAACCATAACCATCAAGCCATGTCCCATCTACTTGGGGTCAGCTTTATGAATCCTTCTTCGCCAATGAAAGTTTCTCCATGTCTTTTCTACCAACTTCCATCAATATTATTCTTGGTATTCCCCTCCTTGGACCTTCCACACTAATATGAGACCCTTTCCTTATCGGAGCTTTGCTCTATGTTGTACATACTCAAGCCATCTTAATTTCTTCTCCATTATTATGTACTCAATTGTTGCCAACACTTTCTCTAATACACTCATTCTTCACTCTATCCCTTCTACTTCTTCCACACATCCACCTCAACATCCTTATCTTTGCAACTCTCATCTTATGAGCTTTCCCCACTCAGCATTAATATCTTTCATATTTTTCATTTCAGAAACTTTGTTTAGTAACTCCTAGTTGGAGCATATATCATTTTGTAATTAATTTTTGCAATTGTACACAATTTTGAAGTTCAGTTTCGTTATCGATGTGCCAATTCTTTTTTAAAGTTACATTTTATGTCTTCCACGGGAAATGAACTCAATTGTGTGGTTTGAGAAAAGAGAACGGATATATCTGGAAGCTTCATTCTTCTTACATCTTGCTTTCAAGTAATCATTGGGGTCTAGAGTGTCTTGTATATTAATAAAATTTTTTGTCCATTGCAACTTTACAGACATGTATATCTTTGTCTAAAAATCTACAGACGTACTTTCGAGTTTAGCTCTGATTGAGGCTTGAGTATTCATGGTATCCTGTATCCACAAAGAACTCTGCTCCAGACAAAGAAAATTTACCTAGTAACCTAATTATGTGTTCATGGATCTGATCTATAACAAATTTCATGTTGGTGTGTTCACTAAAGCACTCAATGACATGGCCACTTTGTGCCCATGTTATCAAGTCTTGCCTTTTTTTGAAAAAAACATGTTTAAAACATGACTTGTTGTTGTTGCGTTTACTTCACGACTTTTTCCTTATCTTTTGAAAAACTCACAATTCTTTTAAAACATCATGATTTTTGCGCTTAAATCCCGACTTATACATTTTCATCCCAATTAATCGTGTTTTAATCCCTTCTTATACTGCTCAAAAAATTTATTGGAAAATCTTTATATTATTTTAAAAAAATGTCTTCAATTTTTTTTCCTACTCTTTCCCGACTTTTTCCGACTTCTCCCCTAGCCTATTTTTTCCCTGCTTCCGACTTGATAACTTTCTTTTTTGCGGTAAGTGTTTGTACTAGTACGTTAAACCTTATTTTGAATTTTCAGGCTGTCTGAAGATACTGCTTGGCATCCAGTTTGGAGAGAGGAGTTTGACTCGTCCCCTGCTCTGAAGAAAGCAATTGTCCTAGGATATGGGCCATTCAGGCCTTGGATGTCTATATGTCACTGGTAATGTACACATTGTCATCATCTTATTGTTTGTAACCTGATATGAAATTAGCACATCATGTATATTCATTTGTGTCATTTGATATTAATCTCTTTCAAGTTTCCTATTAGGTTGATGTGGCACTTTGATTTGAAAAAGTTCAGACCAACTGAGGTTGGAAAGGTGAAGATAAGCTTGGCGTGCGTATTTGCATTTGTAGCAATTGGATGGCCGTTGATTGTTTATAAGACAGGGATCATGGGGTGGATCAAATTTTGGTTCATTCCATGGCTAGGTTATCACTTCTGGGTACTTTTCAGTTCTTTATTTTCTTGTTATTTTCTTCCAAATGCATTGTATGTTTTTATCACGGTGCATCTGTTGGATGGATATCATCTTCATCTTAAGATATTCATTACAAAATTTTAGGTAGTTTTTGTTTGTTTCACAAGATATTTTTCATCAAATGTATTATGGTTGTTAACTAAACTTAGTTTATTCTTTTACTTTCTAGATGAGTACTTTCACCATGGTCCATCATACTGCTCCTCACATTCCTTTCAAAAGTTCGGATGAGTGGAATGCTGCTCAGGCCCAGCTTGGTGGGACAGTTCATTGCAACTATCCTCGTTGGTAATGTTTTTCCTGTCATTCGTTGTTTCATCAACTTTCGCAATCATTCGTTGTTTACTGATAGCTTATTGGTTCGCTATGGCTATACCAACCCATGGTACCACATTTTAGGTTTATTATTTAATGAACTTCCTAGTTACAACATGATGGAAACTATTGACACTAGTGTTCTAAGGGGTATAGCATCGGGGTGGAAGCTGTGACATCATCACTATAGTATTGGGGTGGCAGTTGTGATATATATTGTACATGAAGGTGTGGTCGCCAACATGATGTAACACTGCACAAAAGAATGAAGATGAGAGAGAGAGAGAGAGAGAGAGAGAGAGAGAGAGAGAGAGAGATTTTATAGGATGGGTAACTTTTTCAAGTTTATAGGTCAAGACAAGTGTGTTTGTGTATGTGTGTATTTTAATATCAATCATGTTGGAAGAATTCAAGTTTTAATATGAACACGGATGGCCTCAAACTCTGAGCGAAGTTTCAACAGAAACTGATACGCCTCCTTTTTTTTATGTCGTCGCTGAGCAAGTGCAGCATCAGTAGGATCCTGGAAAGCACTCAGTGGCTCTAAGTCGGATAACTCGAGGAAATGACTTTGACAAAAAGAAAAATACTCCTGAACAGTACGATCGCCCTAAGTAGCGGCAGTGGTCTCTCGGTATACAGCATAGATCCGAGCATCAACACGAGTGTGGCCATAAGTTCGTTGGAGTGCAGACCACAAACATGGAACTATATCATATCGCATAAACTGCTTATAGATCTTTGGCTCCATCGAGCATTGAAGCCAGCCGAGGATCTGAAAATTTTCCGCCACGTCAATACTTATGCTTCCTTTTTAGGTTTTGAGACACCAGTAAGCCATACATGCTTATTCTGACCAGCAAGATAAACGCGAACAGAGTTGGACCAGAAAATAAAATTCTTGTCATCCAAAAGAACTGTAGTAATACGACGAGCAAAGCCCTCTTGAGAGCCAACAAGAGGGGCAACCTTGGACTCCATAGAATGACAAGAAAAATTTATGAAAAAAGTGACCGAGAAATCCTTCACAAACCGTGAAAGTATGTAGCAAAGCTGCGGAGAGATTCGTCACTAATCCGTGAAAGGATATCGCAAAGCCGCGAAGGAAAAAAAACATCATGTCATCACAGATGAGACGAACGACATCACTGCCAAAAAAAAAAATCCAAGAGAGGATTGTACCATCCCAGATAAATCACCGGCTTTAGACATTTGCTTCGGAGTCGCCTACGGACCGGATGAGGCTGCGAGGATGGCCACGGGGTGGCTGCACGCCGGACAAGACCTTGAGCACCCACGGGGTGACCTGCAGATGGTCACAGGGTAGACGAGACCGCGAGGTGATCACGGGGTGGTTGCACACCGGACAGGGCCGAGGGGAGGCTATGCGGATGGCCACGGGGTGGCTGTGCACCAGTCGGGGCCGCAAGGGTCGCGAGGTGGCCTGTGCAGATGGTTGTGCGCTGCACGGTGGGTCGCGAGGGCCCACGAGGCGGACTGCGAGGGTGGCCTACGCACTGGAGAGGGCTGTGGGTGGCCGCGGGAGAAGAGAGGTGGAGGGTAATCGAGTACGACAGAGAGATCGGTCGGCGCTCTGACACCAATATGAATTAGCCGAAAAGGCTTAGATTAGGGTTGAGCCCTAATCTCTTTATATATTAAATAAAGCAGGAATTGGTTATAGGCTCTCAGGCTTTACAATAATTAGTAATAAGGACGACAAAGATCTCCAATATGTAAGAGAATTCAAGTTCAAACCCTTTGTGTAGGAGAGAGAGAGAGAGATGGGTAACTTTTTCAAGTTTATATGCAAGTCAAGTATGTGTGTTTGTGTGCGCATTTTAACCAAGGTTTAAAGTTTCGGCCGAAACCGATTCGTTTCGGATCAGTTTCAGCCGGAGCCGAACCCGAACCATCCGAAAAACGATGGTTTCGGCCCGATAATACCCTTCGCTTGGTTTCAGTCCACAGGAGACGGAGAAGAGGAGAGAAGAGAAGGGAAAAAAAAAACTGTAGTCGCCCGATCCGTCGTCCCCGCCGCCTCTCGTCGCCTGATCGGTCATCCCAGTCGTCCGACCCGTCGTCCCCGCCGCCTCTCACGCTCGATCCGCCATCCCCGCCGCTTCTTGCGCTCGCTCTCTGTTGGGGTTTAATACCCTAACCCTAACCCGATCCCACCGCTACCCCTTTTTATGTTAAAGTTTGGCTCAAAAACACTTAACCCCCCTATAGTTTAAAAACTACATTTTGCCCTCTTCAATTTCATTTTGATCAGATAAAAATTACCAAATGAGGAAATTAAGTACTTGACAAAAGGGGGTAAAGTGCTAACATTTCAAACTTTAGGGTGCCATTTGGAACCAGTGTTTTCAAAACCGGACCGGAAGGCGAACCGAAAAGGCATCCGGTTCGGTCCAAATCAGTTCAAACCGGTGGTTCAACCGTTTGAACCGTATGAAAATATGTTTTTTTATGTAGATATCTACTAAATTCTTCAATGGGAAGGTTTGATTCCTGGGTTAACATACAAACCGGTTTATTCAAAGACCGAACCAAAGCATGTTCCGGTTCCGGTCCAAACCGGTTGAACCGCCCGGTCCGGTCCGGTTTTCAAAACACTGTTTGGAACAAAATAAACTACAGGGGGTTAAGTGTTTTTGAGTTAAACTTCAGGGGGGCAAAGTGTAATTTACCCTAACTTATAACTGAGGTTTATCAGTTATAAGTTAGGGTAAATTACACTTTGCCCCCCTGAAGTTTATCTCAAAAACACTTAACCCCCTGTAGTTTATTTTGTTCCACATGGCACCCTAAAGTTTGAAATGTTAGCAGAAATGCCCCTTTTGCCAACTACTTAATTTCCCCATTTGGTAATTTTTGTCCAATCAAAACTGAATTTTAGGGGGCAAAATATAGTTATTAAACTATAGGGGGGTTAAGTGTTTTTGAGCTAAACTTCAGAGGGGCAAACTGCAATCTACCCTAAAATATATTATATATAATACTACTATAAGATAAAAATTCAAAAAAAAAAAGAAAAAATAGGGAAATTTTTTAAAAAATAAAAAATATTTTTAATTGTTTTTTAATTAAAAAAAAAACGAAAATCGAAACCGATCTCCGAGGCTCGGACCAAAACTGAGTTCTCAAACCTGATTTTAACGTCAATCTTGTTGGAAGAATCCAAGTTCAAATCCTACATGTGCAAAATACAAGTAGGCATTTGAAATTAATTAGTGTTCTAAAAAGCGGCACAGGCGGCTGCCTAGGCGCTAGAAGGTCCCCCACCGCCTAGCCTAGACCCTAGGCGATGCAAAAAAGCTGCCCAGACCCCTAGGCGGGGTTAGGCGACCACCTAGACAGGCCAGGCGGGGCTAGGCGGCTGCCTAGGCAGGCCAGGCAGGCGCCCAGGCGGACTAGGTGGGCCTAGGTGGGTCTAAGAGGGCTCAGGCGGCCCGCGGCCCTAAGAGGGCCGAGGCAGGCTGGGCTTTCTTTTTTTTTTTTTGTTAACCCAGTCTATGTCCAATTCAATGCCAAGATCATCAATAAGAAGAAAAAGGAAAAGAAGCGAGGAGTAGATAATACTTGTTCTTTAAAATAATGGTTGGGATAATCTTAAATTTATAGTAATTTTTAAACATATATATTATATATAATATCAAAATAATAATTAAAATAATTAAAAATAGTCAAAACGGCTAAACACCGCCTAGGTGCTAGATGGCCCCCCACCGCCCGACTAGCGCCTAGTGCTTTTTAGAACCTTGAAATTAATGATCTCCATATTGTTCACAATGATGTACAATGTCAAAAATGCCTCAAAAGCATTGTTCTAAAAAGCGGTCCGGGCTGCCGCCTAGGCGTTTTAGGGGGTTGGCCGCTCCGCTTCAGCAAAAAGCGGCACTGCAGGCGGGTTGAGCAAAGGTGGGCGCCTAGGCGGGATCCGACCCGCCTATGCGCCCGCCTAGGCGGGTAAAAGGCGGGCGCCTAGGCGGTCTCACTGTATGCAATTGCTTGAGGAATTTTTTTTTTCTGTAATGAATTTTCTGTTTCTTCACCATATGCAATTGCTTAAGGAATTTTTTTTCAATGTATTGTGATGAAATGTTTAAGAAGCTCTTACGATTTTTTACTATATTGGTTCTTGTATGGTATGAGTTTGGATAGAATTTGGATAACAATATATGATTGGTTGGAATTTGGGTACATCACAATAAAGTTGGAGTACAACTGTATTATCTGGTATACTCAAGTTAGAGAGACAATCGGGTATAGGTATTGAGATAACCATACCAAAATACCCCTACCCACCCAATCCCCTCCTCTCTTTTCATAAAACTTTTATATTCAGATCGGTAGTTTTGATGTTTGCATATGTAAAACTTTCTAATATTGTTTTTTTATATAGAATTATGAATTTATATATATACATACATATAGAATATATATAATATATTTTATATAGGTGGGCGTCCGCCTTTTTCTCCGGGCGCCCGCCTAGTCGTCCGCCTTCCGCCTTCCGCCTTCCGCCTTGAAACCACTTGACCGCCCGTCTTCCGCCTTCCGTTTTTTAAAACATTGCTCAAAAGCAAAATGCAGTTTGTACTCTTCAAATTTACATATTGTTAGTACTTGATCAACTTTGATTATACAACCATATTGCAAAATACATGGTGTGCAACTAAATCAATGAGATGTCTATATCACGTTGAATGGTATGAATAATTGATTTGTGCACCCTTGCATGCATGGATAAAAATACCGATCGCGGACAAATTATCGGCCGGCCGAAAAAATGGTTCAAACCGGGCGGTACGAACCGTTATCGGTTTGAACCGGTCCATACCGGTGTGAATTGATTTTTGGTTTCAAAAAAATTTAAAAAAATAACCAAAAAATCCAGAATAATCTAAAATACTGGTTTGTGATGTTTTTTTTCATTAGTAAACTAGTTATAGGTATGAACCGGTCTTTTTAAGTTATAAAGTCACTGTTTTCACTGTATGATTCTAAATTGTGGAATTTGATATAGTTATTAAATTGTATGTGTTAGATTAGCCTAGTATTATGCTTAGGGATTACAAAACACAATTCATGACCATTGCACAAACATGAATTACACAACTAATACGAGTACATGAGTCATATTTTACAATTTCACATAATATGATAAAAATAAAAATAAAAATGAAAAAAACCCAAATTTGCATGAACCGATCATGCAAATTTGAAGATAATGCTTATAGATCTAAGCTTTGATGGCATAGATCTAACCCATATCAAAATTTTCACCATAATTATTTGGTTTATTTTTTAAAAAAATACAAAAAATAAAAACGAAAATGAAAAAACCCCAAATTTGCATGAACCGATTATGCAAATTTGGAAATGATGCTTATAGATCTATAGATCTAAGCTTTGATGGCATAGATCTGACCCATATCAACATTTTCACCACAATTATTTGGTTTATTTTAAAAAAAAATGTAAAAAAAGAAAAGAAATTTGAAAAATCCCCAAATTTGCATGAACCGATCATGCAAATTTGGAGATGATACTTATAGATCTATAGATCTAAGCTTTGATGGCATAGATCTAACCCATTTCAATATTTTTAACACAATTATTTGATTTTTTTTAAAAAAAAATGCAACAAAACAAAAGAAAAATAAAAAAATTTATGAAAACATACCTTCAAATGTGATTTTAATCTTGCAAATCCGAGCTTTTGGCTTCAAATCTTGCAAATCCAACTAGTATGGAGGTTCACCTCATGTGGGAATGAAGAAAGATGCCCAAAAAAAAATGAAATCGGAATGAAAAACCAGCCAAAACCATATTTCATACCCGGGACCGGTTCAAACCGGCCGATTCGAACCGGTACCGGCCTGTATTTAGGCGATTTAAGCCTCGCGACCGGTATCGACTAGATACCAGTGCGGTTCGGTCCGGTTCCCGGTTCGTACCGGCCGGTATTTTGATCCTTGCTTGCATGTGTTAGGTACATTGGTATAGCTATTCTAAGTTTTGGGATCATTGGATATATAGAAGGCACCAAATCATGTAATTTTGTGTACTAGGCATTCTATTTGTTATAGATCATGATGAATTGCATAGGTTAATTTAGTGCTCATTTGGCTTTTCGTTTGGTCTGATCAAATGCCCTTTTAGGAGACTTAAGTGTATCCGGATGGGTTTGGTACTGCCGAAAACACTTTTAGGGGTCTCTAAATATCTACTCATTGAAACACTAGATCCTAGCTTTTCCCAAAAGTGTTGTCAGTGAAGCACTTTGCTAAAAGCTATCACATAGCCAAACAAGGCCTTAGAATGCCTACCATATGTTTTGCATCACAGGATTCAGCTAAAATCCTTCTATCGTGGCTCAAAGCTTATATAGGAGGGTAGGAATGTGTGTGGGTGTGGGTGTGGAGGGAGAGAGAGAGAGAGAGAGAGAGAGAGAGAGAGAGAGAGAGAGAGAGAGAGAGAGAGAGAGAGAGAGAGAGAGAGAGAGAGAGAGAGAGAGAGAGAGAGAGAGAGAGAGAGAGAGAGAGAGAGAGAGAGAGAGAGAGAGAGAGAGAGAGAGAGAGAGAGAGAATCGGAACCTTGGACTGTGATCAAGGGTCCCCCTCTATGACAGTGGGTGGAGGGCAAGTAGAGGGCTGGCGATGGGCATCACCTGTGTCGGCGATGGCGGGGGGAGGGTCCTAGTAGAGGCGGACGGATGCAATTCATCGGTTGAGAGAGAGAGAGAGAGAGAGAGAGAGAGAGAGAGAGAGAGAGTTTTGGGATGAGCGGAGTAATTTTTTTAACTTTACCGTTCAGGTTTGCAACTTTTTTTTTTTTTGAACTTTATGAGTTAGGTCAAGTATACAGCTCAAATCAAGTTTATGAATCGAATTGGACCTAATCAGCTTAGGTAGGCATTATACGTCGTATATTGATCTAATCAACTCAAGTTAACTCTAGTAATATATTGGAGCATAAATAAGTGGTAGGGTCTAATAGTTAGGTCAGTTCATTCTGAAGACACCCCTACCTACCCTAAATTTTTTTTTCAAGGTTCAGTGGTTGAACTGGCTTTTGTGGCCTTAATCATGTCAAATTTTTGCTGTTGTTCTGGGTCGGCGAGGTCTAATTGAGTTAGGTTGTTGCCAATCTTGTTAGGGTAGGGTTTCATATTGGTCAGGTTGTTTTATCTCAGCATATTTCATGTCCGCCAATTAATCTAGTCAATTTGTGTCAAGTCAGGTAGTGGTTTATGCGGTTTGATCACTTTGGTCTGGATTGTTTCGTATGTGTGTGATCATGTCCAATAGGATTTTATGCGCCGGTTTGGGTACACGCATAAACGTAGTATAAGTAGAAGCCTCTTAAAGTATAGTTAGAACGGGTCAATTTGATCGACCTCAAAGGTGCAAAAAAAAATTTAGACCAACTAAGCAATGGAATTAACCCTTGGAAGCCTCTTTAAGTTAATGTTGGAATCACCTCAATGTGCCAAGTAGTACTGTCCACGAACTGATCGAGCTATGGGATTAAACCCGAGCAATGCTATTCAGCCATCCGATTTTCCATCCAGATGAAACCATCATGACATGGCACATGCCGTTCCTTTTCCTGCCAGTCAGGCTGAGTGCGATTCACCTATCGGGGGTGGGTGCAACAGTCTGCTGAGATCAGGTGCCACGTCACAAATCACGATGGCCTAATCTGGATGGACAACAGCATGACTGAGAATCATTTTCCATTAAATCCCTTATGCTGGTGTTAAAACTTTCGTCCCATGAATGTGATTTTTCAAAAAATGTCAAATAAATCATATCTTTGTGCCTGCAACTCTGCTAGTTCCTTCGGTATGGGCGGTACCTGAGAACCTTAAATTTTGACAAGTTCATCAGCTGCTACACTTTCTGAATTATTTTCGACAGGATCGAGATCCTATGCCACGATATCAACGTGCACATTCCACACCATGTTTCTCCAAGGATTCCGAGCTACAACCTCAGGGCTGCACATCAGGCGCTCCAAGAGATTTGGGGCAAGGTGATTTCCGTTCTCTGACCTTTTGTTCAGAATCACGATTGCAAGATGATCGCCGCATATGCCCCTTCATCATCCGGGGAATTCTAACACTTTCAATTCACCATGTTTTGTGTTCTTGCTGACAGTATCTCAACGAAGCCAAGTGGAACTGGCGGCTAATGAAGACGATAATGACTACATGCCATGTGTACAATAAGGAGCAGTACTATGTGCCGTTTGATGAAATCGCTCCCGACGAGGCTCGTCCGATCAACTTCCTTAGGAAGGCCATGCCTGATTTCACATAATTTTGTACCAGAGTGTCAATCTCCCTCTTGATTCTTTTCATTTTTTTGCTCCTGATCGCCGGTAAGCATCCTTTACATTGATCCAAGAAAACTTATCCTCCTTGTAATATGCAGAGAATGTGTTGAAGAGTTTTTGATCCAAAAATTCTTCTCAGCCTCTTGCTATCCTTTTTGTGTTTATGGCAGCCATTGTATTGTTTATGGCTGCCCTGAACTGAACAGAAGCCCACTGACTGAAGGAATGGAAGTGTTGGAATTGTGAGATTTGGTGCATAACTCTCTCTCCCTCTCTCTCTCTCTCTCTCTCTCTCTCCCCCCTGAACCAAACAGAAGCCCACTGACTGAAGGAATGGAAGTGTTGGAATTGTGAGATGTGGTGCATAACTCTCTCTCTCTCTCTCTCTCTCTCTCTTGAACCAAACAGAAGCCCACTGACTGAAGAATTGGAAGTGTTGGAATTGTGAGATGTGGTGCATAACTCTCTCTCTCTCTCTCTCTCTCTCTCTCTCTCTCTCTCTCTCTCTCTCCTGAACCAAACAGAAGCCCACTAACTGAAGGAATGGAAGTGTTGGAATCGTGAGATGTGGTTAATTCTCTCTCTCTCTCTCCCCTGAACCAAACAGAAGCCCACTGACTAAAGGAATGGAAGTGTTGGAATTGTGAGATGTGGTGCATAATTCTCCCTCTCTCTCTCCTGAACCAAACAGAAGCCCACTGACTGAAGGAATGGAAGTGTTGGAATTGTGAGATGTGGTGCATAATTCTCTCTCTCTCTCTCTCTCTCTCTCTCTCTCTCTCTCCTGAACCAAACAGAAGCCCACTAACTGAAGGAATGGAATTGTTGGAATTGTGAGATGTGGTGCATAATTCTCTCTCTCTCTCTCTCTCTCTCTCTCTCTCTCCTTTTAATGGATTGCATTAAATTTAAATATGATGTGTGATGGATTGATTACAAATATCAAAAGGAAATGTGGGTTTACATGTTTAACTTTGAAGATATTTCTCATTGGTGAGAGGCAGAGAGCCCTTTACGCTCCCACCTGTTGTGAGCCACCTCCTTCAAATGAAACTTTGAAGTGAAGAAATCACCACTGCATGACATTTCCCTCCCTTACGAGCCTACCTTTCATTCATTGGCGCTCTACTAATCCGAACCAAATAACTTTGGAAATATGACCAAAACAAGCTCAAACTTTGTTTCGTTATTAAAAATGTTTTAGTGAATTGACTATAATGCCCCTTTCAAATTTGGGCATCCATTTTCCCCTTTACTGCAGACCTCTCACCCCTGATCCTCGGACGACCGAACCTGTAACTATGTCCGACAACCCCGATCACTGGTCTGCCACCCTTGGATGTTGAAGTCACATGCCCGTCTTTGGCATCAGGTTCATCTTGTTGTACACCATTTTGACCTCGGCATCATTACGGCCGTATCATAACTATCCAGGTGGTGTAGCTGCAATACTTTGACGAGCCTCATTTTCTCTCCTTTGAGGTGTGATTGTCTCCTCTAATGGTTATATTTCTTGGCTGATTTAAGAGATATTATCTGTCATGTTTGTTTTCTCCTTAGTATGAATTCCTCCCAATACACTGTCAAATATTTTTCGATCACTACGAGATTATTATGTGATTTTCATTGGTGATAGTTTTCTTTTTTGCATGATTTAAGAGTGATTGTCTGATTTCTTTTTTTCCTTAGTTTCAAATCCTCCCAATGAACGATGAATCTTTTCCAATCATTGTGAGATTACTATGTGATTTTTTAAAAAAAGAAGATATTTTTGGCATGATTTAAGAGTGATTATCTGTCATTATTGTTTTCTCCTTAGTATAAAATCCTCCCAATTCACTGTGAAAATTTTCCCAATCACTAGGAAATTATTATGTGATTTCCATTGAAGATCTTGGTGCAAATAAGATTAAAAGGCAGTAAAATCCATTTTTTTGCTCATATTGAATCATTTGCTTTGTAATGTTTTGTGCTACTGTCATACAAGAAATGAGTAATGATATCATCCGTTTGGTGTGCAATTCAATGGAGTATTGAAGAATATTGAACTTAACCCTATTGTATACAGTAGTGGCAAAAAGAAAATGGGGAGTGTCAGTCAGCATGTTTCCTTCAAAGAAGTACTTGGAAATATGTATGAAGTAAGCGATTTGTCACCGAAGGACATCGATATATTCCTTAAATACTCTTACCCTGACATATAAACCTTAACTTTTGATTTGGAAAGTCACATAGTTCGTGAAATGTTTGTAGTGAAACCTCCTAATTGTGCTGCATTATCGTCTACATCTTGAAATCATCAAAAATCAAGTGTTGAGGCCTCACAATTCAACTTTCCAGTCTAGAAGACACACCACCTGTCGTTCTAAAAAGTATGAAATTTATATTATATATTGACCTTCATGTGTAGAATGATTAAGCCCAGTTAATTAATGTATATCCCCGACCGTAGCCATTGGTCCTCTCAACAATACCACAACTCTTTACAGACCACTTATGTTCATAAAATATTCTCATTGAAAGTAATATTTATAAATATTAATGCATTTTTTCTAATAGAGATGTATTGATTTTATCTGCAGAAGAAAACGACGTTTGTTATTTTTACCTCTAGATGAAAAATATAACTTACCTATTATAAGTTTGAGTAAAATTTCTATTCCAAGTTGTGGCTCAAATGAAAATGACTAATATTTTTTATAGGAGTGCTACTGCATGTACAGTCCCCCAGTGTACGCCCCATTTGAACCCCATATTGACGACATCGATTTAAGCGATTTGGAATGTGATTCAGTTTTCAATGGATCATAATAGGAGAAAGTCTTGGTAGGTATTGAGTTGGATAATTAAGGCCCCACATGATGAGAAATATGAGAACATTCCATTGGTTGAACACGACTTGGATGTTTTAACTTGCAAGGAATCTAATGACGATGTTGTTGTTCCTCAAGAGTACGAAACCCGTGCATTTGTTGGAGGCGTAAAAAGACTTTTCTTGGAGATATATTTCAATCCAAACATGCGTTTCACAATTTTTTGAAGCAGTATGACATGTACAAGAATTTCAAATTGAAGCAATTGAAGACCTGACCTAGGAGGATCACGACTGCTTGTTGTGTCCCTTCATGCCCTTAGCATGTACATGCGACAAATTTGCATGGTGATGAGATATTTAAAGTGAAAACTCTTAGACCACAACATACACATGAAACGTCATGTCGCAGGTGAGGCCATCGACATGCAAGTAGTAGATGAATATCTAGTTCAATGAAGGAACCCAACTGTACTCCAATTGAGATTATTATCTGCATTCAGATACAATTTGGGGTGACACTTTCCTACCACATGAGATTGATGAGTAAAGAATTGGCCTTGGTAGATCTAAGGGGTGGTTGGGAGGCTTCATATAAACTACTTCTGGCATATTGCACGGAGTTAGAGTGTGTTGACCCAGAAGTTCGCTGTGTATTGCGTGAACTCGATAACTCATTCCAAAGATTTTTATGGGAATTTGGTCCATCAATTCGAAGTTTTGAGAGGACTCTACACCATATTAACTCACTTGATGGAACACAAATAAAAGGAAAGTACATTGGTGCACTTGTAATAGCTACAGGGGTGGATGGAAATTAGGGAATATTTTCCTTAGCTTTTGCAATGTTTGAATCAGAAAATGCCGAATCGAGAAAATTGTTTCTTACAATACTAGGTGAACGTGTATTGGCGAAGACAATAACTTGTTCTAATTTTCGATCGGAACAAAGGGTTGATGGAGGAAATTCCTATCTCTTTTCCCAATGTGTATTACATCTATTGCTTGAGCCATTTGATAGATAACCATGTGACCAAAACTAAGGAGCGATTGTTCCATATAATGATATGATAAGTTGCACGTGCATTTACCATTACAGACTATAAAAAAAAGCCATGCAGGAATTGCAGAATTGTTGTAGTGGCTTCTCTTGGCTTGTAAAAAGAGGAGTTGCACATTGGGCTATAGCGCACTTTCCTGAAAAAAGATCTCTCTTCTTGACAACAAATATAGCCTAGAGCTTCTTGTACTCTTTTTCCTATTTTCTTTCATTATTAATATAAATTTTATTTTACCTCTTAAAAACAAATATCCGAATCTTTGAATTTTGTACTAAAGCACATAAGAAGCATTCCTATTACCTTCATGGTTGAATCCACTTGAACCAAATTAAGTTGCTAAGTATCTCTACCAGAGGGGTATTAGTGGGCAAAAGCTACAATCTCGAATGACACCTCTTACTAAGGAATATTTGTAAAAAAATGTTGATGCGGCACAATATAAGCTAGTTTACACCGATTTTGGCCCACATGTGTTTCAAGTCCATGGTGCATCCGATCAATATGAAGCCAGTCTGCAAAGGTGGTCTTGCTCTTGTAGGCACCTTGATGTGATGGGTTTTCATTGTATTCATGTAATGGTTGCAATCGGCTTTCAACTAGAGATGGCAACGGAACGGTTCTGGTGTGGTTTTTAGTAAAACCAAAACTGCATCATAACTATGAAACCACACACTAGAACCTCATTGCATCGTGACAGTTTTGGTTTTAAAGAACCAACACTATATCACAAAGTCATTGGAAAAATTGGCACCTCACTGTACCACACCGTTTTGCGGGGCGATGCAGTGCTATGAGGTGTAAATTTCTTCAAATCTTTAATTAAGCATAGCTTTCTTAACTATAAAATATCTCACTAACCTTTTAATTTTTTGCAAAGGGTAATAGGGTTACATGCTAACATACATTATTTTGTGGTACACCGCGATGCACCATTGTTCGTTATATTGTGGTTCAGTGCATCGAGATTTTAAAAAGAAAACCAAAACCACGTCAAAATTGTGTGGTTTCTTCCTTTGTAACACCAAAATAGCTCCAGATGACACAAAAACCGTACTAGACGGTCCGATGCAGTTTTATTGTTTAAACCACACTATTGTCGCCTTGATTTTGGCATAAGTCTTCATATAATTTGCAACATCACGTGCCACACAGACATGTTGTGGTCCCCTTTGCATGTGCTTGCACAAGGACTTCCTAGAAGGTCATTCAGCCTAGTATTGCACTTATCTAATCACGCTTAACTACAAAGTTCTTATAGGATTTGCATCGACTCACGGTTTTAAAATGTCATATCTGTTTGGGATGAGATATTATATTTATAACCTAGAATCTCCTTCTCTTCGGGCGATGTTAGACTAGTCTGCGGCCTTGTACACCTCACCTCACTACGCCTCACCTCAATCATCTATCTTGGCTTTTCCTGCCTCTAGAGTCTTAGTTATTGACTCATAGCTTTTTAGTTATTGGCTCTTGGATCATGGTCGTCACAATCCACCCCCCCTTAAGGCTACAAGTCCTCATGTGGGATTAGACACTCCCCTACCGCGAGGAGATTTGGCTCTAATACCATTTTGGAACATCCCACCCAACATAAACATGATATTGTCCTCTTTGCCCATGCTTGTACGAGGACTTCCTAATAGCTCACCCATTCTCGTATTGCTTTCGTCCAAGCATGCTTAACTATGTAGTTCTTAAGGGATCTGCAATGGCTCAGTTTTAAAACACGTCATATTTGTTTGGGATGAGATATTATATTTGTACCCTAGAATCTTTTTCTCTCCGAGTGATGTGGGACTAATTCGCAGCCTTGTACACCTCACCTCACTGTGCTTCACCTCACCTCATCCATCTTCTTTTTCCCTGCCTCAAGAGTCTTGGCTATTTAACTATTTGGCTCTTAATCATGGTCATCACATAATTATTGTGAGCAATGGATCATCGCTGATAGGTATAGAGATGCGTACATGGAGGTAATGCACCTAACCATGGATGATAGCTAATGGATAAACAGACATAATGACGTGATTGTCCTACCGCCCCATAGACAACCCATAGATCGCCCAAAAAGACTATGAATTAAATCGACTGGTGAAAATAAGTCTAAATCGTTGCTAAAAATACAATTATGTTGGTCATAATGTTTGAACTTGTAATTACCCAGTCACATAATTTTATCTTGCTGATCTAAATGCCAGCTTCATGTACTATTTTATATTGTAATCATAGACAATTCTATGTTTTGTTTTTTATTTTAAATTATGAGGTTTTAGTTCAGTATCTTGTCTTTAATTTTTATAATAGAGACTTAATTTTGCAATTAGAAGGGTTTACTATTAATGGTTTGGAACCATTGAAAATAAACCATAAGACTTCATTTCAATGATGAAGAGTAACCATAGGCATATGTGCGCCCCAAAATAGACAATTTTCAGTGCCAAGACGATCAAAATTTTCAGTGCCAAAGCAATTAGTTTCTAACACAATAAAGAGTAGAATTTCCAATGCTAAGGCATCAGTTTCATTGCCTTGACTCTATTTGAGTGTTGGGGTTTTATGTTTCAATGCTGATGTTTTAATTTACAATGATCCGAATATCACCGATATAGCATCAATTTCAAGAAAATATATTAATTTTCAGTGCAAATAAATTTAATTGAATCCTAAACTCTGAAAATAAAGACCCTATGCACTAATGGTATATTTTCATGGCCAAGGCATCAATTTCATTGCCTTAGCTTTATTTTAGTATTGGGGCTTTATGTTTTTAGTGTTGTGCCATTAATTTGCAAATAATGTCTGATCTGGCTTCCATTTCGAGAAAATACATTAATCTTCAATGCAAATAATCTAAATTGAAGCCTCAACATTTTCAATTTTAGTGATCATAAGGTTTCACTTTTAGTGATAAGGCTTCAACTTTAATTGTTCAGCTTTAATTCTAAAGCCCATCATTTTAAACCATTATGCTTCACTTTTAGTGACGAAGATCCATTTTCAATTAAGAGCCTTCATTATAAGGTATGGAGATAAATTTTCAATGAGTCGATCATCAAAAATCATCAAATTCTAAAAACTCTAAGCATAAAAAAATAATATTCAATTTAATAGTTAAAATAGACGATCGATAAATATTCTAACATTTGATGCCCCTAAAGATTTTATAATTTGATGATTTTTAGTAAGGATGATCAACTCGCCACAGATAGCACACCCACCAAGTTTCAGCAAATTCTGAAAGCTCTATGCAGGTTTTGTAATATTTTCTCACGAATGGAGGTTTCTCACCCAATCGAACATGTTGGGTGGGGGATGGTGTTTTGACATTGAGATGCAACCTCAATTACACTAGGTAATTTTTCCACATAGTTAAATCCCACAATGTCCATCTTTGTGGGACGTTTATTTGTGCTCCTGTGAGATATATTACTTTTTTTTTTAAATGACCAAATGGTCAGCCTGCACACGCAAGATTAAGGATCGAAACTCAATACAAGTGCAAGAGAAATGCCCCGTTTTTTTAATAACATCACAAGTTCGAGGTTTCTCCACAAAGCCCAGAGGGAGCCCCACAGCTACAGAGCAGGAGAAAATTGATCGTATCATTAATTCAAACCCTTGACCAAAGCCACGGATTGCATGTCTGACCAAGTTAGGTATCAGTTGGCGACATGTGGTAGATTATTGGCAACGATAAGATTCAAACCTTAGTCATTCTTGTGCTACTGACCATGATATCCCTTTAAAAAAAAAATCCTAGTACTAATCTAGAAAAAATCCTAAGAGCAACTCAAACAGGCTCCTTGAAGCCTCCCTAAAAACAAAAATAGAGGGGAGGGGACCAAGTGCTCCCTATCGATGAAGGAGGCGGTGAGGGAGTGGGTTGGGCTCCTCTCTTGTGAGGAGCCTATGGAGGAGGCTGTTGGGGTTGCCCTAATTAGTGACTCCCCATTTTTATAATTGACACCCTTAAATCAACGTACGGTGAGGAAGGCTGCGTGGCCCGGGTTACGGGGTTTATATCCCCTTCCAATCCCCAAACTCCACCTTCTCTTTCGGCCATGCGAGAAGAGAGAGAGAGAAAGAGAATAGTACAGCAAAACCAGCTGGCGGCGCCGACAAGCCTCTCTGTTTCTACACCCGTCCGCCGACATCCCGGACCTAAAACCCCACCGGAAACCCTAAACCCCTCGTCCCGATCTGCGATCCGATGGCAGAGGGCTCATCGGAGGCTCAGAAGCCGGCGGCGGACGGGGCCGCGGCCTCCGCATCTCTGGTCGAGTCGCTGTTCAAGAGGCGGATCGAGTTCCATCCTGCCAGGAAGCCCTTCTCCCTCATAGCTAGCGCCGGCGGGGATTTCCACCTCGAGACCCTAAACCCCAGCTCGGATTCTCACAGGCCGGCGCCGAGCCCCCGGGGCACCACGGCGTCCGCGCCATTGGCGCCGGGCAAGAGATTGGACGGTGGGGAGTTCCACGATCCGGAGCTCAGCTTTAGGATCACATTCCGCAGAATCGTGAGTTGGGTTTATGTACTTTTTGTCTGATCAATTTCTGTGTTGGAACATCTCATTGGAGGTTCGAAATTTGTGTTTTTTTTTAGCAGATTTCACTGATCTTGGCTAATTAATGATTGTTCTGGAGTTAACCGTAGTTTTATCTATTATTTTCATTGAAGACAATTTTGCTTTTCGTTCTCTGTATCCATTCCTTTCTTAATGATTGTTTATCTCTTTTTTTTTTTGTTTTGGATTGGTTTTGAAATTTACCTTCTTTTGAATTATTTTGTTTCTATCATCTACTTGTATGTGGGCTTGAGTTGCTTGTATGATTTAATGCTTTTTTTTAATGAAATTATGCTTGGATTACCAGTTAAAATTTCTCTTAAATAACCATTTAAAACATTATGCAGGGTGCTGGCCTGGCAAATCTTGGAAATACTTGCTTTCTTAATTCAGTTCTCCAATGTCTAACGTATACGGAGCCTTTTGCGGCATATTTGCAAAGTGGGAAGCATAAATATTCTTGTAAGTTTCCCCTCATGATTATTCTTTATCAAATTTTGCAAAACTTTAGCTTAAACACGGATGCATTTGTTCTAACTTTTCATGTGCTTGCTGTAGTAAATGGAAGTTGTTCCGTTTTTGAAGTGTACATTTGACACTTGACATTGATTTCATACAAAACAAGGATTATCATGCAACCACATCCTTTCTGACTTAAAATATTATTAGTACAAATATGCCTTAAGGCGGACAGAATTGAGAGACAATTTTAGCCGAGGCATAGACAGATGGACTAATATGCTTGGAATCATATCGCATGTACATAACATTATTAAAGAAGTTGCAACAAAGACATATTAATGAAGTTACTGATGTAAACACTTTGAAAATAGGTAGGCAGACAAAATGTTTAATTCGTGTTGGGATTTAGGAGGACTAGGTTTTAGGTGAACATAATGCATGATTTGAGGGTTCGTCCGAATTCGAACGAGTTTGGATTTTCGTTGATCCGAGCTGAAACAACCCCCAACTCCCCAAACTGGTCGTGGTTTGGATTTTGCCCAATGCGAACCGAAACCCCACCCCAAACCTAAACATGCCCTGCTGTGAGTTCTAAACATGCTGAGTCAAACTCGATCAGAACAGGTCGAATCAGATCTCAAGTAGACCTGAATTTGCTGAATTAGATCCAAATCAATCAACCAAGACCTGAATTAGTCGAACCAGATGTGATTTTTTTATTTTTCTGATTTATAATACATTTTTTCAAAGTGGCCAATCGACCGACCGAACCAAAACCCCAATGCGAATCGCCCAAACGGGTTAATTTTTTCTTTCTTGCTCTATATGAATTCGGTTCAAAATTCTCAAACCTTAGAAAATAGGGTGGTTGCATATTTGTTGTTTCAATAGATTTAATCACAACCTTCAATATTAATCATTGTTCTAAAAAGCGGCCCAGACGGCCGCCTAGGCGCTAGGCGGCCCCCCACCGCCTCGCCTAGGCTCTAGGCGCTCCAGAAAAGCGGTCAAGTTTCCAGGCGGAGCTAGGTGGGGCAAGACGGCCGCCTAGGCGGTCTAGGCGGGGCAAAGCGGCCGTCTAGGCGGGCTCAGGCTGGCCAGGCGGGATCAGGATGGCCAGGCGGGCTGAGGCTGGCCAAGCGGACCATGTTTGCTTTTGTTCTTGTTAATCACTCAATCTTGAATTATAGTTATATACTTGTTCTTTAAAATAATGATTTGGGATAATCTTGAACTTATATTAATTTTTAAACATATATATTATATAATATCAAAATAATAATTAAAAGGCAAAACGTCTAGGCACCGCCTAGGCGCTAGGCGGCCCCCCACCGCCCGACTAGCGCTTAACACTTTTTAGAACCTTGATATTAATCGAATGCGATATTTAATGCAGCATTGGTCCCTAGGGTTTATGATTCGAGCAAGGAAATGGAGTCTTATCTTACTTACTATCCCAAAAGATGTGCATTTCCAACTTTGTATAATAGACTCTTGTGTAGGGTAGACAAAGACTTATCTATGGTCTTGTAACTTTGAGGTTTGTTGAAAATAAGATGAGAAGGTAGCCACATGTAAAGAAAAGGTTGTTAATATATTAAGGGATGGAAAGATATATGCATGATTTTAGCATACTCGGTTAGTTTCTGGTCTCAAAAACAAACATACAAGGAAAACAAAAAAGTAGATACAATAGAAAGCAAAAGAGATGGAGAGAGAAATGTAGAAATGGCTAGGAAAGGAAAAATAAATTGAGCGAGGGTAGTAATCTGAGCACTTTTAAAAATATATGTTGAAGTTATCACAACTAATACTTCTTTAACTTGAAGGGGCTAGTTCATTCTTGTTGTTAGTGATTGAGCCAAGTAGGATTTCTAGCCAAAGAATGTAAGGCAACATAAGATGTTTGATGAGCTGTTTCTCAATCCCATTGTATCTGATCATACGAAAAGACCACCTAATCATCATTGTCTTGGTCAACCTTTACCCGACCAACTACCTAATACTACGCAGGCTCGTCATGCAATGATTTTGAGATTGATTCAATTTTTGGCCTGCATGGATTTGTAGATAGGATCCTATCATCCTTAACAATTCTCAATTATAATCCATAAAATGGGCTGCATTTCTCCACAAGATTGATATTTTATGTTATACAAAAACCAAAAAATTAATTTTAACGAGGCTTCAATTATGCCCACTAACCTTCTTAAGGTTTGGATAAGGGCAATGTTCTAAAACTCGCCGATCCGACTAGAAACTTGGCCGAGTTAGATTGGATTGGCTAAAAACAAGAATTATCGGATGGAATCTTGCTGGGCCAACTAATCAGGTCAAAACTCGTTCGGGTCAGCCGATTTTTCGTGTTTACGGGTTAGCCCGACTCAGGTCGAGATGTAGACTTGGGCATTATAGACTTTTGGGTTATAAGTGTGGGGGCCTGAGGGCTTTAGGCTTCAACTTGACTCGAAGCTGGAGGAAGCCTCTCGAGTCTCAACGGTTCGAGGCTTCAAGCTCTCTTACTGGTTAAGGAAGCGACGTTGCCTCCCGGCCCTCCCCCCTTAGACCCCTTCCCCCTCTCTCCTCCGACAAAGGGCCGACGATGTCTCTTCTCTTCTCTCTAAGGTGGCCGATTGCGAGGAGGAAGTCACATGGAGGAGCTCGCGCTGAGTAGCTCCCGTGGTCCTAGATCCCAAAGGACCCAAACCTCAAAAACCCTGTGAGTGAGGTGCTGCAGTACCTATGATCGAGAGTCAAGAATGTTAGATCTTCTAGGGTTTTGATTCATACGCTTTTCTTTTTCTTTCGGGGAATTTTTATTGTCTATATGAGACTTTTGAGTGGAAACTTCTTGGTCGAGTTTTTACCGAGTTTTCAAGTCAACTCTACTTGGGAAGGTTCCGAGTCGATTCGAGTTTTCGGGTTTTAAAGCACTGTATAAAGGGCCAAATTTTTTGCTTGTGCATAATAAGCCTTCCATTAGAAGATAAATATCGCTTGCATTCAGTCCAATCCCTTTGTTTTACCTTTCGTCTATTGTTGCAGTATTTCATCATACCCAAGGTTCGAAATTTCCATTTCGGTCAATATTTCGACCTCCTGGAAAATGGAAATATTTCGTGGAAATATTTCGACAGTGTGGAAATATTGTGATTTGATGGAAATGGTGGAAATATTGATTTTTTAATGGAATTTTTGAATGAAACTCTGGATAGTCATAAACTAAGTATAGATACACGTTTTAGAACACTCAGATAATATTTATACCCTATCTACGGGTGTAGAGCATCACAAAGCATGTATTTAGTATTTGAGTCTGTGAGTCTTGTGCAGTCTTGTTTGGTCCTGTTTTGATCTATGTTTTTAAAATGCTTTTTAATCGTTTTTGTGGAGAAAAATATTTCCAAAATAAAGATTAGTTGATTGTTAAATTAATGCTTCAAACGATTTTGAAAATGAACTTAAAACAAGAAAGTTGTGCAAGTTTGAAATCGTGCAAAAATTATGCTGAAATGCAAAACACTGTTTTTTTACTAAGTCTGAAAAAATGAGTTTTTATAAAGAAAAGTTTTTATACATTCAAAATTTTCTTTGACGGACCATGGTTTTCTAGATGTACTTGTAGTTCTACATCTTGTGGAATTTTTTGAGCTAAAAATGAGTTGATTTAACCACTTTTCTCAACATACAAATTTTATGAAAAACCGAAAAAACTGTTTTCTCCTACTAAAACTGAAAACCTACTTTTTGATTAACTTGGTTTTTGATTTTTTTGATATTTTTATTGAAATCAAATGGGGGGGTATTTGCTTATTTACATATAATAACTTAAAGTAAATGGAGATTTACTTAAATGTTATTATATGTAAATAAGCTGCTAAAACCGAAACCCCCAGTCCCCTTTCATAACCAGTCAGTCCCAACATTTCGGTGTTAAAATCCCGAAATTTCCCGAAATGTCTCAAAATTTTCCGAAATGTCCCGAAATATCCACGAAATATCGCGATATTTCGTGGCAACAAATATATCGCACGAAATTTTCTTTGATATTTCGATATCACAATACGAATTTCGTGCCGAGGTTTGAGAAAACCGAAATATTTCGCGATATTTCGCGAAATATGTCGAGATTTTGTACCTTGCATACCAACTTTTTTCTCACTTTGAAATTTTTGTTGTTCTTTCGTCCTTGTATCTCGTGTTCCATTATTAGCAATGTGATTTTTTATCCTTGCAATGTGTATCCTTTTTGACCGTAATTCTTAACATTGAGGGCTTTGACAAATTGTTAGAACTAGCTGTGAAGATTCTAATCCTTATCTTAGTCACTTGATGTCCCTTATGCATTGGTAAGAGTTATTGTCCACCGAATAAATACCTTCTTTATCAAAGACATACCTTTTACCAAGAAGAAAATGCATTGTGGTCGAAAAATGAGCACACCAACCTAGTTGGCAAAGTAGTTGGTGGTGGGGAAACATGTTATACTTGAAGCCTTTAAATTTACTTTGCTGTGCTATCTCAATCCAGGAAGAGAATTTGGCTCATCCCTCGAACCTTTTCATTCTTCAAAACCTATTCCTTTGAGTATATTTGGAGACAAAGTAGCACATCCACCTTCGTATCCGAATCAAGTACTCATCCCTGGAAAGCTAGCACCTATCCTATATACGAGAAACCTCATTGCATCATGAATCTTATTCAGATTTTTTTATCAGATGAACTTACTAAAGGACACGACTTCCCCCTCTACATCGCCACATCCACCTTTTAATCTACTTTGGCTCGTTTGTCTTTATTGCTCCTTTCTAGTAATATGGCTTAAAGTAACTAACAAAAGGTTTATTTCCTTTCAAGGGGGCCCTTATGTGAAACAATTTATAGAGCTATTGCCATAACTAGTAGTCAAGCACTATATGTAGTCCACGAATAATAAATTTTCGATGTAGCTTACATGTATCCCAAATGGCGATGTAATAAGCCTTGTTCACAACCTGGTGAGCCTTCCACATCGTCGTGTGTAAATTTCTACAAAAAGACATGCTACTAGCTATAAGTACCTCTGCCTTGTAAATACCATGGGCCCATGGCTTAAAATTTCTACCAAGATAAAGTGATAAACCGTTTGACCAGGATAGTCTTTTTAAGGTTTGATTCAGAAAAGAACCTTAAAATATTCTCTTTGCTTTGAACCTGTTTTTTTTCCTGGTCTAAAAAGCAACAATCTTAACCATAACCAATCAAAATCGTCTGAAGTCTCCTACTTGGTTAGTGGATTTGTTTTGGTTAAAATATTTTAGTTTCTGTCTATGCAGTCAAAAGCCTGTATTTTGTTTTGGTTTATTTATAGGATACTAACTAACAAAATGTTTATTTTAGATTTGAATTTATTAGTTATTATCTCTAAAGCACGGACACGTCCCATGGGGTTCCGTACCCGTGGCGGACACGTGCCGGACACGCATGTGCCCTGTCCCATGTGACCTCGGCGCTTGACACGGGTGGATACGGGTGGACATGGGAGGGGAAGAGGAGAGAAAAAGAAAAAAGAAAAAACCTGCCGGTCAAACGCCGTTGCCACCGCCACCGCCATCGATGTTGGCACGCCGTCGCCGTCAACGCTGGCACACCGCACAAGCCTCTCTCTCTTTCTCTCACCAAAAGCCTGAAACCCAATCAAACCCTAACCCAATCCCTCCACCCCCCCCCCCCCCCCCCCCCCCCCCCCCCCCCCTTCTCTCCTCTCTCGGTGTTATTAAGGGTAAATTACACTTTGCCCCCCAGAATTTAACTCAAAAACACTTAACTCCCCTGAAGTTTTATGTTACAAATTGCACCCTAAAGTTGGAAATGTTAGCACAATACCCCCCCTTTTGTTAACTACATTTCCTGTAGTTTTTTAACTACAGGGGGGTTAAGTGTTTTTGAGCTAAACTTCAGGGGGGCAAAGTGTAATTTACCGCTTATAATGGAAAAAAATAATGAAAATTATTAAAAATATATTAAAAATTAGAAAATAAATATAAAAAATTAGAAAAAAAATTTCGTGTCCTCGCCGTGTCCGTGTCATACTTTTTTGAGATTTGCCGTGTCGTCGTGTTCGTATCCGTGCTTCCTTGGTTATTATATTCTCGGATCTTTTGTAAGCCTATAAAAAGGCCACCGATGTAACCATGAAAAAAATGAAAAGATGCATGAAAAATCGCTTGATGGCATCTTTGATCCCGAATTGAATTAAGAGGTGAATTCCTCGAATGCAATGGACTCCGGGTCTTCTCCCCCATCTTTTCCTTTCCCCTTTTATTTTATTTTTCGTTAATAACTTTTATTTCGTATAAGTGTAGTCAAGGCAACTAGGCGGTACCTCGGCATTTTGATCTGTCTAGGCGTAGCGGTGCTTAGGCTATATATATATATATATATATATATATATATATATATATATATATATATATATATATATATATAGGGGCATGCTATGCGTGCGACATCGCACCACAACCGTGTGATGCACTGCTGCGTGCATCGCATGCACGCAGCGCGTGCATCACACAGTTGATGGCCCAACAAGTTTTAGAATGCTTTGATTTTTTGTAGACATTCTATCTAAGGTAAGGTGATCACCCTCAAAAAAATTCAGCACATTCTAAACATTCTAGCATTACTAATTCACCATATGTCATAGGGTACTCCCTATGATATGTCATAGGAACCCAGCCCTCATATATACTAGTAATGCCCGTGCCTGTCGGCACGCAAAAGATTTCGAGGGCGGTGACTTAATTTTGGGGGCGTGACAAAATTTTGAGGGAGGTGAATATTTTAAGGATGACAATAATAATTCAAAAGCGATAATAATATTTCGATGGAGGTGACAATATTTCAAGGACGACAACAAAAAAGAAGCGTGAAGATGATCATGTCGGCATACACATTTGGCTTGGTGCGGGCGCCCATATTCTGTGAAGGCGCCCACATTCGATGGGGGCGCCCACATTCATCGAGGACGTCCAAATTCGAAGGGGACGCCCACAACGGTCGTGATGACCATTTTCAGCAGAGCGACTATATTATTCAGAAACCACCCCCTCGAAAATGAAGGCATCGCCCTCGAAATCTTTTACTTCATCCATATGCTCTCTTTCCAAGTACCCCCCATTGGTCTGGTTTCCATAGGCCCTCATGCTTCTTTCATTACATCCTCCCCTCCCAACCCCACGCATGCATCTGCCTAACCCCCATCCCGTACCCCCCCCCCCCCCAAAAAAAAAAAAAAAAAAAAAATCAATTATGATATACTCTCTATAACCCTTTGAAGCTTTAGGAAAAAAGAAGATTGTTAACATCTCAAGAACCTATATTAGCACCTATATAATCATAATAGTTGGATTCACACAATAAAATACAAAGCTGTTCATTCTCAAACAAAAAACAGAGTTCTAAAAAAAATAGAAAAAAAATCTAAAAATGTATGCAACACCCGCAACCAATTGTGTGCCAATACCATCGCTTGACTTGCCGTCGAAGGCGGGTCCAACAATGGTATTGCCATGTTAGCTAGATCTATGAGGAAGCTCTGCCATCTCTTTCTCTAGGAAAAAGAAAAAAAAAAAAATTGTTCTTCATGACTCAATGTTGAGAAGAAGTTAAAAGGGGAAAGCATTTGAGTTTTTCATAACTCAATGCTGGATCTATGAGAAATCGGCAAATTAATGACACATCATTCATGCTAAGCAGTCGGGATCATAGCCATCCGTTGCACCCAATCCCGACCCAGTGAATCGAATTCACGTCAAACAATCAGGCATAGGAAAGCAATGATCGGATGCGATAATGCGATAATCATTTTCGGCCATCCGATTGATGTGAATCGGACGGTTCAAATCCTTTCTGTCCGGTTAAAAGCTTTAAACGTTCCCGACCGTCCGATCGGCATGAATCGGACGGCACAAATTCGATTAAAAGCTTTAACCATTCGATCGAATGATCGAACGGATGAGTTCAAATTCGAATAAGACAAAACAAAATCATACTTTTTTGTCTTATTCGAATGAGATCTCACGGTGCTTTCCGCCGGTTAAAAGCTTTAACCCTTTCCGGCCGTCCGATCGGCATGAATCGGACGACACAAAACCTTTCCGCCCCGGTTAAAAGCTTTAACCGTTCGATTGAATGATCGAACGGATGAGATCCGTGAGAGAGAGAGAGGCCGACGGCTGTGATGATCTCTTTCGTTTTTTTTTCAACGGTTGATGATCTCTTTCAGTTTTAATGTTTAGACGGGAGCAATTATGGGGGAGGGGGGGACCACGTATAAATGAAAGCTATACGCGTCAACAATAAGATTAATACCAAATATGTCCTTATTTTTTTACATAAAAACCCTCTAAACGATTATAAATATTTTATTTTACAATCAGGTCCTTTCCTCATTTATTTCTTCATGCACTTAATTGCACCCCTCCATTTCAACCCCATTCAATCTTAGCCATTCCCCTCTCCCTAGATGAATCTCACTCGTCCTAATATCAATTTATCTTAGCCCCTCTTTTCTATCTCCCCCTCAAAGACAGATCACGACCGTTCTTTGTACCCCCCACAAAACTGTAGCTTATTATATATATATATATATATATATATATATATATATATATATATATATATAGAGAGAGAGAGAGAGAGAGAGAGGGAGAAATGCTTAGGTGCGGTCTGTGCGGTCCGCAGCAGTCCGATGCACCCGCCACGTGCATCGGATGCACGGAGTGGTGCATCGGACGACTGTGGACCGTAGACCACACCTAAGCATCCCTTATATATATATATATATATATATATATATATATATATATATATATATATATATATATATATATATATATATAGTTACCTATGATCCGGGCCGTCCATTAGATCCCGACGTACGGTTCGGATTAGATGGGGAGTTAAAGCAATGGTGTCTGCATTAAATGCCCGTATTAAAAGCCCGCATTTAATGCAGACACTATTGCTTTAACTCCCCATCTAATCCGAACCGTACGTCGGGATCTAATGGACGGCCCCGATCATAGGTAACTATATAAGTAAGAGGCCATGAGTAAGAGTATCCCTCCCCTATATATATATATATATATATATATATATATATATATATATATATATATATATATATATATATATATATATATATATATATATATATAGAGAGAGAGAGAGAGAGAGAGAGAGAGGAATGATAAAATGCGGTGTCGCACCACAGCCGTCTGATGCACCGCTGCGTGCATATATATATATATATATATATATATATATATATATATATATATATATATATATATATATATATATATAGAGAGAGAGAGAGAGAGAGAGAGAGAGAGGGCTGTTACAGTGAGCTGTGGGCTGCCGGGGGGGAAAGTGAGCTGCGGGTATTTTGAAGCCCCAAGAAGTTATAGAATTTGATAAAATTTGGTGAGGTTGTTGCCTAGGATAAGATGATCATCCTCACCAATTTTCATCAAATTCCAAAACTTCTAGGGGGGTCAAATACTCGAAGCAATTTCTGCCGTCCGCAGTCACCGTTAAAATTGCTTCGACCATTTGACCCCCTAGAAGTTTTGGAATTTGATGAAAATTGGTGAGGATGATCATCTTATCCTAGGCAACAACCTCACCAAATTTCATCAAATTCTATAACTTCTTGGGGGGTCAAAATACCCGCAGCTCACTTTCCCCCCCGGCAGCCCACAGCTCACTGTAACAACCCTCTCTCTCTCTATATATATATATAGGGGAGGGATACTCTTACTCATGGCCTCTTACTCATAAAGTTATCTATGATCCGGGCCGTCCATTAGATCCCGATGTACGGTTCGGATTAGATGGGGAGTTAAAACAATGGTGCCCGCATTAAATGCCCGTATTAAAAGCTTGCATTTAATGCGGACAACATTGCTTTAACTCCCCATCTAATCCAAACCGTACGTCGGGATCTAATAGACGGCCCAGATCATAGGTAACTATATGAGTAAGAGTATCCCTCCCTCCATATATATATATATATATATATATATATATATATATATATATGGGCATGCTATAATGCGGCATGCTGTACGTGCGGCACTGTACCGCAGCCGTCTGATGCACGCGCTGCGTGCATCGCATGCACGCAGCAGTGTATCAGACGGTTGTGGTGCAGTGCCACACTTACCGCATGCCGCATTATATATATATATATATATATATATATATAGAAAGAGAGATTGAGAGAAAATAAAAAATAAAAAAATTCTAAAAACAAGAAAAGAAAAGAAAAATATTAGATTAAGGGTTTAGGTTTAGATTTAATTCAACTCAATTTTCAGTTAATTTAACTCAATTTGAGTTAATTCGATTCAATTTTGAAAAATTCCTCAATTCTTATGAATCTATTATAAGAATTTGAGTTAATTCAACTCATTTTGTGTTAATTCTACTCAATTTTGGGTTAATTCAACTCAATTTTGAAAAACCCCCAAATTCTTATGAATCCATCATAAGAATTTGAGTTAATTCCACTCATTTTTTTGTTAATTCAACTTAATTTTGAAACAACTCCAAATTATTATGATCCCATCATAAGAATTTGAGTTAATTCAACTCAATTTTGAGTTTATTCAACTCAATTTGAGTTAATTCAACTCAATTTTGAAAAAAAAACCTTATTTTTATATTGTACTGGACAAAATTCAACTCAATTTTGGAAAAACATAAAATTGGATCAAGTGAAAAACTGCCCAGGCGGTCCTAGGCAGTCGCCTAGGGACAACCGCCCGCCTAGGAGGTCGCTTAGACGTCTTGGGGTCCAAAACGCCTAGGCGCCCGCCTAGACGCCGCTTTAACTACTATGCGCATGATCCGAGGGTTTTCACTTGATTTCTGAGGGTCCCCGTACCTCGGTCCTTGTCCCTTATCAGCTTGCCTAGATGAGATGCCTAGTTCCATGGTGAAATGTCTTGAAAACATCAATGTTGGATGTCTCATTGCCTAGCTGAAGAAAGATCTTCTAGTACTTTTATTTGCTTTATTTTGTAATTACTTGCTATTATTTCTTAAATTTTTCATTAATTATTTCTAAATTACTTGCTATTAAATTTGGCACTAATAGTAGTTCTTGTTCATATATTTGATCATTCATACGCCGAGATCTGCCAATAATCCTTGCATAAGCCTTCCCATATCCAAAAAATCTGCTACAGATTTTCAAGTTCATTAAGCACATACTATTTGAATTTTTCAGTGAATCCTTGTCATTTTACAAAAGCTTTTTAGATTCTCGTCTACCATTATAGTAGACTTCCTCCGGTCAAACTTTTTATCAATGCTTCCAATTTTGTACCTATACTAGTTCTTGTTCATACTTCATAGATCTAGTCTTATTAGGTCCACAAACCTTCCCCTAACCAAAAATATTTGCTACAAATTTTAATTCCAACAAGTACATAATTTTTGAATTTCTTTATGAATCTTGGTCAGATTACAAAACCCTTTTAGATTGTCATCCTCCTTGTCCAATCAAATTTTTTTTCATCTTTGACAACACTTTTCATGTAATTTCAGATCAAATTTGAATTTCATATATAATCTTACTTCCCCTCAAGGATCAAAATTTTGAACTTCGAACTCATCTTGGAACCCCAAAAAACCAAGTTCGATATTTTGCGAAACATCATATTTTTTTGCAGGGGACATTATTTTGGGTGTGAAGGGGATTATGGAGGTATATTTTGTTTCGGTAGGATGAAAAAATGAGATATTTTGCAAAATTTGCCTAGATTTAGTTCTTTGCTTCCCATATTCTGAAATTGTACTAAATTTGACACAATTCTTAAATGGAATAAAATCCTTTCCTTTCCAGCACCATCAAGTCTTATGATCCTTGTGCGACTCTTACTCCGTTTAAAACAGCGATAGCACGAAGGCAAACCTTCTTAGGCCTGTCTGTACTACCGCCGCCGCCTCCTCCTCCTCCTCCTCCTCCTCATCATCATCATCATCACCATCATCATCATCCAAGTCTTATCCATAAAGATGGGGTCAACTATATGTTAGCTTGAAAGGAATTTTTTGATATGCTATCAATTTGACGTCAATCATCTAGGATTGGTGCTGAATACCTGACCAATGCAAAAGAGAGTGGAACGACAAGAAACTTAGAAGGCTAGTTAGTGCGTAGGGAGACCTAACTTTTTGGTACACGGTTTAAACTCCCTCAAATAGAGAGCGGCCCTCTAATGTTCCCCTTGACTAGGAAAGTGTCTAGACGAAGAAGGTAGAAGGTAGATTTGGTATAATTAACTGTATTAAGCTCTATGGCATGAATATTAAGCTACATAGCTGAAATGAAACAATATTGCCATAAAACTATTTACTTAGTCTACGTCTTTGTCTCGCCTCTTCTACGTGAACGGGTAATCCCCTCCCTACAAGCGTCCCATTTGGTCTTCATGACTTATGTCCAAACCATCATTACGGTTATTCAACAACCATATTCTTCACCAGTGGTACTTTTAAATTCCTTCAAAGTTTCTCATTTCAGACCCTTTCTTTCCAAATTTTACCTCACATCCGTCTTAGCATCATTGTATCTAGTATACTCATCCGATGGGCATGAATCTTCTTCATTGACCAACACTCTAAGGTGTACATCATAGGTAGTCTAATCATTTCTTGAACACTCTAAGGTGTACCTCATAGGTAGTCTAATCATTTCTTGAACAATTTCCCTCTAGAAGGTTATAGTATGCATCTATCATACAACAACCAATAGTGGTCTTCCACTTTGATCATCATGTTTTTATCCTTTTGAAATATTTAATTATTTCTCCATCTTATTATATAAAGGACCCAGACAAAGATGCGGCACTGATGTATAATTTGTTCATCAATGGCGACATTTCCTTAAGTTGCATGGTTCTCTCTTCAAAGTCCTGTTGTCCCAACCTCTTTTCTTAAAAGATCTAGATTAGTATATCACCAAGTTTTCCTTACTTATTGCCTATTCATATTAGGATTATCAAGGTACAAGGTCTTCAAGGCACATTAAGTAGAGGAAAATTCGCTGGGTGCGTTGGCTGTAATTGCACAGAATAATATTGTCAGGGGTCCTAGAAAGATTTGAGCAAGTGACAATGGTCCCGAGTTCCCTTTGTATGCTTGGGACTGATCACCGATGATAGCGGAGGTAGTTTAGTAACTTCTGGAATAGCCCTTCCTCTCTAGGCTTTGATGTTGGTATTAGTTGGCTTATGCTTTTCTTTATTCCAGATCTTTCCCAAATAGAAGTGTCTTCTGGGAACTTCTATAGGTAAAAGAGTTACTGTTGTAGAGATACCTGTTGTGTGTTCTTTTACCATTACTTTATTTGCAATCAAATTTGCCATGGTACTCTCCACCATTCTTCATGAAAGTAGGACATATTGCAGCCTATGAATGCTCGTATACATTTAGGTCGACAGGTATTATATTGGTAGATCTCTTCTCCTATGAGATATTGAAACCATTTCATGATTTATATTGCTAAGTTACTCATTGAGTTTCTTTGCAATGTACCACTCTCCATAGCCTGTAGACCCCACCTTTTTTGAATCGGTTGTATATTTATCTTTAATTGACATTCGTGTAGATACTTTGACTTAGCTATCTACTGGTTCATCTTTCTCCTGCATTAGGTACAACTGTACAATCATTAGCTTGCAATGCTAAACCGCTTCTTATGAATTACTTCTTCTTCACCTTCATATACTGTGAACATCTTCCATCAACTGATTTTCTGCGGTATCTAGATAAACATCTTAGTTGATTATTTGCATTAGTTAATGGCAGTGCCTAATATGCTTTGCATGTTCATGAACACAAGATGTTGACCACACCTGGCTGTTTACTTCAGGCACTGTATCTACAGTCTTGTCATTATGCAACTATTTTTCCTTCTTTTCTTTCTTTTGGTATGAATTTCATGGCTAACCTCGTGCCTACATTTGCTTATGAAGGCCATATTGCTGGATTTTGTGCGATGTGCGCTCTCCAGAATCATGTTATGAATGCTCTACAATCAACTGGGAAAATAGTGTCACCTCATCATCTTGTGAAGAATTTGCGATGTATCCTTATTTATTTTATAGCCTTTCTTCTTGTTACTATAGTCTCTCTCTTTCTCTTGGAAAAGTACTCTTAATTTGGCATGTGGATTCATCTCCAAGTAGCGTGATTTGGTTAAAATGCTAGAAATGTATAACCAAGTAATAGTTATTGGTGTTGTAGATCACCTCCTTGTATAAAAGATGCAATTCTTGACTCCATGATCAGGCATATCTCGAAATTTTCGCAATTCCAGGCAAGAAGATGCACATGAGTATATGGTTAACTTGCTTGAGTCAATGCATAAATGCTGTTTACCTTCTGGCGTCCCAAGTGAGTCCCCCAGTGCATTTGAGAAAAGTTTGGTCCACAAGATATTTGGTGGTCGACTTCAGAGTCAGGTACCCTTCCCATTTACTGATTTAGGTGTTGCAAATTTGGAAACTACATCTCCTTATTTTCTAGTGCTAAGCCATCTATAATGTGCTGCAGGTGAAATGCATGCAATGTTCTTACTGTTCCAACAAATTCGACCCCTTCTTGGATTTGAGTTTGGAAATATTGAAGGCAGATTCTTTGCACAAGGCACTTAGACATTTCACTACGGTTGAGACACTGGATGGTGGGGAACGGCAATACCAATGCCAGCGCTGCAAGGAAAAAGTTAAGGCCCATAAACAACTTACTATTCACAAGGCCCCATATGTTCTTATGGTTCATCTCAAGCGTTTTCGTACTGACGATCTTGGAAAAAAGATTGATAAGAAAGTAGATTTTGAGCCTACTCTGGACTTAAAGCCCTTTGTCAGCGACCCACACGTGAGTAGATCCTCCTTAAAGTTGTTTGTGCCTTTTCACTCTTGAGGGTTTTTATTGCCTTATCTTATTGATTTGATTATTCTTCTGAATTTGCAGAATGGAGATCTGAAGTATACACTTTATGGTGTTCTGGTACATGCAGGCTGGGGTACCCACTCAGGCCACTATTACTGTTTTGTTCGCACATCAAGTGGCATGTGGCATTCCCTTGATGATAACCAGGTTGAGATCCCAATGTTATTTTCCATGTTGTTTAATTTTAGAAATGTATTATGTTAAGTGTTCAATTTTTATATCCGAGATCTCTAATTGATATTAAGTCTTGGTACAAACAACTTGGAAGAATTATGGTTTAGTGATTCTTAATCGGTACCCGTCTATTTCTCCTTAATCGGTTCTCCTTAGTTTTGGTACAAACAGTGATGGCTATCTCTTCACTTTGCATGCCCATATCCAATCGGTTCTCCTCTAGTTTTTCCTTGTTTTATGCACCACATATGCTTCGTCTCACCCTAACCTTTTCAGTTTTATCAAGCATCCACCCGGATATCCTCTTCTTGCCCGTACTCTTGTTTGCTTGATCACCATTTGTTGTAACATTTTGAACCTTACAGCATTGTCGGCCTATTGTTATGTTATAAAATTGCTTAAATCTAGAGACTTGCATCGATCACAAGGCACCTTTAAAGAATCACTCCACTCTTGTGATATCTTCATCTAAAACTCCATTCTTGTGGTATCTCTTTACCAGCTTCTAGTCGGCTTAGTATCTCTATTCTACTATATAATGATAATACTCACATTGTGATATCTCCTTGCCGTCCAATACAATCAAGAATTTGTTTACACTAATATTTTCTTATATCACGATCCTACGAACCTCTCCTTCAAATTTGATTGAAAAAGTTTAAGGGTTGATGTGAGACTGATGGCTAGCTGTCAAAAGTACACCCAACATTGTCCATTCAGAAATGTAAATGATTAACCATAGACATTGTTTCCATAAATTTGTAAATCATGGGAGATGGATTGTTAGGTTCATTTTTGGTCACATAATTGCAGGTTGTGCAAGTTAGTGAGAAGACTGTATTGGCGCAGAAGGCCTATATGCTATTCTATGTCCGTGATAAAAGCTCAGCAATTAAAGGATCAGCTTATGTTCACAAAGATAACATTCCTGCAAATGGCCTTCGGAATAAAGTGATTCCTCATTCTGCCACAGGTCTAAATGGAGCAATTCCAAATGGTGTTGCGGAAAGAAATTTGAGCACTTCAGAACACAGCAATGGAAAATTGCTAACTGATTCTACCTCTTGTGGCCAGTCTTTTTCTGAGATGGACAATTCATCAGAGCACCCCTTATGGAAAGAACCCTCTTTTCGAAAGAACGACAACGTTATACTGAAAGAAGCTCCAGTTTTGCAAAGTAATGGGCTTGCTATTAAGAAAGAAGCTTCTATTTTCCAAAGCAATGGCGATTTTCTGTCCCAAAGACTGCAGCAAACAGCACTATCAAAGGATCCTATAAAATCACCTTCAAAAGATCTCGTAGTAAAGATGCCTCTTAATAACCAGATGGTGACAGGAGGCTTAGCTAAATCGGTTCAGTTAAAAGACGATAGTGTTGTCACTTCTCATGCAGATGATGTTTCTTCCACACATGAAGGTTTCCATATTAAGCATGGAAAGCATCATCTTCCAAATGGTTGTAATGTGGAAGTGGAGTCGGGTATCCCTGTTGCTCACCCAAATAACTCAGGCTCCCTGAACTTTACTTCTGATAAACATACCAAGAAACTTCTCATTGAAAATGGCATGCATGAGGTAGCTCCTTTTTCTTTTGTTTTGCATTTGCATTGTGGATGTATTGAAGTGGTGCTGCAGTTCTATTCTTTTTTTATTGTTCTTTCCATTTTCCTTCTAGAATGGTGATGCTACAAATGACATCAATCAGAATAATGATACATTGCTCCAGATGGACAGTTGCAATGTATCTATCAAAAGTGAGCCGATAAAATTTTCAAGCCAATCAAGTCCTATGGATGGATGCGCTCAAAAGGAAGCTCTTGGTACAGTGCCCATGGAATATCAGGTAGCTTTATGTTTTGCGTATCCTACACCTCCCAAATATGTTTTTTTCTTATTAAACCTGATTTCTTTTTATTAATTGGTTGATTGTGCTTGCTCATCCAGAGTGATGGTCTTGAGAATGGCGAGCTACAATGCCGGATAGGTGGGGAGAGTCTGCTAAAATTGGAGGAAACTAAGGCAATTAATTTATCAAAGAAGCCAAACTCAAGTGGTGTTCAGAAGGAAATTTTGGAATTAACAAGCACGGAACACTCAGTTGGCAACTCCTACCGGAAAAAGATGAAGCACAAAAAACTTGCAAAGTTCTCCCTTGCAAGGGGCTTGAATTTTGGCAGCAAGCAACTGTTTTGGGCATCCTTGTGCCTGCATAAAGTTAAGAAACACAAAAGAAGCAAAAAACAGCATGCAAGTTCTGGTAATATGATAAAAAATGAAGTTGTATGTCTCACAACAAATGATGTGGGGACATCCATATCTGAGGCTTGTGGAGATTCTAAGTGCCCTTCACGAAAACGCACTCACTCTCATTCAAGTAGTGAAGGGAATATTTGGGAAGTGAATGACGTATATGTTGGTGATTCTATGAATACCAAAGATAGAGTTATACATGAGAGAAGTGGTAACAATGGTCTCATGTTTGCGAATTGCGGGCAATTGAAAAGGTGCTCAAGCTCTGCATCAAATGAGTGCAGTACAAGAGAAACAGATGTCTATGGCAAAGTTCAAAGTCAGCATGATTTAATGAACGTGCTGATGAGGGGCTTGAATGAAATTACTGGTGAGTGTCTGCTAGTATAACTGGTTGCTTTTATTGTGTGTGCTTGTTTACCTGGATCATTGCATATTGATCAGGATATATCTCTTGCATGCAGTTGCTCGGTGGGATGGTATAGAATCGCAATCATCTCATATACAAGGATTGGACGATGTACGAAATGGCAACATCGGTTATGTGCTGGATGAATGGTAAGCTTCTTTATTCCACAAACCATGCATGATATTCGTGAACTTTGAGTGCTAGCAATGTGCTTACTGTCGAGAACTCCCACTTCAAAAAACGTTTGTACAAGTTGATGTTTACATATCAATTTTGACTGACAAGTTAGTCTTTTTGGGTGGTCAGTACATACAACCATAAAGCTTTAACCCAACTAATAGGCTATCAAAGAAAGATACTTGGAACAAAATATTTATTACACTAGGCACTTAATTAACTGATTTTGACGTTCAAACTGTTAATGTAGATGTTCTACCTGAATTTCTATCATTGATACTGTATGATGCTGAAATCGCATCAAAATTTTCATGTATTTAAGTTTTGAGAATGCATCACATTACAGTATAAACTTGTCAATATTACCATGTCACAATCACAAACTATTTTGCCTGCTGACTTTTGGTAGTTGGTCGACATATTGCCTACTTTTGCCACTATTAGCTCCACCCGAAAACAGGGCTCTCGTTCACCCGTCTCCCAAGATGAGCAATGGAGAGTGCCAAAAGGCCAACCTGAGTTATTAAAGCATATCCACAAGACTTATTTTAGGTTGCAGTATTGTCGTTTTTAATCCTTATAGAAAAATCACTCAGTAATTCGAGTGTCATCAGGAAAACATAATTCTGTCATATTAAACATTGAGCACGTAGTAATTAGATGCCTATTTTTTAATAACCACTATGCGTACACATGTTAGCAATCTGGTCTTATTTCTCATCTACACAATGATGTATCATGGTGTAGAATGATAGAATCTCATTCCCCCTTTATCTGAGTTCAGTGGGCTAGTACATTTAACACATACTATTGTCATTCAATGTTATCAAATGTGCATATACGACCTGTGCAATTAGGATTCCAATGGCACATGATTGCATATGTGATTTTAGTTTTTTTTTTTAAATTTGATTAATAAATCAAAAAATAACAAGAAAACCCCAAAAATAAAAACACCAATAATCTTAGGGGAAAAAAGAGCAAAAAATCATCTATTTCATTGAGGATAACTAGTAGCATAATACATACAACTGATTCAAGTATAACTGTGGAAAAAATGAAACAAAGGATGAACTTTATGAAAATAAGTCCGAAAATAATATAAATGCAGGCGTAGAAGGTTAGCAAAAAGTAGCACTACTAATATATACAATCGTGTAGAAGCTATTGGGGGACATCTTACTCTCCACCATCGCTAGTGTTTGAACTATTGTAGAGCCTTTCATTGTCAGATCCGTCTTCGTCATTGTTATTGGTCCTTTTCTTCTGTTTCCTGATCTATTCTCACAAGCACCTCATCCATATCCATCGGTATCGATACATCAAGTTCTTCTACTATATCCTCAACACCATGACCCCCACTGTGAAGGCTACTGTTAACAAATTCTGTAGTCAGTTTATAACAAAGTGTTTGTAAGTCTTCATATAATGAAGCTTGTCAAGTCGAAGCCTATTGTGAAGCTACATGTCAAAGTGTTACAAAAATTAAGCAACAGAAAGGTTGAATCAGATAGGATTTTGAAGCAGCTCAATTCATCATGCGAAGCCTCATCATTAGGATACATGTATATGACTTAGATATGTAGCCATGGTTTATAGTTTATTAGGTTAGAACAGTTGCACACTCACATAGACTTCGTGCATTGTTTTTTGTAAATTGATTTTTAAAGAAAATATTTTCAAGGTTTTTTTTATTCAAAGGTTTTTCTGTTTTCGACAACGTAGGACTTTATAAATCTTATAAAATACTTTGAAAAATGTTTTTTTTTTTGAAATTATTGAGTATGCCTAAGAGGCTAACACAAACAGTCGGATTGGTCGGGCTCTGGCCATCGGATTGGTCAATTGGACGACTTTAGTCATGCCAAAAAACCAAGTTCTGGATAGGATCAATCATGTGGCTTGTCGATCAGGGTAAGGTATGAGAAAAAGTCTTTTGGATGTAGATCGATTGGGCGATTATCCATTGGTCTGATCTTGATCACAGATCGGACTAGTCAGTCTTCCTGCGGATCAATCTGGATGATTTCAGAGAATATTTATCTGCTATTTCTGGATTGATGAAACTCCTTATTGGATCAGTCATACCAAGAGTCAAAGTAAAGCACGAGGTGTGAGTCAGCCATAGATTGGTGACTTAAGGCCAGATCTGTCGGACTCTGCATATCCATCGAGGATCAGAATTTTCCTAAGCAGGAGTGATCACTGGACCGCTCCACCCTCATGGTTCTGCACAATGTTGGTTTATACTGAATTAATCTGTCTTACTAATCCTCTGCATTTAGGGTTTCTTTGAGGCTATAAATTGCAATGTTTTCTGCATGAATTTCTTAATCATTAATGCTTAAATTTGAAATAATTTTTTGGTAGCCTTCTTCATGAAGAAAATTATTAAGGTTACCATGTTTTCGACGTTACACATATAAAGGCTTGTCCACCAATATCAACCTTCTTAAGGTTGTGAGAGCTTCCTGTGTGGAACTGATCGGACTGAGGAGCGATTCGTGGACATACGAATGTGTGTCGTTCATTTTATGATCGGGTGGTTATTGGATCCTCATGAGTGGAGAAGACAAAGGTCTATATCAACTCTGTGGTGCTTGCACTTGGAAATTGAGGCCGGAGTTGTTCGGTTTCACATGGTGATGTTACAAGGCGTTGGAGATTACTTCTAATAGATAACAGAGGCAGTCAGATCGAGTTATTACTGGGGTAGAATTATCAAGTCTGTAACGCTCGTGAATCTCTATATAGTGCATAGTCATTGACTTTTATCTCGTGTACCTAGGCATCCTCAGTGGGGCTGAACATCGTAAAATTCGCCTCATTTGCGATTGACTTCTCTGTGATTGGTTTTTGTGATTACATGAGATTTGTTTAGCTCCATTGGTTCATGCTTCCATGCAATTGAATAATCTCTGATAGATTGTTAATTGGGTTTTTTTTTTAATTGATATTCACTCCCGCTTTTTCTCCTACTGATAGGATTTTATAGAATTCAGCTGTATTCTGGTACTTTAGGGACACCGCACAGGCGCACAACTGGTACCATAGCGGGTTTACTTCTCTTGTTTATTTGCTCTTGATTACAGTCAATTGCTTGAGTCAGATGACGCAAATTCACCCTTTATTGCCAGGATATAGATTCCTAGTTGGATGATTGTTGCTCCTCTTCATTTCTGTTATCTTATGCCCGTGTGACCCTGATGTGAGTCAGTGTAACTTAGTAAATAAAGAGAACCTTCACAATGCATATGAAAAGCTGTACAAAGAAATCATCAAACATAACTAAAGATAATCTCAAACTAATAAAAATTCAGAATTATCTGAAAGTTTGATTATAATTAGCCTTCTTCATTGATATCTGAACTTCCAATTGATAAAACTTCCTTTCTTGACAAATTCAAAGTTTCCAAACAAGTATGTGTGTTGAAAAAGAATCCAGAAAACCGTGGAGCCTAAAATTACTCAGTTTGAATGTGAATTGAAGATATCAATTAAGCTGTTCTAAAACTTTGCAATGGCACCACTAGGTTGAGCAAACTGTCAAACATGTAAAGTTGTAGGTGATAAAAGAGGTCTAGGATTTGTTATTGACCTTGTCTGCTAGTGTTCCTATTGTTCCCCCTAAGATTTTTGCAGTCTGCATTCGTCGTGGAGTGAAGGGACGTATTGTTCAAAAACTCGAAACTTGGACTCGACTCGAAAGTCAGCCGAGTCGAGTAAAAAACTCGGTCTGACTTGGCCGAGTTTTATCCTAACTCAGTCTGACTCGGCCAAATAACTTGACTCAAAATCTTGCCGAGTCGAGTCGACTTGGTCCTACTCGGCCAAGTTTTACCGAGTTTTAGAACACTGGTCAATGAAATGAGGGGAACCTCATAAAAATCAGAATCTTATTCATCATACTGTAAGCGATTTCGAGCAGTGTCTTATTGCTAAGTTGAGCAGTCAGCATTACTTTGATATTAAAAGTGTGGAAACATTTTCATCAGGGACGAGGAATTAGACCGGGGGAAGAGGAAGAAAATAAAAAAACACAGAGGGGACTCCTTTGGTGGGTCGAACCAGTTCCAGGAGAAGGCCAATGAGAAAGCGCAGAAGCAGCAGCAGATGAAGATGGCGATGGATCGGACGAGCTCGGGGAATCAGCCATTCAGGATATGATGATGGTGGGGTGAAAGCTGATTGCTGTTATTGTAATCCTTTGTGTTTGGAATAATAATTATTTCTTGTATCTGTATTTTTTTCCTCTCTTTTTATTATTTATTTCCTCATCTTCTGGAGAGAGTGCAGCAGGTACTGAGACATAATGTTATTGTTTTTGTGAGAGTATGTTCTAATGGAATCCAAGAGGACAGTTTTGTATGATTTTTAATTCCTTTTTGTTTTTTTTTTCCTTCACTTTTGTTTTTAGGGTCAATTTGACTTACCCCCGTGTTAATAGGCTAATTAAACTTACCACCCTAAAATGATATCAATTAGAATTACCCCCAAAAAACTGGAATTAACACCCAAAGAATTTGCCTTACCCCCCCCCCCCCCCCCCCCCCCCCTCCCCCCCCTTCCCCAAATTTGGGGGTTAATGCCAAAATTGGGGGTAACTTTAATTTGTATCATGTTAAGGGGGTAAGTCGAAATGGCCTATTAACACAGGGGGGTAAGTCTAATTGACCCTTGTTTTTACCATACTGTTATTGTCTTGGTCCCTGAATTTTTTTTAAGGGTAGTCTTTGTTGCTCTTTCTGTACCGAATATTTATTTTTCGGTTCAAATTGTTGCTCTTTTTGCACTAAATTGTTATTCTCTGTGCGAGATTAGAGGATAAGGACTAACAATTCAGTCCACGAGACTAAAAATTCGGACTAAAAAATATCTATTTGGTCCAAAAAGAGTAAAAAAGGACCTGTTGCAAAAAGTGTTCCTTGTCCAGGCATTTGATGTGGAGCGAAACTTTTTTGTATCTATACTGTAAAACGGAACTTGTTCCAGGACCGATCACTAAATCCTCCAAAATTAATTGAGGAAATGAAGTGGAGGTAATTGACTTCGTTCGTATTTTGAAAGGACTTCAAATCAATATATGGGAAGTCCTTGAAAGGACTCGACTTCAATTTTTTTTTAAAAGTAGATTTATTGTTTATAGTGTTACTGGTGACTTTAGGTGAGAGAAACTATTGCTTTGAAAGAATGTGTTTTATCTTTGCAAAGTTGGGGAAATTTTTTGGACGCATATGGAACTGATTGCCCTAAGGACTTGTTGGATGAAATATATTAATGCTATTGAACACACTGAGTAGGGATGGCAATCCTTGACCTGACCCGCCAACCCGACCCGAAGTTAGCAGGTTTAGGTTTGGCCTAAATGGGTTCGGGTCATAAACAGGTTGACCCGATTGACCCGTTTATTTAATGGGTCGGGTTCGGGTTTGTACTTATAACCCGATTGACCCGTTTATCAAATGGGTCGTGTCAACCCGACCTGACCCAACCCGAACCAACCCGGCCCAATCTGACCCATCTTGACTCAACCCGACAGGTTTTCATGGGTTATGTTGACCCAACCCAAGCCAACCCGACCTATTTAGTAAACGGGTTTAACGAGTCGGGTCGGGTCAACCCGTTTATTAGGCGGGTCGGGTTTGGGTTTAATTTCTTGACCCGTTTATTAAACGGGTCGGGTTCGGGTTGGGTGTTTTGCCCATATACCTATGTCTCAACCCGACCTGACCCGACCCATTGCCACCCCTAACACTGAGGGACAACCTCGTGGGCAACCTGCGGCGGTGTGGGGGTCGACCAGGGCTTGGTGTGAATGCCGATTCACTGAGCGCTGGCCGATGCCTACACACCACCGCGGGCGGTCCGCGAGGCCGTCCTGCAGTATGTTCAAATGAAATAACTTGAAGAGAAATGCAAATGGGCCTAGTGCCAGCTGACTGTTTTGGGCTCCAGTTTTCGCAGAAGGGGATAGGCTTGACTGCGGAGGTGATCGTAGCTGCGATGGATGTCGACAATGTAGGTAGGTCTAGACCTGTCAATGGACTCGATCCAACAAACTATAACATAATATATTATATTTATCCATTATTAGATTAGATTGCTTTAGATCTAAGAATCTTAAGGGTTAATTTAAAAAAGATTCTTATGGTCCCCTGATCAAGACTTAGATTTTATCTTGGTCCTTCCGAGTCTCCAGTTCAGAATCGACCTTTCTTTTGTAGATTCGACGCGCAACAATGTCACAACCGTCCGATGTACTGTCCATGATCCGGATTCTGATCCGAATCCGATTTGATTCGTACTTAAATAGATATGGATTGTGTTTTCTTGATTCGATGATCGGATAACAGTCCGAATCCTATTACCCGTTTACTTAACGGACTAGTTTTGGATATAGCGTAATCCGATCCGTTGATAGGTCGAGATATGTCATGCTAGGAGGCGTTCTGTAAAGATACTGAGATACGCCATTTATGGGGTAAAAAGTAAAAATGTTTTGCTATCCAATATATATATATATATATATGGGTCGGGATCGGCTGACCCAGCAGAAGAATGACCCAGCAGTGACATCAAACGGGAGCCGTTGGATCAAGGTTGATCGGAGGGCTGCTGGTTACTCGGGTACGGATCGGAGAAAACCAAATATAAATCCCGTGACCTCTGTTCTCTCCTCTCTCTCTCTCTCGAGGCTTCTCTCTTTCTCCCTCTCTCTCTCCTCTCTCGGCTCGATCTCTCTCGCCTCAACGGAGCTGCCGCTCGCGATCCCGTCGTCTCTCTCGCTCGCCTCAACGGAGCCGCCGCCCGTGGAGCTGCCCTCCGATCCGAGGCCTGCTGCGATCCCTCTCGCCTCAACGGAGCCGCCGCCCGTGGAGCTGCCGCTCGCGATCCAGCCACCCCGTCGTCTCTCTCGCTCGCCTCAACGGAGCCGCCGCCCGTGGAGCTGTCGCCCACCGATTCAACCCCATCGCGCAGCTGCCCGTGAGCAGCCCTCCGATCCGAGGGCTGCTGCGATCCAGCGACCAGACCTCCGATCACCGCCGATTCAGCCCCGTCCTCCTTCTCCGCTACGGCGCAGCAACCCCATCATCCTCTACGGCGCATTCGCCTGCGACCAGCCCTCCGATCCAGCCCCGTCCTCCTCTACGGCACAACCGGCCAAAGACCTGCGATCTAGCACATCTCCGATCAGCCCTGAACCACCCCTATCGTCCTCTACGGTGCAGCCGCCCGCAATCCGGCGACCAGCCCTCCGATTCAGCCCCGTCCTCTTCCTCCTGTACGTACGGGGCAGCCGGTACGGCTCTCTCTCTATCTCTCTCCTTAATCCGTCTTCCTCCTCTACGGCACAGCCATCCACGACCCGAAGCAGTTGCTGGGTGTGGGCTTGGGTAGCAGGGTTTTAATTCTTGCTTCTTTTTTTTTTGCAATTGGTTTTGCTTGATTTTTGTCTTCGTTATTTAACATACTTTATTTGTTATCCTTCACGATGGGAGTCGAGAAAGGTAAACTGTTATGCTATTTGGACAATCTCCATCGATAAACTAAAGGACAAACCATACCCAAGAAGCGGTGGCGAGGCCTAGGGGCTAGTGCATCGGCATTCATACCAAGCTCTGACCCCTAGGACCCCCACCACTTCTTGGGTCTGGTTTGTCCTTTAGATTGTCGAATATCATTATATCGACGGCAACAACCCCGATCGGCGCTATGGCCACCTCGCCTGTGACCCGATTGGTCGACGCCAACCCATCTACGTCGCAGCCCCCCGTGACCCAATTGGAGCAGCCGGCTGTGCTCTCAAAGCCGACTGAACATGGTATCATTTTTGGTTTCTTTCAAATATTGGCTTGTAGATTTTACTATCATTTTTGGTTTCTTTCAAATATTGGCAGAAATTTGGTATTCTTTACAGAAAGATTTCGGTGTAAATTTTTTGGTATTCTTTCAAATATGAATCAGCCCGATTGATGTGGCAGCGTGCAACTGGTGGTGTAAAAGACTTAAATGTCGCTAGTGGGTTTCAGCCACCAGATGCACGCTGCCATGTCAATCGGGCCGGCGAAATCGAAAAAACCTTCGAGTTGAATAGCATTTCTCTATTATATAATGACAATTCCTTTGCATGTTGTACCGTAAGTGGTGGTTGTGCTCAGATTTCTTCTCATGTAATACCATGGGAACAATAATGTTTATCACGAATGATGGGAGGGGATGAGAAAAGGTGTATTATCTTGATTCATGCTCCGTACGAGATCCCAAAATTCCTGATGCCTTCTCAGTGCCCCCCTACCCTTAGAAAACTCATACATGCGTTGCACATGTAATTGCTATTTGTCTGAAATCCAAATTATGGGATCCCACCTCACATCTATATTATTTTGACGAGTACATGTTTAGGCGAGGCCTTATGTGTATAGACGTGACCTTATGTGTATAGACGTGACCTTATGCGTCAAGGCGAGGCTAGGCTCCCAGAGGGAGCCTAGGAGCCTAGGCGTGCTTAGGTGTGGCCTTATGTGTATAGACGTGACCTTATGTGCATAGGCATTCTCCCGGCACGGGTATAAGAAACATGCCTTACAAACAACTGATGCATCCTGTTTGGACCTCAAGTTCAGGCCATCTTTATCTCAAAATGATGCTCCTTGTGTTTTTGAAAGTCTATCGCTAAATGTGTTCGAATAATCTAAATTTCAATCTTCCCTTCCTTCCAAGACATTGATTCTACTTACAGTTTTGTCACTTCTTACATCTTTCAAGATTCGTTCTTGGCAATTATTTTTTTTCAGCATTTCATTTAATGTGGCACGACATTTTTTTTATGCATGCTTCTAGATAATCACGAAGGTCGTTACCTTCAAATTTTCCTCTCATCTAAACATTTAAGGCACATGATGCACATGAAACCACGTTGTTTCCGTGATTTTTTTTTTGAGATCAGCAGGTGTCCCGAAACCTTTCGGGCAATGGCCCACTTCGACCTCGGACTAATTCCTCCAGGAGCAAAGCCAGACCCACTCGGAAATTGTTTCCATGAATTGATTCTTATGATGCTGCTCTGTTTTAATTAGGTCATCCAGCAGCAGAATTTCTCGGCCTTATCAAATTATGAGCTGATAGAGGTTATTCTACTGAGTGAGTACATGCAACTCCCTTCTACTTGGATTTTTACATGAACTTTAAAAGGCCAGAAATTTTTTTAATAGCCTCTTTGTATTGGCAGGCATTGTGTTGCAAGTATGTGCTATCATTACGACTATCACCCTTGTTCATAACACTACTCCTAAGCGAGCTGCTTCCTGAGTTTGTACACTCGGCAACGGTGTCCTACACCCCATAGAAACTGTCAGCCTGAGACTGTCCCTTGATGGCTCGAGCGCTCGGAAGGTCTTCTTCGAGGCAGCGCTGGCTTCAGCATGCTTCATGGCGAGACCGGCGGCGGCGGCGGCGGCGGTAGCAGCAGCACGCTGACAGGCGGCGTGTTCGCAGACTTTGGCCGCAGTAGTGGAGCTGCGAAGCAGGACGTTGGCGGCGCGATGCATTCTGAAGGGCGCGGCGGCAACTCTGGAGGGCAAAGCGGGGACGGGACTGATTCTCTGTACATGAAAGGCTCCGAAGAGGATGGGAACTAAGCTGGTGGCTGTGGTGACTGTCTGTTTGACAGTTTTCTCATGTTGGTTGGGACTTGGGAGGGGGGGGGGGGATGATTAATAACTTTCTGAACAATGAATGACTGCGTTTTGTGTGGAATGGACCACTACTGAAGGCCTGTGTTTGTATATTTAGGAGGTTTCAGAATGTTAGATGTTTCTTTGGTGTTGGCTGTTGCAGTACTCTGGGGATTTTTGCTCATGTTATATTTTGGGAATTTTTGCATGCCTCTGTAAGGCTAAGGTCTTTGGTCGTGGGGAATCCTAATAGGCGTTCGATCGGACTTTTCGAGGTTACTGATTCATTGAGCCTTTCGCTCGAACGGTTATTCGGATGACCCTAGTAAGTCGGATGACGTTGGGATTAAGAATGTTAGATGTTTTTTTTTCCTTTAATTTCTATTTGCAAAGGGATTAAGAATAACCACTGTACTCAATCAATAGTTCAACACCCTGCACAACCTTCAGAACAAGCTGATGGGTCCCTTAGCTAACCAATAAATTTCACAAAGAACACAGCACAACACCATCAACAAGTAACATTAAACGTTTAGGGATTAGATTCAGTGGGAAGCATGACATGGTTAATTGAAACAAACTTTGATGTCACAGATTACATGACGAATCAAAAAGATCGATGCCATGGCGACCAAAGCACCGATCTGTTATCATCGCATCCATGGATTCTGTTGCCAAAATCTTGTCTTCTAAAAGTATCATTACAGATTCAGTTTACTAATATCTCAATGGCTACACACAACTCGCACTTGCCTAATATCCATAGTTGGCACCGTAACCAGACCCGTACCCCCCACCAGCGTGTGAAGCGGGACCGGCATTAGCTGGAGGAGATCCGTACACGGGGCCATGCGCCGCTGGGTACGAACCGTAGCCCTGATCAGAAGGGCCCATCTGGTGGTTCTGCACTGGAGCCGGCGATGGAGCCGGAGCTCCAGCTCCAGCAATGAAGTTCTGCAATGACGAACAATGAAGTCGGTCAGCAAGTGAGGAATGCAGCAGACTAGCAGAGAGTAGAGACAAAGGGAGAGAGAAAAAAAGGTTGCCTGTATCAATTGCTGAGCAGTCTGAACTTGCGAAGCACTCCCGTTGATCTCCACGGTCATCTCTCCGGGGGCACCCCTGCTTTCTTGTATGGTTATGGTCGCACCACTGCTCCGCCGGATGTAGCTGATGCTGGCACCAGCAGCCCCAATCACGGCATCGGCGTATGATAGCGGAATTTGCATGTGATGTGTCACCTGTTGGAGCTCTCAAGTGACAACAAGATTATTGCAGCACAGCCGATATTGATGAAGTTGTGCATGAAAAGAATTTGTTGGAAGGGAAGGAATAATAGAAATTGTTAAGAAAGTCTTCCTCCTATGGTTGCTTGTAGAGAAAATCAAAGATGCACTTCAAAATCATTACACCAAGAGAAAATGGACATTTGGGTAATTCAAACTTCACAAAAACATTTGGATGCAGAAACAATTAAGCACAAAAACCTAGTCACTGAATCAGCACCAGCAGTGAATAACCTTGGTACAATGGTTCTGCAAAAAAAAAAATCAATATATTGAACCTAAACAAATTAATTCTTGGTCAATCCAGGTCTTGGGTTGCTTCGGCATCCTCGTCATCGACGTCCATATCTATTAAAACAACCCAATATATTACGAACAAATATATAAAATATGAAAATATAGAAGACAATGATAATGACTTACCTTGCTCCTTTTTGTTCTTGAGATTTTCTGGACAATTACGCTTGTCATGGGTAACTAACCTCCCGCATAATGCGCATCTTCTTTTCTTTTTTTGTTGTGATAACTCGATGGAACTCTTGATTCTTTTTCCATTGTCTTCGGTCCTTTTTCTCCCTTTCGTCTGCGATATATTAGGATTCTGAAGGTGAAAATATGGATTGTTGGTTTGAACCACGATACTATCTAAAGGAGGAATAGTTGTCTCCCCGACATTGTGTTCAGGCTCAATCACTGAAATTCTTTTTAGAGCATCTGTAATAGCTTCCATGGCAATTTTGTAACCCTCTTCCGAATGATGTGCTACATATGCTAATTTAGTAGCTTCTTGACATATATGACTCATCCTCATTACTTTTGATTGCACTTGTCTTTCATCTAATTGGTTCACATCATCTACCTTGAACCTATTTGCACCTTTAGTCCATCTATTGCGAATAAAATGGGATGGAATGACATCAATATCATGGCGACTAAACACAACTAAGATATGTCTGCAAAGTATACCGATGAACTCAAAATGACGACATTCACATGTTCCTTCATAAGTTACTAAATCCAGTTTCACTTGAAAAGTCTCGGAAGGAGGAACCTTCGACGTCACTATATAAGTGTGAAACTCACCCTCCATGTCGCCTTCAACAACTTTGCAACATACAAGCTTATCGACTTCCTTCTTGAATTTGTCAAAAATGTTTCTAGTATATACTTGAGATGCATATCTCAAAATTAAGTGATTTTGATCGAATATTCGATATTTGTGCTCTGACTCATAGTCTTCTGATCGCTCCTTCCTTGCTATCTTCTTCAGTGCTTCTTCATATTTTACCACAAACTCAGAAAGAGAAGAATTCCACGAAACAAATCCATCAAAAAAAGCATTAGCACCTTCACTACGTCCTGTTGTATTCATCCCGGCAAAAAAGGTAGTGCGATTGTAGACCGGTATCCATGACTCACGGATCTCATAAAGATGTTTCAACCAATCATTGTCTGCCAGATTATATTCTGACATCAAAAAGTTCCATTGCTCTTCAAACCGTTCAACGTTGTACGTTCCCCAAATACACTGCTTGAGCAGTATTTTGAACTTTGATCCCTTAGAATACATATGTGCTAACTTCTCTCCAAATTTTTTTTTAATATGCCAAATGCATAGACGATGTCTTGTCATGGGAAGGACTTTCGATATAGCAGCTTTCATCGCCATGTCCTGATCCGTAATAATAGAAACCGGAGGAGATCCACCCATAGCCTGTAACCATGTCTGAAACAACCATACAAAAGTTATCTCTGTTTCATCCTGCAAGAGCGCACATCCAAACTGTATTGTTTGGAAGTGATGGTTTACACCAGTAAATGGTGCAAACGGCATGTCATACTTGTTTGTCCGATATGTAGTATCGAATGTGACAACATCACCAAAGTTTTTGTACGACATGCGTGAGGTTGCATCAACCCAAAAAAAATTAACAGCTCTTCCGTCTTGGTCACATTGTATTGCATAAAAGAACTGTGGGTTCTCTACCTACCTTTTTTGAAAGTAATCTAATACCGATTGAGCATCTCCCATACCCAGATTTCTGTGTCTCACCGATCTCAGGTAGTTCCAGCAATCTCTATCATTAAACCCCACGACATCGCCTGAGAGAACCGATGCAACCTTATTTATTTGAAGGTTTTCTCTGCTAAAAATATCCACCAATGATTTTGCAGCATCAGGCATTGTTCTGTTGCATTTCAAATGAACCCTCTTCCGTGGAGATACAAGGTTGTGATTGTGCTCGTCAGAAAACATTGTCACACTCCAATTATTGCTTTTTAGGTCTTTTATAATCCACATACGAGCATCGCATCCCCCTCTTGTTGTCGATGTACTTCTACATTTATTTGGTGGCTCTTTGGAAGCTTTCGGCTTATGTAACCCTTCCCGGGAGCATACAAATCTGTACCCTGTGATTCCATCTGAAGTCCGTCTAGTTTTCACTGATGAGCGAATACGAATAGCAAATCCTTTTTTTCTACCGTATTCTTCATAATAACTTCTTGCTTCCTCATGCGTTGCAAATTGCATCCCGACCATTGGTATGCCAATATCATCACCCTCGACTCTTTCCATAATTGAAAAGATAATTGTCTAATTGCCAATGTATTAAGAATAATGTTTATCCTGCATAAAAAATGATAAATAAACATAACTGAAAATTCAAATTCAATATTTTTCAAGCAAATCCAAATTCGAATGATGAGAGAAGTCATGGTTTCATTTTCCTCACTCCCATAATCAACATTTATTATCATCGTTAGACCCTCTACTTGTAAAGTATCACATGGATCCAATCTAAAATGAAAAACTCGGAGAAAATTGAATCCAAATTATAATGCTTCACACAAGCACAACGTTGGGATCGCCAACTGTATCCAAATTCTTCACACAAGCACAATGTCTACTATTACCAATCTAATTCAAATACTAGCTAGGTAGACCTTTTTCGACTCAAGTAATGATATTCGACAATCTAAAGGACAAACCAGACCCAAGAAGTGGTGGGGGTCCTAGGGGTCAGAGCTTGGTATGAATGCCGATGCACTAGCCCCTAGGCCTCGCCACCGCTTCTTGGGTATGGTTTGTCCTTTAGTTTGTCGATGGAGATTGTCCAAATAGCATAACAGTTTACCTTTCTCGACTCCCATCGTGAAGGATAACAAATAAAGTATGTTAAATAACGAAGACAAAAATCAAGCAAAACCAATTGCAAAAAAAAAAGAAGCAAGAATTAAAACCTTGCTACCCAAGCCCACACCCAGCAACTGCTTCGGGTCGTGGATGGCTGTGCCGTAGAGGAGGAAGACGGATTAAGGAGAGAGATAGAGAGAGAGCCGTACCGGCTGCCCCGTACGTACAGGAGGAAGAGGACGGGGCTGAATCGGAGGGCTGGTCGCCGGATTGCGGGCGGCTGCACCGTAGAGGACGATAGGGGTGGTTCAGGGCTGATCGGAGATGTGCTAGATCGCAGGTCTTTGGCCGGTTGTGCCGTAGAGGAGGACGGGGCTGGATCGGAGGGCTGGTCGCAGGCGAATGCGCCGTAGAGGATGATGGGGTTGCTGCGCCGTAGCGGAGAAGGAGGACGGGGCTGAATCGGCGGTGATCGGAGGTCTGGTCGCTGGATCGCAGCAGCCCTCGGATCGGAGGGCTGCTCACGGGCAGCTACGCGATGGGGTTGAATCGGTGGGCGACAGCTCCACGGGCGGCGGCTCCGTTGAGGCGAGCGAGAGAGACGACGGGGTGGCTGGATCGCGAGCGGCAGCTCCACGGGCGGTGGCTCCGTTGAGGCGAGATGGATCGCAGCAGGCCTCGGATCGGAGGGCAGCTCCACGGGCGGCGGCTCCGTTGAGGCGAGCGAGAGAGACGACGGGATCGCGAGCGGCAGCTCCGTTGAGGCGAGAGAGATCGAGCCGAGAGAGGAGAGAGAGAGGGAGAAAGAGAGAAGCCTCGAGAGAGAGAGAGAGGAGAGAACAGAGGTCACGGGATTTATATTTGGTTTTCTCCGATCCGTACCCGAGTAACCAGCAGCCCTCCGATCAACCTTGATCCAACGGCTCCCGTTTGATGTCACTGCTGGGTCATTCTTCTGCTGGGTCAGCCGATCCCGACCCTATATATATATATATATATATATATATATATATATATATATATATATATATATATATATATATATATATATATATATATATATATATATATATATATATATATATATATATATATATATATATATAGAGAGAGAGAGAGAGAGAGAGAGAGAGAGAGAGAGCCGATTCAGTGAGAAACTCCTTATTTGTGAAACCTTGTGCGAAACCCCCCTAGAAGTTTCAGAATTTGATGAAACTTGGTGGGCATACTACCTATGCCATGTTGATCATCCTCACAAAATTTCATCAAATTCTAAAACCTCTAGGGCATCAAATGTTAGAAAATTTGCCGACCGTTCATAAAAACCATTAACTTGATTATCAAATTTGATGCCCCTAGAAGTTTTAGAATTTGACGAAAATTTGTGAGGATGATCAACATGGCATAGGTAGTATGCCTACCAAGTTTCATCAAATTCTGAAACCTCTAGGGGGGTTTCGCAAATAAGGAGTTTCTCTCTCTCTCTCTCTCTCTCTCTATATATATATATATATATATATATATATATATATATATATATATATATATATATATATATATATATATATATATATATATATATATATATATATATATATATATATATATATATATATATATATATATATATATATATATATATATATATATATATATGGGTCAGGATCGGATGACCCATCAAAATTTTGATCCATTAATAACCCAGCACCCTTTGAGGCACCTAGAGGTTTTAGAATGGGCTGATTTTTTGTAGACATGTTGTCTATGATATGTTGATCATCCTCACAAAACATTAGCCCATTCTAAAACCTCTAGGTGCATCAAAGGGTGCTCTTCAAATCAACGGTTAAAATTGACAGTCAAAAACTGTTGATTTGAAGTGCGCATTTGATGCACCTAAAGGTTTTAGAATGGGCTGATTTTTTGTGAGGATGATCAACATACCATAGACAACATCCCTACAAAAAATCAGCTCATTCTATAACCTCTAAGTGCCTCAAAGGGTGCTGGGTTATTAATGTGTCAAAATTTGCTGGGTCATCCGATCCTGACCCTATATATATATATATATATATATATATATATATATATATATATATATATATATATATATATATATATATATATATATATATATATATATATATATATATATATATATATATATATATATATATATATATATATATATATATATATATATATAGGGGAGGGATACTCTTACAAGTCACCTCTTACAAGTGCCTCTTACTAATGATCTGGGCCGTCCGTTCCGATTATGATGGAGGGCCCGGATCATCATCCCCTCTCTCTCTCTCTCTCTCTCTCTCTCTCTCTCTCTCTCTCTCTCTCTCTCTCTCTCTCTCTCAAACACCCGAACCCCCCCTCCCCCGGCTCCGGCAACCCACCCTCCGGCAGCCCCGCGACACCCCCTCCCCCGGTTCCGGTGGCCCACCCTCCGGCAGCCCCCGCGATTCCCTCCGGTAGCCCCGCTACCCCCCCTCCGGCAGCCCCGACCCCTTCCCCTCCGGCTCCGGCTCCGTCTCCCTCTGGTAGCCCCGTCGCCCTGCGCCGGCAGCCCCGCTCCGGCCCGTCGCCCTGCTCCTGCCCGCCCCGTGCCGGCAGCCCCGCCCCGCTCCGGCCCGTCGCCCCGCGCCTGCCTGTCGCCCCGCGCCGGCCCGCCGCCCCGCTCCGGCCCGCCGGCCCGCGCCCCGCGCCGGAGCTGGTGGGGAGGGTCGGGGTCGGGGTCGGGGGGGGGGGGGGTCGGGGAGGGTCGGGGAGGGGGCTGGGTTTATACGAATTGAGAGAGAGAGAGAGAGAGAGAGAGAGAGAGAGAGATAGAGAAGGAGAGAGGTGGAATTGATCACAGCCATCCATTCCGAAATGGATGGCTGGGATCATTAGTAAGATTCCACTTGTAAGAGGTGACTTGTAAGAGTATATATATATATATATATATATATATATATATATATATATATATATATATATATATATATATATATATATATATATATATATGGGGACGGGGAGCTTGGACCTCAGGTGCAGTGTCAACGCTGCACCCGGCTCGGCATGGATGCCAGCTGTCGCAAAAAATCTGAAAATCGGATCGGATCGGACGGATTAAAGCCGCACAAAACCTCAGCCGCCCGATCTCCTCGATCCAACGGATCAGATTCCCCCGGACCGGATCGGGCAGCTGTTACTGTGGCGGCCACAGTAACAGCGGGAGTCCGGATGAACCCGATCCGTTGGATCGAAGAGATCGGGCGGTTGAAAAAAATTTCGCGGTTACTATAGCCGCTACAGTAACCGCGACAATGCTTTCAGTCGTTCGATCGCATAGATTCAATGGATCAGATTCATTTGGAATTCAGTTGGCTGTTCGGGTGAATCTGATCCGTTGGATCCATGCGATCGGACGGATGAAAGCATTATTGCGGTTACTGTAGCGGCTACAGTAACTGCAAAATTTTTTACAGTCGTCCGATCTCCTCGATCCAACGGATCGGATTCATCTGGACCACCGTTATCCCGCTGTTACTGTGGCCGCCACAGTAACAGCTGCCCGATCCGGTGCAGTGTTGCCGGACCTCAGGTGCAGCGTTGCCGGCTGGGCATGAAAGCCACGTGTCCCGCGGATCATCCAATAGGATTGGATTCCCCGATAAAAATCCCGCCCAAAACGTCAGCCGTCCGATCGCCTCGTTCCAAAGGATCGGATTCCCCCGGACTTCATCGCAACTGTTACTGTGGCAACCACAGTAACAACGCGTTTTTTGGTCCGGATGAATTCGAACCGTTGGATCCGATCGATCGGGCGGCTGAAAAACGATTCACAGTTACTGTAGCGGCTACAATAACCGCGATAATGCTTTCAGTCGTCCGATCGTTTGGATCACACAGATCAGATTCACCCAAACAACCAATTGAATCCCAAATGAATCCAATCCGTTGGATCCTGGCAATCGGACGGCTGAAAGCATTATCGCGGTTACTGTAGCGGCTACAGTAACCGTGAATTGTTTTTCAACCGCCCGATTGATCGGATCCAACGTTCGGATTCATCCGGACCAAAAAACGCGCTGTTATTGTGGCCGCCACAGTAACAGCTGTGAATGTGGTCCGGGGGAATCCGATCCGTTGGATCGAGGCGATTGGGCGGCTGACATTTTGGGCGAGATTTTTTTCGGGGAATCCGATCCTATTGGCTGATCCGCGGGACACGTGGCTTCCATGCTGAGCCGGGCGCAGCGTTGACACTGCACCTGAGGTCCAGGCTCCCCGTCCCCTATATATATATATATATATATATATATATATATATATATATATATATATATATATATATATATATATATATATATATATATATATATATATATATATATATATATATATATATATATATATATATATATATATATATATATATATATATGGGGACGGGGAGCCTGGACCTCAGGTGCAGCGTGAACGCTGCACCGGAGCCGCTCCCCGCGCGCCACGTGTCCAAGAAAATCAGCCACCCGCTTTTAAAACCGAGGGACAAACCGCAGCCGTCCGATCGAATCGATCGGACGGAAATCCGATCGCCCGCCTCTAAAAACGCGGCATCCAGCGCAGACCGTCCGATCTGTGCAGTGCCAGCCGTCTGATCTGTGCACCACACCCCCGTCCGGTGTTCAGTTGGCCCGGGTGATTCCCGTCCGTTCGATCGAGCGAATCGAACGGACGGAAATATTTTTCGCTGTTACTGTAGCGGCTACAGTAAGAGCGAAATACGTTTCCGTCCGTTCGATTCGCTCGATCGAACGGACGGGAATCACTCCGGCCAACTGAACACCGGACGGGGGGTGCGCTGCATGGATCAGACGGTGGCGAGCGGGGTGCAGTGCACTGATCGGACGGTCTGCGCTGGATGCCGCGTTTTTAGAGGCGGGCGGCCGGATTTCCATCCGATCGAATCGATCGGACGGCTGCGGTTTGTCCCTCGGTTTTAAAAGCGAGCGGCTGATTTTCTTGGACACGTGGCGCGCGGGGAGCGGCTCCGGTGCAGCGTTCACGCTGCACCTGAGGTCCAGGCTCCCCGTCCCCTATATATATATATATATATATAGGGTCAGGTTCAATAGACACTGTTTTTGCACTCAATTTTTTACACCGATTTTCAAACCATTAGATAAAGGTTTCAGAATTTCTTGATTTTTTGTGAGCATAATCATCTTGTCTTAGATAACACATATACAAAAAATCAGCACATTCTAAAGCCTCTAGACTTATTAAATGTGCCCTTCAAATTAACGATTAAAATGGACGGTTGATAAAGCCTTTTAGTTTTGATGTACTTGGAGGCTTTAGAATGTGCTGATTTTTTGTGGACGTGCTATCTAAGTCAAGGTGATTATGCTCACAAAAATCAAGAAATTCTGAAACCACTATCTAATTGATTTGAAAATCGGTGTAAAAATTTAAGTGCAAAAACAGTGTCCATTGAACCTGACCCATATATATATATATATATATATATATATATATATATATATATATATATATATATATATATATATATATATATATATATATATATATATATATATATATAGGGGCATGCGGTAAGTGCGGCACCGCACTACAACCGTCTGATGCATCGCTGCGTGCATGCGATGCACACAATGGGTGCATCAGACGGTTGCGGTGCGGTGTCGCACTTACCGCATGCCGCATTATAGCATGCCCATATATATATATATATATATATATATATATATATATATATATATATATATATATATATATATATATATATATATATATATATATATATATATATATATATATATGCTATAATGCGGTATGCGGTAAGTGCGGCACCTACCGCATGCCGTTTGATGCACCGCTGTGTGCATGCGATGCACGCAGCGCGTGCATCAGACGGCTGCGGTGCGGTGCCGCACGTACCGCATGTCGCAGCATAGCATGCCCCTATATATATATATATATATATATATATATATATATATATATATATATATATATATACTAGTAAAGCCCGTGCCTGTCGGCACGCAAAAGATTTTGAGGGCGTGATAAAATTTTGAGGGAAGAGGCAATATTTTAAAGGTGGCAATAATAATTTAAAAGTGATGATATTTTTGAGTGAGAGAATAATATTTCGAGGGTGATAACAATATTTTTTGAGCTATGAGCTACGGAATGAGAAAATAAGCTACGATCATTTTGACCACCCTAGAAGTTTTGTAATTTTGTAAAAATTAGTGGGTATGTTGTCTAGGGTATCATGATTATCTTCATCAATTTTCAAGGAATTCCAAAACTTCTAGGGTCATCAAACAATAGAACGATATTTTGAGGAAGGTGGTAATATTTTAAAAGTGACAATAAAAATTAAGAGCGATGATAATATTTTGACGGTGTGAACAATAATTCATATTGTTTTTTATTAAATCTATGTTCTATCACCCTCTCCATAACTAAATGGTGATCCATCGGAGGAGAAGGGGGGAGGGGGAGCCAATCAAACCCCCTCCCCCTAACTGCCCATCTTCTTGACATTGACATTTTGAGTGGATTAATATAACCCTCAAAACCCATATCTGTCGGCACTACAGCGACCACGGCCATGCCTCCAGTGAACTGTCTCCGCATTAGAGAGAGGGAGGGGTTGGCCATTTGGCGTAACGAATCAGAATCAAAACTTATATGGATGCATCAAAAGTAGTTCCTAAATCTCGGTTGATTTTGTTTCTTGTGAACATCTGGTGGTCTTGTTTTGATTGCACGAACAACTGAGCTTTGTTCTTGCATTATGCTTAACTATTGCCTAATTTTGTTATTGGATTTCTCTAATACTCCTTTGGCAATGGAATTAATCGAGTCAGCCCCTCGGCACTACGGTCTGATTCAGTCCCTTCCAAGCCAGATTTGAAAACCTATTCCATAATCTTTACTGTAATCTTTAATTTTATGTGGGTTGCTTTGTGGTAATCAAAATTGCAGCAGTATCAATCCTGGACCGGCACAATTTGTATTTTAAAGTGACGAAAACGTGTAGTTGGAATACGCGGTTGTTTGCTGCGTGGTCCAACAACAGCAGTTGCGGCCACATTGCATTCTAGCGTTCGAACTTCAGCGAACCAAACAGGCTGTTTAGTGGCAAGGTTTTCTACCGGCGGGTTATTAAAATTCAGGTCATTTCTCACTCCAATGGCGAGTTTCGATCCTTGGTCTAATCATGTTCTGGCACACTAAAATGTAATGATGTGGAGGATAAGGGCCAGCAAGTCATCTTTCTCTGATCCACCTCTCTCTCTCTCTTGCAATTTCTCTCTCCATCTTTCTCGAGCCACAACTTTCTCTCTCTCTCTTGCAATTTCTCTCTCCATCTTTCTCGAGCCACAACTTTCTCTCTCTCTCTCTCTCTTGCAATTTTTCTCTCCATCTTTCTCGAGCTACAACTTTCTCTCTCTCTCTAGGTTCAGGGCTTTATGGGAGATTGCAACGGGATTATGGTATCCCCAAAATGTAGCTAATATATTCAACATTGATCAAATTCAAATCCGAAAAAAATTTGATCCAGTTACTTTTCTAAAATCAGGTCAACACACACAACTTTGAGGTGTTACGTGGGGTGGGCCGACAACTTCATGACAGATAAGATAGTACCACCACCAGCAGCAGCAGCATACGGACATCTCCCTGACCCAAAGAATACATATACAAACAATATACATGGATTCAAAACAGAACCATATGGATCAGCAGATAACGATTTTGTTCCAACCTCCTTAATGAAGTTGGAGAATGTCTCTATCTCATTGGTCCATTTCGAGGGCTTTTGGTCATTCACTATAATGAATAGTATGAAATGGCACAAATACCCCTAAAATGGAGAGAGGGGAATGCTACAACCTCTTTAAAGAGGTTGGAACAAAATCGTTGTCGAATTAGCATGCTTCAAAATGAATACTAATATAAAGATAAGTGATATGAAGAGAAAAAAGATTGAAAACGAGGGGCTGCTCTAAATGAGAAATGAACATAGGTACAACTCTGATTACATTGGCATCAAACAAAACTATGATGTCATAAAATCAAAATCAAAAACCCTAAATCATAAGCACAACAACAATAATTCAAATATTAATGGCCTACATTTGTGGCTTAAGAATTGCATATGGATTTAGCCACACAATGTTAATGTTTTTCCTTTTATCCCTTGCTAATTAAAGATATGAAAAGTGAAGGAAAATCAGCCACACAATTTTTTGGACGGGTATTTAAGAGGATTTTTTTGGAATGGAATTCGAAGGGGAAATTTGTTAACATGGAAACGTATGAACTAAAAGCTTGGGCATTTAGTCGAATAGAGATGGGCAAGGAAATGTATGAACTGAATCAAATGCATGAGATGGGTAAGGAAACGCATGAAGCAAGGAAACATATGAACTGGAGATGGTTGGCCATTTAGTCGAACAGGAGATGGGCAAGGACACCTATGAACTGAATCAAATGTAGCGCAAAATTAAAACACAAATTTACATTGTTTAAGGGAAAAAAAACAGATGCATTTAGCCATGATTAAAAGGAAAAAACAGGAACACCCAATACCCCATGGTTGCAAATCTGCAACAACTCCAGCTGCCACATGAAACTGCAATCAACAGGAAAAAAATAAAAATCTTAGAACATGAGAGAGAGAAAGAGAGAGAGAGAGAGAGAGAGACTTGGTGCTGGCGGTAGCCGTCACTGGAGCCGACTAAAGAAAACTAACACAGAAGAGAGAAGGCTCTGTCTTACATTCCCAAAAGCTCACCAACAAAAGTATTTGAAATCTCCCTTACCTCACACCGTTTCCTCCTTCCCCCTTTCTCACCAAGAAAAAAAAACCAAGTCTTCAAATCTCAATCAATCCTCCTTCCCATTGCACCTCTCCATTGCTTCGGGCGCAAGGTCCGTGCGTCGGGCGTAGTTGGCAATTCCCAGGCCGGCCGGTGCAGAGGGATTCTCGCTGAAGAATCGTCCATCAGAGGTGGAGATCCGGGGGAGCCAGCTCGTCGCCTGAAAATAAAATACCAAAGCTTACACACACACACACACACACACACACACACACACACACACACACACACACAGAGAGAGAGAGAGAGAGAGAGAGAGAAGGGGGGTGGGGGTCGGCGAGGTGGCAGACAACGTCGGCGAGGAGGGAGCCGCATGATCTGGCCTCTCTCTCTCTCTCTCTCTCTCTGAATTGAGAAGGGGCGAGGATGGGTGAACTGCTCGAGAGGCCGAGGAGGAGATGTCGAGGTAGTCCACACCGGCATTGACGCAGGCGGCGATGATGGGACCGCCGTAGAGGTGGAAGGGCCCGACGCAGTTGAGGACGATGTGTGTCCGGCGGCAGAGGGTGAGGAGGGAGTCGGGGTCGAAGACGTCGACGCGGAAGATGGGGATGGGGAGAGGGGGGTGGGTGGCCAGGCGATCGGGCTGCGAGATTTGGGGAGGGAGGAGGCGATAGGGTAATCGGGGCGCTTAGGCCCTCGCCCTGTGTGGCTCCACCCCCAGCGATCCACGGCTGGAGAACGGGCGGCGAGCGGCAGCACCGGCGGCGAGCGATAGTCGTGCAACCTCCTGCTCCTCCTTTCGCCGGGATCGTCTCGCGTCCGAACCCGCTGCACTCCGCCTGGGGTCAGATTGGGGCGTCAGCCTCGACGGACAGATGGGCGGTGGCAGCGGCTTCGACGAATGGCCGGCCGGTCATAGCTCTGATCTTCGATCCGCCTTGCCCCAATCCGACAGGCATCACAGGCGAGCGGCAGCCCTCTTGCTCCTCCTCAAGGTCGCCAGAGGTGCTCGAGGTCAACATGAGAGCAGGAGGGGGTAGGTGCAGGGGTCCGATGGTCGTAGAAGGAGAGAAAGAGAGAGAATCAGAGAGAAAAAGAGATCTCGTGCGGGGTGGGGGGTGGGGGCTTCACTGACGGGAGAGATAGAGAGAGAGAGAGAGAGAGAGAGAGAGAGAGAGGCGAGGTGGGGGGGGTGGTTTGGCGTAACGGACGGGGAAAGAGAGAGAGAGCGGTGTGTGTGGCAAAATGAACTTTTTTTTTGGTGGCAAAATGAACTTTTTTTTTTTGGTGGCAAAATGAGAGAAAATAGTTTGAACGAAACCTTAGTTCTTTAGGTTAAAATATGGTTTAGAAGGTAATAATGGATTTCGGACTATATGAATTTTTTTGGTTGAATATAAAAAAATAGCAGTTTTATATTATGGGTTTATTTTAGTCATAAGTGCACAATTTTAATTAAAGTCTCCAAAGAAAGATTTGCTGGAATTTTTCTATCGACTATGAATCCAACCCTCCAAGAGGAGTGCATTTTTGCTACCGGCTCCATTTGCTGCATTTGCTTCAGGTCCAATCGTAGTGTGCCGTGTCGTCCATTTAAAGGGCTGCCCCTTGAAGGGTCTATTTTTTTCTTGAGTAAATTAGCTTGGACATTGATTTAACTGGGTAATCTAACTTTGGTCCATGCATGTTCTTTGTCCATGCACGTTTTTTCCCCTAGTTTGGCATCATATTAGATTCCCTACAAAATTGGTCAGACATTGATTGCCTACAACGGACAAAGCATTACTTGCCGAGATCTATTTGATCATTTGAAAGATGGATTTAACTAACCAAAAAGAACATGAGACATTTAATTTTTCGAGACATCATTCTCATTGCCCATGAATATCTCAAGTAAATGAATTTATCAACCTATTTATGTTTCGCCTAAAGAACAGACCCTTAGATGGATGACATGGCACACTACGACTGGGCCGAAAGCAAACACAGCAAATGGAGCTGGCAACAAAAATTCACTCCTCCAAGAGTATCGCCAAGGGGTTCCTAGAGCCACTCCATATTCTAGGGAGCCATATGGGCTTTTCAACGAAATAGGAAACCAATTTTTGGAACCATCTCCAAGGGACTCAAGCCACTACCTACTCTCTTATATATATTTTTACAACTTTCAAGAATTTTAGTAGTTATTATTAACTTTTAGAATTTTTAAAAGACCACGGTGTACTATGCAGCGTTTGCAGGGTAATTGGTGGCGTGTGGGGATCAGAGGTAGGGAGGGGAAGCCGCTCGTCACATTTGATGAGCGGGCTAGCGAAGAGTTGTAGTAGGAAGCCGTGTAGAAGTTGGTTGGACTTTGGAGATTGTGTTTCATCCTCTCGCTTGCAACTTCCAGCGAAAAAGCGTTCGTAACATCGAACCGCCACCCTGAAACCGCACCACATTGCGACAGTGAACCGTTATGTAAAATCGAAACCGCACCATGCGGTGCGGTGTGGTGCGGAGTACCGCGTTTATCATTATAATGACATAAACGATACAGTTTTATACAATTTTGGTCAAAAGTGACACCTCACCGCTAAATCGAAACCAAAAACCGAAGCCGTACCGTGACTGTTTTATATTTCAGCAAACCAAAACCGCGTCATGAGGTGCGGTTTACCGTGATTTTCGGTTTTAAAACGCACTGCTACCATCCCTAATGTGAGGGGCTATACCTACCCACACCCATTCGGGTTTCTGGTATGTATTGAATATAGTTTTATCTTTTTTTTTTTTTAATACTACAAGTTATCCACATATTCAATTGCTTGATGGAAAAATCAATGTGATACAATGCATTGATTACCAGCCCTCATGATTTTCTGTCGTGTTTGTTTTATTTGGGTATCGGGTCAGGGTGGAATTTGGGTAGGTTACTATGGGCACCGAAATTAGCCCACGGGTCGAACCCGACTCGCACACGTAAAATATGCCCGCACACAACGGCCCGCATGCGAAACCTGGCCCGCACACAACGGCCCGCATGCGAAACCTGGCACGTACACAACGACCCGCATGCGAACTCGGCCCACACACAACGGCCTGCATGCAAACTCAATTCGCGCGCCATGGCCCGACTCAAAGCAAACGGGTCCCACCGGATCCGCTACCCGAACCCAAAAGGGGGGCCCACCGGCCCCCCTTCATGGAAAACCGTGCCCCCCTCCCTATGGGGAGGTGTGGCCAGCCATAAGGGGAAGAAAAGAAAAAGAAAATAAAAAGAAAATAAAAGAAAAGGAAAAAAAATCCTAACCGCCTCGATGCGGGGGGAGGTGGCGTGGACGTCTACACAACCGTAGATCCACGACGATCCCTCGATCCGACGGACAAGATAACGTCGTGTCGCCATGCGATCCGAAAGTGCAAAGATAACAACTCAATCTTTAAAGATCAAGTCACATCTTGCCCATAACCACCCCAACTAAAAAAGGAGGGGATCGAGTTTGTTTCCCCAAATAAGGGAACAATATCTTGATGGTTATGGAGGGGGATATTGGATGAAACAAAAAGATTTCAGCCATATTTCTCCCAACCGCCCCCCTTTGCCTATAAATAGAAGGGGTGGGGGAAGGCATCAAGGGTCCGAAGGCTGAAGACGAAAGAGCTCTGCAAGAGAAGCTCCAACGCTTGAAGACCGAAGGCTTCATGAGGCACGACAAGCATGTCCTATGGGAATACTTGGCTCTTCAAGTCCTCATCAACTTGAAGACCTTGCACTCGAAGATCAAAGCTTCGACTTCCTGCACGAAGAAGAAAGCTTGGAGAAGAAGACCCGGAGTCGTCGTCACCCCGACTTCTCCAACGATCTTCATCAACTCCGAAGACGCCATAAGCAAAGGCCGGAGAAGAAGATCGAAGCCGACAACACCCGTCGTCTTCAACAAAGGCGTCGACTCCTCGCACGAAGAAGAAAGCTTGGAGAAGAAGGTCTGAAGCCGGTGCTACCCCTGCCGTCTTTGTCAACAAAAGCCGACGCTACAACCGTCGTGCGGAGACCGGTGCTACCCCCGCCGTTTTCACTAACAAAGCCGATGCTACAACCGTCGTGCGGAGATCGGTGCTACCCCCGCCGTCTTCACCAACAAAAGCCGACGCTACAACCGTCGTGCGGAGACCGGTGCTACCCCCGCCGTCTTCACCAACAAAGCCGACGCTACAACCGTCGTGTGGAGATCGGTGCTACCCCCGCCGTCTTCACCAACAAAAGCCGACGCTACAACCGTCGCACGGAGATCGGTGCTACCCCCGCCGAAAAGCCAAGTCGACGCCACAACCGTCGAGGAAGCCAGAAGAATAAAGAAGTCCTGAAGAAGTAGCCGTCGCCGTTCGAGAAGAAGATCGAGTCAAAGCTAAAGCCAAAGCCAACGCAAGAAGCCAAAGCAAACGCATCGGTAAAGCCCGCGCCAAAGCAACGCACGTGCCAAAGCCAAGCAACTACGACGGTCACGAGCAAAGCACCGCACGTTCTAGCCAATACAACGCGAAGTCCGGAAGAACTAAAACATCGCAAGCCTCTATCCGCCTACGTTAAAGCGCAAGCGCCAAAGCAAAGCAAACGCCAGAGCCACGCCGAAGCCGAAAGCTAAAGCCAAAGTCGACGCCAAAAACACGATCGACGCCGCGAACCGACAGTCAAGGACGCCAAGGTCTAGCAAGGATTGAGGGAGACATGAAGACCGAGGAAAGAAGCCCCAAAACCTCCCTAGCCAAGAAAGCGCGAAGCACGGATGGGACAAAAACAACGGCGGATACTCCTTAGCCTCTCAAAAACCCTCACCCTGTAAAGACCTCTGCCCTGGGCAACCCCTTCAGAGCTCTTGCACGAATACCACGTGGAGACACGGATCAAAGGGACCCTCCAGAGGATCTCTCCCACAATCTCCTGATCAAATATTCGCCACACCCGAGCACCCGGGTCCCGGCCACTCTGTAATCTCGTGTGATTCGCAATAAAGACAACCCGTATCTTTTTCTGCGCACACAGTTACAATAATTTTAGTCCGACGAATTATCGGGTCCATGGGGTGGCTTTCACAAATAATTCGTCCTTTAGAAAAAAAATATTTAAAAGATAAATTATTTGTAATATACTTACATTTATCATTATTTTTCTAGTGTTACCCTACGTTCACCTCAAAATTCTCATTATCTTTCGGGCCTATGAAGGATCAGCTACAGCTTATATGTTTGATCTACTCTGTATTCTAAAGTTAATTTAATATACTGGTAGGGGTCTAGCCATCGATATCTGTCCCCACCCGTTTGATCACTTTGCCCTTATGATGGGAGTCCCCTGGGGTTCTCCCGGTGGCATGTAGATCTCGATAATCCGAAACCGTCCTTAGGGACAGAAACAACGGGTGTCGATGCCCAGACCCCGAACCACGGCGGTATTGTGGTCCGGAGAGACTTACGTTAAGGGCTATATAACTACGTGTTACCAACGGGTTCTTTGTTTTTTTTATGAGAATCCCTCGGAGAGAGCTGGTTTAGGCATTGACCCTAACTTGTGAATTAAAAGAACGAATCAAAAAGGCCAATCGATCAATCGGCTACATCGAAAAGCTAGAAAAAAGGCAAAAAAAAATCTTAAAATGCCACAATCCCTCCCGGCCTAGCAAGCGGGAGCCATTTTACCAACGAGCTCTTAGAAGTTCCCTGTTCGACTCTCGGCATGGACACCATGGAGCGAACTTTCCCTCTAGACCGTTATGCTTTGTTTATGTGTGTAAATCCCGGCCGTTGATATCATATTCACGGGATTATGAAATTGATAAATAGCAGTTGCTGCCTCTCCTGTTTGGATCTTCGAATCTCTTTGAGCCTTTGCTTTAGCGCCTTGTCCTCCGACGGTCCGGCCTTTCGGCCGGTCCATAAAGAATAAAGATCATGCAGAGCACCATGCAGTGATGCAGACCAGTTCCTCAATCTTCTCCCTGAATTCTATAGTCCTTTCACTTCCTCCCCTGCTCCCAAAGATTACCCATCGGGAATCCACTTCTTCTATTTTTTTTATTTTCCCTTTTGACTAGTAATAGTCGGAAACCCTTGCTTGGTTCCGAGAGGTGTGAAGGGCTGGAGGAATTAATACCCCTCCGGCCAACAGCATTTCTTTTCTTTCTTTCTTGCTTCTCCAAATCTTTAAAAGCTTATGCCACACAACCAATGTCCATTTTTAAGTAGATCCCACAACTCTTTGTAGGTATTATGATTCCAACAAGGGCCTTGGGAAAAAGAGTAATACTATTCAGCCCGAAGGTTTGACCCAAATTCGGCGGCCCTAAGGATGTGGCAGCATGCAACTGGTGGCTGAAACCCACTAGCGATTTTAAAATCTTTAACAACACCAATTGCACGTTGCCACATCCTTTGGGCCGCCGAATTCGGGACAAACCTTCGGGCTGAATAGTATTACTCTGGGAAAAAACGGGTGATTTTACCTACCCCCCTCGCGTCTCTCTTCCCACCCTAGTACCTTCCTCGCCCATAGGTCCTAGCTGATAGCCGCCGCAATCACTTCCTCCTCCTCCATCCTCCTCCTTCACCGTTCCCATTCGCTCTAGCAGACCGCCGCCATGGCCTCCTCCATCCTCGTCTACTTACTCCCTCCTCTTCCTCCTAAATTATACTCTCCTCCATCGTCGTCCCAACAGATCCTTGTCGTCGTCCCCTGACGTTGTCGTCCTCGTCCTCCTCCTCTTTGCCACCCATCATCCCTCATAGAACATGAGGTGGTAGCAGAGAGGAGGAAGATAGAGGAGGCCAATGGTGGCGGGTTGCTAGGATAGCTGGGAACGGCTAACAGGGAAGAGAGAGGAGGTGAAAGACGGCGGGGTATTTTAGGAAAAATAAAATTTAGGGTTATTTAGACATTGCCCCCAATTTGTATTTTTTATTAGACTCTGACCCCCAAACTTTTCATAATTAGACTGTGGCCCCCAATTTTATGGATTCCGTGCGCGTGCCGTGGTTGACCAAAGTTTGCTCATGTTGACCCCTCTATGCATTACCACATTGACAATACTACCCCTTTACATTTCGACTTTGCCCCTTTAGTTGATACCAGCTTGTAGCTATACAACGGCTATAAATGGGGGCCAAAGTCACAAGGGGTTGTATTGTCAATATGGGAATGCACAGAGGGCCAGTGTGAGGAAAACGTTGGCCAACCACGGTAAACACATGGAATCTGTCAAATTGGGAGGGGGGGGGGGGGGTATAGTCTAAATATAAAAAGTTTGGCGGTCAAAGTCTAATTAAGGGTATCAGTTGGGGGGCAAGGTCTAAATAACCCTAAAATTTATTGTGAATGACTTAAAATAGTCGCCCCGAACTACAGAATCACCGTGGTTCAGGGTCTATCCAACGACACATGTCCCCACCCGTTTGATCACCAGGCCCTTATGATGGGATCCCCCTGGGGTTCTCTCGGTGGCATGTAGATCTCAACAATCTGGAACCGTCCCTTTAGATCGAACTAATAGGTGTCGATGGCCGAACCCCGAACCATGATGATACCGTGGCTCGGGGTGACTAAGTTAAGGGATTTAAATTTATTGGGGTGGGATGAATGAAGTGTGGTGTGCGGGTATAATTTGCTAAAAAAAAAAAAGGATTATGTTGTTGATGAAGATTTGCACGAACCCTGAAGCAAATTATTATATAAAGAATACTTTCAATGTGTCGAGTGGTTGGTCCCACATCGGTAATAGAAGCGGAGATCATTGTCCTCATATACTTGTTGTGCTCTCCTCTCTCTAAAATAGGTCAGTTGTTTGGAACACTCCGGATGTTTTCACATGGTATCAGAGCTCGGCTCGTTTCGGGAGCGTCCTAGTATGATCCTGTAAAGTCATCCATTTGACACATATATGTATCATCTCATGATGTAGTTGACCTTATCAATTGGAGTGACCATTTATGAAAGCCAACATAAGTGAAGAGGAGTTCTTATATCATTTGGACTCCTCTCATAATCTGCTACATGAATAAGGATCCCAAAATAGTAGGATCCCTCCTACATATGAGCCTCTATATTTTAGCTACACGTATACGTGTATTAAAGTCAACCATTTGATACAAAGATATACCTCCTCTCTATGATGTAGTCGGCTTTATCAACTAGAGTAGGCCCCTATGTGCAGACTAATATGAGTGGAGAGGAGTCATTGTGACACTTGAACTCCTCTCATAATCGACTATATAAATAAGGATCCCATAATAGTGGGACCCTTTATGTCTATGGGGCTTTTTATATTTTATCCACGCACATTCAGATATTAAAATCATTCATTTGACACATAGATGTACCCCTCCCATGATGTAGTCCACTTTATCAATATAAGGGGGCCCTCATTTGTAGGCCAACAAAAGTAAAATAGAGTCATTGTATCACTTGAACTCCTTTCATAATCTGCTACATGAATAAGAATCCTATAATAGTGTGATTTCCAAATGTTATGAGATTCTTTATATTTTGGCCAAACGCATATCGCTGTTAAAGTCACTCCTTTAACATATAGATGTACCCCTTATATGCAAATCGAGCACTCCTTCCTAAAGCACCCTCCAAGAGCCTCATCATGTGCCACCCTATTTTTGGAATCGCTACAAGACTCGTTACATTTGGTGAGCCAAAATAACTACCTATTTTCTCAGGATCCCAACACGATTACTATAAATAAATAATATACAAATCCAACACTACTCCCCAAAACACCCTCCAAGAGCCTCGTCATGTGCCTCTCTAATTTTAGGATCGCTACCAAACTCCCTACATTTGGAAAGCAAAAATCACTCCTTATTTTCTCAAGACCCCCATCCAACAACCATAAGTAAATTATATACAAATTAAACACTCCTCTCCAAAGTATCATTTCGAAAGTCTCGTCATGTGCCTCTCTATTTTTTGGATCGCTACGAGACTCCCTATATTTGGTGAGACAAAATCACTTCCTATTTTCTCAAGATCCCCACCCGACACACCATAAGTAAATTATATACAAATCGAGTATTCCTTTCTAAAACGCCCTCCAAGAGCCTTGCCATGTGCCTCCCTATTTTTGGGATCACTACCATACTTCCTATATTTAGGGAGCCAAAATCGCTTTCTATTTTATCAGGATCCCAATCGACAACTATAAGTAAATTATATATAAATCGAGTGCTCCTTCCCAAAACATCATCCAAAAATCTCACCATGTGCCTCCCTATTTTTAAGATCACTAACAGACTAGCAACATTTGGGGAGCCACTCGCTCTCTATTTTCTCAAGACCCTTACCCGACAACGATAAGTAAATTTTATACAAATTGAGCACTGCTACCCAAAACACTCTCCAAGAGCCTCGTAGATGCCGCCCTATTTTTGGGATATCTACCAAACTCTATACATTTCGGAGCCAAAATCGTTTTCTATTTTCTCAGGACCCCACCCGAGAACTATAAGTAAATTATATACAAATCGAGCACTCTTTTACAAAACACCCTTCAAGAGCCTCGCCATGTACCTTCTTATTTTTGGGATTACTATCAGAATCCCTATATTTGGAGAGCCAAAATCACTCCATATATTCTTACGACCCCACTCGATAACCATAAGTAAATTATATACAAATCGAGCACTCCTTCCCAAAACACCCTCCAAGAGACTTGTCATGTGCCTTATTATTTTAAGTATTGCTACCAGACTTTGAACATTTGGAGAGTCAAAACCGCTCCATATTTTCTCAGGATCCCACCCAACAACCATAGATAAATTATATACAAATCGATTACTTCTCCCCAAAACACCCTTTTATATCCTCGCTATGTGCCACTCTATTTTTCAGATCGCTACCATACTTCTGATATTTGGGGTGCCAAAAGTGCTCCCTATTTTCTCAGGATCCCCACTCAACAACTGTAAGTAAATTTTATACAAATATATCATTCCTTCCAAAAATACCCTCCAAGAGGATTACCATGTGCCTCCCTATTTTTGGGATCGCTACCAAACGTCTAACATTTGGGAAGCCAAAATCGCTACATATTTTCTCATGATCCCCACTGATAACCATAAATAAATTATATAATAATCGAGTACTACTCTCCAAAACAGCCACCACAAACATCGCTGTATGCGTTCCTATTTTTGGGATCGCTACTAGAATCCTTATATTTGGGGAGCCAAAATCGCTTCCTATTTTCTCCAAACCTACACCCAACAACCATAAGTTATTTATACACAAATCGATCACAACTTCCCAAAACAGCCTCCAAGACCCTTGCCATGCGCCTCCCTATTTTTTGGATAGCTACCATATCTTCTACATTTGGGGAGTCAAAATCGCTTTTTATTTTCTAAAAACCCCTACTCGATAACCATAATTAAATTTTATAAAAATCAGCACACCTTACCAAAACACCCTCCAAGAGCCTCTCTATGTTCTTCCCTATTTTTTGAATCACTACCAAACTCTCTACATTTTGGGAGCTAAAATTGTACCTTATTTTTTAAGGACCCTCACCCGATAACAATAAGTAAATTATATTCAAATCAACCACTTTTTTCCAAAATACCCTCCAAGAACCTCACCATATGCTGTCCAATTTTTGGGATCACTACCAGACTCCCTATATTTCTGATACCAAAATTACTCCCTATTTTCGCAGAAACCCCACCTAACAACCTTATGTAAATTATATACAAATCGAGCACTCCTTTCGAAAATACCCTCCAAAAACAACACCAACTTTCGCCCTATTTTTAGGATCTTTACCCGATAACCATAAGTAAACTATATATAAATCGGTCACTTCCTTCTAGAACACCCTCCAAAAGACTCGCCATGTGTCTCCCTATTTTTTGGATGTCCCAAGGCTACCTTCTAATAGCCTTGTCATGTGCCTTCATATTTTTCAAATCGCTACCAGACTTCCTAAATTTGGGATGCCAAAATCGCTCCATATTTTTTCAGGACCCCAACCCGATAACCATAAATAAATTATAAACAAATTAAGAACTCTTTACCAAAACACTATCAAAGTGTCTCGCTATGTGCCTCCCTATTTTTGAGATCGCTACCATACTCTTCATATTAGGAGATCCATAATCGCCGTGTATTTTCTCATGACCCTCACCTGATAACCATAAAAAAATAATATAAAAATTAAGCAGTACTCCCCAAAATACCCACAAAAAGTCACTCTATAGGCAACCCTAATTTTGGGATCACTATCAAACTCCCTATATTTGAGGAGCTAAAATTGTTTCATATTTTCTCAGGATCCCCACCCAACAACTATAGGTATATTATATACAAATTTAATATTCTCCCCAAAATACCCATTAAAAGCCTCGTCATGTACCTTTTTATTTTATGTTTCGCTAACACTCCTTATATTAGGGGAGCCAAAATTGTTAACTATTTTCTCAGGATAACCACCCGACAACCTTAAGTAAATTTTATAACAAATGAGTATTCTTACCCAAAATACCTTCCAAGATCCTCATATTGTGACTCCTTATTTTGGATCACTACCAGACTTTCTATATTTAGGGATCTAAAATCGCATCTTATTTTTTATGGACCCCAACCTGAAAAATATAATTAAATTATATACAAATCGAGCACTACTCCCCAAACTACCCACCAAGTGCCGAGTATGCCCCCTATTTTGGGATCACTACCAGACTCTCTATATTTGGGGAGCAAAAATAGCTACCTATTTTTCCAGGATTCTAACTCGACAACCATAAGTAAATTATATACAAATTGAGTACTCCTCTCTAAAAAACTTTCCAAACTATGTGCCTGATTTTTTTAGGGATCGATATTAAACTCCCTATATTTAGAGAAACAAAATTGCTCCTTATTTTCTAAGGATCCTACATGATAACTATAAATAAATTATATATAAATCAAGCACTCCTCCCCTAAACACTCTCCAATAGTCTCATTATGTGCCTCTTTATTTTCTGACTACTATCAGACTCCTTACATTTTGGGTGTCAAAATTACTCCCTATTTTCAAGACCCTCACCCGACAATTGTAAGTAAATTATATCCAAATTGAGCACTCCCTTCCAAAATACCCTCCATGAGTCTCGCCATGTGCCTCCCTATTTTTAGGATCATTACTAGACTCTCTATATTTTGGGTGCCATAATCGTTATATATTTGCTCACATCCCCACTAAATAACCATAAATAAATTATATAAAAATCAAGCACTACTACTGAAAATATCATCCAAGAGGTTCGATATGGGTGTCCTTATTTTTTGGATTACTACCAGACTCCTTAGATTTTGAAAGACAAAATCATTTCCTATTTTCTCAGGACCCCCACCCGAATATAATAAATAAATTATATATAAATCGAGCACTCATCCCAAAAACTCTCTTTAAGAATCTTGTCATGCGCGTGCTTCACTATTTTTTTGGATCAGTATCAGACTCCCTATAATTGGGAAGCCAAAATCAATCCTCATTTTTAAAAAAACTATATAAAAATTAAGAACTCGTACACATAACAAACTCCAAGAGCCTCCCCATTTACCTCTCTATTTTTGGGATCACTAACAAACTCTCTATATTTTGGAAGCCAAAATCGTTCTTTGCTTTCTCGGAACCTCTACCCGATAACCATAAGTAAATTATATAAAAATCGAGCACTCCTTATCAAAATACCCTCCAAGTATTTCATTATATACCTTCTTATTTTTTGAATCGCTACCAGACTCCCTATATTTAGGGAGCCAAAATCGCTCCTTATTTTTTAAGGACCCCAGCCCGACAACTATATGTAGATTATTAAAAAAAAATTAAGCACTACTACCCAAAATGCCCTTTAAAAGCCTCGTGATGTGCTTCCTTATCTTTAGGATCGCAACCAGACTCCTATATTTGGGAAGCCATAATCGCTCTTAATTTTCTCACAACCCCACCCAATAACCATAAATAAATTACATAAAAATCAAGCACTACCCCCCAAAATATCCTCCAAGAGTCTAACTATGGGCGTCCCTATTTTTGGGATCACTGCCAGACTCCCTATATTTGGAAAGCCAAAATTGCTCCCTATTTTCTCAGGACCCCCACCCAATAACCATAAGTAAATTATATATAAATCTTACACTCCTTCCCAAAACATCCTTTAAGAGCCTTGCCATGTGCCTCTATATTTTTAGGATTGCTACCATACTATCTATATTTGGGGAGATAAAATCGCTCCCTATTTTCTCAGAGCCCCCACGTAATAGTCATTAGTAAATTATATACAAATTGAGCACTCCTACCAAAATTACCCTCCAAGAGCATCCCAATGTGCCATCCTATTTTTAGGATTACTACCAAACTCCCTATATTTTAAGAACCAAATATGCTCCCTATTTTCTCAGGACCCCCACCCGATGACCATAAGTAAATTATATACAAATCAATCATCCTTTCCAAAATACCCTCTAAGAGATTCGCTATTTGCCTTCCTATCCTTGGGATCACTACCAAACTCGTTGGGGAGCCATAATCGCTCCCTGTTTTCTCATTACCCCACCCAATAATCATAAATAAATTATATAAAAATTGAGCACTATATATTTTCTAAAATACCCTCCAATTAATAAACTCACTATGGGCAACCCAATTTTTAGGAATGCTATCAGACTCCCTGTATTTGGGAAGCCAAAATCATTTTTTATTTTTTTAGGACCCCCACCCGACAACCATAAGTAAATTATATACAAATCGAGCACTCCTCCCCAAAACTTCCTTCGATAGTCTCACCATGCACCTTCCTAATTTTAAGATCGATACTAAACTTCCTATATTTGAAGAGCTAAAATCACTCCTTATTTTCTAAGGACCCCACCCAACAATGATAAGTAAATTATAAAAAAATAGAATACTCCTTCCCGAAATACCGTCCAAGACCCTCGCCATCTGTATCCCTATTTTTTAGAATCAGTACCAAAATCCCTACATGTAGGAAGTGAAAATTACTTCCTATTTACTTAAGACCCCCACCTGACAACCATAATTAAATTATAAACAAATCCAACACACCTTTCCAAAACACCCTCCAGGAGCCTCACCTTGTGTCTTTATTATTTTTGGAGTCGCTACTAGACTCTCTACATTTGGAGTGCCAAAATCACTTTTTATTTTCTCAGGACCCCAACACGACAACCATAAGTAAATTATATAGAAATCGAATAGTTATTCTCAAAATATTCTCCAAGAGACTCGTCATGCACCTTATTATTTTAGGGATCGCTACCAGACTCCATAAATTAAAAAAACCAAAATTTCTCCCTATTTTTTTAAGACCCTACTTGACAACCATAAGTTAATTATATACAAATCAAGCAGTCCTCCCCAAAATACCCTCCATAGCTTTACCTTGTGCCTTTTTATTTTTTGTGATCTCTACCAGGCTACCTGCATTTAGGGTGCCAAAATTGCTCCTTATTTTTTTAGGACCCCGACCCGATAATCATAAGTAAATTATATACAAATCGAGTACTCCTTTCCAAAATACTTTCTCGGAGCCTCACCATGTGCCTCCCTATCTTTAGGATCACTACTAGACTCCCTATATTTGGAGAGCCATAATCACTCTCTATTTTCTTATAACCCCACTAAATAAACATAAATAAATTATATAAAAGTCAAGCACTATTTATCATAAAAAGCCTCTAAAAACCTCGCTATGGGTATCCCAATTTTTAGGATTAGTACCAAACTCTTTATATTTGGGGAACCAAAATTGCTCCCTAGTTTATCAAGACCCCCACCCGAAAACTATAAGGAAATTCTATACAGATCGAGCACTCCTTCCCAAAACTCCCTCCAAAAGTTTTGTGATGTGCCTCCCTATTATTTGGATCACTACAAGACTCTCTATATTTGGGAAGCCAAAATCGCTCCTTATTTTCTAAAGACCCCTACCCAACAACCATATGTATATTATATAAAAATCAAGCACGCCTTCCCAAAACATACTCCAAAAGTCTCATTGTATACCTTTTTATTTTTGGGATTGCTACCAAACTCCCTAAATTTGGGAAGCAAAAATTGCTTCCTAAATTTTCAGGACCTTCACCCGGCAACTATAAGTAATTATAACTAAAAAAACCACTCCTCAAACACCCTCCAAGAGCCTTGCTATGTGTCTCCCTATTTTTGGGATCGCTACTAGACTCTCTATATTTTGGGATCCAAAATCGTATTATATTTTCTCAGAACTCCCTACACAACAATCATAAGTAAATTATATACAAATCGAGCACTCCTTCCAAAAAAATCCTACAAGAGCATCGCCATGTGCCTCCTTATTTTTGCGATCGCTACTAGTCTCCCTATATTTAGGGAGCCATAATCGCTCTCTAATTTCTTAGGACCCCTCCCGACAACTATAAGTAAATTATATACAATCAAACACTCCTTCATAAAACACCCTCCAAAAGTCTCACCATATGCCTCCCTATTTTTAGGATCGCTAGCAGACTCCCTTTATTTTAGAAGTCAAAATCGCTCCCTATTTTCTTAACACCCCCACCCGACAACCATAAGTAAATTATATACAAATTGACCACTTCTCCCAAAAACATTCTCCAAGGGACTTCTTCTAAAAACACTCTCAAAGGGACCTTATGCCTACCTATTTTTTTGATCACTACCAAACTCCCAACATTGAGAGGGCTAAAATCACTCCCTATTTTCTCACGATCCCTACCGGACAACCATAAATATATATTATAAAAATCAAGCACTACTCTATAAAAACACACCAAGAGCCTCGTTATATGTGTACCTATTTTTAGGATTGCTACCAGACTCTTTATATTTAGGGAGCCAAAAATACTTTCTATTTTCTCAAGACCCCCACTCAACAACTAAAGTAAATTATCTTCAAATTAAATACTCCTTTCCAAAACACCCTCTAAGATCCTCTCTAAACACCTCCCAATTTTTGGGATCGCTACTATAATCCCTATATTTGGGGAGCCAAAATCGCTCCTAAATTTCTAAGGACCCCACGCCTGACAACTATAAATAAATTATAAAAAATCAAGCACCCCTCTTAGAAACATACTTAAGGATCTTCATCATGTGCCTCCCTATTTTTGAGATCGCTACCAGACACCTTGTATTTTGGGAGCAAAAATTGCTCCCTATTTTCTCCGGATCACCACCCGACAACCATAAATGAATTATATACAAATCAAGTATTTCTCCCAAAAAGTACTACCAAGAGCCTCATCATGTGCCTCCTTATTTTTAAAATCGATACCGACTCCCTATATTTGGGGTGCCAAAATTACTTCATATTTTCTCATGACCCCATCTGACAACCATAAATAAATCTATATATATACTAAAATAGAAGCCTCTCTACCATGTTGTGACACATGGACGTCTTTTAAAGAGCTAGAATTTTCTTTCGTGTGTGAATGTGGCTCTTTTTTAAATCCATTTAAAAATCTACCATAAAAATGATAAAATTTTTATTCAATGGCATTTAATGGTCATTTGATGTTAATCTCTCTTTCTCTCTCTCTCTCTCTCTCTCTCTCTCTCTCTCTCTCTCTTTTTATATATCTCTCTCTCTCTCTAACAAGTGAATCATACTCACTTAAGATTTTAAACTTCTTCAAATAGTTGTGATATTGTCTTTGCCAAATGGCATGTATCAAGCATATTCGGGCATTGCCCTGGTTTCTTAGTAGTATATATACTAAAATAGATGCCTCTCTTCCGTGTTGTGACACGTGGACGTCTTTTAAAGAGCTAAAATTCTTCTTCCATGTCTGAACGTGGCTCTCTTTTAAATCCATTTAAAAACCTACCATAAAGATGATATATTTTCATTTAATGACAATTAATGGTCATTTGATATTAATCTCTCTTTTTCTCTCTCTCTAACAAGTGAATCACACTCACTTCAGATTTCACATTTCTTCGAACAGTTATGATATCGTCTTTGTCAAACGGCGTGCATCAAGCACATTCGGCTATTGGCCGGGTTTCTTACTAGTTATATACAAATCGAGCACTCATTCCTAAAATACACTCCGAGAGCCCCGCTATATGCCTCCCTTTCTTTGGGATCACTACCAGACTCTCTATATTTAGGGAGCCTTAATCACTCTCTATTTTCTCACGGACCCACCCAATAACTATAAATAAATTATATAAAAACCAAGCACTACTCAACAAAAAATCCTCTAAGAGCCTTGCTATGGGGTCCCAGTTTTTAGGATTGGTACCAATTAAACTCCCTATATTTGAGGAGCCAAAATAGCTTCCTATTTTCTTAGGACACCCACTCGACAGCCATAAGTAAATTATATATAAATTAAGCACTCATCCTCAAACTTCCTCCAAGAGTCGCCATGTACCTCCCTATTTTTTGGATCTGTACCAGACTCCCTATATTTGGGGAACCATAATCGTTTCTTATTATATGACCCCACCCGATAACCATAAGTATATTAAATAAAAATCGACCACTCCTCCCTAAAATGCCCACCAAGACCCTCGTCATGTATCTTTCTATTTTTGGGACCATCACTAGACTCCCTATATTTGGGAGCCAAAATCGCTACCTATTTTCTCAGGACCCCCACCCGACAACCATAAGTAAATTATATATAAATCAAGGACTACTCAAATACCCTCTAAGAACCTTGCCAAGTGTCTTTCTATTTTTAGGATCGCGACCAAACTCCTTATATTAAAGGAGCCAAAATTATTTCTTATTTTTTCAGAACCCCTCCCCAATAACCATAAGTAAGTTATATACAAATCGAGAACTCCTTCCAAAAACAGCGTCAAAGAGCATTGTCATGCGCCTCCCTATTTTTAGGATAGCTACCAGACTCTCTATATTTGGAAAGCCATAATCACACCCTATTTTCTCAGGACCCTCACCCAATAACCGTAACTAAATATATATAAATTAAGCACGCATTTCTAAAACCCATCCAAAAGCCTCGCTATATGCCTCCTTATTTTTAAGATCACTAACAGACTCCCTATATATTGAAAGCAAATCGCTCATTATTTTCTCAAGATCCCCACCCAACAACCATATGTAAATTACATACAAATCAAACACTCCTCCCAAAAATATCCTCTAAGGGCATCGTTATGTGCCTTCCTATTTTTGGGATCACTACCAGACTGTATTTGGGGAGCCAAAATTGCTTCTTATTTTTTTAGGATTCCCACCAGACAATAATAAGTAAATTATATTCAAATTGATCACTCCTTCCCAAAACACCCTCCAAAAGCTTTGTCATACGCCATCCTATTTTTAGGACTCCTATCAGACTCCTTATGTTTAGGAAGCTAAAATTACTCCTAATTTTCAAAGGACCCCTGACCCGACAACCATATATAAATTATAAAAAAATCAAGCACTTCTTCCAAAATACCCCCTAAGAGCATCGCCATGTGCCTCCCTATTTTTGAGATAACTACCAGACACCCAATATTTAGGGATCCAAAATTACTCTCTATTTTTTCTGGATCCTCACTCGATAACCATTTGTAAATTTTATAAAAATCGAGTATTTCTTCACAAAACAACCTCTAAGAGACTCGCCATGTACCTCCCTAATTTCGTAAAGGATACCAGACTCCTTATATTTGGAGAGACATCGCTTCTTATTCTACCAGGAACCCCACCAAAATACCCTATATTTGGAGACTCCCAATCCTCTCCAAAATACCCTCCAAGATCCTTGCCATGTGCTTCATATTTTTGAGATCACTACCACACTCATTACCTTTAGGGAGCCAAAATCGTTTCCTATTTTCTTATAACTCCCACCCGACAACCGTAAAATAATTGTATACAAATAAATACTCTTAAACAAAACACCCTCCATTTGGGAGACAAAATTGCTCAATTTCTTTTTAGGACACCTACCTATAGAAATAAATAAGTTATATACAAATCGAGTACTCCTCCTATATCACACTCCAAGAGGCTCGTCATGTGGCTTATTATTTTAGGGATCGATACCAAATACTCTACATTTAGGGAGCCAAAATCACATCTTATTTTCTAAGAACCCGACGCAATAACTATAAGTAATTATATACAAATCGAGCACTCCTCCCTATACCACCCTCTAATAGCCTCGTCGTGTGCCTTCATATTTTTTGAATCACTACCAGACTTTCTATATTTGGGATGCCAAAATCGCTTCCTATTTTCTCAGGACCCCAACCCAACAACCATAAATAAATTATAAACAAATTAGGAACTCTTTACCAAAATACCCTCAAAATACCTCGTCATGTGTCTCTCTATTTTTGAGATTGCTACCAGTCTCCCTACATTATAGGAGCAAAAATCACTCCATATTTTTTCACGACCCCACCCGATAACCATAAATAAATTATATAAAAATCAAGTAGTACTCCCCAAAATACCCACAAAAAGAAACTCTATAGGAAACCCTATTTTTCGGATCACTACCAAACTCCCTATATTTAATGAGCTAAAATTGCTTCCTATTTTCTCAGGACCCCTACCCAATATCCAAAATATATTATATTCAAATTTAACATTCTTCCCAAAATACCCATTAAAAGCCTCGTCATATACCTTATTATTTTAGGTTTCGCTAACACTCCCTGCATTAGGGAAGCCAAAATTACTAACTATTTTCTCAGGAAAACCACCCGACAACCATAAGTAAATTATATAATAATTGAGTACTCTTACCCAAAACACCCTCCAAGAACCTCATATTGTGCCTCCTTATTTATGGATCGCTACTAGACTTTCTATATTTGGGGAGCTAAAAGCGCTTCCTATTTTTTCTAGACCCCAACCTAACAAATATAATTAAATTATATACAAATCGAGCATTACTCCCCAAAACACCCGCCAAGAGCAGAGTATGCCCTCTATTTGGGATCACTACCATACTCTCTATATTTAGGGAGCCAAAATAGCTACCTATTTTTTCAGGATTCCGACCCGACAATTATAAGTAAATTATATACAAATCGAACACTCCTCTCTAAAAAAACCCTCCAATAGCCTCGCCATGTGCCTTGTTTTTTTTAGGGATCGATATTAAACTCCCTATATTTAGAGAAACAAAATCGCTCTATATTTTTTAAGGATCCTACACAACAACTACAAGTAAATTATATACAAATCGAGTACTCCTCTCCTAAACACTCTCCAATAGCCTCACTATATACCTCCTTAATTTGTGACCGCTATCAAATTCCTTACAATTGGGGTGCCAAAATTGCTCCCTATTTTCTAAAAACCCCCACCCGATAAATATAAGTAAATTATATACAAATTGAGCACTCCCACCTAAAACATCCTCCATGAGCCTCGCCATGTGCCTCCCTATTTTTAGGATCGTTACTAGACTCCCTATATTTAGGGTGCCATAATCGTTATATATTTGCTCACGTCCCTACTTAATAACCATAAATAAATTATATAAAAACCAAGCACTACTCCTCAAAATATCCTCTAAGAGGTTCGCTATGGGTGTCCTTATTCTTTGGATTACTACCAGAATCCCTATATTTGGGGAGCCAAAATCATTCCATATTTTCTCAAGACCCCCACAAAAATACAATAAATAACTTATATATAAATCGAGCACTCCTCCCAAAAACTATCTTTAAGACTCTTGTCATGCACGCGCTTTATTATTTTTTTGGATCAGTACCAGACTCTACATTTAGGGAGCCAAATCGATCCTTATTTTTTTAAAAAACTATACAAAATTTAAGAACTCCTACCCATAGCATAGTCTAAGAGCCTCCCTATGTAACTCCCTATTTTGACAATTACTACCAGACTCTCTATATTTGGAAAGCCAAAATCATTCTCTGCTTTTTCGAGACCTTCACCCCGATAACCATAAGTAAATTATATAAAAATCGAGCACTCCTTCCCAAAACACCCTCTAAGTATCTCACTATATGCCTTCTTATTTTTTGGATTGCTACCAGACTCCCTATATTTGGGGAGTAAAAATCATTCCCTAATTCTAAAGACCCCAGCCCGAAAACTATATATAGATTATAAAAAAAAATAAGCATTACTATCCAAAATACCCTTTAAGAGCCTCACTATGTGCCTCCTTATCTTTAGGATCGCAACCAGACTCCTACATTAGGGGAGCCATAATCGCTCTTAATTTTCTCACGACCCCACACAATAACCATAAATAAATTATATAAAAATCGTGTACTACTCCCCAAAATACCCTCCAAGAGCCTAGCTATAGGCATCCCTATTTTTGGGATAGCTGCCAGACTCCTTATATTTAGGAAGCCAAAATCGCTCCCTATTTTCTCAGGACCCCCACCCAATAACCATAAGTAAATTATATACAAATCTTACACTCCTCCCCAAAACACCCTCCAAGAGCCTTGTCATATCCCTTTATATTTTTGGGATTGCTACCATACTATATATATTTGGCGAGCTAAAATCGCTCCGTATTTTTTCAGGACCCCCACCCAATAGTCATAAGTAAATTATATGTAAATCGAGCACTCCTCCCAAAATTACCCTTCAAGAGTATCCTAATGTGCCATCCTAATTTTAGGATCACTACCAAACTCCATATATTTTGAGAACCAAAATTGCTCCATATTTTCTCAGGACCCCCACCCGATAATCATAAGTAAATTATATACAAATCAAGCATCCTCCCCAAAATACCTTCCAAGAGATTTCGCTATTTGTCTTCCTATCTTTGGGATCGCTACCAAACTCGTTGAGGAGCCATAATCGCTCCCTGTTTTCTCACTACCCCACCTAATAACCATAAATAAATTATATAAAAATCAAACACTACTTCCCAAAATATCCTCCAAGAGATTCACTATGGACGCCCCTATTTTTGGGATTATTATCAGACACCCTATATTTGGGAAACCAAAATCGCTTTCAATTTTCTCAGGACCCCTACCCAACAATCATAAGTAAATTACATACAAATCGAGCACTCCTCCCCAAAACTCCGTTGGATAATCTCACCATGCGCCTCCCTATTTTTAGGATCAATACTAGACTTCTTATATTTGGAGAACTAATATCGCTCCTCATTTTCTAAAGACCTCATCCGACAACCATAAGTAAATTATAAAAAAATAGAACACCTCCCTAAAATACCGTCCATGAGCCTCACCATCTGCATCTCTATTTTTTAGGATCACTACCAAAATCCCTATATTTAGGGAGTCAAAATTGATTCCTATTTTCTTAAAACCCCTACCCGACAACCATAATTAAATTATAAAAAAATCGAGTACACCTTTACAAAACACCCTCCAGAATTCTCACCTTATGTATTTATTATTTTTGGAGTCGCTACTAGACTCTCTAAATTTGGAGAGCCAAAATCACTTTCTATTTTCTCATGACCCCTACACGACAACCATAAGTAAAATATATAGAAATCAAGTAGTTATTCTCAAAATATCCTCCAAGAGACTCGTTATATACCTTATTATTTTAGGGATAGCTACCAGACTCCCTATATTAAGAGAGCTAAAATTCCTCTCTATTTTTTTAAGACCCTACTCGACAACCATAAGTTAGATATATACAAATCGAGCACTTATCCCCAAAATATCCTCTATAGCTTCACCTTGTGTCTTCCTATTTTTGTGATCGCTACCAGGCTACCTACATTTAGAGTCCAAAATTGCTCCTTATTTTTTTAAGACCCTGACCCGATAATCATGAGTAAATTATATACAAATCGAGCACTCTTTTCCAAAATACTATCCAGGAGCCTCACCATGTGCCTCCTTATCTATAGGATTACTACCAGACTCCCTATATTTGGAGTGCCATAATCGCTCTCTATTTTCTTATGACCCCACCAAATAACCATAAATAAATTATATAAAAATCGAGCACTACTCATCATAAAAAGCCTCTAAGAGCCTCGCTATGGGCATCCTAATTTTTGGGATTAGTACGAAATTCTTTATATTTGGAGAACCAAAATCGTTTCCTATTTTCTTAAGCTCCTTACCTGACAACCATAAGAAAATTATAGACAAATCGAGCACTCCTTCCCAAAACTCCCTCTAAGAGTTTCGCGATGCACATCCTAATTATTTGGATCGCTACCAGACTCTCTATATTTGGGGAGCCAAAATTGCTCCTTATTTTCTAAGGACCCCCACCCAACAACCATAAGTATATTATATAAAAATCAAGTACGTCTTTCCAAAACATACTCCAAAAGCCTTATTATACACCTCCCTATTTTTGGGATCACTACCAAACTCCCTAAATTTGAGGACCCAAAATTACTCCCTAAATTTCAAGACCCCCACCCGACAACTATAAGTAATTATATACAAAAAAATCACTCCTCAAATAAATTCCAAGAGTCTCGCAATGTGCCTCCCTATTTTTAGGATCGCTAAGAGACTCCCTATATTTTAGGAGCCAAAATCGCACCATATTTTCTCAGAAATCCTGACCCAACAATCATAAGTAAATTTTATACAAATCGAACACTCTTCCAAAAAAATCCTACAAAAGCATTGCCAAAATTATATACAAATTAGGCATCCTTCATAAAACACCCTCTAAAAGTCTCGATATGTGTCTCCCTATTTTTAGGATCGCAAGCCGACTCTTTTTATTTTAGAAACCAAAATTACTCCCTATTTTCTTAACACCCCACCCGACAACCATAAGTAAACTATATACAAATCGAGCACTTCTCCTAAAAACACTCTCCAAAGGTATCAACATATGACTTCCTATTTTTTGGATCACTACCAAACTCCCAATATTTAGATAGCTAAAATCACTCCCTATTTTTTCACGATCCCCACCGAACAACCATAAATAAATTTTATAGAAAACAAGCACAACTCCACAAAAACCCACCAAGAGCATCATTATGTGCGTACCTATTTTTAGGATCGCTACCAAACTCTTTATATATAGGGAGCCAAAAACACTTTCTATTTTCTAAGAACCCCCACTCGACAACGAAAGTAAATTATCTTCAAATCAAGTACTCCTTCCCAAAATACCCTCTAAGAGCCTCTCTATACGCCTTCCAATTTTTAGGATCGCTACAATAATCCCTACATTTGCGAAGCCAAAATTGCTCATAATTTTCTAAGGACCTCACTCCCGACAACCATAAATAATTTATAAAAACATCAAACACTCATCTCAAAAACACTCTCAAAGAGCTTTGTCATGTGCCTCCCTATTTTTGAGATCACAATCAGACACCCTGCATTTTGGAAGCCAAAATTGACCCTATTTTTTCCGGATCACTACCTGACAACCAATCATAAGTGAATTATATACAAATAGAGTCTTCCTCCAAAAAAGAGCCACCAAGAACCTCATCATGTGCCTTCTTATCTTTGAAATTGATACTGACTTCCAATATTTGGGGTGCCAAAATTACTTCATATTTTTTCACAACCCCACCTGACAACCGTAAATAAATTATATACAAATCGAGTACTCCTTCCCAAAATAAACTCCCAAAGCCTCACCATATGCCTCCTTTTCTTTGGGATCACTACCAGACTCTCTATATTTGGGGATCCTTAATCACTCTCTATTTCCTCACGGACCCATCGAATAATAATAAATAAATTATATAAAAATCAAGCACTACTCACTAAAAAATCCTCTAAGAGCCTTGCTATGGATGTCCCAGTTTTTAGAATCGGTATCAAACTCCTTATATTTAGGGAGCCAAAATAGCTTCCTATTTTCTCAGGACCCTCACCCGACAACCATAAGTAAATTATATACAAATCAAGCACTTATCCCCAAACTACCTCAAAGAGTTATCATATATCTCTCTATTTTTTGGATCGGTACCAAACTCCCTATATTTGGGGAACCATAATCGTTCCTTATTATATAACCCCACCTGATAACCATAAGTATATTATATAAAAATCGACCACTCTTTCCTAAAATATCCTCCAAGATCCTCACCATATACCTTTATATTTTTGGGATTGTTACTAGACTCCCTATATTTGGGGAGGCAAAATTGCTACCTATTTTCTCAGGACCCTCACCCGACAACCATAAGTAAATTATATATAAATCAAGGACTACTCAAATACCCTCCAAAAACCTTGCCATATGCCTTCCTATTTTTAAGATCGCTACCAAACTCCCAATAATTAAGGAGCCAAAGCTATTTCTTATTTTTTCAGGACCCCCCACCCAACAACCATAAGTAAGTTATATACAAATCGAGCACTCCTTCCAAAAACACCCTTCAAATTATATTCAAATTGAGCACTCTTTTCGAAAACACCCTCCAAAAGCCTCTCCATATGCCATGCTATTTTTAGGACTCCGATTAGACTCTCTATATTTAGGGATCTAAAATCACTCATAATTTTCTAAGGACACCCGACCCGACAACCATACATAAATTATAAAAAAAATCAAGCACTTCTTCTAATATACCCTCTAAGAGCATCGCCATATGCCTCCCTATTTTTGAGATAGCTACCAGACACTCAATAGTTAGGGAGCCAAAATTACTCCATGTTTTCTCTGTACCCTTACCCGACAGCTATTTGTAAATTTTATACAAATCAAGTACTTCTCCACCAAACAATCTCTAAGAGACTCACCATGTACCTCCCTATTTTCATAAACGATACCAGACTCTCTATATTTTTAGAGCCAAAATCCCTTCCTATTCTCCCCGAAACCCCACCAAAATACCTTATATTTGGAGACTCCCTATCCTCCCTAAAACACTCTCCAAGATTTTTGGAAAGTGCTCCTTATTTTTGGGAGCGCTACCACACTTATTACCTTTAGGGAGCCAAAATCGTTTCCTATTTTCTCAAAACTCCCACCCGACAACTATAAAAAAATTGTATACAAATAAGCACTCCTAAACAACCCTCCATTTGGGAGACAAAATTGCCCAATTTTCTTTTAGGACACCCATCCGTAAAAATAAGTAAGTTATATACAAATTGAGTACTCCTCCTAAATCACACTCCAAGAGGCTCGCAATGTGGCTTATTATTTTAGGGACCGCTACCAAACTCTCTACATTTAGGGAGCCAAAATCTTAGCTTATTTTCTAAGAACCCAACCCAATATCTATAAGTAAATTATGTACAAATCGAGCACTCCTCCCCTGACCACCCTCTGATAGCCTCATCATGTGCCATCAAATTTTTCGAATCGCTATCAGGCTTTCTATATTTGGGATGCCAAAATGGCTCCGTATTTTCTCTGGACCCCAACCCGACAACCATAAATAAATTATAAACAAATCGAGAACTCTCTATCAAACTACCATCAAAGTGTCTCGCTATGTGCCTCCTTATTTTTGAGATCGCTACCAGACTCCTTATATTAGGGGAGCCATAATTGCTCTATATTTTCTCATGACCCACACCCAATAACCATAAATAAATTATATAAAAATTATTAATACCCCCCAAAATACACACAAAAAGCCACTTTATGGGCAACCCTAATTTTGGGATTACTATTAAACTCCCTACATTTAAGAAGCTAAAATTATTTTCTATTTTCTTAGGACCCTCACCCAACAACCATAAGTATATTATATACAAATTTAACATTCTTTCCAAAATACCCATCAAAAGCCTCGTCATGTATCTTCTTATTTAATGTTTCGCTAACACTTCCTATATTAACGGAGCCAAATTGCTAACTATTTTCTCAAGATAACCACCCGGCAACCATAAGTAAAATTATATAATAATTAAGTACTCTTACCCAAAACACCCTCCAAGATTCTTATATTGTGCCTCCTTATTTTTGGATCGCTACTAGACTTTCTATATTTGGAGAGCTAAAATCGCATCCTATTTTTTATTGACCCCAACCTAACAAACATAATTAAATTATATACAAATCGAGTACTACTCCCTAAAACACTCGCCAAGAGCCGAGTATGGCCCCTATTATGGGATCACTACCAGACTCTATATTTAGGAGCAAAAATAGCTACCTATTTTCCCACGATTTTGGCCCGATAACTATAAGTAAATTATATACAAATTGAGCACTCCTCTCCAAAAAATCCTCCAAGAACCTCGCCATGTGCCTTATTTTTTTAGGGATCGATATTAAACTCCTTATATTTAGAGAAACAAAATTGCTCCTTATTTTCTAAAGATCTTACCCGACAACTATAAGTAAATTATATACAAATCGAGCACTCCTCCCTTAAACACTCTCCAATAGCCTCACTATGTGCCTCCTTATTTTTTACTGCTATAAGACTCCTTACATTTGGGGTATCAAAATTGCTCTGTATTTTCAAGACCCCTATACGATAATTGTAAGCAAAGTATATACAAATTGAGCACTCCCTCCCAAAATACTCTCTATGAGCCTCGCCATGTGCCTTCCTATTTTTAGGATCGTTACTAGACTCCCTATATTTAGGGTGCCATAATCGTTACATATTTGCTCACATCCCCACCAAATAACCATAAATAAATTATATAAAAATCAAGCACTACTCATCAAAATATCTTCCAAGAGGTTTGATATAGATGTCCTTATTTTTTGGATTACTACCAGACTCCTTATATTTTAAAAGCCAAAATCATTCCCTAATTTCTCAGGACCCCCACCCGAATATAATAAATAACTTATATATAAATCTAGCACTTCTCCTAAAAACTCTCTTTAAGACTTTTGCCATGCTCATGCTTTACTATTTTTTTGGATCAGTACCAGACTCCCTATAATTGGGGAGCCAAAATCGATCCATATTTTTTAAAAAACTATATAAAAATTAAGAACTCCTACCCATAACACACTCCAAGAGCTTCCTTATGTATCTCTCTATTTTTGGGATTACTACCAGACTCTCTATATTTGGGAAGCCAAAATTGTTCTTTTCTTTCTCGGAACCTCCACCCAACAACCATAAGTAAATTATATAAAAATCGATGACTCCTTACCAAAACACCCTCCAAGTATCTCACTATATACCTCCTTATTTTTTGGATCGCTACCAGACTCCTTATATTTGGGGAGCCAAAATCACTCCCTATTTTCTAAGGACCCCGGCCCGACATCCATATATTGATTATAAAAAAAATCAAGCACTACTACCCAATAACCATATATAAATTATATAAAAATCCCAAAATACCTTCCAAGAGCCTAGCTATAGGCGTCCCTATGTTTGGAATCGTTGCCAGACTTTCTATATTTGGAAAGCCAAAATCACTCCCTATTTTCTTTGGATCCCCACCCAATAACCATAAGTAAATTATATACAAATTTTACACTTCTCCCCAAAACACCCTTCAAGAGCCTCGTTATGTGCCTCTATATTTTTAGGATTACTACCATACTATCTATATTTGGGCAGGTAAAATCGCTCCCTATTTTCTCAGGACCCCCACCCAATAGTCATAAGTAAATTATATGTAAATCAAACACTCCTTCCAAAATTATCCTCTAACTGCATCCCAATGTGCCATCCTATTTTTAGGATCACTACCAAATTTCCTATATTTTAAGAACCAAAATTGCTCCCTATTTTCCCAAGATACCCACCCGATAACCATAAGTAAATTAGATACAAATCAAGCATTCTCCCTAAATACCCTCCAAGCGATTAGCTATTTGCCTTCCTATCTTTGGGATCGCTACCAAACTCGTTGGGGAGCCATAATCGCTTCTTGTTTTCTCAATACCCCACCCAATAACCATAAATAAATTATATAAAAATCAAGCACTATTTTCCAAAATATCCTCTAAGAAACTCACAATGGACGCCCCTATTTTTGGGATTGCTATTATACTCCTTATATTTGGGAAGTCAAAATCACTTTCTATTTTCTCAGGACCCCTACCCGATAACCATAAGTAAATTATATGCAAATCGAGCACTCCTCCCCAAAACTCCCTTTGATAGTCTCGCCATGCGCCTTCCTAATTTTAGGATCGATACTAGACTTCCTATATTTGGAGAGCTAATATAGCTCCTTATTTTCTAAGGACCCCACCCGACAACCATAAGTAAATTATAAAAAAATAAAACACTCCTCCCTGAAATATCGTCCCAGAGCCTCGCCATTTATAACCCTATTTTTTACAATTGCTACCAAAATCCCTATATTTAGGAAGTCAAAATTGCTCCCTATTTTCACAAGACCCCTACCCGATAACCATAATTAAATTATAAACAAATCGAGTATTTCTTTCCAAAACCCCCTCCAGGAGCCTTGCCTTGTGTCTTTATTATTTTCGGAGTCGCTACTAGACTCTCTATATTTGGAGAGCCAAAATCACTCCCTATTTTCTCAGGACCTCTAAACGACAACCATAAGTAAATTATATGAAAATCGAGAAGTTATTATCAAAATATCCTCCAAGAGACTCGTCATATACCTTATTATTTTAAGGATCGCTACCAGACTCCCTATATTAAGATAGCAAAAATTTCTCCTTATTTTTTTAAGACCCTACTCGATAACCATAAGTTAATTATTTACAAATTAAGCACTCCTCCCCAAAATACCCTCTATAGGTTCACCTTGTGCCTTCTTATTTGAGTGATCGATACCAGACTACCTACATTTAGGGTGCCAAAATTGCTCCTTATTTTTTTAGGACCCCGACCCAATAGTCATAAGTAAATTATATACAAATCGAGCACTCCTTCCCAAAATACTCTCCAAAAGTCTTACCATGTGCCTCTCTATCTTTAGGATCACTACTAGACTCCCTACATTTGGAGCGCCATAATCGCTCCCTATTTTCTTATGACCCCACCAAATAATCATAAATAAATTATATAAAATCAAGCACTACTCATCATAAAAGTCTCTAAAAGCCTCGCTATGGGCGTTCTAATTTTTAAGATTAGTACCAAACTCTTTATATTTGGGGAACCAAAATCACTCCCTAGTTTCTCAGGACCCCCACTCAAAAACCATAAGGAAATTATTTATAAATCGAGTACTCCTTCCCAAAACTCTCTCCAAGAGATTCATGATGCGCCTCCCTATTATTTGGATCACTACTAGACTCTCTATATTTGGGAAGCCAAAATCGCTCCTTATTTTCTAAGGACCCCCACACAATATATATATATATATATATATATATATATATATATATATATATATATATATATATATATATATATATATATATATATATATATATATATATATATATATATATATATATATATATATATATATATATATATTAAAAATCAAGCACACCTTCCCAAAACATGCTCTAAAAGCGTCGTTATACACTTTCCTATTTTTGGGATCGCTACCAAACTCCCTAAATTTGGGAAGCCAAAATTATTTCCTAAATTTTCATAACCCCCACCCGACAACCATAGTAATTATAACCAAAAAAATCACTCCTCAAACACCCTCCAAGAGCCTCGCTATGTGCCTCCCTTTTTTCGGGATCGCTACTAGACTCTCTATATTTTGGGATCCAAAATCGCACCATATTTTCTCAGAACTCCCTACCCAACAACCATAAGTAAATTATGTACAAATCGAGCACTCCTTCCAAAAAAATCCTACAAGAGCATCGCCATGTGTCTTTCTATTTTTGGGATCACTACTAGACTCCCTATATTTAGGGAGCCATAATCGCTCCCTAATTTCTTAGGACCCCTCCCGACAACCATAAATAAATTATATATAATCAAGCACTCCTTTATAAAACACCCTCCAAAAGTCTCGTCATATGCCTCCCTATTTTTAGGATCGCTAGCATACTCCCTTTATTTTAGAAGCTAAAATCGCTCTCTATTTTCTTAACACCCCCACCCGACAACCATAAGTAAATTATATAAAAATCAAGCACTTCTCCGAAAAACACTCTCCAAGAGCATCAGCATATGCCTTCCTATTTTTTGGATCACTACCAAACTCCCAATATTTAAAGGGCTAAAATCACTCCCTATTTTCTCAAGATCCCCACCGGACAACTATAAATAAATTTTATAAAAATCAAACACTACTCCATAAAAACCTACCAAGAGCCTCGTTATATGTGTACCTATTTTTAGGATTGCTACCAGACTCTTTATATTTTGGGAGCCAAAAATACTTTCTATTTTCGCAGGACGCCCATTCGATAACCAAAGTAAATTATCTTCAAATCAAGTACTCCTTTCCAAAACACTCTTTAAGAGCCTATCCATACGCCTCCTAATTTTTGGGATTGCTACTATAATCCCTACATTTGGGGAGCCAAAATCGCTCTTAATTTTCTAAGGACCCCACGCCCAACAACCAGAAATAAATTATAAAAAAATCAAGCACTCCTCTTAAAAACATCCTCAAAGAGTTTCGCCATATGCCTCCCTATTTTTGAGATCGCTACCTTTCACCTTGTATTTTGGGAGCAAAAATTGCTTCCTATTTTTTCCGAATCACCACCCGACAACCATAAGTGAATTATATACAAATCAAGTATTCCTCCAAAAAAGAGCCACCAAGAGCCTTATCATATACCTCCTTATTTTTGAAATCGATAACGACTCCCTATATTTGGGGTGCCAAAATTAATTCATATTTTCTCATTACCCCACCCGACAACTATAAAAAAACTATATATATACTAAAATGGAAGCTTCTCTCCCATGTTGTGACACATGGATGTCTTTTAAAGAGCTAGAATTCTTCTTCCATGTCTGAACGTCTCTCTCTTTTAAATCTATTTAAAAACCTACCATAAAGATGATAACTTTTCATTCAATAGCATTTAATGGTCATTTGATGTTAATCTCTGTTTCTCTCTCTCTATCTATCTCTCTCTAATAAGTGAATCACACTCACGTAAGATTTCACACTTCTTCGAATAGTTGTGATGTCGTCTTTGCCAAATAGCGTATAACAAGCACATTCGGGCATTACCCGGGTTTCTTACTAGTATCTATATTAAAATGGAAGCCTCTCTCTCGTGTTGTGACACGTAAACGTCTTTTAAAGAACTAAAATTCTTCTTCCGGGTGTGAACACGGCTCTCTTTTAAATCCATTTAAAAACCTACCATAATGATGATAAATTTTTATTTAAGGGTCATTTGATATTAATCTCTTTCTTTCTCTCTCTCTCTAACAAGTGAATCACACTCACTTCAGAATTCATATTTCTTCGAACAGTTGCGATATCATCTTTGTCAAACGGTGTGTATCAAGCACATTCAGGAATTGGCCGTGTTTCTTACTAGATATATACAAATCGATCACTTCTTCCCAAAATACACTCCCAGAGCCTCGCCATATGCCTCCCTTTCTTTGGGATCACTATCAGATTCTCTATATTTGGGAAGCCTTAATCACTCTCTATTTTCTCACGGACCCACCCAATAACCATAAATAAATTATATAAAAATTAAGCACTACTTACCAAAAAATCCTCTAAGAGCCATGCTATGGGGTCCCCATTTTTAGGATCGGTACCAAACTCCCTATATTTGGGAAGCCAAAATAGCTTCTTATTTTCTCAGGACCCCCACCCGACAGCCATAAGTAAATTATATACAAATCAAGCACTCATCCCCAAACTACCTCCAAGAGTCGTCAAGCGCCTCCCTACTATTTGGATCGATACCAGACTCTCTATATTTGGGGAACCATAATCGTTCCTTATTATATAACCCCACTCGATAACCATAAGTATATTATATAAAAATTGGCCACTCCTCCTTCAAATGCCCTCAAAGATCCTCGCCATGCATCTTTCTATTTTTGGGATCGTTACTAGACTCACTATATTTAGGGAGGCAAAATCGCTACCTATTTTCTCAGGACCCCCACCCGACAACCATAAGTAAATTATATATAAATTAAGGACTACTCAAACACCCTCCAAGAACCTTGCCATATGCCTTCCTATTTTTAGGATCGCTACCGAACTCCCAATATTTAAGGAGCTAAAATTGTTTCTTATTTTTTCAAAACCCCCCACCCAACAACCATAAGTAAGTTATATACAAATCGAGCACTCCTTCCTAAAACACCCTCCAAGACCAAAGTCATGTGCCTCCCTATTTTTGGGATAGCTACTAGACTCTTTATATTTGGAAATCCATAATCGCTCCCTACTTTCTCTGGACCCCCACCCGATAACCGTACATAAAATGTATATAAATTAAGCATTTCTTTCTAAAACACCTTTCAAAATCTATGTGCCTCCTTATTTTTAGGATCACTAACAGAGTCCCTACATATTGAAAGCAAAACGCTCACTATTTTCTCAAGACCCCCACCCGACAACCATAAGTAAATTATATACAAATCAAATACTCCTCCCAAAAATACCCTCCAAGGGCATCGTTTTGTGCCTTTCTAATTTTGGGATTGCTACCTGACTCCCTATATTTAGGGAGCAAAAATCATAGCCAATTTTTTCACGATCCCCTCCCGACAACCATAAATAAATTAAATAAAAATCAAACACTACTCGCTAAAATCACACCGCAAGCCTCACTATATGCGTCCCTATTTTTAGGATCGCTACCAGACTCTATATTCGGGGAGCCAAAATTGCTTCTTATTTTTTTAGGATCCCCACTCGACAACAATAAGTAAATTATATTCAAATTAAGCACTCCTTCCCAAAACACCCTCCAAAAGGCTTGCCATATGTCATCCTATTTTTAGGACTCCTATCAGACTCCTTATATTTAGTGATCTAAAATCACTCCTAATTTTCTAAGAACCCCCGACCAGACAACCATATATAAATTATAAAAAAATCAAGCACTACTTCTAAAATACCCTCCAAGAGCATCGTCATGTGCCTCCCTATTTATGAGATAGCTACCAGATACCCAATAGTTAGAGAGCAAAAATTGCTCTCTATTTTCTCTGTAACCTTACCCAACAACCATTTGTAAATTTTATACAAATCTAGTACTTCTCCACAAAACAGCCTCTAAGAGACTCGCCATGTACCTCTCTATTTTCATAAACGATACAAGACTTCCTATATTTTTAGAGCCAAAATCTCTTTCTATTCTCCCCGGAACCCCACCAAAACACCTTACATTTGGAGACTCCCAATCCTCCCTAAAACACCCTCCAAGATTCTTTCCATGTGCTCCTTATTTTTAGGATCGCTACCATACTCATTACCATTATGGAGCCATAATCATTTCCTATTTTCTCAGAACTCCCACCCGACAACCATAAGAAAATTGTATACAAATGAGTACTCCTAAACAAAACACCCTCCATTTAGGAGACAAAATAAACACCCTCCATTTAGGAGACAAAATTACTCAATTTTTTTTAGGACACCCATCCGTAGAAATAAGTAAATTATATACGAATCGAGTATTCCTCCTAAATCACACTCCAAGAGGCTCGCAATGTGACTTATTATTTTAGGGACCACTACCAAACTCTCTACATTTAGGGAGCCAAAATCTCATCTTATTTCTAAGAACCAGACTTAATAACTATAAGTAAATTATACCTCGTCATGAATCTTCATATTTTTCGAATCGCTACAAGACTTTCTAAATTTGGGATGCCAAAATTGCTCCCTGTTTTCTCAAGACCCCAACCCGACAACCATAAATAAATTATAAACAAATTGAGAAGTCTTTACCAAAACACCATAAAAGTGCCTCATTATGTGTCTCTCTATTTTTTGAGATCGCTACCAGTCTCCCTACATTAGGGGAGCCATTATCGCTCCATATTTTCTTACGACCCCCACCCGATAACCATAATAAATTATATAAAAATCAAGCAATACTCCCGAAAATACCCATAAAAAACCACTCTATAGGCAACCCAATTTTAGGGTTCACAACCAAACTCCCTATATTTGAGAAGCTAAAATTGCTTCCTATTTTCTCATGACCCCCACCCAACAACCATAAATATATTATATACAAATTGAACATTCTTTCCAAAATATCCATCAAAAGTCTCGTCATGTACCTTCTTATTTTAGGTTTCGTTAACACTTCCTACATTAGCATAGCCAAAATTACTAACTATTTTCTCAAGATAACCACCCGACAACCATAAATAAATTATATAATAATTGGGTACTCTTGCCCAAAACACCCTCCAAGATCCTCATATTGTGCCTACTTATTTTTGGATTGCTACCAAACTTTCTATATTTGGGAACCTAAAATTGCTTCCTATTTTTTCTGAACCCCAACCTAACAAATATAATTAAATTATATACAAATCGAACATAACTCCCCAAAACACCCACCAAGAGCCGAGTGTGCCCCCTATTTTGGGATCATTACCAGACTCTTTATATTTGGGGAGCCAAAATAGCTACCTATTTTTTTAGGATTCCGACTCGACAACCATAAGTAAATTATATACAAATCAAGCACTCCTCCATAAAAAAACCCTCCAAGAGCCTCGCCATGTGCCTTATTTTTTTAGGGATCGATATTAAACTCCCTATATTTAGAGAAACAAAATTGCTCCCTATTTTCTAAGGATCCTACTCGACAACAATAAGTAATTTATATACAAATCTAGCACTCTTCCTCTAAACACTCTCCAATAGCCTCACTATAAGCCTTCTTATTTTCTGACTGCTATCAGACTCCTTACATTTGGGGTGCCAAAACTGCTCCCTGTTTTCTCAAGACCCCCACCCGATAATTGTAAGTAAATTATATACAAATTGAGCACTCCCACCCAAAACACCCTCCATAAGCATCGTCATGTGCCTCCCTATATTTAGGATCGTTACTAAACTCCCTATATTTATAGTGTCATAATCTCTACATACTTGCTCACGTCCTCACCTAATAACCATAAATAAACTATATAAAAATCAAGGACTACTCCTTAAAATATCCTCCAAGAGGTTCGCTATGGGTGTCCTTATTTTTTGGATTACTACCAGACTCCCTATATTTAGGGAGCCAAAATCATTCCGTATTTTCTCAGGACCCCCACCCGAATACAATAAATAACTTATATAAAAATCGAGCACTTCTCCTAAAAACTCTCTTTAAGACTCTTGCTATGCACGCGCTTCACTATTTTTTTAGATTAGTACTAAACTCTACATTTGGGAAGCCAAAATCGATCCTCATTTTTTAAAAAAACTATATAAAAATTAAGAACTCCTACCCATAACACACTCCAAGAGCCTCCCCATATACCTCCCTATTTTTGTGATTCCTACCAGACTTTTTATATTTGGGAAACCAAAATCGTTCTCAACTTTCTCGGAACCTTCACCCGGTAACCATAAGTAAATTATATAAAAATCGAGCACTACTTCCCAAAACACCCTCTAAGTATCTTACTATATGCCTCCTTATTTTTTGGACCGCTGCCAGACTCTCTATATTTAGGGAACCAAAATCGCTCCCTATTTTCAGAGGACCCCAGCCCAACAACCATATGTAGATTATAAAAAAAATCAAACACTTTAAGAGCCTTGCTATGTGCCTCCTTATCTTTAGGATCGCAACCAGACTCCTATATTTGGGAAGCCATAATCGCTTTAAATTTTTTCACGACCCCACCCAATAATCATAAATAAATTATATAAAAATCGAGCACTACTCACCAAAATACCTCCAAGAGTCTATATTTTTAGGATCGCTACTAAACTCTCTATATTTGGTAAGCCAAAATCGCTTTCTATTTTCTCTGGACCCCCACCCAATAACCATAAGAAAATTATATATAAATCGAGCACTCTTTCCTAAAACTCCCTCCAATAGTATTATCAAGTGCCTCCTATTTTTGGGATCATAAGACTCCCTATATTTGGGGAGCCAAAATCACTTCTCTTTTTCTAAGGACCCCTACATGACAATCATAAATAAATTATATAAAAATTGAGTACTCCTTCTCAAAACACCCTCCAAGAACCTCGCTATGTGTTTATTTATATTTTTTTATAGCTTTAGACTCCAAATATTTGGAGAGCCAAAATTACTCCATAATTTTGGACTACCATACAATAACGATAAGTAAATTATGCACAAATCTAGCACTCCTTTCTAAACCACTCTCTAAGAGTCTCGTCATATGCCTCCCTATTTTTGGGATTACTACCAGACTCTCTATGTTTTAGAAGCCAAAATCGCTCCCTATTTTCTTAGAACCCCCACCCAACAACCATAAGTAAATTATATACAAATCTAGTACTCCTACGCAAAACACCCTTCAAGGGACTCGCCATGTGCCTAATTATTTTAAGGATCTTTACTAGACTTCCTAAATTTAGAAAGCCAAAATGCTCCCTATTTTCAAAGGACCCCACCCGATAACCATAAGTAAAATATATAAATCGAGCACTCGTTTCTAAAACACTATCAATAGCCTCACCTTATGCCTCCCTATTCTTCTGATCGCAACTAGACTCCCTACAATTGGATTGCCAAATTTGCTTCCTACTTTTTCATGACTCCTACCCGACAACCGTAAGTAAATAATATATAAATTGAGCACTCCTCCCTAAAATACCCTCCAAGAGCATCGTCATATGTCTTCTTATTTTTTAGAATCGCTTTCAAACTCCTAATATTTGGGCAGCCAAAATAGCTCCCTAATTTCCCAGGACAATCACCCGATAATAAAAAGTAAATTATACAAAAATAGAGCACTCCTTTCAAAAATACTCGCCAAGAGCTACGTCATGTACCTCCCTATTTTTGGGGTCACTACCAGACTCTATATTTGGAAAGTCAAAATCGCTCCCTATTTTCTTAGGACTCCCACCAGACAACCATAAATAAATTAGATACAAATCCAGTACTCCAACCCAAAACACCCTCCAAAAGTGTAGCCATATGGCTCACTATTTTAAGGATCGCTACCATACTCCTTATATTTAAGGAGCCAAACTAGCTCCCTATTTTTCAAGGACCCTATGTGCGTCCCTATTCTTCTGATCGCTACCAGGCTCCCTACATTTGGGGTGCCAAAATTGCTCCCTATTTTCTCAAGAACCCTACCTGACAACCGTAAGTAAATAATATACAAATCGAGCACTCATTTTCAAAACACCCTCCAAGAGCCTCACTATGTGCCTCTTTATCTTTGGCATCGCGACTAGACTCCCTATATTTTGGGAGGCATAATCACTTCCTATATTCTAACGACCCTAAAAATATTATATAAAAATTGAGCATAACGCACCAAAATACCCTCCAATAGCTTGTTATGGGCATCCCAATTTTTGGGATCGCTACCAGACTCCCTATATTTGGGGAACCAAAATTGTTCCCTATTTTCTCAGAACCCCCACCTGACAACCATAAATAAATTATATACTAATAAAGCACTCCTTCCTAAAACTCCCTCTAATAGACTCTCCATGTGCCTCAATTTTTGGATCGGTACCAGACTCCCTATATTTAGGGAGCAAAAATCACTCCTTATTTTCTAAGGACCCCAACCCAAAATCATAAGTAAATTATATACATATCAAGCACTTTTCTATATAACACCCTCCAAGAGCCTCGCCATATGTCTCCCTATTTTTAGGATCGCTACCAGACTCTATATTTTGGGAGCCAAAATCGCTCACTATTTTTATAGGCCCCCACCCAACAAACATAAGTAAATTATATACAAATCGAACACTCCTTCCTAAAACACTCTCCAAGTGCTTCATCGTTTGCCTCCATATTTTTGGGATTGCTACCAGACTCCCTATATTTAGGGAGTCAAAATTGTTCTCTATTTTCTCAGAAACCCCCATCTAACAACCATAAGTAAATTATATGCAAATTGAATACTCTTTCTCAAAATATCCTCCAAGACATTGCCATGTGCCTCTCTATTTTTAAGATTGCTACCAGACTCACTATATTTGGAGAGTCATAAACACTCCTAATTTTCTCAGGACCCCCACCCGACAACCATAAGTAAATTATATACAAATCGAGCACTCCTTTCCAAAACACCATCCAAAAGCCTCGTCATGTGTCTACCTATTTTAGGATCACTAACAGACTCCCTATATTAGGGGATTTAAAATCACACCCTATTTTTTCATGACCCCAACCCGATAAACGTAAATAAATTATATACAAATTGACCATACCTACCCAAAACACCCATTAAGATCCTCGTCATGTGCCTGTCTATTTTTGGGATCGCTATCAGACTCCGTACATTTGCGAGCCAAAATCGCTTCCTATTTTCTCAACCACTATACAAACATAAGTTAATTATATACAAATCATGCACTCCTTCCCAAAACATCTTTCAAGAGCCACACTATGTGCCTCCCTATTTTTGGGATTGCTACCATCTAAATATTTAGGGTGCCAAAATCTCTCCCTATTTTCTCTGGACCCTCACACAATGACCATAAGTAAATTATTTATAAATTGAGCACTCTTTCCAAAATATCATCCAAGAGCCTTGCTATATGCCTCCCTATCTTTGAGAATCCTACCAGACTCACTATATTTAGGGAGCCATAATCGATCCCTATTTTTGCACGACCCCACCTAATAACCATAAATAAATTATATAAAAATTAAGCTCTATTGTCCAAAATACCCTCTAAGAGTCTAGTTATGGGTGCCCCTATTTTTGGGGCCACTATCAGATTCTCTATATTTGGAGAGCCAAAATAGCTTCCTATTTTCTTAGGACCCCCACCCAATAACCAGAAGTAAATTATATACAAATCGAGCACTTATCTCATAAACTCTCTCTAATAGTCTCGCTATACGCTTCCCTATTTTTGGAATTAATACTAGGCTCCCTATATTTGGGGAGCCAAAATTACTCCTAATTTTCTAAGGAAGCCCACCCGACAACCATAAGTAAATTATATAAAAATTAAACACTCCTCCCCAAAATACCCTCTAAGAGTCTTGCCATGTGCCTCCCTATTTTTTGGGATCGCTACCAGTCTTCTTATATTTAGGGAACTAAAATTGCTTCCTATTTTATCAGTACCCCCACATAAGAACTATAAGTAAATTATATACAAATCGAGCATGTCTTTTCAAAACACCCTCCAACAATCTCGCTAAGTGTCATCCTGTTTTTAGGATAACTACCAGACTCTTTATATTTAGGAAACCAAAATCGATCCCTATTTTCACAGGACCTTTATCGAACAACATATATAAATTATGCACAAATCGAGTACTCCTTCCCAAAACACCCTTCAAGATCCTTACCATGTGCCCCCGTATTTTTGGAATCGCTACCAGAGTCTCTATATTTGGGAAGCCAAAATCGCTCTCTATTTTCTCAGGGCCCCTACCAATGAACATAAGTAAATTATATATAGTTTGGTACTACTCCCAAAAATACCCTCCAAGAGTCTCGCTATGTGCCTCCCTATCTTTGGGATCACTACCAGGCTCCTTACATTTGGAAAGTCATATTCGCTCTCTATTTTCTCACGATCCAATCTGATAACCATAAATAAATTATATAAAAATCAAGCTCTACTGTCCAATATACCCTCCAAGAGACTCGCTATAAGATCCTCTATTTTTGGGATCACTATAATTCTCTCTATTTTAGGGAGCCAAAATTGGTGCCTATTTTCTTAGTACCCCCATCAACAATCATATAAAAATTATATACAAATCAAGTACTCCTCCCTAAGACTCTCTCTAATAGTCTCGTCATGTGCCTCCTAATTTTTAGGATCGATACTAGACTTCTTATATTTAGGGAGCCAAAAGCACTCCTCATTTTCTAAGAAACCCCACCCAATAACCATAAGTAAATTATATAAAAATTAAGTCTCCTCCCCAAAACACCCACCAAGAGCCTCGTGAGGTGCCTTCCTATTTTTTGGGATCACTACCAATCTACCAATATTTGGGGAGCCAAAATCACTCCATATTTAATCAGGATCTCCACCCGACAACCATAAATAAATTATATACAAATCAAGCATGGCTTGTTAAAACACCTTCCAATAGCCTCATCATTTATCTCCCTACTTTTAGGATCACTATCAGATTATGCATTTGATAAGCCAAAATTACTACCTATTTTCTTAGGACCCCCACCTAACAACCATAAAGTAAATTATATACAAATCGAGCACTCTTCTTCAAAACACTCTCCCATAACTTCATATTCTACCTTAATAGTTTTCTTATCACTGCCAAACTTTGTATATTTGGGGTGCCAAAATTGTCCTTATTTTATCTGAACCCTCACCCCCAATCGTAAATAAATTAAATATAAATCGAGCACTCCTTACCAAAAGCCTCGCCATGTGGCTCCCTATTTTTGGAATCACTGCAAGACTCCCTACATTTGGGGAGCCATAATAGTTCCCTATATACTCACCACCCCACCCAATAATCATAGATAATATAAATTATTTAAAAATCAAGCACTACTCACCAAAATACCCTCTAAGAGTCTCGTTATGGGTGTCCCGATTTTTAGGATCGCTACAAGGCTTCCTATATATATGGAGCCAAAATCACTTTTTATTTTCTCAAAACCCCACCCGATAACCAAATGTAAATTATATACAAATCGATCGAGCACTCTTCCCCAAACTCCCTATAAGAATCTAGCCATGCGCCTCCCTATTTTTTGGATTGATACAAGACTCCATATATTTAGGGTGCCAAAATCGCTCTTTATTTCCTAAGTTTCCCACCTGACAATCATGTTAATTATGTAAAAATAGAGCACTCCTCCCCAAAACACCCTCCAAGAGCCTCGTGATATGCCTAACTATTTATGTATCGCTACCAAACTCCCTATATTTAGGGAGCTAAAATCGTTTCCTATTTTCTCAAGACCCCCAACGGACAATTAGAACTATATTATATACTAATCGAGCACTCCTACACAAAACATCCTCCAAGAATCTCGCCATGTGACTTTCTATTGTTGAGATCGTTGTCACTCCCTATATTTGGGGAACAAAAATTGCTATCTATTTTCTCAGGACCCCCAACCCAACAACCCTAAGTTAATTATATTCAAATCGAGCACTCCTCCCCAAAACACACTCCAATAGCATCGCTATGTGCCGCCCTACTTTTTTTATTGCAACTAGACTCCCTATATTTGAGGAGCCATAATCGTGCTCTATTTTCCCAAAACCCCCACCAGAGAACCATAATTAAATTATATACAAATTAAGCCCTTCTTTCCAAAACATCCTTTAAAAGTCTTTTTATATGCCTCCCTAGTTTTAAAATCGCTAATAGACTTTCTATATTTGGGGAGCTAAAATTGCTTCCTATTTTTTCTAGACCCCCAAACGATAACTACAAATAAATTATATATAAATTAAGCACTCCTACCCATAAAATCCTCTAAGATCCTTATCATGTATCTTCCTATTTTTGGGATCTCTACCAGACGCCCAATATTTAGGAGCCAAAGTCACTTCAAATTTTCTCAGGACCCCACCGGGCAATCATAAGTAAATTTTACACAAATCGAGTACTCCTCTCCGAAACACCTTTCAAGAGCCTCGTCATGTGCCTTCCTATTTTAGGGATCGCTACCAGACTTTCTACATAAGTAAATTATATAAATATCGAGCACTCATCCCTAAAACACCTCCAAGAGGCTTGCTATGTGCCTTCCTATCTTTGAAATCGTTACCATACTCCTTATATTTAGAGAACCAAAATCGCTCTTTATTTTCTAAGGACCTCTACTCGAAACCAGAAGTAAATTATATACAAATTGATTACTCCTCCCAAAAACTCTCTCCAATAGTCTCGCAATGCGCCTTCCTATTTTTTGGATCGGTACTATACTCCCTACATTGGGGGAGCAAAAATCTTTCCTTATTTTTTATAAACCCCCACCCGACAACCATAAGTAAATTATATAAAAATTAAGCACTCCTCCCTATAACACCTGCCAAGAGTTTCACCATGTACTTTACTGTTTTATGGGATCGTTACAATACTCCCTATATTTGGGGAGCCAAAATCGCTCTTATTTTTTCTAGACCCCTACCCGACAAACATAAGTAAATAACATACAAATCGAGTACTCCTTCTCAGAACACCCTCCAAGAGCCTTGTTATGTACCTTTCTATTTTTGGGATAGCTACCAGACTCTCTACATTTGGCGCGTCAAAATCTTTTCCAATTTTCTTAGGACCCCCACTCGACAACCATAAGTAAATATATACAAATCGATCACTCCTCCCCAAAACATCATCCAAAAGCCTTGCCATGTACCTTATTATTTTAGGGATCGCTATCAAACTCCCTATATTTAAGGAGCCAAAATCTCTCCCTAATTTCTAAAGACCCCACCCGACCACCATAAGTAAATTATAAATAAATCGAGTACTCATCCCTAAAACACATTCCAATAGCCTTACCTTGTGCCTCCCTAGTTTTCTGATCAATACCGGACTCCCTATAATTGGGGTGCCAAAATTGCTCCCTGTTTTCTCAGGGCCCTCACCCGACAACCATAAGTAATTATACACAAATTGAGAAATCTTTCCTAAAACACCCTCTACAAGCCTTGCTATATGCCTTCCTATCTTTGGGATCACTACCAGACTCCTTACATTTGGGGTGCCATAATCGCATCTTATTTTCTCATGATTCCACCTAATAACCATAAATAAATTATATAAAAATCGAGCACTACTCATAAAAATACACTCCCTATTTTTTCGATCGTTACTAGACTCCTTACATTTTGGGAGCAAAAATTACTCCCCTTTTTTAAGGGAGCCCATCAGAAAACCATAAGTAAATTATATAAAAGTCAATCAGTCCTAACCAAAAATGTCTCTAAGGGCCTCACCATAGGCCTCCCTCTATTCTTGGGATCGCTTCCTGGCTCCCTATATTTGGGGATTCAAAATCGCTCCCTATTTGTTTAGAACCCCCACCCGACAACCATAAACAAATTATATACAAATCGAGTACTCATGTCCAAAACACCCTCCAAGAGCCTCGCCATATGCATCCCTATTTTTGGGAATGCTACCAGTCTTCCTTTATTTGGGAAGCAAAAATCGCTCCCTACTTTCCCAGGACCCCCACCCAACAACAATAAGTAAATTATACAAAAATCGAGAACTCCTTCCAAAATCACCATCCAAGAGTATCGCCATGTACCTCTCTATTTTTTGGATTATCATCGGTCTTTCTATGTTTGGGTAGCCAAAATCGCATCCTATATTTTCAGGACCCCCACCCGACAACCATAAGTAAATTATATACAAATCAAATACTCCTTTCCAAAACACCTCTAAAATCTTTGTCATGTGCCTTCTTACTTTTAGGATTGCTAATAGACTCCCTACATTTGGAGAGCCAATATCGTCATGTGCCTCAATATATCAAAATTGAGCACTCTTACCTGAAACACCTACTAAAATCCTCATCATATGACTCCCTATGTTTGCGATCGCTAACCGACTCTTCCTATATTTGGGAGCAAATATTACTCCCTATTTTCACAGGACCCCCACCGAATAACCATAACTAAATTATACACAAATCGAGCACTCATACCCAAAACATCCTTCAAAAGCCTCGCCATGAGCCTCATTATTTCTAGGATCGCTACTAGACTCTATATTTGGGAAACCAAAAGCACTTCCTATTTTTGCAGGACTCCCACCCGATGACCATAAGTAAATTATATACAAATCGAGCACTTCTATTCAAAACACCTTCTACGAGCCTTACTATGTGCCTCCCTATCTTTGGGATCGCTATTTGGGGAGCTATAGTCACTCTTAATTTTCTGATGATTTTCCTAATAAAATAAATAAATTATATAAAAATCAAGCATTAGTCCCCAAAATATCCTTCAAGATACTCGTTATGGGTATCCCTATTTTTTGGATTGCTACCATATTCCATATATTTAGGGAGCCAAATTGCTTTCTATTTTTTCAAAACCCCCACGTGATAACCATAAATAAATTATAAACAAATCGAGCACTACTTTCCAAAACACTCTTACATTGTGACTCCCTAATTTTCTGATCGCTAACAGACTCCCAATATTTGGATTACCGAAATTATAACATATTTTCTAAGGACCCTTACCCGACAACCGTAAGTAAATTATATACAAATCAGATACTCCTTGTTCAAACACCTTCCAGGAGCCTCGGCATGTTCCTCCCTATCTTTAGGATCGCTATCAGACTCTCTACATATGGGGATCCATAATTGCTCCCTATTTTCTCATGACCCCAGTCAATAACTATAAATAATTAAATTATACAAAAATAGAGCACTACTCTCCAAAATACTATCCAAGAACCTCTTTATGGGCGTCAAAATTTTTGGGATCACTACTAGACTCACAAAATTTAGGGAGCCAAAATCTCTCCTTATTTTCTCAAGACCCCCACCCGACAACTATAACTAAATTATATACAAATCCAGCACTCCTCCCTAAATCTCTCTCCAAAAATCTAGCTATGTGCCTCCCTATTTTTGTATTGGTACCAGACTCTCTAAATTTCAGGATCCAAAACCACACCTTATTTTCTATGGACTCACACCCGACAACCATAAGTAAATTATATAAAAATTGAGCACTCATCTCCAAAACACCCTTCAATAGCCTCGCCATGTGCCTTCCTATTTATAGGATCGCTACCAGTCTCCCTATTTTTTGTATTGGTCCCTATTTTCTCAAAACCCTCACCCGATAACCATACGTAAATTATGCACAAATCGAGCACTCCTTCCCAAAATACCCTCCAAGGGCCTCGTCATATGTCTCTTTATTTTTGGTATTACTATCAGACTCCCTATATTTGGAGAGCCAAAATCAATCTCTATTTTCTCAGGACCCCCTACCCAACAACCATAAGTAAATTACATACCAATTGAGCACTCCTTTCCAAAATACCCTCCAAAAGTATCTCTATGTGTCTCCCTATTTCTAGGATAACTACCAGACTCCCTATATTTGAAAATCCAAAATCGCTTCTTATAGTCTCAGAACCCCTACCCAACAATCATAAGTAAATTATATACAAATCAAGCATTCTTTTCCAAAACACCTTCCTAAAGCCTCATTATATACCATCTTGTTTTTAAGATCCCTAACAAACTCCCCACATTTTGAAAGCCAAAACTGCTCCATATTTTCTCAAGAACCCCACTCGACAATTGTAAGTAAATTATATACAAATTGAGAATTCTTGCCCAAGACACCCTCTAAGATCCTTATTATATGCCTTCCTTTCTTTGGGATCGCTATTATACTCTCGATATTTCGGAGGCATAATTGCTCCGTATTTTCTCATAACCCCACCCAATAACCATAAATATATTATATAAAAATCAAGTACTAATATCCAAAATACCTCCTCTAAGAGCCTCGTTTTTATGGAATCACTACAACTCCTAATATATGGAGAACCAAAATCGCTCTCTATTTTCTCAGGAATCCTACCCCACAACCATAATTAACTTATATACAAATTGATCACTCCTCCTCAAAACTCCCTCCAAGAGTCTTGCTTGTGCCTCCCTATTTTTGGGATCGGTACCAGATTCCCTACATTTAGTATCGCTACCAGACTACCTATATTTGGGGAGCTAAAATCACTCCATATTTTCTCAAGACCCCCGTCCAATAACCATATATAAATTATAAAAAAAATCAAACACTACTTCCCAAAACTTTCTTCAAAAGCCTCACAATTTGCCTCCCTATCTTTGGCATCATTACCAGACTCCCTACGTTTAGGGAGCCATAATCGCTTAATATTTTCATATGACCCCACCCAATAATCATAAATAAATTATATAAAAATCGAATGCTCCTCCCCAAAACTCCATCCAATAGTCTCGCCATACACCTCCATGTTTTTATGATTGGTACTAGACTCCCTATATTTGGGGAGCCAAAATCGCTCCTAATTTTCTATAGTCTCCCACCTGACTGTTGTAGCTCGTGTGCCCTGAGCGTGGATTTTCTGTATTAATATTAATAAAGATGACTTTGGCTATTGCTCTAATTAGAATACTACTTTGGTATATATTAATACATATATAATAAAGGACCCTAGGGAACACAGTAGGCCACTGAGGCGCATGGTGGATCCATTCTTGGGAGACCCAGTGGACCAGTTCTGTGTAGACCTAGAACTAGTTCACAGCTTTGGTGATGCCGATCGCTTCATCGAGAATAAGCTATTGGCAGGTAGAGGATGTGGTGAAGTCTCCACTCCAAGAACGTGGGATTCCTATTTACCTGACCAAGCACGATGATCGTGTTGAACAGGAACTAAAATGGTGCATAGTTCAGTGATTCAGATTCTAGTGCATAAACCGTCTTACTGCTATAGATAATCTGTCCTTAATCCTGAGGGACCGTATACACTGGGCTAACCAGTTGTATGATGCTTTGATGTACCAACGTGTGTGGACCTTCCAATACCATGGTACGTTGGGTTACCTGACTGGCGCTTGAGTGGCATGCAATCCCTACAGGTTATCCGATGTCCAGTGTTGGATGGGTGTATTTTGATGAGTCAATCTGTCTACACAATTAATCCAGACTTGGTGGTTGTCAGTATGACTGATGATGTTACAGATACTAGGCATAGCACCGGAAGGTGTGTGGTGTTATAGATGACAAGTCATAAAATCCTAATCAGATGATCGATCGGGATCTGACGGTGCTCCCCATCGCCCGAGTCAAATCATGGCACCAGTAATAGGAGGGACTAAGGATTATCAAAGTATAGTAGAGAACAGGGTTACAAGGGAGTAACATAAGTTTAGGATCACTAGAGTTCAACTCGTATTGCACTCTGGGTGGCTACGTGGGTTAATCGGATTAGGACTGATTAATGGAACTTTTGGTGTGTCACCAGAACAGTTAATCAGGGATTCGGTTGGAGCTGGAGATCCTGAACCCTAAAGGTTCTACCCTGTCATTACATATAGGAGTTGTTTCCATACCTGGTTGGATACGTTGGATGTGAAGTAGCACGATGGAGCACAAGCCCGGAGCCTAAGAACCTAATTCACATGTGTTAGGGGCCGTAGGGATAGTTTGGTAAATACTAAAATATGGCTCAGAACATATTGAATATGGATCTTAAAATAAGCAAAATAATTCCAGGAGCTCATAGGCGCTGACGAAACTTAATTCTGAGTAGCGTACCTCACTCAATCTCTCTTACAGTATTTTACTTTTCGTGAAGGGCATTTTCATCCAGGCTTTACGATAGGCATGCTGAAACCCTAAAACTGACCCCCCCCCCCCTCATCCTAATCACCTTGGGGTCGGCCCTAGCTTGCGTAGAGCAGTTGGGGACCGGCCTTATATGAGGAATAGAGAGAGAAGGGCCGGCCCTAAGCTCTCTCCTCTCTAGAAAACCTGAACCCCTCTCCCTCTCTCCCTTTTTATGGTTTCAGCCAAGGAAGAAAGAGGAAGAAGAAGGAGGAAGGAAGAAGAGAGAAAGAGAAGGAGGAGATCTCACGACTCGTTATTTTCTTCGCAACGAATTCCTTCGTCGGCTCGTAGTCCTTGCACTTAGAGATAGGACTTCGAGGATTCCTCGATCCCTTCGCAAAGGACAATGTGTCATCCGACAGCTTTCTTTGTGATTCACGTATGGTTTATTATCATTCCATTCTCTTTGGATCATAGATTTGTATATAGATTGTTTTGTATAATTAATTGTAATGAAACATACACCATGAGATCTTCGGATCTATCTTTTGCTTCCGCTGTGACTCTGATAATAGGATTTAATTCCAACACTGACAAACATAAGTAAATTATATAAAAAATAAGCACTCCTTCTCAAAACACCCTTCAAAAGCATCGTCGTATGCCTCCCTATTTTTGGGATCACAACCAAACTCTCTATATTTGGGGAACGCAAATCGCTCCCTATTTGTTGTAGCTCGTGTGTCCTTAGCATGGATTTTCTGTATTAACATTAATAAAGATGACTTTGGTTATTGCTTTAATTAGAATACTACTTTGGTATATGTTAATTCACATATAATAAAAGGACCCTAGGGAATACAGTAGGCCACTGAGGTGCATGGTGGATCCATGCTTGGGAGACCCAGTGGACCAATTCTGTGTAGACCTAGAACTAGTTTGCAGCTTTGATGATGCCGGTCGCTTTACTGAGAATAAGCTGTTGGCAGGTAGAGGATGTGGTGAAGTCTCCACCACGGGAACGTGGGATTCCTATTCACCTGACCAAGCACGATGATCGTGTTGAACAGGAACCAAGACGGTGCACAGTTCAGTGATTTAGACACTGGTACATAAACCGTCTTACTATTATAGATAATATGTCATTCTTGATGGACCATGTACACTGGGCCAACCAGTTGTGTGGTGCTTTGATGTGCCAATGTGTACGGACCTTCCATAGTCTAATACCACGGTATTGGGTTACCCGGTTGGCGCTTGAATGACATGTAATCCCTATAAGTTATCCGACATCCAGTGTTGGATGGGTGCATTTTGATCAGTCAATTTATCCACACAGTTAACCTAGGCCTGGTGGTTGTCAGTATGACTGACGATGTTCTTGATGCTAGGTATAGCACCGGAAGGTGTGTGGTGTTATAGATGACAAGTCATCAAACCCTAGTCAGATAATCCAACACTCCTTTAGCATCTAAGGCTTGGACACATAGCCTCAGACATGATTCATAGGTTGGTTAAGGTAGGACTTTTTTCAGATATTTCAGAAAGCCTACCGACGTGTGACTCTTGCCTGGAAGGCAAGATGACTAAAAGATCTTTCCGAGCCAAAGGTAGCGGATCTCATGAGGTATTATAGTTGGTACACACTGATGTATGTGGGCCCATAAGTGTCCGTGCCATAGGAGGCTTAGAGTATTTCATCACCTTCACGGATGATCACTCGAGATTTGGATACATATACCTAATGCGGTGGAAGTCTAAATCCTTTGATAAGTTCAAGGAGTTCAGAGCTGAAGCAGAAAAGCAGACGGGTAAAAGTATCAAGTCTCTTTAATCGGATCGAGGAGGTGAATACCTATCAGATGAATTTATTGGGTACCTGCGTGAGCATGGGATCGTATCCCAGTTGACTGCACCAGGGACACCACAATAAAACGGTGTATCTGAGAGGAGAAACCAAACTTTGTTAGACATGGTTCGGACTATGACGAGTTATGCAACATTGCCACCTAGTTTTTGGGGATATGTCCTAAAGACGGCAGCATATACTTTGAACTTTGTTCCATCAAAGTTAGTACCTCTAACTCCTTGGGAGCAGTGGTTGAAGCGAAAGCCAAGCCTACAGCACTTTAGGATTTGGTGTTGTCCAGCACATGTACGGAAGGACAAGCGAGATAAGATGGAGTCAAAGACTAAGGTATGTCTGTTTGTTGGGTATCCAAAAGGGACAAAAGGTGGTTTATTTTATGATCCTGAGGATAGAAAGGTTGTCATCTCGACGAACACCGTATTCCTAGAGCAGGATTATTTAATAGACCATAAGCCCACCAATAAAGTAGTTCTTGAAGAATTACATGGTACTGATGGGAGTACGCAGACAGAAAACGTAGTGGGAGCCGATACCGCTAAGATAAACGATACTGTAGAATCGACTCCTATGAAACCATCGCAGGCTCATCGCAGTGGGAGGACCACAAGTGCTCCTGATAGATACATTGGAGAAGCCTTTATGGTGGATCCAGAGTTTCAGGTGGATGATCATCTGAACTATGACAAAGCGATAATATCCTCTGACCATGCAGCATGGCAGAAAACCATGGAGGCAGAACTGACATCGATGTCCCAAAACTCGGTCTGGAAACTTATAATACCACCTCACAATATTAAAAATGTTGGGTGTAAGTGGGTGTACAAAAGAAAAAGAGGTCGGGTTGGTACCGTTGAGTCTTACAAAGCTAGACTAGTCGCTAAGGGTTATACCCAGCGAGAAGGGATCGACTATGACGAAACCTTTTCACCAGTGGCTATGCTTAAGTCTATCCGGATTCTCTTGTCCATTGCAGCCCATTATGATTGGGAGATCTGGCAAATAGATGTCAAGATCGTATTCTTCAACAGGGATTTGGAAGAAAACATCTATATGTCTCAGCCTCCAGGCTTTGTCACAAAAGGTCAGGAAAGTCTGGTGTGCAAGTTGCAAAGGTCCATTTATGGACTGAAGGAAACATCCAGAAGTTAAAACATGCGTTTTGATCAAGCTATCCAGTCTTATGGATTTGAGCAGAACGTGGATGAACCATGTGTTTATAAAAGGAGCGATAAGACTGCAGTAGTTTTTCTAGTGCTTTACGTAGACGATATCCTGCTCATTGGAAACGATGTTGGAACGTTGTCTACAGTGAAGGTGTGGTTATCCTCTCAATTTGACATGAAAGACCTGGGTGAAGCGAGTTATGTTCTGGGGATCAAGGTAACTCAAGATCGCCAGAACAAGACTCTCTTGCTGTCACAGTCAGCCTACATAGATACTATCTTGGTCAGATTCAGTATGCACAACTCTAAGAAGGGACTGGTTCCATTTAGACATGGAATGAAATTGTCCAAGGATCAGGGTCCTAAGACTCCTGAGGAGAGGGCAGAGATGCAGAAGATACCTTATGCTTCGGCTGTAAGGAGTCTGATGTATGCTATGCAGTGCACGAGACCAGATATATGCTATGCAGTAGACATGATGGGCAGGTATCAGTCAAATCCGGGTCTAGGCCAGGGCACTGGATTGCTGTGAAAAGTATATGCAAGTATCTCCGTAGGACGAGAGATTATGAGTTAGTTTACTCTTCACAGGAACTGATGTCGATTGGATATACGGATTCTGACTTTACGTCAGATCCGGAGTCCAGGAGATCGATGTCAGGGTTTGTGTTTTCATTAGGAGGAGGAACTGTCAGTTGGAAGAGCGTGAAGTAGGGATGCATCGCGGATTCGACGACAGTGGCTGAGTACGTTGCGGCGTGTGAAGCAGTTAAGGAGGCGGTGTGGCTTAAGAAGTTTCTCACGGACTTAGGATGCGTACCGGGAGCTCAAGATCATATTGTCCTTTACTGTGACAATAGTGGAGCGGTAGCACAATCCAAGGAGCCAAGATATCACCAGAAGAGCAAGCATATCGAGCGGAAATACTACATTATCTGGGACTTGCAGAAGCGAGGGGAGGTTGCAGTGACTCATGTGGCTTCTGCAGATAACATGGCGGACCCTTTCACAAAGGCGTTACCGACCAAGGCTTTTGAGAAGCATGTGGATGCCATGGGAGTTAAGACTGTTGTTCCGTGCTAGGCCAAATAGGAGATTATTGTAGCTCGTGTGTCCTTAGCGTGGATTTTCTGTATTAACATTAATAAAGATGACTTTCGTTATTGCTTTAATTAGAATACTACTTTGGTATATGTTAATTCACATATAATAAAAGGACCCCAGGGAATACAGTAGGCCACTGAGGCGTATGGTGGATCCATGCTTGGGAAACCCAGTAGATCAGTTCTGTGTAGACCTAGAACTAGTTCACAGCTTTGGTGATGCCGGTCGCTTCACCGAGAACAAGTTGTTAGCAGGTAGAGGATGTGGTAAAGTCTCCACCATGGGAACGCGGGATTCCCATTCACCTGACCAAGCACGATGATCGTGTTGAACAGGAACCAAGACGGTGCACAGTTCAATGATTCAGACACTGGTGCATAAACCGTCTTACTACTATAGATAATATATCCTTAACCCTGAGGAACCATGTACACTGGGCCAACCAGTTGTGTGGTGCTTTGATGTGCCAATGTGTGCGGACCTTCCATAGTCCAATACCACGGTACGTTGGGTTACCCGGCTGGCGCTTGAGTGACATGTAATCCCTACAGGTTATCCGACGTCCAGTGTTGGATGGATGCGTTTTGATGAGTCAATCTGTCCACACAGTTAACCTAGGTCTGGTGGTTGTCAGTATGACTGACGATGTTCCGGATGCTAGGCATAGCACCGGAAGGTATGTGGTGTTATAGATGACAAGTCATCAAACCCTAGTCAGATGATCGATCGGGATCTAACGGTGCTCCCCACCGCCCGAGTCGTATCATGGCACCAGTAAAAGGATGGACTAAGGATTATCAGAGTATAGTAGAGAATAGGGTTACGAGGGAGTAACATAAGTTTAGGATCACTAGAGTTTAACTCGCGTCGCACTCTGGGTGGCTACGCGGGTTAATCGGATTAGAGCTGATTAACGGAACTTTCGGTGTGTCACCGGAACAGTTAATCAAGGATCTGGTTGGAGCTAGAGATCCCGAACCCTGAAGGTTCCACCCTGTCGTTGCGTATAAGAATTATTCCCCAACCTGGATGGATACGTTGGATGCGAAGTAGCACGATGGAGCGCAAGCCCGGAGCCTAAGAACCTAATTCATATGTGTTAGGGGCCGTAGGGGTATTTTGGTAAATACTAAAATATGGCTCAGAACATATTGAATATGGATCTTAGAATGAGCGGAATAATTTCAGGTGACGGAACTCGATTCCGAGTAGCGCACCTCACTCAATCTCTCTTTCAATTTTTCACTTTTCGTGAAGGGCGTTTTCGTCCAGGCTTCACGATAGACACTTGGAAACCCTAAAAACTGCCCCCCCCTCATCCTAATCTCTTTAGTGCCGACCCTAGCTTGCGTATGGCACTAGGAGGCCAGCCCTATATGTAGATTGAAGGGGGAGGGGCCGGCCCTAGGTGCTTTCTCTCTCCTAATACCCGAACCCCTCTCCCTCTCTCCCTCTCTGAGGTTTCGGCCAAGGAAGAAATAGGAAGAAGAAGGAGGAAGGAAGGAGAAGGAAGAAGAAAGAAAGAAAGGAGGAGACCTACCGACACGCCGTTGTCTTCGCAACGAATTCCTTCGTCGGCTCGTAGTCCTTGCACTCAGAGGTAGGACTTCGAGGATTCCTCAATTCACAAAGAACAAGGTGCTATCCGACAGTTTCCCTTGCGATTCAAGCGCGGTTCTTCATCGTTTCGTTCTCTCCGGATCATAGATTCACAAGGTATGATGATTCTAAACACCTAACTAGATGCATGCATGTCTTCCGTAGATCGTAGTATGCCTCTAGGGTGTCCGCACATATGCTAAGTTATAGATTTGCATGTAGATTGTTTTGTAGAATTAATTGTAATGAAATATACACCGTATGATCTTCGGATCTATCTTCCGCTGCGACTCTGATAAGTGGATCCAATTCTAACACTATTTTCTTAGGATACCCACCCAATAACCATAAATAAATTATAAACAAATCAAGTACTCTGCAAAATACCCTCCAAGAGACTCGCCATATGCTTTATTATTTTAGGGGTCACTACCAAACTCCCTACATTTAGGGAGCCAAAATCGCTCCCTAAGTTTTAAGAATCCCACCCAAAAACCATAAGTAAATTATATACAAATCAATCACTCCTCTCCAAACCACCTTCCAATAGCCTTACTTGTGCCTCTCTAATTTTGTAATCGCTACTAGACTCCCTATATTTGGGGTACCAAAAGTACTCCCTTTTTTTCCACCCGACAACCTTAAGTAAATTATATACAAATCAAGCACTCATCCCCAAAATACCCTCCAAGAGTCTAGCCATGTGCCTTCCTATTTTTGTGATCGCTACCAGACTCTCTCTATTTGGAGAGCCAAAATCGCTCCCTATTTTCTTAGTACCCCTATCTGACAATCATAAGTAAATTATATCCAAATCAAACATTACTTCCTAAAATACCCTCAAAAAGTCTCACCATATGCCTCCCTATTTTTGGAATCTATGGGTGCAAATTTTGGCCAACGCCCCGCAACGGGACCCACCAGCCCTGCCTGGGGTCCAAGATATAGCAACAGGACCCACCAGCCCTGCTTCAGGGTCCACGAGACAGTAACGGGACCCACCAGCCCTGCCTGGGGGTCCACAAATACGACAACGGGACCCACCAGTCCCTACCTGGATCTAGACGACAGTTGTAGAAGCCGCCCTCTACCCCAGTTTCTGTTCCAAAACTCTATAAATAGCAGACCCTACAACTGTAACAAGATCGAATCTCTGATTTCTGAATCAGACTTTCAAAAAACCCAGAGCTCTGACTCCCTAACCCTTCGATCTTCTTTTCGAAGAAATCAGTGATACTCGGCCTGTCGAGGTCACTTTGAGTAAAGTGTTAGTGAATTCAGGTTGCACCTTATAGCACGAAGACGTAGCTAGGTTTCGGTTGAACTCCGAGATCATACCTTGTGTCAATCTGCTCTCTCTCTCTCTCTCTCTCTCTCTCTCTCTCTCTCTCTCTCTTTTCTTATGCAAAGTTTGTACTCAAAGATATCGACCTCCGAATCTGCAAACTAGACATACGTTCGATTAGACCTTCGAATCGACTCAATTAGCTGGTTAGCCAGAGTCTTCGGGTCGGCACGAAGATCATCCCCCACAGGATCGCTAGTAGTCTTGTGACGACCAAGATCCAATAGCCAATAGCCAAGACTCCTGAAATAGTGATGCAAATATGGATGAGGTTTTGTGAGGTGAGGTGTCCAAGGTCACGTGTTAGCCCCACATTGCTTGGAGAGAAGGAGATCATGAAGTACTTATATAATTTTTTCTCTAAAGCATATAAGACGCGTTTTAAAATCATGCGACACTACGGATTCCGTAAGAACTCTGTAGTTAAGCATACTTGGGTGAGGGCAATCATATAATACGTGACCTCCCTAGGAAATCCTCGTGCAAGGCGTAGGCAGAGCGGACAATATCTTGTGTGTTTGGGATGGAGGTTACAAGACTCTCTATATTTAGAGAGCCAAAATCGCTCCCTATTTTTTCAGAACCCTCACCCAACTATCATAAGTAAATTATATATAAATCAAGCGTTCTTCCTTAAAACACCCTCCAAGAGTATCGTCATGTGCCTCCCTATATTTGGAATCGCTACCAAGCTCCTCTTTAAAACACCATCCAAGAACATCGTCATGTGCCTCCCTATTTTTAGGATCGCTTACAAAATCCCTACATTTAGGAAGCCAAAATCGCTCTCTATTTTCTCAAGACCCTCACCCGACATCCTTAAGTAAATTATTTATAAATTGACACCCTCTAAGATCCTCGTCATGTACCTCTCTATTTTTGGGATCGCTTCCAGACTCTCTATATTTGGGAGCCAAAATGACTCCCTATTTTCTCAGGACTGTTAGGATTGATGTGTTCTAAGCTTGTAAAACTTTATGTTTTGGTCTAATAAAGATTGATAGTTATTATTATATGAGATGCATATTGGTACATAACATAGTTATGTGTTCTTTTAAGAACAGAGAGCCATGGTTATATGGTAGTCCACTGAGTTGAAGATTGAGTGGATTGGTCCCATATAATCTAAATCAGTTCGTAGCTATGATCAGGTTGGTCGCCTCATCATGATAAGCTGTTGGCGATGACAGTTCATGGGAAGTCTTCACCATGGTCATCACCAGGCACAGTGTCTGTGGCTGAACGGAACTAACATGGTGTACAGATCAGTGAGCAGACACTGGTACACTAAGTCATGTTTCTGCTTAGGGTAAAACGATCCTAAACCCTAAGGAACCACGTCTGATGGACTAACCAGTTACGTGGTGCTTTGGCACACCGATGTGTGAGGATCCGTATACAGTGATCCAAAACCACGGTGTACTGGGTTACCCGGCTGGCGTTGCATTAGCGTGTCACTCCTGCAGGCCATCCACACCCCTGAAGGGAGGTACATTCCTTGGTGTGACTTACACTGTACCAAACCCAGGCCTGGTGGTCACTAGTTTGACTGTTGACCAGGTTCAATTACTCGACGGGGTAATCAGAGGTACGATGTATAGGTCAACCAGGAAGGAACCAAGTCATATGATCATTCGAGTCTGACGGTAGTCTCCACCGCTCGAAGTGAATCATGGCATCAAGTGGAGGGACAGCGGGTTTACCACTACTAAGCGGAGAGCAGGGGTATGATGGAGAACATAGTAAGTCTGGGTGAATTGGAGTGCAGCCTGCATCGCACTCTGGGTGGCTACAAAGGTTAACTCGAGCTCAGAGGATCGATGGTACACTTGGGTAGTGTGTCGATCGAGCTTGAGTTGGAAGACATGAACCCCAGTCCCTGATGGTTCCACCTTATCAACATTATGTACGGATCTTGAACCATCTCCTCGGAACACCATAAACATTAGGAGGAAGAAAGAAGTATACGCTCCGTGTGTGCTTGGCACTAGAGCACGGTAGATGCGTAACTATATGCGAGTACTAAGGGTTAAGCCCGAGACTAGTACAGAGGCGCACGTAGTAATCCCTAGCCATAAGTGAACTTCGCTGCATAGGTGCGATGCACCGGGGTATGTTGCGAGTTGACTAGTTGACTTTGCTAGAGGCACCCTCCGGTGGCCTCAGTTAATAGTAGGTAACTAGTAGATATCACTTAAGTAATGGCCGCTAGGTATCGCAAGATAGAAATGGTCAAAATGAGGCGTCAGGGCGTTTTGGTAAAAACCTCACTCTGCCAGACCTCACAGTTGGCCGACCCTAGTAGTGGGACACCTTGCTAGGGCCGGCCCTATGATGTAGGGATGAGAATCCCTCATCTATAGGGCCAGCCATATAGATAGGGATAGGGCTTTGAAACGGATAAAGTCGAGCCCTAAAATATGGAAAAACGGATAAATACAATGAGAGATAAAAAGGAGATAATGGAGAGATAATTGTGGGAGGTCTTTATCCCCTTGGATCCTTATCCAAGGGCGTAGGCCGGCCCTATATAAAGGGCTATAGGGGGCCGGCCCTATTGTTGGAAAAACCGAACCCCCCTCCCCTCTCATCTCTCTAGTTCTCTCCCTAATTCATCTCCCGTTTCCCGCTTGCTACTTCTCGCGTGGAGTTCTGAAGAAGGAGAAGGGTCGTTCTTCGGAGGCACTCAGAGATCCGAGAGCGATGTTCCATGCATCGTGTGAGATCAGGTGAACAAGAAGGCATCGGCTCCAATCGTACCATCGGCATCTTCGTGAATGATCTTCCGTCTCCATCGACAAAGAAGATAATTCTCCACGGTTAAAAGATCCGTACGAAAGGTATGTGTAATCTAACATGTAGATCTAGCGAGCATTATGATTTGCATGCATGCTAGTTAATCATTACGCTAGATTGCCGTTAGGGTGTTCGATTCACGTGCATACACATGCACACATATGTAGATTAGTTTCGATGAAAGTTTAAATCGTGTAACGTGCACCATGAACGGTCTTTCGACCGTAAAATCGTTTCCGCTGCGAGCCTCTACCATGGATTAATTTCCAACAATTGGTATCAGAGCCGTATTAGTGGTATGCATTTCACGTTTTTTCATGAAACCAACATGTGTGTGCATGATGAATGCGTGAAATCATCGGGGTTCTTACTCTTAGATCATGCATATGTATAGATTGTGCTTGTTCTATTAATCATTCTTGCAGGGTGCCACTATAAAAAATCTAGATCTGTGTTTGTGCATCCTACTGGGGGTCGGACCCCGAGTTAGCAATTGTCTGGATTTGCTTTCTATATGTGTTGATTTGTAATTGAGCCGTAGATTGGGCGAGTGATGGGGGTTGACCATCCTCGGTTCCCATGGCCTTTTTCCTAGGTGTGTTTTCTTTTCTTTCTAGGAAATTATGTACGAGCGAGCACTTGCTCAAAGCGTACTAGACTTTTTCAGTTACAGATCGAGAAGAAAGATGTGCCAAAGAAATCCACCATCAGGAGCGTAAGCGGAACCCTGGAGGATGAACATAATCCGGCAAAGTGTTCGCGAGCGCGACGGAGGAGCCCGACCGAGGGATCTTGCGAAGAAAGCTAGAGGCCTGCGCTGTGCTAATTAGGTTCAGGGGTCGGACCCTGAACTTAATTCAGTTTTAATGGTTGCTTTCTTTATTAGTTCTTTATGTTTCATATCGAACCCCGATGAGATAATGTGATTATCAGCTTTCAGAGGGATGTATTTCCCCTCCGGTCCAAGCGACTGTTTGAGGATAGGATCCTGCTAGATGACGCCTATTATTTAGTTGACTTTTGATGTTAGTGGGATCCCATCACATATGGTTATGCCACCATTAGGTCAGCACCCGACTAGTCGGGTGTGCCTATTTGGCCAGCATCGAAATCAAAGATGAGATGGAGATCCATTGAACATCAATTGTCAAATTTATAAACGAGGCGCCATGACTAGTGGGAGTCCTTTCCAGTGAGTCTGACTCTAGGCTTAGCTCCAGAGCATTAGCGTTATAACCATTTTTGCAGAGCATCGATATTCTCAGAATATGTAATGTGACCCTTGAATGGAGAAATCCACTTGAGGCAGGGACTATGATATTCCGAGAATGATTAATGCTAGGCGAAGGGCTTGAACGCTAGTAGGAGCATGCTGTGACCAGGGTCTAGTATATAGGAGGTCGCTACCTTTGCATTTGCATAAATTCATACTCGCAAAATAACCCTCATATATATAAGAGATGTAATAGAGGACTTTTAGAGATCCTCTGGCCTCCACGGCTAATCACTTTGTACTCGGGTGGAAGGGCATAACTCAACAACCCCCTCGGGTGAGAGCTGTGTTTTTCTATGCCAAGCTACTTAGTGATCTCCTTCGGGATATGGCGGTTACGGTGCCAAGTGTTCAGGCTTTACTCACCCTCGTGGGGGCCGTTAGAATTCCCGTGCCATAATTGCCTAAGCTCGTGGGTAAGCATCCTAAGTACACGTGAGGTATTCGTTGCGAAGACAACGGTGATCATGTGGTACTGGCCAAAAGATAACCATGGTCCATCAAAGCCCGTAGTTGGCAGAGTTGGATAGGGTCAAGGGAAAGACCCGTGTAAGCGGAAGACCTGCACACTGCCCCCTCGGACAGGTGTAGCCTACTCCGAGATCTTACATACATGGTTAATTAATCCATAGAGATGGCTTCGCTTGAGGGTAGCGTTGACATATGGATATAATTAGCTTGTTTTAAAAATCCATAAAATAAGTTTTCATGCATTCTCATTATTCAATCTTTTATTTTCAGATGATTAAGTTAGACCCCCTGTCCGCTATCCTAAATGACCACAAACTTATCGGTCCCAACTATAAGGACTGGAAGCGCAACCTGTACCTGGTCTTAAGGATTGGTAAACACATGACAGCCCTGAATGACCCTGAGCCGGATTTGCCAGGACCCGATGCCACAGAGGCACAGTTAAAGGCTTTCACTGACTGGAAAGAATCTAATGAAATATGTAAATGCTATATTATAACATCCTTGCAAACAACTCTGCAGAAGCAGGTCGAGGAAATGCCCGACGCTTCTGACATGATGTTGTATTTGAAGGAAATGTTTGAAGATCATAATCGCGTTACGTGATACCTTACCATCAAGAAACTCGTCGACACTAAGATGTCTAACAAAAAGCTGGTTCAGGAACACATGATGAAAATATTTGGGTTCCAGAACGAACTAGCGACCATGGACATTGTGATAGAAGGCGAGGTGATGACAGACATCTTCCTCTCGTCACTGTCTGGAGCCTTTGAAGGCTTTGTCACCAACTTTAATTTGAACAAGTTGGCTATGACAAATACAGAGCTTCTGGGAGCTCTCCAGGCAGCTGAGGATGGCTTCAAGCAGAAGGGCGAAGCACTTCACGTGCAACGCAGATCCTTCAAGAAGCCTGGTAAACCTCAAGGCAAGAAACATAAGAAGAAACCTAAGTCTGTGCCTGCGCAGGACTCTGCTGGGGCCTCTGGGTCTGGAGAATCAAAAAAACCGGGCACGAAGTGTTTCCGGTGTGGCCAGAAGGGTCATTGGAAGAATGACTGCAAGAAACCTCAGAATGCTGGCGAAGGTAATCTATAACTCTTAGTTGTTGAATCATTTCTTTCAAGTAATAGTTCGTTTGCTAGTTGGATTGTGGATTCAGGATCCACTAACCATGCCTGTAACTCTCTTCAGGGGTTTCGGGAAAGCAGAAGGTTGCTTGATAGAGAGGTGACCTTGAGCATGGGAACTGAGGCCGTGGCTGCTGCTGAAGCTATTGGAGACGTTAATCTTAGTTTTTCGAATAATAAGACTTTGACTCTTAGAGATGTCTTTTATGTACCGTCCTTCTTAATTTCTGTTTCTTCTTTAGTTAATGAAGGTTATTCAGTTTATTTTGATGCTTCTTGTGTGTCGTTTAAACTGAATGGAACTTTTATAATAAGAGGAATGGTTCAGAATCATCTCTATATTGTCAGTCCTAAATTTGAAAAAGATAACATAATAACTTCAGTATTTAATGTTAATTCATCTAAGCGTAAGAAACCTTCAGAGAATTTAACCCAATTGTGGCACTTACGGCTTGGGCATATTGCCTTAGACAGGATCCATAGGTTGGTAAAGGCCGAGCTTCTGAAAACAGATCCTACGGAGATCCTTTCCACCTGTGCATCCTGCCTGAAAGGCAAGATGACCAAGAGGGCCTTCAAAGGCAAAGGAGTGAGAGCTACTGAGGTATTGGAGTTAATCCATTCAGATGTATGTGGACCCATGAGCGTCAAGGCGATAGGAGGCCATGAGTACTTCATCACTTTTACTGATGATTACTCAAAATATGGTTACATTTACCTTATACATCGGAAGTCGGAATCCTTTGATATGTTCAAAGAGTTCAGGGCTGAAGTAGAAAAGCAGACAGGTAAATGTATAAAAACCCTTCGATCTGATCGAGGAGGTGAATACCTATCTGACGAGTTCCTTGGGTATTTGGTGGAGCATGGGATAACATCCCAGTTAACTGCTCCAGGTACCCCACAACAGAATATAGTGTCTGAGAGAAGGAATCGAACCTTGTTGGACATGGTTCGAAGCATGATGAGTTATGCCTGTTTACCAACGACCTTTTGGGGATATGCCCTTCAGACAACAGCATATGTTCTGAACCATGTTCCGTCTAAATCAGTGCCTCAGACCCTTAGAGAACTGTGGTCAAGGCAAAAGCCAACACTACAGCATTTCAGAATATGGGGATGTCCTGCACATATGCGGGTAGACAAGAGGGAAACGATGGAGCCAAAGTCCAAAGCATGTCTATTTGTAGGATATCCCAAAGAGACTAAAGGTGGACTATTTTATGATCCTGAGGAAAAGAAGGTAATCGTTTCAATGAATGCCATTTTCCTAGAACATGATTATATTATGGACCACAAGCCTGCTAGTAAGGTAGTTCTGGATGAGCTACTGGGTACTAGATCAGAGAGCGCATCCGAAAGCATAGTGGGAGCTGATATTACAGACACTAATATACCAGAAACTGTAGAACCTATTCATCCTGTAACACAACCACCACCTCGTCGCAGTGGGAGAAGCATCAGAGCTCCTGACAAATACTATGGAGAAACCTTATTGGTTGATCCAGAAGGTCAGGAGGATGACCTACTGAGTTACAATGAGGCAGTGGAAGCTTCTGACGGCTCTGACTGGCAAAAAGCAATGGAGGCAGAAATTGCATCAATGTCCCATAACGCAGTCTGGACTCTTGTTACACCATCATCCAATATTAAATCTATTAGGTATAAGTGGGTGTATAAGAAGAAGAGAGGATCCGATGGTACAATTGAGACTTATAAAGCTAGATTAGTTGCCAAGGGTTATACCCAGAGAGAAGGAATCGACTTTGACGAAACCTTCTCGCTGGTAGCTATGATAAAGTCTATTCGGATCCTCCTATCCATTGCAACCCATTATAACTGGGAGATCTAGCAAATGGATGTCAAGACAGCATTCCTCAACGAGAATTTGGAAGAAGACATTTATATGATGCAGCCACCAGGTTTTGAGTCAGAGGGTTAGGAACATCTAGTTTGCAAGTTGCAGAAGTCCATTTATGGACTAAAGCAAGCATCTAGAAGTTGGAACATCCATTTTGATCAGGCAATCCAGTCATATGGATTTACTCAAAACGAGGATGAGCCATATGTATACAAGAGGAGTGATAAGACTACAGTGGTATATTTGATACTTTACGTAAACGATATTCTACTCATTGGGAATGATGTTGGAACATTGTCAACGGTAAAGGTCTGGTTATCAACACAGTTCGATATGAAAGACCTAGGTGAAGCGAGTTATGTTTTGGGGATCAAGGTAACACGTGATCGCCAGAACAGGATTCTCTCGCTGTCACAGGCTGCGTATATAGATAAGGTTATGGCTAGGTTTGACATGCAAAACTCCAAGAAGGGTTTTGTGCCATTTAAACATGGCATTAAACTGTCTAAGGATTAATGTCCTAAGACACCTGAGGAGAGAGCAGAAATGCAGAAGATACATTATGCTTCGGCATTAGGTAGTCTAATGTATGCTATGCATTGTACAAGGCCAGATATCTGTTTCGCAGTAGGCATGATGGGTCGGTTTCAATCGAATCCGGGTCCAGATCACTGGACAGCTGTGAAGTGTATACTCAAGTACCTTCGTAGAACAAGGGACTATGAGTTGGTTTACACTGCACAGGAACTGACGCCGATTGGATACACAGATTCTGAATTTATGTCAGATTTGGAATCCAGGAAATCGACATAAGGTTTTGTGTTTATGTTAGGAGGAGCAGCGGTTAGTTGGCAGAGTGTGAAACAGAAATGCATCGCAGACTCTACCACAGAGGCTGAGTACATTGCAGCGTGCGAGGCAGCCACAGAGGCGGTATGGCTCAAGAAATTCCTTACGGATTTGGGGTGCGTACCAGAGGCCCAGTTACCTATTGTGCTTTACTGCGACAATAGTGGGGCGATAGCACAAGCTAAGGAGCCAAGACATCACCAAAAAGGGAAGCACATCGAGCGCAAGTTCCACTTGATTCGGCAGTTTCAAAAGCAAGAGCGAGTAGCGGTGACACAGATTGCATCTACAGATAATGTTGCTGATCCTTTTACAAAGGCAATATCTACCAAGGCATTCGAGCGACATGTGGACGCGATGGGAGTCAAAACTGTTTTGCTACGCTAGACCAAGTAGGAGATTGTTAGGATTGATGTGTTCTAAGCTTGTAAAACTTTATGTTTTGGTCTAATAAAGATTGATAGTTATTATTATATGAGATGCATATTGGTACATAACATAGTTATGTGTTCTTTTAATAACAGAGAGCCATGGTTATATGGTAGTCCACTGAGTTGAAGACTGAGTGGATTGGTCCCATATAATCTAAATCAGTTCGCAGCTATGATCAGGTTGGTCGCCTCATCATGATAAGCTGTTGGCGATGACAGTTCATGGGAAGTCTTCACCATGGTCATCACCAGGCACAGTGTCTGTGGCTGAACGGAACTAACACGGTGTATAAATCAGTGAGCAGACACTGGTAAACTAAGCCGTGTTTCTGCTTAGGGTAAAACGGTCCTAAACCCTGAGGAACCACGTCTGATGGACTAACCAGTTGCGTGGTGCTTTGGCACACCAATGTGTGAGGATCAGTATACAGTGATCCAAAACCACGGTGTACTGGGTTACCCGGCTGGCGTTGTATTAGCGTGTTACTCCTGCAAGCCATCCATACCCCTGAAGGGAGGTGCGTTCCTTGGTGTGACTTACACTGTACCAAACCCAGGCCTGGTGGTCACCAGTTTGACTGTTGACCGGGTTCGATTACTCGACGGGGTAATCAGAGGTACGATGTATAGGTCAACCTGGAAGGAACCAAGTCATATGACCATTCGAGTCTGACGGTAGTCTCCACCGCTCGAAGTGAATCATGGCATCAAGTCACTACAAGAAATAGGGTCTTTACCGACGGATATTATTACCACCGTCGGTAATAATACACTTTTTACCGACGGTTACTATAATATCCATCGGTATTATAACTTCAATTTTTTAAATTTTTTTTGCACATTTATTACCGATAGTCAAATATTATTCGTCGGTAAAATGATTTATACCGACGGTACATATATGTACCGTCAGTACTATAGTTTATACCGACGGCTACATAAAGACCGTCGGTAAAACTAATTATACCGACGGACATTTTATGGCCGTCGGTACGATACCGACGGTAATTAAATATCCGTCGGTAAAATTGTCCCGACGAAACTCAGGGTAAAAACCGAGCCTCTGGAAAAAAATGGAACCCTGAGTTTCGTCGGCGGTTTTTACCGACGGACTAAATATTTCCATCGGCATAACTAATTATACCGATGGAAATTATATGTTCGTCGGTACAATACCGACGGTAATTAAATATCCGTCGGTAAATTTGTCCCGACGAAACTCAGGGTGAAAACCCGAGCCTCTGGAAAAAATGGAACCCTGAGTTTCGTCGCTGATTTGTACCGACGGACATTATACTACCGTCGGTATAAAGTAATTATACCGACGGAACTTATAGTTCCATCGATAAAAACTCCTTACTTATCCACCGCAGCATGCACCCTTTTCTTTTTGTGTTTCGACTCCGGCGCGCGCCCCTCTCTCAATCTCTCTCTCTCTCTCTCACCGACCCGACCCCCCGGCGACCCCGTCCCCCTCCGGCGGCCCCGCGATCCCCTCCGGCCACCCATCCCCCTCCCGGCCACCCATCCCCCTCCCGACCTCCGCCCCTCCCCGGCCTCCCGGCCCTCTCTCTCTCTCCCCGGCCTCCTCCCCCCCTCCCCGGCCTTCCTAGCCTTCCCTCTCTCTCTCTCTCTCTCTCTCTCTCTCTCTCTCTCTCTCTCTCTCTCTCTCTCTCTCTTCTCTCTCTCTCTCTCTCTCTCTCTCTCTCTACTTCCTCCCCTCACCTGTCTCTCTCTCTCTCTCTCGATCTAAACCCCCCCTCCGGCCGGCCACCCATCCCCTCCCTTGCACCTCCGGCCACCCCTCCGCTTTCTCGCGCCACCGACTGCGACACCAGTGCTCCTCCTCCTTCTCGAGGCCTGCCGACCATCACTGGTGAGCTCCTCCTCCTCCTCCCTTTCCCCCTTCGGTTAATTTGTGGTAATATATTGTGGTAATTTTTATTTAGGTAAAATCACAGGAATTAAATATAGTGTGGTATTGTGGTAATATATTGTGGTAATTTATTTAGGTAATATATTGTGGTAATTTTTATTTAGGTAATTTATTATGGTAATTTTTATCTTGTGGTAATATATTGTGATTTACAACAATACCATAATTTGTGGTAATATATTTGTGGTAATATATTGTGGTTAATTCCCTCATTTGGTAATTTTTACACTGTTTTAAAACTCGCCGAGTCGACTCAAAACTCGGCCGAGTCGACTCGACTCGGCTGAGTTTCGATCCGACTCGGTCCAAAACTCGAGTTTCGATCCGACTCGGCTGAGTTTCGATCCGACTCGAGTTTTTTCGGGTTTTAGCCGAGTTGTCGTGTCTACTCGACTCATTAAGGTTTCGAGTCGAGTCGAGTTTTCGTGTTTTAAAACATTGATTTTTATCCTATCAAAACTGAATTGAATGGGGGAATGGGGGGCAAAATGTAGTTTTTAGACTAGGGTGAGCGTCGGTTTTGTCGGTCGGTTTCGGTGTAGGTTTTGTCGGTTATATTTTTTTCGGTTTACGAAAAATCAAAACCGAAACCGAAATGGTCGGTTTTTGTCGGTTCGGTGTGATATGAGGTATGCTAAAGCCATAAATCTACTCGAGCGACAGAGAGAACCGTCAGACCCCAAGTGTTTACTTGATGAGGCTCCCTGACTTGTTGACTTACTGTCGCATAACTTTGGTGCTATACCTAGCATTCGAACTATCAGCAGTTCAAATGTTGGCCAGCAACCCTAGGTTTACTATGTGACTAGTCTACTCATCATAATACACTCATCCATTAGGGATGTGGATGGCCTGTAGAAGTTTTGGTTCGATGTTCCATACCCGGGAACCGAAACCGAAATTGTGCGGAGTCTTATAACATTGTTTGAAATTATATGTCAGGTGTTGTATAGCCAGATAGACGAAGATGTCTTCGATCGATAAGAGTTGGATGCGTAATTCGAATCGCATGAGCCAAGAGTACAGAGAAGGAGTCAGGAAATTTCTAGATTTTGCATTTGAGCGTCTTGCACCGCTTGATGGAAAAATTGTGTGTCCCTGTATAGACTGCGGAAGGGTGATTAGGAAGGTTCGAGAGGAATGTGAGGTTGATCTGGTAATGCGTGGCATTGACATTACCTATACCCGTTGGTTCTCGCACGGTGAGGAGCTAGATGCAGTCCCCATGGCAGCTCACGGTGAAACATCAAACATAGTGATCGCTGATGATAATATTAATACAGACGATGATGATGACATGCAGGGTATGATACATGATTTGCAAGGTGGAATAGGCACGGAAACACCGTCAGGTGATCAGCCCAATATCGAAGCGGACAAGTTCTACAGATTGCTTAAAGATGCCGAACAACCTCTATACCCGGGGTGTGAGAAGTTTTCAAAACTCTCTTTCACTGTAAAGCTTCTTCATTTGAAGTGCCTCAATGGTTGGAGTAATAAGTCATTTAATATGTTGGTAGAGTTGCTGAAAGAGGCTTTTCCTATGGGTGAGACAGTACCGAAATCATTCTACGAGGCGAAGAAGACAATTAAAGATCTCGGTCTGGGTTATGAGAAAATTGATGCATGCGTGAACGATTGTATGTTGTACCGGAAAGAGTACGAACATGCGCGGTCATGCCACATATGCGGAGCAACGAGATATAAAGAGACGGATGCCGAGTCTAGTACCAGTCGAAGGAAGAAAAATGTATCTGCAAAGGTTCTCCTATACTTCCCGCTCAGGGACAGGCTTCAGAGGTTGTTTATGTCATCGAAGACTGCTGAGCACATGAGGTGGCATGCACGAGAACGTACAGATGACGGGATTATGAGACATCCGGCCGACTCTCTGACGTGGAAAGATTTTGATCATACCTATCCTGAATTCGCATGTGAAGTTCGCAACGTTAGGTTAAGGCTTGCTAGCGATGGCTTCAATCCCTTTGGGAATATGAGTGTGTCGTACAGCATTTGGCCAGTTGTCCTAGTTCCATACAATTTGCCTCCCTGGATGTGCTTAAAAAAGCCATACACAATGCTCTCCTTGCTCATTCCCGGACCCAGGTCGCCTGGTAATGATATTGACGTTTACTTGCAGCCGTTGATTGAGGAGTTGAACGAGTTATGGGAAGTTGGGGCCGATACGTATGATGCCTCGTTGCGCCAGAATTTTCGGATACATGCGGCACTTCTATGGACCATCAACGATTTTCCTGCATATGCCAACTTATCCGGGTGGAGTACTAAAGGAAAATTGGCGTGCCCTACATGCAATAAGGAGACAGATTCATTACGGTTGAAGAACGGAGGCAAGTTCTGTTATATGGGCCATCGAAGATTCCTTGTTGACGGCCATAAGTGGAGGCAGAACAAAAGAGCTTTCAACGGCAAGAAGGAACTTGCAAAGGCCCCAGAGCAGCTTTCGGGGGTAGAAGTCTTGTGCGAATTGGATCAGCTTGATGGCGTGGCACTTGGAAAAGGTAAAAAGAAGAGAACACATGAAGATTCTACGCGTGAGCATAACTGGAAGAAGAAGAGTATTTTCTTTAAACTACCGTACTGGAGCAGCCTACTCTTGCGGCATAACTTGGATGTCATGCATATCGAGAAAAATGTGTGTGACAATATTATAGGAACACTGCTGAATCTCGTGTTAGGATTGATGTGTTCTAAGCTTGTAAAACTTTATGTTTTGGTCTAATAGAGATTGATAGTTATTAATATATATGAGATGCATATAGGTGCGTAACATAGTTACGTGTTCTTTAGAGAACAGAGAGCCATGGTTATATGGTAGTCCACTGAGTTGAAGACTAAGTGGATTGGTCCCGTATAACCTAAATAAGTTCGCAGCTATGATCAGGTTGGTCGCCTTATCATGATAAGCTGTTGGCGATGACAGTTCATGGGATGTCTTCACCATGGTCATCACCAGGCACAGTGTCTGTGGCTGAACGGAACTAACACGGTGTACAGATCAGTGAGCAGACACTGGTACACTAAGCCGTGTTTCTGCTTAGGGTAAAACGGTCCTAAACCCTGAGGAACCACGACTGATGGACTAACCAGTTGCGTGGTGCTTTGGCGCACCAATGTGTGAGGGTCCATATACAGTGATCCAAAACCACGGTGTACTGGGTTACCCGGCTGGCGTTGCATTAGCGTGTCACTCCTGCAGGCCATCCACACCCCTGATGGGAGGTGCGTTCCTTGGTGTGACTTACACTGTACCAAACCCAGGCCTGGTGGTTATCAGTTTGACTGTTGACCGAGTTCGATTACTCGACGGGGTAATCAGAGGTACGATGTATAGGTCAACCTGGAAGGAACCAAGTCATATGATCGTTCGAGTCTGACGGTAGTCTTCACCGCTCGAAGTGAATCATGGCATCAAGTGGAGGGACAGCGGGTTTACCACTACTAAGCGGAGAGCAGGGGTATGATGGAGAACATAGTAAGTCTGGGTGAATTGGAGTGCAGCCTGCATCGCACTCTGGGTGGCTACGCAGGTTAACTCGAGCTTAGAGGATCGATGGTACACTCGGGTAGTGTGTCGATCGAGCTTGAGTTGGAAGCCATGAACCCCGGTCCCTGATGGTTCCACCTTATCAACATTATGTACGGTTCTTGAACCGTCTCCTCGGAACACCATAAGCATGAGGAAGAAAGAAGTATACGCTCCGTGTGTGCATGGCACTAGAGCACGGTAGATGCGTAACTACATACGAGTACTAAGGGTTGAGCCCGAGACTAGTGCAGAGTCGTATGTAGTAATCCCTAGCCATAAGTGAACTTCGCTGCATAGGTGCGATGCACCGGGGTATGTTGCGAGTTGACTAGTTGACTTTACTAGAGGCACCCTCCGGTGGCCTCAGTTAATAGTAGGTAACTAGTAAAGATCACTTAAGTAATGGCCGCTAGGCATCGCACGCTAGAAATGGTCAAAATGAGGCGTCGGCGCGTTTTGGTAAAAACCTCACTCTGCCGGACCTCACTGTCGGCCGACCTCACTGGTGTGACACCTTGCTAGGGCCGGCCCTATGATGTAGGGATAAGAATCCCTCATCTATAGGGCCGGCCATATAGATAGGGACAGGGCGATAAAACGGTTAAGATCGAGCCCTAAAAAGTGGGAAAACGAATAAATACGCGGAGAGATAAAAAGGAGATAATGGAGAGATGAGATAAGGGGGTCATTATCCCCTTGGATCCTTATCCAAGGGGGGGTGGCCGGCCCTATAAAAGCACCTATGGGCGCCGGCCCCAGGTGATGCGAAAAACCGAACCCCCCTCTCTCTCATCTCTCTAGTTCTCTCCCGATTCATCTCGCGTTTCCCGCTTGCTACTTCGTCTTCCTCGCGTGGAGTTCTGAAGAAGGAGAAGGGTCGTTCTTCGGAGGCACTCAGAGATCCGAGAGCGACGTTCCGTGCATCGTGTGAGATCGGGTAAACAAGAAGGCAACACCTCCATTCGTACTGTCGGCATCTTCGTGAACGATCTTCCGTCTCCATCGACAAAGAAGACAATTCTCCGCGGTTAAAAGATCCGTACGAAAGGTATGTGTAATCTAACATGTAGATCTAGCGAGCATTATGATTTGCATCCATGCTAGTTAATCATTACGCTAGATTGCCGTTAGGGGTTTTCGATTCTCGTGCATACACATGCACACATATGTAGATTAGTTTCCATGAAAAGTTAAATAGTGTAACGTGCACCATGAACGGTCTTTCGACCGCCAAATCGTTTCCGCTGCGAGCCTCTGACCCGGATTAGATTCCAACATCTCGACGGTAAGACGAAGGATAATCTTAAATCTCGTCTCGATCTTAAGGAGTTGGGCATCCGAAAATCACTTCATCCCCAAGAGATTGGGGATAAGTATGTGTTGCCAGTTGCATGCTACACCATGAGCTCACAGCAAAAGGCAGCCTTATGTGCATTCCTACAGTCTGTGAAAATGCCAGACGGTTATTCTTCGAATATCGCACGATGCGTGCAAGAGAACGGCCGGAAGTTGTCTGGATTAAAGAGCCACGATTGTCATGTTCTTATGCAGCGATTGTTATCTCTTGCTATACGTGGGAATTTAACCGAACAGGTGTCCGGTCCGTTAATTAAGCTCAGCACTTTTTCAGACAGTTGTGCTCGAAGGTACTTAGAGTGGACCAACTTGAACAGATGGAGAGGGATATTGCGCTCACATTGTGCAAGTTAGAGATGATATTTCCACCTTCCTTCTTTGATGTCATGGTGCATTTTACCGTTCACTTGGCAAATGAGGCCAAACTCGACGGCCCAGTTCATTACCGGTGGATGTATTTTATCGAGAGGTAATCGTCTCATCTCATTCGCACAATGTATTTGATCGTTCTTGATATATTCATCCAAATATTTTTTTCTCAAATTAGGTACTTGCGAACATTGAAATTATATGTTCGTAATAAAAGTCGTCCGGAGGGATCAATTGTTGAAGGATACCTAGCAGAAGAATGTCTAACATTCTGCTCAAGATACCTACATGGTATAGACACGCGATTCAATCAACTTGAGCGGAACTATGACGGTGGTCAAATAGACTTCGATGGGGGTCTATCTATATTTGCCGAAATGGGTAGACCTGTAGGAGGAGGCAAAACCCATCGATTGTCTGTAGATGAGATTCAACAGGCACATATGTATGTGTTGCGCCAATGTGATGAAGTGTGGCCATTCATTGAGTAAGCATTTTACGATCATTTACTCATTCTTTCAGTCCATTCATTAAGTATATGTGCTAATTATAATCTAATTCATAACCGGTAAAACAGAAAGCATAAAGCCATCATTAATAATCGGGGTACTCGAAATGCTCCCCAAATTCATGATCGTGAATTCCCATCGTGGTTCGAGAAACACGTAAGTATTCATATCATTACTGAATTTCATTGACATCCATTTCCGAATAATAATTATGTGTTCATATCACGAATGTCATGTGGTTATTATAGGCACAGGAGCTGCACGACAACCACGATCCGCTGATGAATGAGGATCTCTGGTGCTTATCTTGTAGTCCTTTGCAAGACGCAATATCGTACGATGGTTATATCGTGAACGGTTATAGATTTCGGACGAAAGATAGTGAAAAATCACGAAGAACCCAAAATAGTGGGGTTGTCGTCAACGGTGAGCAAGAAGAATTAGAAAATATCGACTTCTACGGCGTCCTCAACGAGATTCTCGAGATTAAATTCCTTGGCCAAAATCGGATCGTATTATTCAAATGCGATTGGTATGATGTTAATAATCGCGGGACTGGTTATAATGTCGACAAATACGGTTTTATCAGCATCAACACTGGCAAGAGATTGAATACCCAATATGAAGATCCATTCATTCTTGCCTCTCAAGCGCAACAGATATTTTATTCACCGGATAATACCTCTCCAGGTTGGCAAATTATAGTCAGGTCACCACCCAGAGATTTTTATGACATGGGAGACAAGGATGCGGGGGTCATCGATGATGATTTAGATGCATACCAGAATGATGAGATAATCATTGTCGACGCAGTGCACGACGAAAATGAAGATGTCGACAATATAAACTGGACAGCGAATGCAGATCAAATAATAGAAGAGGGAAGCGATGAGAGTGACAGAGATGAGACAGAAAATGACTAGACCGTATGTAAATCAAATTGTTTCATATTTAAATCAAATTGTTTCATATATAAATCATATTGTTTCATATGTATATCATATTGTTTCATATGTAAATCATACCGTTTCACCGATTCATATATAAATCATACCGTTTCATATATAAATCATACAGTTTCACCGATTTACGATCCGATCGATTCACCGATTTAGAGTCTAAGTGTTGGAAAATCATAAGTTAGCGTGTTTCGGATATGAAATAGGTTTGGATTCGATCGGATCGTCAACGGATCGGCATCCGATAATTCCAACTTATAGTTATTCCGTATTTCGGACTTGCGAGCGGGTTCTAATTGGATATTTGACCAATTTACGCTCCGATTCACCGATTTAGAGTCTAAGTATTAGAAAATCATAAGTTAGCGTGTTTCGGATATGAAATAGGTTTGGATTCGATCCGATCGTCATCGGATCGGCATTCGATAATTCGAAGTTGGAATTATTTTGTATTTCGGACTTGCGAGCGGGTTCTAATTGGATATTTGACCAATTTACGATCTGATTCACCGATTTAGAGTCTAAGTATTGGAAAATCATAACTTAGCGTGTTTCGGATATAAAATAGGTTTGGATTCGATCGGATCGACATCCGATAATTCGAACTTGGAATTATTCCGTATTTCGGACTTGTGAGCGAGTTCTAATTGGATATTTGACCAATTTACGCTCCGATTCACCGATTTAGAGTCTAAGTATTGGAAAATCATAAGTTAGCGTGTTTCGGATATGAAATAGGTTTGGATTTGATCCGATCATCATCGGATCGGCATCCGATAATTCGAACTTGGAATTATATTCCGTATTTCGGACTTGTGAGCGGGTTCTAATTGGATATTTGACCAATTTACGATCCGATTAACCGATTTAGAGTCTAACTGTTGGAAAATCATAAGTTAGCGTGTTTCGGATATGAAATAGGTTTGGATTCGATCCGATCGTTATCGGATCGGCATCCGATAATTCGAACTTGGAATTATATTCCGTATTTCAGACTTGCGAGCGAGTTATAATTGGATATTTGACCAATTATAACTGTTTCATATGTAAATCATACCGTTTCATATGTAAATCAAATTGTTTCATAAATCATACTGTTTCATATGTAAATCAAACTGTTTCATATTGTTTCATAAGTAAATCATACTGTTTCATATGTAAATCAAACTGTTTCATATTGTTTCATATGTAAATCTTACTGTTTCATATGTAAATTAAATTGTTTCAGATGGCATCACGGTCATATGTTCGTAGAGGCAGAGGCTGGGGTGGGGTAGCTCGGAGCGCTCCGGCTGCCACCCCAGGGTCCGAGGCTGAGCCGTCCGGATCTGGTAGTGTTGTTCCTCTCTCCACACCAGCTCCTGCTGTGGTCGCAGCCTCCGGAGCTTCGAGCAGTGCTCAGTACTCGGCTACAGCGTCTACGCCCACAGGTAATGTTTAGATATAAAGTTTTATACATGTTGTAAATACTTCTTCAGTACTGATGTATATTTTATTTGCAGGGTCGACCAGGCACGTAGGCGACCGGGGCGTAACGACGGCCCGGCGCTTGTCGGCCTTACGCGAGCCGTTGTCCCTATAGTGGAGCGGCAGGACCTTTGTGGGCGAGCACGCTTCTGACGCCACCACGTGGGTCGGCATGATAGTACGGGAGGAGAGGAATGCCCCGATTGTGGGGTTAAGGGGGTGGAAGAACATTGATGCATCCTATAAGGAGAGGATGTATCAGCAGTTTTTGGTACGTTAGTTTCATTAAAGCATTTTAGAATAATATCGTACTTCTTTATAATTTGATTTGATAAAATGACTTGTTTTTAAATTGATTTTACAGGAGAAATTTAAATGAGAGAACATGGAAACCGACACCCATCGGGAGGACTTGTGGAAGACGATGGGTGAGCGGTACAGGGATTACCGTCACGAGTTCTACCAGCTCTACGGTTACTTGGTCGGCCAGCCGGCTGAGGAGGTACAGGCTGCGGTCAGGACGAGAGACGCGCCACCGCTACACATTCTACAGTTTTTGGTCGCTCACTGGGCCACCCCTAGCTTTTAGGTATAATTTTAATTTTGTTGATTCGTACTTGTTTTAATGTTATACTAAAAATTTGTATTGATATTTCAAAATTTAATTGATTGACACAGAGGAAATCTGCTATAGGCAAGCAGAATAGAAGTGCCTCGACGACACCTGCTCCAGTGAAGGTGAGGACCTCCATGCCCCAGCTTGCCCAGCAGCTGGTAAATGATACAAATATTGTTATTATTTAAAGCTCTATACATGTTATATTAACTCATCTATTTATTTTATATGTCCAACAGACACAGTCCTTGGGCCACGAGCCTAATAGGATTGACCTTTTTGAGGCCTCTAGGAGGCGGCGTATCGATGGGGCATTTCTGGACGACAGGGTTGTCTCGCAAGTGGTAAGTAATTAAATTAATGTTAATATATTCTTATACATATGCCATAAAATATCATTGAATATCATTGGTTGTTTTTATATAGGAGAGGATGCGACTTCTGGTGACCCCGTCGGGCGAGGCCGGCTCCTCCTCCAGCTCAGTATCTGTCGACTCAGCGATGGATACTGTACTGAGACCTGCCACGCACGGCCGTGTCCTCTGTACGGGCCTTGGAGTGACGCCCTCCTCCTACTTTGGACGAGAGGGTATGCACTCGAGGGCACGGGACACCCAGACCGGTGCTATCACTCAGCTGCAGTCTGTGCTACACGCGGAGCGAGAGCAGAGGCAGGCCCTCGAGCAGAAGATTGAGGCGGAGCGAGAGCAGAGGCAGGCCCTCGAGCAGAGGGTTGAGGCGGAGAATAAGGCCCTCGATGAGGAAAGAGAAGCTCGCAGGGAACTGGAGCGTAAATTTAATGAATTCATAAGCCGGTCTAGCGGTGGCTCATCCTCATGATCAGGTACTTACTAATCTTTATAATATTAGCAAAAAATATGAATCTTACTAATTTGAGTTTAGATCATATTATCACACTTATGATTTTCCAACACTTAGACTCTAAATCGGTAAATCGGATCGTAAATGGTCTCTCTCTCTCTCTCATGGTAATGATGTAGCCTCTGTTTTTCTTTTAAATTATAGAATTTTATTTTTTAATCATGATAGGTGTGTGCCTCGTTGGAAGAGGCATATCTCCCTCATGTGACATTTGTAGTGGACACAACAATATGCCACCCAACGGAGTTCGGTTTCTATCTCTGCAGTTATGCTGGCATACAGGTAAACTTTGACTGAAGCTTTGTAAGTGCAAATTATTTTAAATTCACTCATGCAATTGGTACTTTTTACGATTATACAAAGAGAATTAATTATAAGGATTATACCAATTGCATGAGTGAAGGGGTGTAATTGTAAGGATTTTCAAACTAGAGGGGGTCCCTCAGCAAGTCCGAAATACGGAATAATTCCAAGTTCGAATTATCGGATGCCGATCCGATGACGATCGGATCGAATCCAAACCTATTTCATATCCGAAACACGCTAAGTTATGATTTTCCAACACTTAGACTCTAAATCGGTGAATCGGAGCGTAAATTGGTCAAATATCCAATTAGAACCCGCTCGCAAGTCCGAAATACGGAATAATTCCAAGTTCGAATTATCGGATGCCGATCCGATGACGATCGGATTGAATCCAAACCTATTTCATATCCGAAACACGCTAACTTATGATTTTCCAACACTTAGACTTTAAATCGGTGAATCGGAGCGTAAATTGGTCAAATATCCAATTAGAACACGCTCGCAAGTCCGAAATACGGAATAATTCCAAGTTCGAATTATCGGATGCCGATCCGATGACGATCGGATCGAATCCAAACCTATTTCATATCTGAAACACGCTAACTTATGATTTTCCAACACTTAGACTTTAAATCGGTGAATCGGAGCGTAAATTGGTCAAATATCCAATTAGAACCCGCTCGCAAGTCCGAAATATGGAATAATTCCAAGTTCGAATTATCGGATGCCGATCCGATGACGATCGGATCGAATCCAAACCTATTTCATATCCGAAACACGCTAACTTATGATTTTCCAACACTTAGACTCTAAATCGGTGAATCGGAGCGTAAATTGGTCAAATATCCAATTAGAACCCGCTCGCAAGTCCGAAATACGGAATAATTCCAACTTCGAATTATCGGATGCCGATCCGATGACGATCGGATCGAATCCAAACCTATTTCATATCCGAAACACGCTAAGTTATGATTTTCCAACACTTAGACTCTAAATAAGTGAATCGGAGCGTAAATTGGTCAAATATCCAATTAGAACCCGCTCGCAAGTCCGAAATACGGAATAATTCCAAGTTCGAATTATCGGATGCCGATCCGATGACGATCGGATCGAATCCAAACCTATTTCATATCCGAAACATGCTAACTTATGATTTTCCAACACTTAGACTTTAAATCGGTGAATCAGAGCATAAATTGGTCAAATATCCAATTAGAACCCGCTCGCAAGTCCGAAATACGCAATAATTCCAAGTTCGAATTATCGGATGCCGATCCGATGACGATCGGATCGAATCCAAACCTATTTCATATCCGAAACACGCTAACTTATGATTTTCCAACACTTAGACTTTAAATCGGTGAATCGGAGCGTAAATTGGTCAAATATCCAATTAGAACCCGCTCGCAAGTCCGAAATACGGAATAATTCCAAGTTTGAATTATCGGATGCCGATCCGATGACGATCGGATCGAATCCAAACCTATTTCATATCCGAAACACGCTAACTTATGATTTTCCAACACTTAGACTCTAAATCGGTGAATCAGAGCGTAAATTGGTCAAATATCCAATTAGAACCCGCTCGCAAGTCCGAAAAACGGAATAATTCCAACTTCGAATTATCGGATGCCGATCCGATGACGATCGGATCGAATCCAAATCTATTTCATATCCGAAACACGCTAAGTTATGATTTTCTAACACTTAGACTCTAAATCGGTGAATCGGAGCGTAAATTGGTCAAATATCCAATTAGAACTCGCTCGCAAGTCCAAAATACGAAATAATTCCAAGTTCGAATTATCGGATGCCGATCCGATGACGATCCGATCGAATCCAAACCTAGCTATTTCATATTCGAAACACGCTAACTTATGATTTTCCAACACTTAGACTCTAAATCGGTGAATCGAATCGTAAATTGGTCAAATATCCAATTAGAACCCGCTCGCAAGTCCGAAATACGGAATAATTCCAAGTTCGAATTATCGGATGCCGATCCGATGACGATTGGATCGAATCCAAACCTATTTCATATCCGAAACACGCTAAGTTATGATTTTCCAACACTTAGACTGTAAATCGGTGAATCGGAGCGTAAATTGGTCAAATATCCAATTAGAACCCGCTCGCAAGTCCGAAATACGGAATAATTCCAACTTCGAATTATCGGATGCCGATCCGATGACGATCAGATCGAATCCAAACCTATTTCATATTCGAAACACGCTAAGTTATGATTTTCTAACACTTAGACTCTAAATTGGTGAATCGGAGCGTAAATTGGTCAAATATCCAATTAGAACTTGCTCGCAAGTCCAAAATACGGAATAATTCCAAGTTCGAATTATCGGATGCCGATCCGATGACGATCCGATCGAATCCAAACCTAGCTATTTCATATCCGAAACACGCTAACTTATGATTTTCCAACACTTAGACTCTAAATCGGTGAATCGAATCATAAATTGGTCAAATATCCAATTAGAACCCGCTTGCAAGTCCGAAATACGGAATAATTCCAAGTTCGAATTATCGGATGCCGATCCGATGATGACGATCGGATCGAATCCAAACCTATTTTATATCCGAAACACGCTAACTTATGATTTTCCAACACTTAGACTCTAAATCGGTGAATCGGAGCGTAAATTGGTCAAATATCCAATTAGAATTCGCTCGCAAGTCCGAAATACGGAATAATTCCAACTTCGAATTATCGGATGCCGATCCGATGACGATCGGATCGAATCCAAACCTATTTCATATCCGAAACACGCTAACTTATGATTTTCCAACACTTAGACTCTAAATCGGTGAATCGGAGCGTAAATTGGTCAAATATCCAATTAGAACCCGCTCGCAAGTCCGAAATACGGAATAATTCCAAGTTCAAATTATCGGATGCCGATCCGATGACGATCGGATCGAATCCAAACCTATTTCATATCCGAAACACGCTAACTTATGATTTTCCAACACTTAGACTCTAAATCGATGAATCGGAGCGTAAATTGGTCAAATATCCAATTAGAACCCGCTCGCAAGTCCGAAATACGGAATAATTCCAAGTTCGAATTATTGGATGCCGATCCGATGACGATCGGATCGAATCCAAACCTATTTCATATCCGAAACACGCTAAGTTATGATTTTCCAACACTTATACTCTAAATCGGTGAATCGGAGCGTAAATTGGTCAAATATCCAATTAGAACCCGCTCGCAAGTCTGAAATACGGAATAATTCCAAGTTCGAATTATCGGATGCCGATCCGATGACGATCGGATCGAATCCAAACCTATTTCATATCCGAAACACGCTAACTTATGATTTTCCAATACTTAGACTCTAAATCCAAGTCCGAAATACGGAATAATTACAACTTCGAATTATCGGATGCCGATCCGATCGAATCCAAACCTATATATTTCAAAACCGAAACACGCTAACTTATCATTTTTTAACGCTTAGATTCAGTTATAGATATAAACTATTTTTTTAACAAATACATGTTAATTGTAGGAGCAGGGCGGCGTCAGGGGATCGATGAGAGCACCAGCGTTGGTGGTGGGCGGGCGTGGTTGAGATAGGGCGGCGTCAGGGGATCGATGAGAGCACCAGTGTTGGTGGCGGGCGGGGGTGGTTGAGATAGGGCATGTATCATCTCTCAGTTCTGGATTGTGTAAATATTATTTTGTAATATGTGGTTATTTTTTGTTCTTGTCTATAATTGTCGGCCGGGTACTATGGTAATATTTGATAATTTGCTGTAATTTTTTATCAATTTAGGTAATATTTTAAAATTTGCGGTAATATTTTATAAATTGTGGTAATATTTGATAAATTATGGTAATATATTGTGGTATTGTTGTAAATCACAGGAATTAAATAACATTATTTAGGTAAATTTATTTAAAAAAAAACATACTTATTACCGACGGAAATTAATTATTCCGTCGGTAATAATGTTTTTATTTTTTTTTAAATTATAAATAATTTGCCGACGGCATATAATATCTGTCGGTAATATATATATTATTACCGACGGTAATATATATATGCGTCGGTAATATATATAGTATTACCGACGGATATATAATATATGTCGGTAATATATATATTATTACCGACGGGCAATATATATATGCGTCGATAATATATATAGTATTACCGACAGTATAAACCATAACCGTCGGTAAAATGCTTATATATTACCGACGGAGTCTTAAGTTTCGTCGGTAATAATATATTATATTAATTTTTAATTGATTAAATATTAACGACGGCTTTAATATTACCGTCGGTATTAATTCTTATTACCGACGGTAATATTTGGTCCGTCGTATTGTTTTCCCCGACGCCGTTTTTCCCGACAGACAGCGACGGAAATATCTTCCGTCGCTATAGAACATTACCGACGGAATGCTAATATTACCGACGGATATTGTCCATCGGTAATAACTGTTTTTTTTGTAGTGAGTGGAGGGACAGCGGGTTTACCACTACTAAGCGGAGAGCAGGGGTATGATGGAGAACATCAATAAGTCTGGGTGAATTGGAGTACAGCCTGCGTCGCACTCTGGGTGGCTACGCAGGTTAACTCGAGCTCAGAGGATCGATGGTACACTCGGGTAGTGTGTCGATCGAGCTTGAGTTGGAAGCCATGAACCCCGGTCCCTGATGGTTCCACCTTATCAACATTATGTACGGATCTTGAACCATCTCCTCGGAACACCATAAGCATTAGGAGGAATAAAGAAGTATACGCTCCGTGTGTGCTTGGCACTAGAGCACGGTAGATGCGTAACTATATGCGAGTACTAAGTGTTAAGCACGAGACTAGTACAGAGGCGCACGTAGTAATCCCTAGCCATAAGTGAACTTCGCTGCATAGGTGTGATGCACCGGGGTATGTTGCGAGTTGACTAGTTGACTTTGCTAGAGGCACCCTCCGGTGGCCTCAGTTAATAGTAGGTAACTAGTAGATATCACTTAAGTAATGGCCGCTAGGTATCGCAAGATAGAAATGGTCAAAATGAGACGTCAGGGTGTTTTGGTAAAAACCTCACTCTGCCAGACCTCACAGTTGGCCGACCCTAGTAGTGGGACACCTTGCTAGGGCAGGCCCTATGATGTAGGGATGAGAAACCCTCATCTATAGGGTCAGCCATATAGATAGGGATAGGGCTTTGAAACGGATAAAGTCGAGCCCTAAAATGTGGGAAAACGGATAAATACAATGAGAGATAAAAAGGAGATAATGGAGAGATAATTGTGGGAGGTCTTTATCCCCTTGGATCCTTATCCAAGGGGGTAGGCCGGCCCTATATAAAGGGCTATAGGGGGCCGGCCCTATTGTTGGAAAAACCGAACCCCCCTCCCCTCTCATCTCTCTAGTTCTCTCCCTAATTCATCTCCCGTTTCCCGCTTGCTACTTCGTCTTCCTCGCGTGGAGTTCTGAAGAAGGAGAAGGGTCGTTCTTCGGAGGCACTCAGAGATCCGAGAGCGACGTTCCGTGCATCGTGTGAGATCGGGTGAACAAGAAGGCATCGGCTCCAATCGTACTATCGGCATCTTCGCGAACGATCTTCCGTCTCCATCGACAAAGAAGACAATTCTCCACAGTTAAAAGAACCGTACGAAAGGTATATGTAATCTAACATGTAGATCTAGCGAGCACTATGATTTGCATACATGCTAGTTAATCATTACGCTAGATTGCCGTTAGGGTGTTCGATTCACGTGCATACACATGCACACATATGTAGATTAGTTTTGATGAAAGTTTAAATCGTGTAACGTGCACCATGAATGGTCTTTCGACCGCAAAATCGTTTCCGCTGCGAGCCTCTACCATGGATTAATTTCCAACAAGGACTCCCATCGAACAACCATAAGTAGATTATATACAAATCGAACACTCCTTTCCAAAACATCCTTCAAGAGCCTCGCCATGTACCTCCCTATTTTTAGGATCGCTACCAGACTCTACATTTGGGGAGCCAAAATCGCTCCTTATTTTCTCAGGCCCCCACCCAAAAACCATAAGTAAATTATATATAAATTAAGCACTCCTTCCTAAAACACCCCTTAAGAGTCTCGTCAGTGAATCACACTCATTCCAGCTTGCACATTGCTTCGGACAACCGTGATGTCTTCTATTTCAAGTGGCGTGCATCAAGTTCATATAGGGATGACCTGGGTCTAGTGTGATCCTAAAACCAAAACTATAGTACTGCACATTCTTTCCTCCTTGAGCATCTGACCTTGAATGTCAAGTGAATCTGGTAACATCGCAGGTCTACTTGGATGGGTAGATCCGGCCACTACTGATGAGGAAAAATAAAGCTTATGAAACTTTTAGCAGTCAAGATAATCGAGTTTGATGTCCACAAACAAGCTTAAACAAGTCTAGCTCAAAAGGCTCGAAGGCAAGTGAGTCAGGCTTCAATAATTCTTTCTTGAGCTCGATCCAAACACAAGCCAGACTAGACCTTCAATAAAGAAAGTGTGTTGATATTTGCACCCCACAAATTTCTAACAGGCCCAATTTAACAGAAAGAATATCGAATGTGTCCATGACATCACAAGCATATTGATATGAACATCATGTCGATCGCTCCCGACTGACATGTTGTCTGTTGATCGTGTCCAACATGATGTAGTCCGTGTCCATCAGGATCGACTGACATGTACCACACCATGTCAGTCGGGATCAACCAACAACTATGACGGTCGAGTTCGACCAACACATCTGTAGGAATAAGGAGAGTGGAGAAGGGAGGGGGAGTAGGAAGACGCAGAGTGAGGGGGGGGGGGGGGGGGGGGGGGGGGGGGGGGGGGGGGGGGGTTGCATGGAACCGGCAGCTCTAGTGGAGAATCAGAGTGGGGAGGAGGAGGAGGAGGTAGTGGCAGTGGCAGGGGCAGGGGCGAGGTGCATGGAAACGAAAGCTTCGGTGGAAAAATCGGAGTGGAGAAGAGGAAGAACGGAAGAAGAGGAGGAGTAGGAGGCAGCGGCGGCGATGAGGTGTATGGAACCGATAATTCTGGTGGGATAAACGGAGTGAGGAAGAGGAGGAGGAGGAGACGCAACGGCGACTGCGGGCAGAGTACAAAGAAGAGGGAGGGAGGCGAACCCATCCATGGCGTGCAATATCACAATGGGGGTAATAGTAAAAATAAAAAATATCTTAGAGTGTGTGTGCATGATATGGGGATGTAAGTAATTTTTGCGTGCAAATAGTAATACCCATGGAGAAAATGAAGCTGAACATGACAGGGTTATAGCTTAGGCCATGTCGCTACTGGTATGATATAGTTGTTGGGTTTAGTCCCACATCGGCTAGGGGTTAGGTGGTGATGATTTCATATACCCTCTATGGACCTCCCCTTATGACCCAGGTTTTGAAGCAAGGTTTCATTCGCATAGCCTGGCTCTAGTCAGACCAAGGTGTGACCAATTTGTGCCCTATGTGTCTCTTCCCCTTCGGAGACGCTCCACAAGAAGGGGGTTGCCGGGCATTCAGCCCTAACCTCGTGAGGGGGAGGGGGATTGTTGGGTTTAGTCTCTCTCCTTATGATATGGGTTTTGGGGCGTGCAAAGGTATCTAACTCCACATGGAAGAAATAACCTAGCATTGGAATGTGTCCTCCACTCATTTGCAATAAACGGTGTGTGCTGTGTCGTCTGCATAGCGGATTTTCCCTAGTCAGCGGAACAAAATGCAGGGACAGGTCTGGAGTAGTAACCCGCGGGTCAAGCCAGTACACAGTAGGTCGGGTCCGGGGAGCACGTAGGGCCGGGTTAGCCCACGCGTGCAGATAAGATCAAGTTCACTCGGTCTACCACGGTCGGGCTACAGCCGTCCGATGCCCTGGATGAGTGCGTTCAATTGTCGGGGTGCCCCCCATCGGACAGCCGTGGGGCCTTACCGTGGGACCAATCCAACACTAACCGGAGAGGTGACCCAACTGTAAAAGACCCGGTGGCGTGGATCGTTAATACCGACACGTGCCGGATGAACCAGGCTCTGACTTCTTTCCACTTCCTTTTCCCGGTGAAAAGAAAACCGGAAGGGTCAACACGGAATCATTTTTGAGGTCCAGAATAAAGCCCTCCCTCCCCCACCTGATGATCTCGCGATCTAACGGATGTAATCTGTCGCCCTCGGTGGTCCCCCCACAACCAGATAGGGACGAGGCGAGGCGACACAAACCCCTGGTTGGTAACATTAATGCGGAAACTAACCCTGGTCAATCCGCCATCCCAACCACTCACCCAATAAGCCAGAATTAATTAATCAATTTAACACCTTTTAGAATTATGTTTAATTAGTTAATTAATAAAAACCCAACGAGATCAAGATACGACATGCCCGTCTGCTTCCAACGCCCCTTTTAACCCTCAAACCCACCACCCAGATCGACCACACAGGGACAGAGAGAGAGAGAGAGAGAGAGAGAGAGAGAGGAGAGAGGAGAGAGGAGAGAGAGAGAGAGAGTCGTCCTCAAATCCCCCAAGCTCAAACCCTAACCCTACTTGTTGGCGATAAGGGGCCATGCAATCCAGCAGTAGAGAAATGCAATCATCGTCCGGCCAGATCGCGCTGCCGGAGCTGTCAAACGGGCAGCAGCAGCAGCAGATCCAGAACGGCGGCATGCAGGTCCCGGCGGGACACTTCGACCACTCCGCCGCCGCCGCGCACGACGACTTCTTCGACCAGATGCTCTCCACCCTGCCCTCCACCTGGCCGGACCTCGGGAACCCCAAGTCCCCCTGGGACCTCGCGCCTCCGAACCCGAACGGCTCCGGTGCGGCGGCGGCGGACATGTCCAACGTGCAGAAGCTCTTCAGCCTCGCCCTGGCCGGGAAGTCGCAGGAGGAGCCGGCTGCGTCGGGGGAGGGCCTCCACTACGCGCCGTACGACGAGTCATCCCTCCTCGCGTCCCGGCTGCGTCAGCACCAGATCAGCGGCGACGGGGGCTCCCCGGGCGGGAAGCCGATGCTGCTCCAGCTCAACCACCACCACCCCGCTCAGCAGCAGCAGATGCTACTCCCGGCCATGGGGCGGTCTCCCGCCGCCTCCGCCCTCGGCGGCGGCAGTGACGCGGGGCTCCTCCCACTGCCCCTCTGCCTCGGCAGCGGCGGTTCGGCCGACTCCCGCCTTCTCGGATCACGCGAAGAAGTCGATGCTTCCTTCAAATCTCCCAATTCCACCGTACTCTTTTTTTTTTCCTGAGCTTTTTTTTTCCAAAAAACAAAATTCAGTAGAAAAAAAAAAAACCATTTCTCCTAATTTTGAAATTTGAATTTCTGTTAGGGAGGGGAGGGACTCTACAACGGATTCGGCGGATCGCTGCAGCGCGGCGCCTCTCAAACAGCCGGCCAGCATCATTTCCAACAACCTCAGGTTCTCGAAAAAAAAAAAACCTTTTTCCCCTCCCATTCAGTAAATAAAAAATATATATTTTCCTGAAAACCTATAAAACGGCAGGGCGGGTCGACGCAGAGCTACGGCGGGGCGCCGGCGGCCGGGCCCGGTGGAGGAGGTACGGCTCCGCCAAGGCAGAGGGTGAGGGCGAGGAGAGGCCAGGCCACGGATCCCCATAGCATCGCCGAACGAGTAAGCTACTGAGCTGCATGATTTTTTTTAGAAAAAAAAATCGGATTTTTACCCTTTTATAGCATTTAAGATCTCTGAAACCTAAGTGGATCGCCGCATTAAATGCAAGTGGCGGAGTCTGCCCGATTTGGATCCGTGTCGCCCCCCTTCTATTCCCTTCTGTTTGTTTCCTTGCCCGCTGATGCCTCCCCGTTTTTGTTCGTTTCCCTGTGTGCAGCTTCGCAGAGAGAGAATCGCAGAGCGGATGAAAGCTCTGCAGGAACTGGTCCCCAACGCCAACAAGGTACCCAGTTTGCCCCTCTTTCTCTCTCTACAGGGATATTCTCGTCATTTCACGGTTTATGGCACCATCTTCTATGCGGACCGGCGCACAATGGAAAAGCGCGCGTCTACTTCGTTGTCCGGTTGTCCCCTTCCCTGTTTGATGGGAACATTTCCCAAATTGAAGACATCCTCGTGTTTGGGCAATTGGGCGCCGTACGTCGATGGCAATAGAAATGGAACTAGGGGTATATCGGTCAGTTTGCATTTTTTGGTGATTTTTTTTTAAAAAAATTTGGAAATGGAATGACAGACGGACAAGGCGTCGATGCTGGATGAGATCATCGACTACGTGAAATTCCTCCAGCTCCAAGTCAAGGCAAACTTCTCGTCCCCCGATAAATTCCCTTCCCGTTTCTTTATTTATATGCGAATTATTGCCGAGATTAAACTAAAAAAAACGAATCTTTTTCTGTTGATTTAATCGGATTATTAACTCGAATTACTGTCCGTTGGATCTCTGCGGTGTCTCCCCCAACTCGCCAGGTTCTGAGCATGAGCAGATTAGGCGGTGCGGCCGCTGTCGCCCCCCTCGTGGCTGATGTTTCCTCAGAGGTATCGTCTCTCTCTCTCTCTCTCTCTCTCTCTCTCTCTCTCTCTCTCTCTCTCTTACTTTCTCTCTCTACATTTTTTTTTTTTTGGTAATTACAAATGGGGGCGGGTGAGTAGATCGTATAATAGAAGGAGTGATAGCGATTGAAAGGGACAGCAGCAACAAAGGGGGGGCACGCGTGCCGGCCGGGGTAATGCCCAGATTACCCTCGCGGTTCCTTTTCCTTGTGAGTAATGGTGGTGGTTTACGGATGCAGGCGGGGCGGGGCGGCGGGGGGAGCGCGGCGGCGGGGAGCGATAGCCTGGCGGTGACGGAGCACCAGGTGGCGAAGCTGATGGAGGAGGACATGGGGTCGGCGATGCAGTACCTGCAGGGGAAGGGGCTCTGCCTCATGCCCATCTCCCTCGCGTCCGCCATCTCCACCGCCACCTGCCACCCCAGGGTCGGGGGCGGAGGCGGCGGCATCATTGGCGGGAACCCGGGGCTCATCCCCGCGCCGGCTCCTGGCGGCGACGGGCCCTCCTCCCCGAGCATGTCAGTGCTGACGGTGCAGTCGGCGATGGCCAACGGGGGCGAGGCCGACGTGTCGCGCTCGTCCGCCGGCGGCAAGGACGCGGCCTCCGTCTCCAAGCCGTGAAGGGTGGGGGAGGAAAAAGGGCAAAGGTGGTGTTGGGGGGGGGGGGTGTTGAGTGAAGTCTACGGAAATGGGGGACGTCGGTGTTTGACGCCCCGAATTTGCTTAGACTTGACGGAAGCGTCAACCTTCAGAACCTTTTTTTTCTTTTTTTTTTTCTTTTTTCTTTTTTCTTTTCTTTTTTTTTCTTTTTTGTTCGTCTTTTGCCGTCCCTTTCTATGATTCTGTATCGCTTTTTCATCCTTTACCTGCTTTTTCGTTTTAAGTTATGAATCGGGCTTTGTCGTTTTATGGACGGAGGTTTGGCCAATGGCTGTCTGCCACGGAAGCTATATAAATATATACTATTCAGCTTATTTATAGTAAATAATAGGAAAAATTGCAACGACCTCCTCTAAGATTTGTAATTTCGCATTGATGGGGACTTCGTTTTATTGGCAGCTAATATAATTAGGATAAATGCTATTAAGCCCGAGGGTTTTTCCAATTCCTCCCAACCCGATTGATGTGGCAACGTGCAACTGGTGGTGTAAAAGATTTAAATGTCCCTAGTGGGTTTCAGCCAGCAGTTGCATGCTGCCACATCAATCGAATCGGGTAGGCAAAATCAGGAAAACCTTTGGCCTGAATACCATTTCCCTAAAATTAGTCATCCACTGTAACATCTTGCTTTTCAAACTCAATTTTTAAAATTTTTTAGATTTATCTACTAATTTTAAATAGGGCTAAAATATGTTTCTTTTAGACTTATTTGATGACATAGTCAGACTAATTTCATGACATAGTCCTTAACTGTTTGTTTGGGATACAATTTTTTTAAAAATAGTATAGGTTTATATATATATACTCCTAACTATGTTTGATATTACATAAAAATCTTTTCTTTAGAAAATTTATTTCCCACCCTTCACATATCTCGATTTTTTCATAGAAACTCAATTGCATGATCAACCTCTATAACCATTATGCCCTCGGCATAGGGATGGCAACGGTGCTGTTTTGAGCAAAATCGAAACCGCACCGAACCGCCACACCAAAATCGCACCGCACCATGACAGTGTACCATTATGTAAAACCAAAATCGCACCATGCGGTGCGGTGCACCATGGTTTATCACTAGAATGGTCTAAACGGTTCGATTTTATACGGTTTTGGTCAAAACTGAAACCGCACCGGAAATGTTTTATATTTTTGTATACCAAAATCACACTATGCGGTGCAATTTACCGTGGTTTTTTATTTTAAATCGTATCGTTGTCATCCCTACCTCGGCAGTCACCATTTCTCATATGGACAGCGTAATCAAAAGATAAAATGGTTAAAAATTAACTATAAGGATTGTTTTGCAAAAATTAAGATATGTGAACGCTGCACATTAGAATTTTGCAAAACCATAGGGGTTTCTCTACAATATCAAACTTTGGTAAGGGTAAATATGCAAAAATCCCAAACAATAATAATCTTGTTTGACAATAAAGAAAGGGGGAAAGAGATAATAATGGTTGGGGGGTGGGTCAAAGGCTGAAATTATAGCACGGCCGATAAATAGTTGGTGGGGATGTGGAAGTATTTGTATATACATACCCAATCGCATTAAGATAATGCTTGTTTGAGTTAGTGGGTGTTGAGTAAGGAATACCACCACTCTGTCTTCTCTTTTTTTTTTTTAATAGTATGCATATAATTTGTAATTCGGGATTTTGGTAGTATAGTCATTGTTTGTGTTATCCCTAGCTTGATCTAAGTCGTGGCAGCAAATAAAGGCGAAGCATTACAATGATAAGATTAAGAAAGATAATTTTTTTCTTTCAATTTTCTTTCGAGAGATCCGTCGATGACTCGATCTGGGGAGAGAGAGAGAGAGAGAGAGAGAGAGAGAGAGAGAGAGAGAGAGAGAGAGAGAGATTGTCCAATGAAGTTAAAATCATCCATGGCAAGAATAAACACAAATTTTTCTATTGATGGCTGATGCGTAACGGACTCTCCGGTGTATTGCTAGGTCAAAGGTTGATGAAGTGGAAATGTGAAAGAAAGGAGAGAAAGGAGAGAAGAAGGGGTGTAGAAAGTGAGAAAGAAGTTTAGAAGGTGAAGAAGATGAGTTAGCATCAAATTTTCTTTGGCCCCTCGTCCAAAAGAGAGAGGGTGCTAACAAGACCAGCGGCTTTGGTCAAATAATTCTTCCTAATTGTATCTTCAAAATTTTCATCAAGCTGCTAATTTAGTGTGTGTGTGTGTGTGTTGGAGTTTAGTCGCACATCGGCACTGAGTTGGGCAATGTTGTCTTCATATACATATTCTTTGTGGACCTTTCCTTATGACCAAGGTCTTGAAGTGTGAAGGTATCTAACATGATATCAGAACCATGCTTAACCTATGCCAGTTAAGCCCTGTGGGAGCCTACCCACGTGGCAAGTACCGGGTGGACAAAACTGGCCTGCATGTGAGGGGAAGTGTTTGAGTTTAATCCCACATCGGTAACAGACTGGATAGTATTGTCTTCATATACCCTCTGTGGACCTAGGATCCGGGTTTTGGAGTGTGAGGGTACTTGCAAAACTAACAATAATGTTCGTGTAGTCTAGTACGAGGCTCGGAAGGTGGCAATTAAGATCACCCTCCATCCTGCCATCACTACATTTTAGTAGATAAAGAAGATAAGTTAGCATCAAATTTGTTAGGTCAAAGCTATCAAGAAGTGGAAATGTGATAAAGAAATGAGAGAAAAAGGGGGTTGAAAAGAGAGAGAGAAGTTTAAAATAACAAGTAAAACATCACTATATTTTAGAAGATAAAGATAAGTTAGCATCAAATTTTCTTTGGTCCCTCATCAAGAAGAAGGAGGGAGCTAACAAGATGGGCGGCGGATTTGGCCAAATAAGTCTTCATGTTGGTGAATGAATCCATTCTTGACATCAGTGCCATGAAACTTTATTTGAATGAAGAAAGGCTAACAAAAATGTTAGTGTAGACTACTCACCCTTATGGAGAGAAAGGAATTTTTTTTGTTCTAGCTAGCGAGGGGACACTCTAGATGCGCAGTGATGCATATGGGCCATTCCCTAACGTGCAAGGAGAAAGGGAGCAGTCTGATGATGTGTACAAAGGGAATAGGTGACAGGCGTGGGTCATGGTTGGGTGTAAAGTACGTTTAGATCGGATGACTCCCTACTATTAAGTGAACGATCCAAATGCATCACTGAGCATCTAAAGCAACAGTCCACTTGAGCGAAAAAAAATTTTCTAGAGAGCCCTTTGAACAAACAAATGCTTTATGGCGGGTCTTAATATGCGTATGGGTTTGGCAATAACATTAGGTTTTGGATAAACAGGTAGATAGATTCACCTTCGCTTGCTTCCCTCTTCTCGAATCTTATTCAGCATCAAATTGGAGTCGAACTATACATTGGTCACCCAATCGCATAAGGGACTTATCCCCAGTTCTCGCCCCAATTTTCATCAAAGACTTCATCATTTTGAGCTGTGGCCACATCATAGTAATGATCAGGTGCTCACCATCGTGCATGGTTAGGCATACACATCATGGATTACAGCCATACGTCCATGACAATCAAGTGCAAAGCAGACGGTGAATATACCGATTCATTACAAACAGCTGTGATTGATTGTGAGTACGTCCAACCGTGCACGACGATGAGCACCTAATCATGTTTCTCATCCAAAGCAAAACTCTTGTGGTCGACAACCTGAGAAGTGAGGAATCCATTTGAAGTAATCATGCCCCTTTTGCTTAGTCAAAGACTACTGATCACCTATTCCTTGAGTGTTGAAGTTAATCATTTGTAATGGAGATCGCTCAAGTTGATCATTTGTATTAGAGGCTCCACAGAAGCATTAGATCTCTTTGGGTCAGTAGGGCTACAAACGAACCAAGTTGTTTGTGATCAGTTAACAAATAAGCTCGATAAAAGTTCATTCGAGTTTCGAGTTTGTTCCATTACTAACCGAAACAATAACAAACCTAGAGTTTAGACTCGTTCAAGTTTGTTCCATTACTAGCGGAAACAATCACAAGCCTAGAGTTTAGGCTCGTTGGGATTGCGAACATGCTTGTTTAGGGATCATGCGTAAGCTCATGCATGTGTAGGCTCATAAGAGGCTTGAATAGACCTAACCTGTTTAGTCTAAACTTGTGATCGAGTCTGGAGTTCCTTTGCTCTCCTGTTTGTGGATTAGTCCTGATTTGGTTGAACCATGTTACATCTGTGTGTGATCTGTTTTTGTGTTTGTATATTTTCTGTCTTGAAAATTGGGTTGTATAACATTGTAGTTCCACTACACTAACCCTACGGTTGGAGATCCGCTACCACTAGTTGCGATGAACCATCAAATCTCCAACAAGTAGGGCTACAAACGAACCAAGTTGTTCATGAGCAACTCACAAATAAGTTTGATAAAAACTCGCTCGAGTTCATTCGATTGCTAATCGAACCAATCCAAAGCCTAGAGTTTAGTCTCGTTTAATAAACAAGCCAAGCTCAAGCAAAACAAAGCTTGGCTCGGTTGGGATCATGAGCATGCTTGTTTAGGGCTCGCGAGTAGGTGCATGAATAGGCTCATAAGAGACTTGAATAAACCTAACCTACTTAGTCTAATCTTATGATTGAGTCTGGAGTTCACGAACAAGCTCGATTCTCGGTAAGGACTCGTTGGAGTTTGTTATCGAGCCAACACTAGCCTGAAGTCTAGACTCATTTCATAAACGAAGCCAAGCTCAAGTACAGTACTCCAAAGCTCGACTCGGCATGGCTCGATTATTAAACAAGCCAAGCCCTTGCCTGAAGTTTAGGCTCGTTTAATAAACAAGCCAAGCTCGAACTGACCAAAGCTCGGCTTGTTTGCAACCCTACTGGTCAGACTGGAGATAGCTCATGATGAACAGCTCTAAGGAATAGACAGGGTCATGTATCTATCTATAGCCTTGCCCTAGGTTTTTGAATAGAGAAATGCCACGATTTTCTCTGATGATGGGCTCCGCAGTAGGGCTGGCAATTTCGGACCCGACACGAAGTTAAAGGGTCTGAGTCTGGGTTAAAAGGGTTCGGGTCGTAAACGGGTTGACACAATAGACCCGTTTATTAAACGAGTCGGGTCCGGGTTTAGGGTCTGAACACGATAAACCCGGAAAGATCCGTTTAAATTTCAACGGATCGTGTCGGGTCGGGTCTACCCGCAATCCGATACTATATATAGTATCAGCGGGTCTATCGGGTTAGGTCGGGTCGAGTCGGATTGGATCGGATCGGGTCAACTGAATAAACCCGTGTGGTAAACGGGTCCAACAGGTATTATCGGGTCTACCCGTTTATAAACGGATCGGGTACGGGTTTAGAATCTAGACACAATTAGTTAAACGGGTCGGGTCCGGATCTAGGGGTTTTGGACACGACCCGAAACTAGACACGACACGAACCTGACCCGACACGACCCATTGCCACCCCTACTCTGCAGGAATAAGGCTAGTAGCAGAAGTAGGATCGCTATAAGGTTGGAAAGGAAAATTGATAACCGAAATCATGATTGATTTTGGATGACTTGTTAAGGACTCTGCCTTGCTGACTCTTTTCACCATCAACATATATAAGTGACACAAGTAAAGGCACATCGAGAATGTCCACATCCGCACCCGATTGATAGCTCAGTTGGTGTTTGCGTCTTCCCCGCAACGACCTGTGGTGGGTGTGCGTAATGCAAGCAGGGGCGGCATATTCACAAATCATAAGTATAATGATAAACCAGAACATCCAGAGATGACACAGTGAACACATAATATTCTTTTTAACATGGTTGATTCCCACGAAATAATGCAGCATAGATTGCCGCCAATACGACTGTCATCGCAACCAAAGCGTTGTCCGTCGACAGCCAAACGACTGCGGCTCTGACACCGCCAATGCAACCGTTGTCACAACCAAAGCGATGTCCATCAAGAGTCAAACTAATGTCGTATGTTGACGACTCCAAGCAAGTGGTCATCCGTCGACGACTCCAAAGTCTGCTACACTACATACGCAAACGATCGTCATCTGGTTACACCTCCGAATTGGTGTCCATCAACATCCTCACCAGTCACCTATTGGCGACCCAATGAGACCGCTAGTCAGTATTTGGAAAGATCACAAGTCAATGACTATGATTAGCATTTGTCGATGTCGTTGCAATGGTGCCCGCTGGCTCCTCTGATAGGTATTCGTTGATGCCTCCACCAATGGTGCCCATCGGCGCCTCAGATAGCATTCGTCGATGCCTCCACCAATGGCGCCCGTCTATGCCTTCAATAGTCATCCATCGATATCACCACCAATGGCACCTGTCAACACCTCCAATTAGCATCCGGCCACTACAATGGTGCACACTGGCACCTCTGACAGGTATCCATGGAAGTCTCCAACAATAGTGTCCGTCGGCACCTCGGTTAGGCCCCCGAAGAAGCCTCCAACAATGGCGCCCATCAGCACCTCTGATAGGCCTCCGCAGAAGCATCCAACAATGGTGCCCATTGGCACCTCTGATATGCCTCTGTAGAAGCCTCCAACAGTGGTATCCATCGACACACCGTCATGAGTAAATCTGATCGGTCTGTAATATAGCCAATTTGTCTTCTAGAACGTTTCTTTCATGGACAGCAAAATTGATCAATCGGTTTAGACCAGCTGACCAGTCAGACACTAAGTTTTATAAAGCCAAAAGTCAACAATTCTCCACCTTGACAAAATGCCTCTTCGGATCTGATAGTCATCTCCACGGCACCATGTCGGTACCCAAACAACTCTATGGTGTTCGAAAACGCATTCTGAAGACACCAAAAACAACATGATGGTGCTAGAACGTCAAAGGTGAGAAACTCTTTCAAAACATCTTGACTAAGTTCAAGCAACTTAAACATAGTCACTGTAACCGCCTTTGGCAATATATTGAAAAGATTCTCTTCCATATAAATCTTCTTCAAGAAACAACCCTATTATTGAAAGTCTTCCGAAGTAAGTCATACCAGATAACAATATACTTCGTCCGTGAGTGATGAACCTGATCATCATTCACCAAATAGATAGCACTCGGGCGATTCAAAAATACCACCTCATTGGGTTGCGAAAGACCAAATTGACCAGTAATGTATCAGAGACAAATCACGTCCTTGACCGCCTCCCTTATAACCATGCATTATGCATCCATCGTCGATAATGCAGCCGTGTCTTGTAGGAAGTCTGGTCAAACTCACTGGATCTCCTACTGACATAGACAAACAATTATAGACCTCCGTGAAACCAGATCATCAGCATAATCAGTATCAACATATCTCATTGTAACTCAAAAGGAATCATCATCTCGCTGAAAAAGTAGACCAATGTCCAATGTACCCTATATCTACCTCAGTATCCACTTTGCAGTCCACCAATATTCATTCCCTGAATTATTCATGTAACAACTGATACACTAATCACCTGTGAGATATCTAGAAGTGCACATCATCACATACATCAAACTACCGACTGTGTTTCAAACATCACACAGGCCATGTAAACATGATTGTCATCGGTACTTAGAGACTATATTACTGAAAATCAGAAGTGTGCAGCAAAAGGGGTGCCAACTGGCTTAGCGCAACTCATACCATGACGAAAAACTGTTTAATCCATATAGCTCCCTAACCTGAACTATACCACGCCTCTTATCTCACATAATTTCTATACCCAAAATTTTCTAAACATTACCAAACTCTTAGGGTGCGTTTGGCATTGGTTTTGAAATTTTAGGTTTTGATTTTGGAATACCAATAACTAGTTTTGTGCAAAACCAGTTTTACCTTATCGAAAACCAGTTCTAGAATTATCAACTTTTGAGCATTTGGCAATAAAACCAGCTTTAAGCCTAAAACTAGTTTTGTAGTTATTTCCACTATTTTTAAATATTCTATTTGTAAAACATTATCTATATAACATACTATATCCATCACATTCTTTTTCTATAATATACTCTCTCTAAAACATTTTTTCTATATCATTTTTTCTATATCATTTTCTCATTCCAATAATTTCTCATTCTAAAACATTATTTGTGTAATACTCTCTCTACTTATATTCTCTCTATATAATATTTCTCTTTAGAATACTTTCTCTTTCTATAATATTTTTTATCTACAATATTTTCTTTTTATAATATTTTCTCTCTATGATAATTTCTTCTCTCTTATGTCAATTTCTCTCTACAATATTTTATTTTTCTAAAATATTCTCTCCAATATTTTCTCTATACGATATTTTCTCTTTCTATAATATTTTCTCTCCAACATTATCTCTATGATATTCTCTCTATAATATTTTTCCTTTTTACTACGTCACTTTCTATCTAAAATACTCTCCTTCTATAATATTTTATCTCTCTAAAATATTTTCTCTCTAAAATATACTCATTCTATAATATTTTCTCTCTCTAAAATATTCTCTTGCTACAAGATTTTCTCTCTCTAAAAATATTTTCTCTATAACACTTTCTCTAATATTTTCTCTCTACAATATTATTTCTCCTCTCTCTACCCCATTTTTTCTCTCTATGATATTTGCTCTCTATAATATTTTTCCTCATTCAGTTTCTCTTTTAAATATTTGCTCTTTAAAATATTTTATCTTTACAATATTTTCTCTCTCTAAAATATTTTTTTTGTATATTATGATTTCTCTCTCTATAATATTCTCTTTCTACAATATTTTCTCTTTACAATATTTTCTCTTTATAAAATATTATCTTTGTATAATATTTTTTCTATCTACAATATCTTCGATCTCTTTCAACAATATTTTTTCTCTATACCATTTTTTCTCTATGATATTTCCTCTGTATAATATTTTTTCTCTTTATGTCATTTTCTCTCACTATAATATTTTCTCTTTCTAAAATATTCTCTCTCTATAATATTTTCTCTCTAAAATATTCTCTTTCTATAAAATGTTTTCTCTAAAATATAATATTCTATAATATTTTCTCTCTACAAATATTTCTCTCTCTAAAATATTCTCTTTGTATACTATTTTTTCTCTTTAAAATATTCTTTCTATAATATTTTATCTCTTGAATATTTTCTCTCTATGATATCTTCTCTCTCTATAATTAATATTTTTCTCCCCTCTATGTTATTTTCTCTCTCTATAATATTTCTTTTCTAAATTTTACTCTATAATATATTCTCTCTCTGAAATTTTCTCTTTATATAATATTTTATCTCTATAAAATATTCTCTTTCTATAATATTTTCTCTCTCTACAATATTTTTTTTTCTAAAATATTCTCTCTATAATATTTTCTCTCTCTAAAATATTCTCTTTCTATAATATTTTCTCTCTCTAAAATATCCTATTTCTACAAAGTTTCCACTCTATAATATTTTTCTCTCTAAAATATTCTATTTCTATTATATTTTCTCTCTCTATGATATCTTCTCTCTCTATTATTAATATTTTTCTCCTCTATATGTTTTTTTCTCTCTCTACAATATTTTCTACCTAAACTACTCTCTATTACATATTCTCTCTCTAAAATATTATCTTTCTATAATATTTTCTCTCTCTAAAATATTCTCATTCTATAATATTTTCTCTCTCTATAATATTTTTTTTCTACAATATTTTCTCTCTACAATATTTTCTCTCTCTATAACATTTTCTCTCTATAATATTTTTTATCTTCAATATTTTCTCTCACTACATATTTATTTATTTAATAATCTCTATCTATATTCTTATCTTTAGAATTTTCTCTCTCTATAATATTTTTATATCTATCATATATTTTCTCTAAAGTATATTCTCTATAATAATTTTCTCTCTCTACAATATGATATGTATATTTCTCTCGGTTTTAATTTTTTCTCTTTACAATAGTTTCTCTCTACAACATATATGTTATTCACAATAATTTCTTTTAATTATTGTTTTGCCTTCTTGTCTCAAGAACCCAAAAGAAAAACCCAAAAGTAAAAAAAATTTACTTTTGGGTTTTGATGATTTTCTGGTTTTGGTTTTGGAAAATCAATTTTCTAATCGAATCCCAAACACACTAAAATCATATACGAAAACCAGTTTGGCAAGCGGAACTAGTTTTGACGCAAAACTAGGCCTCCAAAACCAATACCAAACACACCCTTAGGGTGCGTTTGGCATTGGTTTTGAAATTTTAGGTTTTGATTTTGGAATACCAAATATTAGTTTTGTGCAAAACCAGTTTTAGCTTATCGAAAACCAGTTCTAGAATTATCAACAATTGAGCATTTGGTAATAAAACTAGTTTTGAGCCTAAAACTAGTTTTGCAGTTATTTCCTCTATTTTTAAATATTCTATTTGTAAAATACTATCTATATAACATACTCTATCCATCACATTCTTTTTCTATCGTATATTCTCCCTATAATATTTTTTTTTTATTTTCTCTCTAATAATTTCTTATTCTAAGATATTATTTGTGTAATACTCTCTCTGCTTATATTATTTCTATGTAATATTTCTCTTTAGAGTACTTTCTCTCTCTATAATATTTTTTATCTACAATATTTTTTCTTTATAATATTTTCTCTCTATGATATGTTCTTCTTCTCTCTCTTATGCCAATTTCTCTCTAAAATATTTTATTTTTCTAAAATGTTCTCTCCAATATTTTCTCTCTACGATATTTTCTCTTTCTACAATATTTTCTCTCCAACATTATCTCTATGATATTTTCTCTCTATAATATTTTCTCTCTAAAATAAACTCATTCTATAATATTTTCTCTCTCTAAAATATTCTCTTGCTACAAGATTTTCTCTCTCTAAAAATATTTTCCCTATAACACTTTCTCTAATATTTTATCTCTACAATATTATTTCTCCTCTCTCTACCCCCATTTTTTTCTCTCTATGATATTTTCTCTCTACAATATTTTCTCTATTTCAGTTTCTCTTTTAAATATTTGCTCTTTAAAATATTTTCTCTCTAAAATATTTTCTCTTTATAATATTTTTTTCTTTATAAAATATTATCTTTCTATAATATTTTTTATATCTACAATATCTTCGATCTCTTTTAACAATATTTTTTCTCTATACCATTTTTTCTCAATGATAGTTCCTCTATATAATATTTTTTCCTCTTTATGTCATTTTCTCTTGGTATAATATTTTCTCTTTCTAAAATATTCTCTCTCTATAATATTTTCTCTTTCTAAAATATTTTCTTTCTATAAAATTTTCTCTCTAAAATATCATATTCTATAATGTTTCCTCTCAATAACATTTCTCTCTCTAAAATATTCTCTTTTTATACTATTTTCTCTCTAAAATATTCTTTCTATAATATTCTCTTTTGAATATTTTCTCTCTCTATAATATCTTCTCTCTCTATAATTATTATTTTTCTCCCCTCAACGTTATTTTCTCTCTATAATATTTTTTTTCTAAATTTTACTCTCTATAATATATTCTCTCTCTAAAATATTCTCTTTCTTCAATATTTTCTCTCTTTACAATATTTTTTCTTTCTAAAATATTCTCTTTCTATAATATTCTCTCTCTAAAATATTCTTTTTATAATATTTTCTCTCTCTAAAATATCTTATTTCTATAATGTTTTCGCTCTACAATATTTCTCTCTCTAAAATATTCTCTTTTTATAATATTTTCTCTCTCTAAAATATTCTATTTCTATTATATTTTCTCTCTCTATGATATCTTCTCTCTCTATTATTAATGTTTTTCTCCTCTCTACGTTTATTTCTCTCTACTTTATTTTCTATCTAAACTACTCTCTATAATATATTCTCTCTCTAAATATTATCTTTCTATAATATTTTCTCTCTCTAAAATGTTCTCTTTCTTTAACATTTTCTATCTTTACAATATTGTTTTTTCTACAATATTTTCTCTTTATAATATTTTCTCTCTACAATATTTTCTCTCTATAATATTTTCTCTCTATAACATATTTTATCTTCAATATTTTCTCTTACTACATATTTATTTATTTAATACTCTCTATCTATATTCTTCTCTTTAGAATTTTCTCTCTCTATAATATTTTTATATCTATCATATATTTTCTCTAAAATATTATCTTATAATAATTTTCTCTCTACAATATGATATGTATATATTCTCCCAGTTTTAATTTTTTCTCTTTACAATAGCTTCTCTCAGCATATATGTTATTCACATTAATTTTTTTTATTTATTGTTTTGTGTTCTTGCCTCAAGAACCCAAAAGAAGAACTCAAAAGCAGAAAATTTCTGCTTTTGGGTTTTGATAATTTTCTGGTTTTGGTTTTGAAAAACCAATTTTCTAATCGAATCCCAAACGCACTAAAATATTATACCAAAACCAGTCTAGCAAGCGGAACTAGTTTTGACGCAAAACTAGGCCTCCAAAACCAATGCCAAACACACCCTTAGTCTCAAACTCGTCACTCAACTGATGTTGATTAGTGCTGCAACTTGGGTGGGCCAACCCAAAATTGGGTGGGCTTGGGTTAGGATTTTACTTGTATGAGTTCGACTTGAGTTGGAATACCTCAATTTGGGTTGGGCTTTGGCACAGGCTTTTGGGCAAATCGAAACCCGACCATAGTAAATAAATATTTAATATAATATAATAATAAATAGGTCCGATCAGAATCTATCTGATGGATATTATTTGAATGCAAATGAGGTCTGTGGTAGAACTTTGATGGGTATTTATCCCACTTCTAATGGCCACCGTTGGATGCGCAATCCATCCAACGATGGACCAACACCCGTATAAGAATGCAAAAAGTTGTTTTATGTGTTGTGTTATCACAAAAGAACTTTTTATATGTTTATTATTTTTCCTCTACCATGTTGAAAATGACCAAACCATCCCACACAACCCGATCAATTGGGCCAACCCTACAAGTTGAGCTTTGGCTAGAGATGTTCAACCCTAAATTGGGTTGGGGCGGGTTGAGCTTAGGTAGAAGGTCCAACCTCTTGGATTGGCCCTAGGTTTACCCCTCAACCCACCCGAGTTGTAGACCTAACGTTGATCTCAGATATGTTCTTTGCAGCGATAAGCATACCATCCACATATAAGGCTAGCAATGGGTCGGGTCGGGTCGGGTCGTGTTTCGTGTTGTGTCCAAAATCCCTAAACCCGGACCCGACCCGTTTACTAATCATGTCTAGACCCTAAACCAGTATCCGACCCGTTTATAAGCGGGTAGACCCGTTAAGACCTGATAAGACCCGTTTAAATATTCATTCTTTATTTTTTAAAATTTTAAATTTTGTTGCAACTCTCCATCATGGGTGTCCTGATCACAGACATCCGTTTAACCCATCACAGACCAGTGAATCACATAACTTGCTACATCACACTGTAATCGGAAGCCGAGTAGACCCGACCCAACACGACCCATTGAATTTTAAAAGAGTTAATTGGGTTGGAGACAAAACCCGTACCCGACCCGTTTACTAATCAGGTTAGTCGTGTCAACCCGTTTACGACCCAAACCTGTTTAACCCAGGCCTAGCCCCAGCCCCGCTAATTTCGTGTCAGGTCCAAAATTGTCAGCCCTATCCATGTATAAAAGAACGTATTATAGAACCATTAAGAAATTTTCTTAAATAGACGCAGCATCCATACTCACTTCTAATGTACCCATAATCTGTCATAAATGTATCAAATCTCTTGTACCACTTTCTCGCCGACTGATTGAGCCCATATAAGAACTTTCTCAATCTACAAACATGAGCCTCCTTTCTTTCCCACACGTACCCCTCGGGCTGCTTCTGGTAGATTTGGTCTTCCACATCACCATACACAGACATCTTCACATCGAGCTGCTCCAACTCGAGATCAAATAATACCACCAAATGTGAATGAAAGTATTTCACCACATATGAACACACTTCATTTTAGTCGATTTATTCTTTTCTGCACGGAGTCTTTCGCCACCAATCATGGATATGTCACAAGTAAGAAGAAACGATGGGAAACGAGAAAGAGGAAGCATGAAGAAGAAGAGAATGGGGAAAGAGGCAAGCCAACGGTGGCGGGTTACCGGCAACAGAGGCAACCGACAGCACCATTTGGCGGTTTGTAGAAACACAACAGAAGAAAAAGAGAGGGTATCTTATGATAAACTAAAGTGAGATGACCACCACAGCATGTATCAAAAAGTTTGCAAGCTCCTCCAATAACATCTACAACCATAGGATGATCTACCAATTGTACAAGGCAGAGCAGACCAACCAACATTCCTGCTGTCGAAAGACCATAGCTAAATAACACCAGAAATCACCCAACATTGTTCATCATCATCGGGGTTAGAATACAGAACCACCGATCAACCGGTGGCAAAAATAAGAAGAAACAAAACAGGATCAACATGGCCAAAAGAGAATGACTGATAACCAGCACAAGTGATTTCGTGTATATTTTCCGATGAGCTCCGCACTTATATAAACAGAAACAGACCCAACAGGATCAACATGGCACCTACAACACACTCACGGCGTACCTAACTCATCAGCGAACCTAGCATCACCGGAGGGGGTCCCCCGAACTACGTATTATAGGCTAACAGGCAAGAAATGACAAATTTGATGTATTTAGCTGGGGGGGGGGGGGGGGGGGGGGGACGTTGGGCAGAAACACATGTAGGTGTCATTTGTGGCTTTTCCTCTTCCGCTTCTTCCCGGCCCCACCCACGCTTCCTTTGGCCCTGCCAGGGGTTCCACTTACCAAAAGCATTGTTTTTCCTTTCTCCGAAGCACCACCTGCACTGGATTCACCGTCAGTTTTAGGCGTTGCTCCGCCTTTGGATTTCGGTTTCCGGCCAACTTTAGGAGTGGCTGACTTGGATTTAGGGGTGCCCTCAACCTTTCGGGGCCTGCCCTTGGGTCTCGGTTTCTGGCCGTCACTCTTAGACTTGCCTGCAGATTTTGGGGTTTGCTCCAAGGGTTCATCCCTCGACTTACTGATCATTTTGGGAGTGCCTGCTTTCAACTTTCTGCCAGTTTTAGGGGTGACATCCTTGGACTTACTGCCAGATTTAGGGGTTGCATCCTTGGGTTTGCCACCACTTCTAGGCCTATCATCCTTGGTGCCGATATCTGGTGAGTCATCCTCAGACTTGTTGCTGGGGCCCTTAAGCTTACGGGGGGTGTCGTCCTTGGATTTTCGTCCAACCTTTTCTTTCGATTTGCTTGAGGTCTTAGCACTGTCATTGGACACAGTACCAAGTTTGGTAGACGGTCGACCCTTAGGTCTACCCCTGCGTTTGATAACGAGGCTGTCGTGTCCACTGCCGGACTCCATGCCACTGCACGAAAAGAGGCACTTTAGATCAGAGTGAGGAAGAATGAGAGAAGAAACAAATAGGAAGTGATGTATGTGCACTTGCCTTTTCAATGGGGTCTTTGGCGTTGCCTGTTCAGGTGAAGAATCTGAAATTGTTTTTGCTCTTTTTTTCGGTGGCCTGGTAAAAATGGAAATTGGTAAGCATAAGAAAGAAAAATCAACAGCTAATTTGCAAGTGATATAGAGCAACAAAATAAAGCAGTGAGAGACAGATAAATAGATAGAGAGAGAGAGAGAGAGAGAGAGAGAGAGAGAGAGATGTACAGGAGCAATACGAAGGAAGAAAAAACAAAGTGCCTTATCATAAGTAGATCAATTCAAGGTAGTTCTATTATCATATTCATTCAAATCCCTATTTTTCTTAACGAGATGGGTGAAGGATTCCTACTTCCTAGCATGGTTTTAAAACTCGGCTAATACCGGTCGGTACGTACGGAGTTAAACTCAGTATCGGCCGATACACTCCCGTATCTGCCAGTACGCCCGAGTTCAAGTCGGTATCAATTTTTATAATATTTTTTCTGATTTAGTTTTAAATTTTCTATTATAGAAAGGCATACCAGTTTCGGCCGAACCAGCCAAAACCAAGTTGCACCGGCCGGTACAACTCGGTCCGGAGCCAACCAGTACCAATACTGATGCCCGTGTTTTAAACCTTGATTCCTAAAGTCATAAAGGTCACGTTTGACATTACCGAGCACTTTAGGCCTGTTCTTTGTACCTTAATAATTAATTGTGGATTAGAAGTGATTGAAATTTCTCTATACCTTCACTTCCTTCATTTGATTGGTTTACTAATTTCTCCGGAGATTCATTGTCTTTTAAAAGAACTTCTAACCAAGCCCAATGTCTGAACCACCAAACTATATTTTTCTGAGCTCCTATCTTGTTGATATGGAACTAAAGTACTTGGGGCATTTAATAAGGTTGTAGGTTTCCTCTTCTTTGGTGTGGATGCTTAAATTATCATGCCCTAACAGAATCAAAGTACTTGGGCCATTTACCAAGGATGTAGGTTCTCTTCTTTCGTGTGGATGCTTAAATTATCATGCCTTTTCCCTCCTTTGCAAAGATTTTCTCCGACAATGTTTCACACTATAATGGAACCATAACATTGTTGATCAGATAATGACGGAATGATCATTGTTGGTGCATAACTGGTCGCCAAGATTCAATAGTCGCAGGGAACACAAAAAAAATTGTTGCCTACAACTCCAGTTCACGATCCCAATTGTCGAAGTGCAATACGAAATATTCCAACATAAAGATAATGCAAGCTAAAAATCTATTTAAACATTAGGTTTTTGAAAGATAACGCAACTCATAAGCAATATGCTATTCAGTAAGGTTCATCCAAACAGTACAGTAAATAAGATTATTCAAGAGAATAGTTCGAAAAGGGCTCTTTATATTAAGATTTAAGTTTGTTATCAATGGATTATCAGGTTTATCAGACCAGTGGAAATAAAAAAGTTAGTTCTAGAAAACAAGTCTTTATTATCTAAGATCCCTCCCTCCCACCCCCCTCCATATCATCACTACTCTTTCTCCTTGGGCCTTTATTAACTCTCCTATTCCTCCCTTCTTTATTCCACCCCTTGAATTCATTAAACTAGAATTGATAATCTCTAATTTTATCTTGTTGACAGAGTCGAAGGTACTTAGAGATGCCTAAAACGTCTAGGGTGCCCTTCTCTCTTCTCGGAAGGATATCCAAAGCCTTCTTGAGTTTTTTTCCTTATTGGTTAATTATGTATTATTGATCTATATCAATAGATTTTTGCTATTTTTTTGCTGGACTAGCCAAGTGATCAAAGGACAGGGCGCTAGAGCAAGGGCTCAAAGAGGTCCAGAGCAAGGTACAAAAATCGATATATTTCGTGAAATTTTGTAAAATACATCGAAAAAATGAAAACCTGATACGAAATCCCGCCTACAGTCTCGAGCAGAACTGAAAATATCAAAATATCGAGCAGTTTCGCGAAATATCGTGATATTTTCACGAAATATTTCCATCTCCACGAAATATCGCGATATCAGCACCAACACAAAAGGATTTTATTGAAATTTTGCAAAAATTTCCGAAAATTTCACAAAATATATCCGAAATTGTGGGACTGAATGGTTATAAAATGGAGCTTGTGACCTAGTTCTCAGCAGCTTATTTACATATAATAACATTTAAGTAAATATCGCTTTACTTAACTTTTATATGTAAATAAACAAATACCTCACATTTGATTTCAATAAAAATATCAAAAAAATCAAAAACCAAAAGAATAAAAATTTATACTTTCAGTTTTAATAGGAGAAAACGGTTTTCAGGGTTTTTATAAAATCCACATGGTGAGAAAAGTGATTAAATCAACTCCTTTTTAGCTCAAAAAATTCCACAAGATGTAGAAGTACAAATGCATCTAGAAAACCATGGTCCATCTTAGGAAATTTTGAATGTATAAAAACTTTTCTATATAAAAAATCTTTTTTTCAGACTTGGTAAAAAAAAGTCACATTTCAGCATAATTTTTGCACAATTTTAAACTTGTATAACTTTCTTGTTTTAAGTCCGCTTGCAAAATCATTTGAAACATTATTTCCACAATCAACTAATCTTTATTTTGAAAATATTTTTATCCAAAAAAAATATATTAAAAAGCATTTGAAATATATATATCAAAATCGGACCAAACAAGATTGCACAAGACTCACAGACTCAATACATTGAATACATGCTATGTGAAACTCTACACCCCTAGATAGGGTACATATATTATTTGAGTGTTCCAAAGTGTGTATCTATACTTAGTTTATGACTATCCAGAATTTCACTAAAAAATCCATCAAAAAATCAATATTTACAACATTTCTACAAAATGGCAATATTTCCACACTGTCGAAATATTTCCATATCCAGAATGTTGAAATTTCCATCGACATGGAGATTTCGAACCTTGGTCCGGAGATCGAATTGGGGGAAGGCAGCATAGTTGTTATTTATTAAATTCCATAATCCCGTGGTTATGACATCAACGGCCAGGATTCGCACGTGCAAACAAGGCACAACGGCCTTGAGGGAGCGTTCACTCAGCAGTATCCATACTGGGAGTCAAACAGGGAACCTCTCCAACATGGGAGAGGATCTACCACCAGGCCAAGAGCCCGTTGGTAATTTTTTAAGTCCAAAACCCACATTCATCTGGTTGCCTTAAATACCAGGTTTTGGTTCAGAATGAGTGCTAAAAAGTAGAAAGTGGTCAAATTAAACAAAGAAAACAAGACAATCATGTATTGGTAGCATAACATTCAAGCCCTATCCACTCTATTTAGGAATAGCCTTACCCTACCTCGATTGTCATTCATGGAAAGAGCACTTGTAGAAAGAAGAAAAAAAAAAAGAGAAACATGTACTGGCATGGTAGTTAAGCAGTAAGCACAGCACCAAAAGCACTGTAGCAATACGATGGTAGCATTAAAAAAAAAATTATAACCGCAACATTTTTTTCTGAAAGTGAACCGCCAACAGAAATATGTGGCGCTAAAGAATAAGAGATTACTAGAGAACACTAATGAGGGAAAAAATAACAAATTTTAAAGGGTGAGATAGAGAATGTAAATTCTGATGTTTCCAACGAGGACATTAATATTTTGTTTGGTTCAACATCCCACCACCTTTTAAAAAAGAGCAAGGCAATATGAAATGCATCATAGATCATATGAAAATGTCACAGTCAACATATATGAAGTGATAGATATGCACTTGCCTTGTCAACAGCGTCTCTGTCATTGCTTGTTCTAGCAAAGAATCTGAAATTGTTTTTGCTTTCTTATTCAGGGGAGCCCTGGTAGAATGGAAATCGGTAAGCACAAGAAAAACAAAACAATGGTTTAGCCAAAAATAAAGGCAGCATTGCACGTGAAACATTGGTAGTTATATGGAACAGCAAATATATATATATATGGGGCAGCTATGCTGCGGCATGCGGTAAGTGCGGCACCGCACCGCAGCCTTCTGATGCACGCATTGCGTGCATCGCATGCACGCAGCAGTGCATCAGACGGCAGCGGTGCGATGCCGCACTTACCGCATGCCGCACTATAGCATATATATATATATATATATATATATATATATATATATATATATATATATATATATATATCGATCGAGAGAGACAGAGAGAGAGAGAGGAGCATGACTTTGTGCCCTTGAAAAGAAGGCTTCAATGTATGCTCCTTTATTAACATACATAGAGGTTTCCGAATTTGCTAACTTTTTATCAATGTGATATCTATGTTATGGTGATCTTCCTCCCAAAAAATTAGCAAAATCTGAAACATCTACGCATTTCAAATATGGACGGCTGATAAAGCTTCTAACATTTTGATGTACCTAGACATTTCAGAATTTGCTGATTTTTTATCAAAATTTGTTGATTTTTGGTGGATATGCTATATGTATAGGGTCCCGATCCAGTGAGAAACTTCTTATATGAGAAACCTTGTGAGAAACCTACCTAGAGGTTTCCGAATTTGATGAAACTTGGTGGGTGTGCTATTTAAGGCAAGTTGATCATCCTCACAAAAATTCATCAAATTCTAAAACTTCTAGGGGCATCATATGTTAGAAAATTTATCATCCGTTCATAAAATTGAATAGCATGTTTCTGGATCCCAACACATATAGATTATAGAGCAACTCACGTCCCAACCTTCGACAAGCCATATAAAGTCAAGAGAAGCTCAATTGCAAACTTCAATGAAACAAATTTACACTCATTCTAACAAATCAACATAATCCAGAAGTCAAATAAAGAAAACCAGATCATAAACCAAAAGTCTGAATTGCAGCAAGCATTTTCAAACTCAACTTAGTCCAAGTATATCTGGAACCACAAGTCGCAAATGAACGATGCAGATTCTGTTCACCCAGAAAATTACCAAAAGACCCCCAGGAGTTACATAAACTTCCTAGAAGTTATAGAAACTACTCAAGAGGTTTTAAAGCATCTCTCACTTATTGATAAGCATTCGAGCTTACGAAACTTTCCTGGGAGTTACATTACCACCCATGGGAGTTAAATAACTTCCTTGCCCTCCTATAAATAAGAGGGTTAAGAAACAAAGGATGGAGAAAAAAGAATAAACAAGATCGGGAAAAAAAAAGCCAAAGAGATCACCCAGAGTCTGCAAACAAATACAACATCAAGAGGCAAACTACACACTTGAACTTCAAAGCACTTGGACACTCATACTTCTTGCCCTCCACGATGTAGAAAGGTCTAAGTCAGAAGGAAAAACACTCAAACTTGAGAAGACTAAAGCAGTGTAATCAAGGTGTTAAGGTGGACTCAAGGCGCTCAACCTTACTGGCGCCTGAGGCGAGGCGAGCGCCTGATTGAAATATGGCGTCCAAATATATATATATATATATATATATATATATATATATATATATATACACACACACACACACACACACACACACACACACACACACACACACACACACACACTATAAAATGACTTGTTGAAACAAGTTCGCATAATCATATAGCATGTATCATCAAACATCAATAAAACTCATCATCATCAAGTACTATAATATATATCATCCTCACCTTAACAACTATAAAATCTAAATAATATAGATTGGGATCTAGGCCTGGATGTTTGTAAGTAACATGAAAAAAATATGGATTGAAGATGTGAAGTAAGCATATAAAGAATTATGACACTACAACTGAATCAAAATCTGAAGTAAAAAACTGAGAGGAGAGTTTTGATGGGCAACATGATGCTCACTTTGTGACGGACGCTAAAGATGGCCCCAAAGTTTAAACCCTAACCTGCCCGATCGTCACGAGTTCTTTTTTATCTCGCTCAATCGCGTGGAAGATTTGAATCCACAGGGCACGGGATCCTCTGAGGTTATAAACTCAAAGGATCAGTTCGGTTAAAGATAAAATTGAATTACAACTGTTCGTTACACCCATCCCGACTAGTGAATCACACTCGGTCCCAAATGTCATGCGAAATGATGGCTGTGATTCAATTTGGCTTCATCCTAAACCGTCAATTAAATGAGGCGGGCACCTCAAGCCGACTTATATACCTGCACTCGCCTCAATCCAAGCGAGGCGCCCTTGGCTTACCTCACCTCGCCTCAGGCGGGCACCTCGGCTCACCTTAACTACACTGAACTAAAGAGTAAAACACCACTAGTCCTAGCCGATAAAGCACGAAGCAGGGAGGGATCACATACCGCAGAATCCATGCCTTCAAAAGTCTCGTCTACGACGAAGAATCATGAAGGAGAAAATATTAAAGGAACAAAAACGATTGACCCCATTTCTCCCGATACTTGTAAAGTTGCCCTTTAAAGCAAACTCTTTTGTAATTTGAAGTTGAATTTAATTTACATGTAAATTTGTTTGCTACAAATTTCAAGCACACCTAGTGGGACCTCTTCTCCTTTTCATCTCTTCATCTCCACATGAAGCATCGAAGTGAATTTCTAAAGTGAAGTTATGGCTGGAACCGACAACTCTGCAAATGTTCCCATTGCTATTGCACCAGTTGTCAAGCCTACACCGCTCCAACAAGGCGTCCTGGAGAATCTCGTTCAGGAGCTGGTGTCGCAGCGCCGGTCAACCCTCCAATCTTGCACGTCAGCACTAGGCACGCCATGTCTACTATTGTTACCTTTGCACCCGAAACTGAGGCCGAGGATACTCTTTAAAACGCTGGAGAGGAACAACGTTGCAACTATGTCTCTGACGACGACGCGGAGGCACAGGGCCAAAATAACCCTCGTATCCATAATGCCTCAGCTTCCAAACTCGATGCACAATTCCTGTAGATGACCTAAATAACTCAAATGATGGCGGAGAACGACCGTCAGACTAATGCTCTCCTAAAAATAAAGAAAAAAATGACATCATCACTTCTAACCAAGGAACGATTCAACCTACTACTACGATGTCGACACCATTACCCATGCAACCAGCCGTTACTTCTTCCATGGTGATTCCAGTGGCAACACACCCGCTCTCGCTCTGGCTATGAATGTTCAGCAATTGCAGCCGCTAGTCACGGACATGGTCCACTCTCAAAACAGTGGACATGTTTGAGCTTCCGTGGGGTATGCATTAGCCCTACACTCAGCGCATTCAAGATCTGCACTTCCTCGCAAGTTATCAGCTACTAAAGTTCCAGACTTCCAGCAATTCAACGGGAAAAGCAATCATAAACACATTGCACACTTTACTGAGACATGGAACAATGTCGGCACCTACGGAGATCAAATGGTGAAGTGGTTTGTGCGTTCACTCAAGGGAAATGTCTTCAACTGCTACGTAGACATTCTATTGGGGTCTATCGACAGTTAAGACCAGTTGGAACGAGAGTTTCTCACTCCTACAGCAATCGTTGTAATGTCAACATAATGGAACTTACCGTTGTTTGTCAAGCAAAGAAAGAACGAGACAATGTTCGATTATATTGACCACTGAAGGAACCTCGAGTTAAACTCGAGAGGCCAATTGTCAGAACCATATGCAATCGAGATGTGCATCCAAATGATACACTGGAACTTACTCTACATCCTTAAGGGGATTAAGCCTCACTTGTTTGAAGAGTTGGCTATACTAGCTCATGATAAGGAGCTCAGCCTGATTGCGCATGAGTCAACCTAAAGACAGACTCACATAAGATGGAGAAAAGGGACAAGCCATCAAACCAACACAAAGCAAGCAAATGTCATTAATGTCGCATCTTCCTTAAAGTCGTTGAAGATAGGCAGTAAAATAGACAAAGAGAGACTTACACAAGTACCAACACAACAGAAAGCACCAAGGATGACTCTAGAAAAACTTGAGGCCAAGGAGTATCCGTTCTCGGACTCCGAGGCCTCTACCATGTTTGATCAAATTGTTGCAACAAAAGATCAAACTTCCTCCGCCAAAGAGGCCAAAACAAGCAGAACGAGTGAAAGACCCACTGTATTTCAAGTACCAGTGTACCACAGGTTGGTCAGTCACCAGATTGAAAAGTGCTTTGTGTTCAAAGAAAGGATAATGCCTTTAGCACAACAAGGGGAGATCGAGCTAGACTCCGGCCATGTTACTATAGCAAAATGACATCTATCGCTTTTGGCTCCTTCCCGCCTCTTCCAATGCCAATCTTTACACCAAAGGCTTTGCAAAGTCCTATAAAAAATTTTGCTACTCGACGACAAAGTAGGGTGTTCCCAATCAGGGGAAGGGTGCATTCACCCCTCGGCAAACGTCAGCCTTGATATCAAAAGTTCGGAAGATGAAGAATGATCAAAAGGCAACTCTCAATAAGCCCTCAAAAAAAGAGATGAGCAGGGAGACCCAGAGGCCATGCTACTGGGTCAATCGTCCAGAAAATTTGAGTCATTTGACTACTATGTCTTATACCCAGACTCCTCTATTCTCAATTTTGGCATAGGAGTTCCCAAAAACATGATGGGAAGACATGCAAGATGAACAAAACATTCGCATCACAAAAGAAAATCATGTCAATAATGGAGGATGGACGGTAGTAACGCGCAAAAAGAAGTCGCAACTACCAGAATACATCACCGCTCCCTCGGTACCACACACGAGTGCGAGTTAAAAGGGGAACTAGTAGAGGAAAAAATCTGAAGAAAAAGAAAGCTCCAAAGAAAAGGACATTTAAAGTACCTCCGGCTGAACCTAAGGAGTTGCTCGAACAAAACCTTCCGACTCCACTCGTGTTAGGAGATTCATCCCTGAACATTTCTTTGAAGAGTGTTGTTCCTCCAACTCACTATGGTGTCTTGTATGGTGGAGATTCACAGTCAAGAATCAAAAAAGTGCCACTACAGTACCACCCCAAAGTACAAAGCCTTCAAACAGTACGTCTTTGTCGAAAAGAAATAAAACTCGCGAAAGAAAGAGCAAAATAAGAAAAAAAACTTCAAAGAATAGTGTTTTGATCCCACGTTAACCTGGAAGACCTAGAACAAAGACTCCCATGTCTGTTGACTTGGGCAGATTTCCTTCCAGAAAATTTCTTCAAAGGAATCTACTCTCCGAAAGAGGACTCTTGGTGTGGTGGAAATTAGTGAGCAAGACCCAAACATGCACCATTACTCTAACATCAAAGGAGCCCATCACCAATGAGTTTTCAGATACTAACTCTGATGAAGAAATAACCTCCATTGAATACCAGGGAGGTGGAGATCATATTGCTTCCTATGATGAGGCTATGTTACACTTGCCTTTCATAGAAGCTCTACACCTGTCAGCAATGTTTAAAAAGGCGAAAGGCGTACCGAGGCGTTTTTCCACTGAAGAGGCGAGGCGTAAGCCTCAAGGCGCACTGAGGCGTAAGCCTCGAACTTTTTCGAGGCATTTTGGTAAATAAAAATTTAAAAAAGAAAAAAATCAGAATAACTATTATTGAATGTGTAATAATAATTGAACTAGATATACTGCATATGCAGAATAAATCACAATGTGTTATAAATATCTTATATGACACGATTGAGGGCTCCAACGAGCAATCTAACAACAAAATAGAAAGTCAAATTGCTCAAACACGCTTAATTCTTTAATATTCAAAATAATAATTAAAATAGCAACTAACAAGTAATAACAAACAATAAAATACAAATATAGGACTAACATTGTCAATATTAAAAAAAAAAAGATACAAATACAAAGAAAAAATCATAGAAAAACCTAGTAAAAGATACAAGATCATGATCCAGACCTCTAAACTTGAAACAAATCTTTATCTCTCACATTCTCACTTGTAGTTGGTAGACAATCCACAAAGAAGAAGAATACAACTTCGAAATCAAAATCGAAAATAAATGCGCACTAGATCTTGATTTTGGGTTTTTGGAGACAAGGGGGTTTCAAAACCTAAAGAGATCTAAAAGGATTTAGGAGATTTCAATGGGTGAAAAAAGGGTCCATAAGGACGATTTACATATCAATCCCTTAGTGAACCCCCACACCAAACATTGGTTTTAACCCTTCCACGCCCTATGTTTCACGTTTGGTGCAAGAGGCGTACGCCTTGTATGCCTTAAGGCGTGCCTCGAACAAAGGCGTACGCCTTTTGATGCAGAGACGTGGACTTTTTATATGTGGCTGCTGAGGCGTAAGCCTCGAGGCAGCACAGGACCGCCTCACCTTGAGGCGAGCCTCAAGGCGTAAGCCTCGAACGCCTTTTTAAACATTGCCTGTCAGAAGACAGAAGTTTGGCTATGGTGACAACTTTGACTAGTCCAAATGCCTACAAAGGAAAGTTAAAGGCTAAATTAGAGGGAAAAGTAACAGCTACATGCAACTTCACAATATCCTTCTCCAACGAGCACTTTCAGCTTGGAGCCCGTTTACACAACATGTCCCTCTGTGTCCAGGTACATCAAGGAGAAACCCAAATGCCATATTATGCAAGTCAGTCCCTTGTACAAAGAACAAAGAATGGTTGTCCCAAAATGCGTCGTGTTAATGTTGTCCATCATCCCAGGGTACTAGGTATTTGTGGGGTCCCATCGGCAGTGGCTTCATTGTAAACACATTATTTGTGATGCATTAGTGACTATAATTTCTTTCTTTCTCTATATAGGGCCATAAGCACTATTAACATGTAGTGTTATTGACGATAATTTGTTTTTTTCTCTGTATACAACTACAAACAACATTAGATCCGCCACGTCATTGACTGATTATTTCCATCATATCCATCGTTAACTAAAGAGAAGGCTCCTCTTAGACTTGATATGTTTTCTTTCAGAGTTTATTTTGATTGCATTAAATGTGACTTTCGATTGACAAACACGATATCTCTTCCTTCATCTTATCACATGCATAGTTGACCATATTTATGCTCTGTATCAATGTTTAAAAAGGCGTTCGAGGCTTACGCCTCGAGGCCCGCCTCAAGGTGAGGCGGTCCTATGCTGCCTCGAGGCTTACGCCTCAGCAGCCACATATAAAAAGTCCACACCTCTGCATCAAGAGGCGTACGCCTTTATTTGATGCTCGCCTTAAGGCATTCAAGACGTACGCCTCTGCATCAAGAGGCTTACGCCTTTATTTGAGGCACGCCTTAAGGCATTCAAGGCGTACGCCTCTTGGACCAAACGTGAAACATAGGGCGTGGAGGGGTTAAAACCAATGTTTGGTGTGGGGGGTCACTAAGGGATTGATATGTAAATCGTCCTTATGGACCCTTTTTTCACCCATTGAAACCTCCTAAATCCTTTTAGATCTCTTTAGGTTTTGAAACCCCCTTGTCTCTAAAAACCCAAAATCAAGATCTAGTGCGTTTATTTTATGATTTTAATTTCGAAGTTGTATTCTTCTTTGTGGATTGTCTACCAACTACAAGTGAGACTGTGAGAGATAAAGATTTGTTTCAAGTTTAGAGGTATGGATCATGATCTTGTATCTTCTACTAGGTTTTTCTATGATTTTTTCTTTGCATTTGTATCTTTTTTTTTTTTTTAATCTTGACAATGTTTGTCATATATTCGTATTTTATTGTTTGTTATTACTGGTTAGTTGCTATTTTAATTATTATCTTGAATATTAAAGAATTAAGCATGTTTGAGCAATTTGACTTTCTATTTTGTTGTTAGATTGCTCGATGGAGCCCTCAATCGTGTCATATAAGATATTTATAACACATTGTGATTTATTATGCATATGCGGCATATCTAGTTCAATTATTATTACACATTCAATAATAGTATTTATTCTGATTTTTTTCTTTTTTAAACTTTTATTTACCAAAACGCCTCGAAAAAATTCGAGGCTTACGCCTCAGTGCGCCTTGAGGCTTACGCCTCGCCTCTCCAGTGGAAAAACGTCTCGGTACGCCTTTCGCCTTTTTAAACATTGCTCTGTATTATTTATACTTGATTAATATATATATATATATATATAATTTGTGTCCTCATATAAAGTTGTATGATTTTGTCATGTCCGTCACACGTGTCCGTGCAAACACGGACACTCGACACCCGTGTCCATGTCCACAAATCATAAGAACCAATCCTCGCCACCTCAACACGACAACGAACAACTACATCTAGTCACCGAGGCAAATAGATCATTTTATAGAAGGAAGATCAAGAGAATCATTGGAACCAAATTCCTTGCGGACAAAATATTTAAGCAATTGTGGTTTCAAAAGGAAGGTTCAAGGAGCTTAATTGACTAAGTTTTATAGTATCATCCTTACAATGCTCTAATGGAAATAGGTGGTGGTTGAGATTAAATGAACTCAACTTTGATTCAATTCAATGATTCTGGCTAAAGGTGACATAGTTTTAAACTATATAGCGGTATGAGTGCATTGTAATTTTAATTTTTAGATGTTCAAAATAACTTTGCCATATTTAAGCAAATCAATAGTAATCTGGTTTAAGAGATGAGTTTAGATAGCATAATTCAGCGTACAAGACGGCACTATGTTTGTTTGTGCCATTGATGTCAAGCATGATTTGGCAGTGTATGACATAGTCCTCATACGATATGTTTCAAATCCATGATTCCTAATGATCCCAACTATAAGATACAAAGTCACCAAGTATCAGTTTACAAATTGGAGCTTTTGTAGATTATGTTCTTAATGCGATTCCAAGTGCAAATGAAAACGGGAAAAAATTGCAAGAAGGCAAGGACGATTATCTCGAAAGGGTAAAGTATGTACTAGTCTTGTGGGAAAACCATTGAAGATCAAGTAAATGAAAGGGGATAAACAAGTTTGATAGAGTCACTAAGTGGTTCAATCAGCGAAGATAAATGAAAAGGGAGGTGATGTAGCATAAATATTTATCAAAAGGTCAAGAAAAACAAGTAAAGGGCAGTGGGATATATCATAAAAAATATTTTAATTTTTTCTGGTTGCAATATACAGAACATCCAACGAGATTTCAGCAATCACCTGGCCACACAAAGTAGCTCATACTATCAATCACTAGAGCTGGTGTGTATGTAAGGTTCAGCATTTAGATGATGATCTAGTGCAGAACAAAGACCATAACCAGTAACATACTAAATAATATATCCCAATAGAATACATGCTCCTCTACTTTTTCTTACAACAAAGCCTTTACCCAGGATATGACTTCAGTTTTTAGGGAAGGGTAAATGACACCTTAGGTGGACCGCTTAACCCAATAAAAATTAATGGATGATCTCACATTATTAATCCATAAAAGAGCCAAGAGAAAAACTTGCTGGAATTTGGTGCTTAGTATCATGTTCATGCTAATATCAAGTCTAAAACATGATACTGATTTGAATTTCCTATAATAAAATAATAAAGAAAACAAGGACAGCAACTAGTATCTAAGGGTTAACATATGTTACATATCAAGACAAGTAGACAACTACTACATTAAAAGAACAGTTTTCTAAAAGCAATCCCAGTATCCAACAAAAAAAACACTTACACATTTAAAGAAGTGTTGGGACTAGAAACAGCTTCCTTTTTATCCTGCTAGGAAATCGTGCAAGCAAAAAGATTAATATACAAGGTATGAATATATATATATATATATATATATATATATATATATATGGGGCATGCTATAATGCGGCATGCGGTACGTGCGGCACTGCACCGCAGCCGTCTGATGCACGCGCTGCGTGCATCGCATGCACGCAGCAGTGCATCAGACGGCTGCGGCGTGGTGCCGCACTTACCGCATGCCGCATTATAGCATTTCTCTATATATATAAAATACTAGATTAGACACTATTGACCCACCCCCTCTATTTCAGTGCCATGCCCATCAATCTCATATCGTTCATTCTTGAGCGCCAGTTCCTCTATTTCACCATCATCATAGACAATCTGAATGATACAAAACTATGAGACTAAAAAACAGCATAAACGAACTAATATCCAAAACAATTAATAACCAAAAATTGAAAGCAGGAGTTCTCGGGAACATTTTACCTTATGCTTCCTAGATATGGGATTAAACTCGTCAACAGTACCACCATAAAATCTGTAGAAAAAAGAGAAGATAAAAGTATGGTGAACTCTTTCCAAACAAAGTTATATAGCTCAATTTTGAGTCATTAAATGATCGTCTTCATTCGTAGACAGTGGATTTGATATATTAAATTGTATGCTACAGAAAGATCAATTAACAGTTGTCCAGTCTGTTTTTTATCTTGAAACCATTGTCCTCCATGAACAAGAGCATATTGTGATCATGTCACTATGAGAGATCCCTCATTCTGCCCTTAGAAATGGTTGTATGTAAGGCTTATGTTTATTATGTATAATGTATATAATCCAACATGGTGCAAAACTAGTTCAGCATCAGGAAAAAAATAATCAACAGAGTTTGGTTTGTCAAAATTAGTAGATTCTTAAAAAAAATCAATCTCATATGTGGCAGCTTTTAAAGTTAAGTTTATTATTCTGAACAAAAGCGGCTGGGAGGTTATCTAGGCCCATAAACTCTTTGAATATTTTTTTGGCGTATCCAAATAAACAATGTTGTGGGGTAGACAGGTAATTATCTATAATGTTTGGCTATCCATATAATGATATCAAAGCCAAACCACAATTCCATAAAAAAAATGTTTATGGTAATTTAAATGAACCAAACAATCACCTCCTTAATAAATAAACTGGTAATATTAACCTTTCATATATCATGAGTAAACCATCCAAATGCATGTTTATCAAAATGAGGATTTATTTAACGAACAAGAAAGCAGATCAAATATTAGATGTGTAGCCAAAATTGAAAATTGAGTACAGTAACAAAATTTTCCCTTTAGTGGTTCTTAAAATAAAAAGATTAAAGCTTCTTAATCTGGAACCAAACACAACTAAATTCGGCCTCCATATGAACTAGTTGAATAAAACAAAAATGGTTTTCTAATGAAGATACAAGATAATAGTTGAGAATTGAGAACACTGAAAGTACATGCTGTGAGTAAATCTGCGATAAAAAGCTATTACCTTTTGTCATCGGGCCACCAGACCCGAATTCTGGAACCAACAAGGTTCTCATCCAGCTCGGTTTTGTGCTTTTGGGCTTCAGATATCTAAAATAAACGAAAGCAATTAAGTCAAAATATAATGAAATCTGTAATTTGGAAGATGTAAGGTGACAAAAACACCCAATAACAAAAATTAAGAAAACCAATGCACAACAGGACACAAACTAAAGGATAGATGGTTGAGCAGCAAATGGTGTCAGATTAAATTAGTTCAAATGCAAAGACATGCACAAAATCTTACTTTAGATATAGAGCAGCATTAGTCATCAAACATGGCATAATAAAGGAATTACAGTATAAAATAGTAGTGACAGTACGGTAAGAACCAGAATTGATCGGGTTGCACTCAACAAAAGTCAAGGATATCAGAATGCAGCCACTGATCAGCCCAAATACTACTACGCAGCAGGCGCAGTTTTTGCAGTTTCTTATTGTTAATTTAACAGTAAAGGAGATCCATTCACAAAAGGAAATCCCACTAGAGGTCGGAAAAAATGATCATCTTATATAACATGTGATTAGCTTTCTAAGTACATACCCGCGACACTAGGACAATTTATTTTGTAGAGTATTAGCTGGTTTAAATTGACACCTTTAACTATAAAACGGGCGACATAATTGTAATGAATAGCTCTATTTTCTAGCATATGTAAAGAAAAATACTCTATCAACTATGTTGTGAATAACAGCAAAAGCATATTCAAATAGCACATCAGGGGAAGTCAAGAAGGAAACTCATAGGAAAACATGTCAGAAAAACATAAAAAATGGTAAGCCATCTTTTTAAAGGTTAAATACAACTCAAAGAGTTGAAATAAAGAAAGGCCTTAACAATAAGTAAAACATCTGAATCTTCTATACCAATGCTATTAAAGGCGCGCCTAGGCTCAGGCTCAACAAGGCTCACCCCCTGCGCCTCAAAAAGCACAGGCTCAGGCTCTATTAGAAAGGCGCGCGCCTAGGTCTAAGGCGTGCGCCTAGGCTCCAGGCGCAAAAAAGGCGCGCCTAGTTGAACCATGTGCAATTATGTGATTGTAATTGATATTTTTGGCAATATGATTAAGTTATTAAGTAGATTTGATTCATGATTACAGTAGTTTGAATATTGGCACATTGATTGAATATAATTTACATTCAAAATTATTTGTTATAGTTCTTAGGTAGGACTGTATGAGCAATTGTGGGTTGGATTTGATGACTTTGATATTATTTCAACTATTACAAGATTCAATGAGTTTTCTTTTTTTTCTCGATTTGCACATTTCATACTGATTTAGAAGCATGTGCACAAGGACACGGATGAAATAACACATTCAATCATTCACTATTTATTTTTTGTTTGCTATAATATCACATTTGATATCTTATAACTGGTTATTAAATTTGAACTATACATATTTGATGATTAATATATTTTAAATGGATTATTTAGAGCCGTAATTCAAACCTACATGACTACAACATTTGTGTTGTTGCAACAACGATCTATCCAATTTATTTTTTGTTTTAAGATTCATTTTCTTAGTCTAGTTATGCATGTTTTGAATATATATATATATATATATATATATATATATATATATATATATATATATATATATGTGTGTGTGTGTGTGTGTGTGTGTGTGTGTGTGTGTATACATATATGCGCCTTACTTCAATCAGGCGCGCGCCTTCAGTTGCGCCTTGCGCCTAGGCTCTAGAAGACCTTTGCGCCTCGTGCGCCTTGAGCCTTTCAGAACACTGTTCTATGCATATGAAGTCCTGGATAAACGATTGTATAAAGAATTCAAAGCTTGATGATGCCGGAGGATATCTAGATTAAGGTTGGCAATTTCGGACCAGACACGGCAAACCCGACACGAAGTTAGCAGGTCTGGGTCAGGTCTAAACGGGTTCGGGTCGTAAACGGGTCGACACAATAGACCTGTTTAATAAACGGGTCGGGTCCGGGTTTAGGGTCTGGACACGGTAGACTTGGGAAGACCCGTTTAAAATTCACCGGGTCGGGTCTACCCGCAATCCGATACTATAAGATATAGTATTAGCGGGTCTATCGGGTAATGTCAGGTTGAGTCGGATCAGGTCAACTAAATAAACCCGTGTGGTAAATGGGTCTAACGGGTCTTATCGGGTCTACCCGTTTATAAACGGGTCGGGTACGGGTTTAGAATCTAGCCACGATTAGTTAAACGGGTCGGGTCCGGGTCTAGGGGTTTTGGACACGACCCGAAACTAGACTCGACACGAACCCGACCCGACCCATTGCCACCCCTAATCTAGATGCACCAATCCACTATATACCTTACTACCTCGAGAAGCCAAAAGAAAGAAGACAATTGGTAAAATAAGGGGATTGTATAGATATTATCAATAAAACTAACAAAAGAGAACTTTATTTATCAAAGAGGATAAAAATAGTATACCAGCAATAGCAATACAGATATGTGAATTGTCTTCTCCTCCAAGCAAAAGATAACTGTAAAAATAAAATCCATCGCTCGTCCTATTTCCTCTCTTTTTCCCCATTTTTCATCATTAATTTTTTTTTTTTTTTTTTTTGCGTATCCATGCACCCAGGGGGGGGGGGGGGGGGCAGAGCTAGCCCTAGGTGAGAAAAAAAATAATTAGGAGATCCCTTCCAAGTTCCAACACATGCCTACTTTCAAGGAACAGGATCGCATCCATACCAAAGAAGTCGGCGGGATCCTTTCTTGCGATACGAAAGGTATCCATACCAATTTATCGCTAAGCCAAAGCTCCCTTCTTCCTTTGATTTGTTGGCATGAAGAGTTAACCTGGAACAATAAATAATAGTTTATGTCTATTGCATTTTCACTCCAAGGAGCAAAACGATTTTATGTAGCTTAAAACCAAGGTTTGAGAACTCAGTTTCGATTTCAGTCGGACCCCTGAGGATTGGTTTCGGCAGTTTCGACGGTTTCGGCTAGAGTTTCGGCGGTTTTGGTTTCGGATTATTTTTTAGAATTAAAAAAATTAAAAATAAATATTTAAATTGAAAATGTAATTATCTTTATTTTTCGGATAAATTACACTTTGTCCCCTTGAAGTTTATCTCAAAAACACTTTACCAATGTTTTAAAAAACGGAAGGCGGAAGACGGGCGGTCAAGTGGTTTCAAGGCGGAAGGCGGAAGGCGGACGACTAGGCGGGCGCCCGGAGAAAAAGGCGGGCTCCCATCTATATAAAATATATTATATATATTCTATATGTATGTATATATATATAAATTCATAATTCTATATAAAAAAACAATATTAGAAAGTTTTACATATGCAAACATCAAAACTACCGATCTGAATATAAAAGTTTTATGAAAAGGGAGGAGAGGATTGGGTGGGTAGGGGTATTTCGGTATGGTTACCTCAATACCTATATCCGATTGTCCCTCTAACTTCCAGATAATACAGTTGTACTCCAACTTTTTTGTGATGTACCCAAATTCCAACCAATCATATATTGTTATCCAAATTCTATCCAAACTCATACCATACAAGAACCAATATAGTAAAAAATCGTAAAAGCTTCTTAAACATTTCATCACAATACATTGAAAAAAAAAATTCCTTAAGCAATTGCATATGGTGAAGAAACAAAAAATTCATTACAGAAAAAAAAAAATTTCCTCAAGCAATTGTATACAGTGAGACCGCCTAGGCGCCCGCCTTTTACCCGCCTTTGTTCAACCCGCCTGCAGTGCCGCTTTTTGCTGAAGCGGAGCGGCCAACCCCCTAAAACGCCTAGGCGGCCGCCCGGACCGCTTTTTAGAACAGTGCACTTTACCCCGTGTAATTTATGTTGTTCCAAATAGCTCCCTAAAGTTTGGAAAAAAAAAAAATTTGAAAGGTTAAAATGTTAGAACAGTACTCCTTTTGTCAACTACTTAATTTTCTTATTTGGTAATTTTTATCTGATCAAAACTATATTGAAGGGGGCAAAATGTAGTTTTAAAACTATAGGGGGGTTAAGTGTTATTGAGCTAAACTTTAGGGAGCCAAAGTGTAATTTACAATTATTTTTATTAGTATTCTATGATTTTTCTAATTATTTATAATTTTCGGTAATTTATTTCTATTTTTCTATTTTTTTCTGATATTTTTAAAATTTTTGAATTTATATAATATTATATATATTGTAATATATTATATATTTTATAAGTTATTAGTTACATAACTTATAATATAAGTTATAAGCTATAACTTATAACTTAGAAGTTTAATAAGTTAGGGTTTGAGCAGAGGAGGGAGGGGCATCAGCGACACGGCGATAGTAACAACTTTTTTTTCTCTTCTCCTCCGTCTCAATTTTTTTTGGTCTTTGGTTTCGTCCAAAACCAGAGGTTTCGCCCGATCCCCTCCGATCCAATGTTGATCCCCTCCGATCTGACACAACTCGTTGAAACCCTAATGTTTCAGGACCGGATCCAATCGAAACCGATCCGATCCGGATCGGTTTCGGGCGAAACTTTAAACCTTAGTTAAAACCATAGTTACCAAATCAGGCGTTTTTTAAAAAAAAACACGTATAAAATGCGTATCGATCCGAAGTCATAGCAAACATGAAAAAAAAACTCATTTTTTTGAAAAATAAAAACATTCGTACACGTTTAAAAAGGAAAAAACGCGTATAAAACACGTCGGGTTTGGTCCAGGTTTAAATTGGGTTCGGGTTTTATTTTCTTCATGCTTAATAAACGCATATGCTATATGTTTTGAACTTTTGATTACTTAATGTTGAAAAATGACATATATACATACTTGGTATAATTTTTAAGATTTTATTTGTTTTTTTCGATGTTTTCACGTTTTTTTTCCCGTTTTTTCCGTTTTCATCGTATCTTTTCGATTTTTCCCTTGCCGTTTTTTTTTTCGTTTTCCAACTTGGTAACTATGGTTAAAACTAGGGGTCTTGTTAGTGTGTACATATATTCCTAGTCGTATAGCTTTATTAGCCATCTTTGGGGTATGTTCCCTTGGTGACCCCTTTCGATATAGTCATATATAGGGTCATTGCCCCCAATGAGTAATTATTCTTTTTGCTCCCAAGTTCCTCTCTCTCTCCTTTTCCTTTTCTTGGAGCTAACATATCAGAGCTAATGGTCCCAAGCTCCCACCCTCCCACTTGAGCACTCTTCAATCCATCAGGGCATTTCCAATGAAACTCAACATCGAAAGATTCTCTGGTTTAGGGCAGCAGATATCGAAGCATCTCCGACGAGGAGGTATCTTCGACACCGAGGTGGCTCCGACATCTAAGCTCCGTCAAGATTACTTTCTCATGGAGACATTTCTAAGGAGGTTTACATGCAGCCCCCTAACGGTCTTCTGACTCCTCCCAGCATTTCTACCATATTCGTCGGGCCATTTGTGGTTTAAATTCTAATCTCTCAATTGTACGAGAACTTAAATTTTATTTGATAATTCTAAGAATTGAGTCTGAATTTCTTTTTTTTATCATTTATGCTTATTTAAGGAATACATGTACATGTGCCCCCGTATGCCCGCTTTATGATTTTGCTATCTGTCAGTCGTGTCCATGTCAATACTTGCCCATGTCAATGTCCACATATCATACTTATCTTGGTTTGGCACCCTCTTCGCCCCATTGCAGGATCCAAAAATGTAAAACCAATTCAAAATATAGGTTAGACAATCTCTCTAAAGTCGCTACAACGCTAACAATCTCTCTATTTATTCCGACCATGACGATTTTTGTTTCCATACATGCCTGTTTATCGCCAACAAATCCCACACAACATGCAACAAACTTCAAAAGAATGCAATCAAAAACAACTTGGAAGTGAAGGTAATAGGTGCCTCTACAAAATCCCAGGGATGTCAGTTAATATATTCATGGAAAATATCCTTCTGGACACCGGTATGGCATAGGAATTTCAGTTTTGGCTATAAAATCTAACAAAACATGAAGATTAAAAAAAATCCCACACAACATGCAACAAGCTTCAAAGGAACGTCAATCATTAACAACTTGAAAGAGAAATTTAGAGATTCTTCTGTAAAATCCTTGGGAAAGTTGTTAATATACTCATGACAAATATCCTCTTTGAATACCGATATGGAGTAGGACTCTCAATTTTGGCTATCAAAACATAAACATGTAAAAAGAAACAAAAAAAGTAAGGAATTAACTCGAAGTCTGCTTATATTAAATGCGTTTACCATTTCATTCATATCAATCAGTCCGCACGGCTAAACATCAAGATACTCATAAGTTGTATGTTCTTTATTTACTGAAATTTGTGTACTTTTTTAAAAGTAAAAAAGAAAAGGACACTAAGTTAAAATGATTTCTTTAATCAATAGCTCAAACAGTAATAGAGGGAAAAGTACATGAACAAATGAGCACAGCACATGTCCAGTTAACTCCTCTCACAAATCCCTATACACCATGTCAGTGACAGTCTTGGCTATATGTGGGACCTGCCCCACCCCCTCAAGCATCCCCAGACAAGGAATTAAGAATGGCAGCATACCTGCTTGTTACCATACACAATGTAGGAGGAGCACGTGACACATAATGACATGCAACAGTATCAACACGACACATATATGTGACCAATAAACTTAATGATAGATGGACAGAAAAGATAGTCACAAACACAGAACTTACAGGGGGGAAAATCAAGATTTTACTACTACCTCTTCTGTGCCCCGAGCACGCTTCCTCCTGGATTGTGTTTTAACGCCATCTGTCAAACGCCTTTGATCTTTGTGTGGTGCTTTCGTACCAGATTTTGGTGATGGGTCATCCTGTAAGCGGTAATAGTTATCACAATCACTAATCAATAGTAGAATAAGCCTACTTATCAAAAGAAAAAAGAAGCACGTTAATCAACAATCAAGTTCCACTTTTATCACATGGATTATGAATCCTTTTTTGATCTATGGAAGGCCAAATATCCCAAAAGGTGGTGCTAATAGAGAGACATGTGGTTGTTAAATATTGAGGTCCAAACAACATTCAACAAAAAGAGGCCTTAGTTCAAACCATGGCATATAACAAATGTCAGTGAAAAGCCTGAAAATTTAGAAGAAAAAAAAGGCAAGTGAGATATATGTCTAATCATAAACTTCGTTGATGATTTCGTATGGAAGTGAAAGTTTCTAAAATATGCAAGTTAAGAAAAGCCCAAAAACATTTAAAAAATAAGATGCAATAAGAGGAAGGATGCTTGGATTTAGTTAAACACGGAGAATAGATATAAAGAAAAGATCTCGCTATAAGAGGTGACGAATTAACTCTAATAGAGGAATAATAAAACCACAATTATGGACAATATCATTCAAATCTGACAAATAAAATAAAAGTACATATGAAAATGAACCAACCGGGCAACCGGTGAGGTCTTAGTGCCAAATGAAATATCGATTGAGGTATAGGAAACCAAAAGAGTAACCAAGCTATTTGATTTGTCATCAAAATTGTGACATCGGGAACGGAAGAAAAAAAAGAAACAATATGAGAAAATAATGGCACCTTTTACAACCAGTATAGATGATATAAAGAATCATGAGTATATCCTGATACTCATAAGTTGGTAGGGAAAAGGTGGGACTGCAATTTACCTTCCCCTTCACCTACTTAAGTTGCATGCCGAAGGGACTGGGTGTTATTCACCTAATCTAGGTGCTCGCCGATCAGGATTGGGATGGGACCTAGAGGTGAAGGTGGAGAATGGGTGAGGGGGCGGTGGAGCGGAGAGGAAACAGGAGAGGTAGGCGTCAGAAGGGGATGGTGATGCCTATCGATTGGAAATATGTGTGATTCACATATCGGCACCACTTGCGAGCTAAGACTGAGGGCAAATCACCTCTTGGCGATGCCTGTCGACAATGGTGAAGTGCTCGTCATAGTGCAAATCACCTCATTTGCTCTACTCGAGGGGAAAGAGGAAAGGGCTAGGGAAGAAGCGTCTCAGAACTCATAAGAGCCCCCCCTTCCTGGTGCCCCGTCGGAGAAAGAAGGGGAGGTCACGGCCTCCTCCCTTTGTTGCTACCTCACCAAAGATAGAAGGGGAGGAGGTCATGGCCCTCCTCCCTTTGTTGTTGCGTCATCAAAGAAAGAAGGGGATGAGAAGAACACGGCCTCCTCCCCTTGTTGCTGCCTCGTCTGGGGGGAGGGGGGCTGCCTCTCCAGAGAACGAAGGGGGGAAGAGGAGATCCTCCCCTGAGAAAGAAAGGGGAGTAGGAGGTCCTCCCCTTGTTGCTTCAAAGGGAAGAGAAGGGAAGGGAAAAGAGAAATAGAGAACATAGGGAGACAGTGTATAGGAGGAGCATTTTTGCTACTCGATTGATTTGCTGCACTTGTTTACGGCCCAATCATGGTGTTCCACATTGTCCATAAAAGAGCACAACGGGGACTACACTTGCTACCAAAATGTACACTATACTTTGTTGTGCCCTTTTAACGGATGACATGGCACACCACAATTGGGCCATAAGCAAGTGCAACAAATCAATCGGTTAGCAAAAATGCTCTCCATGTACAGCGCGTGAACAAGAGAGAGGGAGATGAGTCCGACAGAATTTTCTCTTTTCAGTGCATGGGAACCCTCACCAACAACTCTAATGTGGGGAAGCTCACCTTATTTTTAACAAAAAAAGTCGTTCCATTTGTTTTACAATTTAGTCCCTCTTAAAATCTTAATTAGAACTCTTCATCAAACCTCCTCCTCAAATCCTGGCCGTTGAAATGTGTAGAGTTTGTCTCCCAACTTATATCTGAATGCTCTCTTTATCTCAAACCTTCCCTTATATATATATATATATATATATATATATATATATATATATATATATATATATATATATATATATATATATATATATATATATAGAGAGAGAGAGAGAGAGAGAAGGAACGTTACAGTGAGATGTGAGCTACGGGTGGAGAAAATGAGCTGCCCTCATTTTGATCCCCCTAGGAATTTATAAATTTAATGAAATTTGGTGAGGATGTTATCTAGGGTTAAGATGATCATCCACCAATTTTCATCAAATTCCAAAACTTTTAAGGTCATCAAATGGTAGAAGCAAAATTAACGGTGACTGCGGACGGTAGATAAAGCTTCCACCATTTGATGACCCTAGAAGTTTTGGAATTTGATGAAAATTAGTGAGGATGATCATCTTACCCTAGACAACACCCCCACCAAATTTCATCAAATTCCAAAACTCCTAAGGGGATCAAAATGAGGGCAGCTCATTTTCTCCACTCGTATCTCACAGCTCACTGTAACATTCATATATATATATATATATATATATATATATATATATATATATATATATATATATATATATATATATATATATATATATATATAATATTTCAGGGTTTTGTGGGGGGGATAAACACTCAAGAGACAAACCTCAAGAGATAAACACAGTCGTTCATTGCTGTTAGATTGGGTTGTAAAAGGAGAAGGGCTTATGATCTAGATGCAACGGCCAGCTGTGATCATGCATGCCCTGCCATCTCCCCCCTTCAACTCTCTCCCCGAATTACCTCCTAAACTTCAGGCTGTGATCGAGTTGCAAAAGGAAATGAGTTTAAGGGCTGGATGCAACGGTCAGCTGTGATCACATAGAATGGTCATGATTTAAGACCGCGATGCTCCTCTGTCACACAATCTCCTTAAACCCGTGACCCACATAGAAACCCGCCACCCAGATGGAAACCCCCCGCTCTCTCTCTTCCCCCGCTCTCTTTCCGTCTCTCCGTTGCTCTCTTCCCCGATGTTTCTCTCTCTCTCTCTCCGTTAGTTCCCACGATCCCTTTCTCTCTCTCTCTCTGTCGCTGTAGAGGCTGGCGAGGATCCACGGCCGGTTGGTGTGGAAGCTTAGCCCCTTCACCCGGTTGCTCTTCGTCTCGAACTTGGTCAGCATCTCTGTGATCCTCCTCCGTTCGAGATCGAAACCGACACAAGGGCGGCGGGGTTAAAGGAGGCCCAATGCTAGGACTTGGATCGGGGTCCTCGGGATCTCAAATCTGGGCTCAGAGACAGAGCTCGGGCGTGGGGGAAGAATGCGATGATGGATTGAGGAGGAAAGCGATCCTGCAAGCTCCAATTGTGATATCGCAATGATGCACTGAAACTAGATCTGTCAGTTACACCTCTCTCTCTCTCTGTGATCAAAGTCGGATCGAGGATCAGAACCGGGAGGAAGTTCGGTTGCTGGCTGAAGCGAATTACAAGGATGGGCAACTTCGATGCGGCAGAGCAGCGAAGTTGAAGGTCGGAGATGGCCAATTCCAGAGAGGGGTCCGTCTATTTACACATAAACCCTGAAAGACCAATCCGATTCTAACCTCCCCAACGCCATTTCAATTTCGAGCAAACCCTAGAACAACGGAATAGATGAGTATCGCAATTTTAAAAAAATTCAAAAAAAAAAACCCCAATGGGGGTGGCCGCAAGTTAAGCCACATAATAAGCGGCCGCAATGTATCGCAATTCTATGTATATAGATATATATATATGGGCATGCTATAATGCGGCATGCGGCACGTACGACATCGCACCGTAGACGTCTGATGCACGCGCTGCGTGCATGCGATGCACACAGCTGTGCATCAGATGGCTGCGGTGCGGTGCCGCACTTACCGCATGCCGTATTATAGCATTTCTCTCACTCTCTCTCTCTCTCTCTCTCTCTCTCTCTCTCTCTCTCTCTCTCTCTCTCTCTCTCTCTCTCTCTATATATATATATATATATATATATATATATATATATATATAGAGAGAGAGAGAGAGATGAATGTTTACAGTGAGCTGTGAGCTACGGGCGGAGAAAATGAGCTCATTTTGATCCCCCTGGGAGTTTTGAAATTTGATGAAATTTGGTGAGGGTGTTGTCTAGGGTAAGATGATCATCCTCACCAATTTTCATCAAATTGCAAAACTTCTAGGGTCATCAAATGGTAGAAGCTTTATCTACCGTCCGCTGTCACCGTTAATTTTGCTTCTGCCATTTGATGACCCTAGAAGATTTGGAATTTGATGAAAATTAGTGAGGATTATCATCTTACCCTATATAACACCCTCACCAAATTTCATCAAATTCCAAAACTCCTAGGGGGATCAAAATGAGGGTGTGTGTGTGTGCGTGTGTGTGTTTAATAAAACACCAATATACGTATATAGTGTGTGCACATAAGGGTGTATGTATACATATATACATCAAGAAAGTTACACTTTTATATGGATGTGTGGGTAGTGGGTACATCTGAATCCATAAAAAGGTGTGTATCATGATATAGATATGGAAATAAGTGTGGGTACTTATTTAAATAGGTGTGGGTACTTATTTAAATATATTTGAAGAAAGATAGGCGCAATACCAAAGAATTCCTATTGACCATAAATATTTACCTTCAAAATCAGTTTTCCAGCTTCATCTTCACCTTTTCCTTTTGGCTGCTTGATATCAAACTTTTGTTCTTCCCCTGATGATTCTCTCAGGGTAACCTTTTTTTTAGATCCCTTTCTGCCTGTGTCCCCCAGTGGTTTTGCTTCTGAATCGCTTGTGACAGAAACCGATGTTTCACCGTCAACAGCATTTTCTGACTGTACTTTTTTGCCATAACGCCTCAGAGATTTCCCCTCTGAAATAAGCGGCGTCACTTTGGAATTGTTCACGGCCTGTGTTTCCTTCTTCAAATCATTATCCTCGGAACGCAATCCAGAAGTGGAAACAGATTGGTCAGCTATTGTATTAACACCACTCTTTGCAGAAACCTTTGACCTAGAAGGTCGGCCCCTTTTACGTCGAGTTGCATTAAGAATATTTTCACCAGGTGTTTGTGAAGAGACACAGGCAGCACCCTCGTTATCAGATCTACAACGTGACTCAATATCATTCTTCTCTTCGTGTTCAATCTTCTCTTCAGGTTCTGAAAATACAGCTGATTCTACTTCGTTACCAGATGGACCATTAAGCTGTGAACCATCAGTTTCCTTACTACGACCTTTTCTCTTGCTAGGCAGTGTTGGAACTTCTTTAACACTGCTATTACGAGAATGATCAGTGCCATCTGTCATCTGAACTGAAGAATTAGCTTTCCGGCCCCTTCTTTTCTTGGGTTTGAGATCTAATGTACCATCTGATTTTACATCCATTGACTCCAAATTATCCGAATCTGATATATCGGCTGCAACAATATTCTTTGATTGACCACTGCTACGAGAATGTCCAGGCTTTTTTTTGGGAGGTGTTGGTTCTACCATGGAATCCCCATTTTCCCTCTGACTAATACCATTTTCCACCACCAATTTAGATGGCTTGTCTACAGTACCAACTTTTACAGGAGATCCTACTTCCTGCTCCAGCTTTGCAGATCCCTAAAAGATGGAAAAATAAAAAGGATATGACTTACCGGGATTAAATTATCAAAGTAAAAATGAACTTTCCAGAACATAGAGAACAATCCAACATGGCCTCACACCTGAGGCAGCTCATCAGAAACAGTCCTTTCAGATAATTTGTTGTCATCTGCCTGACAAACAACAATTCGATCATGTGTCAATTTTCATGAACTCATTTTCCATCATAATAGCTAAATATAAAAAAATAATTGACAGAATGCTGCACATCAAACAATTCAAAAAAAAAAAAAAAGATAGCACCCAGCACCAATAAACAATATCATGCAGCACCTAATATTTAATACTCACTATCAATGCCCGTAGTAGATGGAGCATGAAACGATCTTAAAAGAAATAATCAAGTTAATGAAAATGGCATGAACATCGCCATGTAATATGCAGTTCATCCAAACAATGCTCAAAGTTTCTATTATCCAATTAAAGGTGATCCAGGGTTCAACATACAAAGTGACCTCTAACTTCATTATCTGACCGACAAGTTACTATAAATATTTCTCACTAAAAACTAAAAACAGTAGTTATAAAGCATTTAAAACAATGTTCTGAAGAAAACAAATGTGGAACATGCAAGATTGATTCCAAAAACATCATTCGTGAAAGATGAAAAGAAGAGCCTTAAGTAAAACATGAGTTCCAGAATTAACAAAGAGCAGAAAAATTGTTACCAAGTCATAAACCTCCACACCTATCATCATCCAGATGAGTATGAACATTAATCACATGAATGGGTAGCTTCTATAAGTATAGAGGAAAATTATAAATACTGTGCGAAGAAAGTTCACTCATCCATTTAAAATAAGAATGTAGACAGTTCTGGTGCTCAACTGACAAAAGAGACAACGAGGGAAAGAAAAGGCATGCAAATAAATAACTAGCACATCTCATTAGTAGTAGATTGGATATAGTGATGAATCTGATGATACATGAAAAAGGGGGCTTTGTTGATGCCAGTACATTAGTACACAACAATAGTTGTGGTATATAATTTGTGGGTGGATGATAAAGATTTTGTGAGATAATGTCACATGAACAGTCAAACATTTACAGAAGAACAGGGTATGTGTGCATCATAATGACCACCTTTTGGACAAATTGTATTGATTACAAGATGTTTGGACATTTGGAAACTCCGTCAAACAGCTTGTTTCTAACATTATATAGTGCCATGATGAGATCACTAGTTCCAGCAAGGTGTTAAAAGAAGTTTTATCTATTAAACTCAGTATTTGGCAGTTTTAAAGGTGTCAGCATAACCAAGTTTTTCCTTACTTCACAAAAACATTTACTTTCTATCATTTCTACATGAACATAACCCGTACAACCATATGAATTTGATCATACAAATTTATTATCATATTGAGATATTCAGATAATATTTTCTTGCTTCCCTTCTTGCATTTCCGGAATAAAGAGCACACTATAGAATTTACACCTGCAGCTAAGCAATTCACATTTGCATAGTTTTCACATCAAAATAGCAGCAATTTATCAAGGAATCAGATCATTACTCACCTGGCCAATAGTGTATATAAATGCTTTGCCACAACTGGATACTCTATATAAAGCAGACTTTATTTCGGATTGTCAAACATGTTCAGGATCACATAACTATTTGAAACAGACCTTTATTTCAAACAGCTCTACTCCTCTAGTTGAAACAACCTCTATTCAAATATATAAGAGTTGCCAAACGGGCCCTTAGCGAGACCCTTTTTTATTCAAGTCTTTGTGGAAATTTCAACTAGTTTTCTTATTGTAATTATATACCATAGTTTTTTTAATTTAAAAGATTTATTAATATTTCTACATGTATTGCTATTCTTGATATTGGCTTCCTTATCTGCTAGTTTTCATTTTATTAACAGACCGTGCATAAATTTCTTTCATTAAAAAAAAATACAATAACTGACTATATTATACATAGCACATATGCCAGCTAGCATAATGTTTATGTTATCTTTTCTGATGTTACGTGTCCAACCATGTAGAACTTTGTCGAATCCTAACTGAAGCAATATGTTGATTCAGTTATTTTATTACTTAGTACTTTACTTTCAATGCTAAAGATTTAGATAACATTCACATGAAAAGAACAATATTAATTCATTAAATGCATAACTAAATATTGTAATACCTTCCATTATTTGTATTTTATTTTTGCATGATATGCATTACACATTTACACGTGCCCGGGTTACTAGTATTATAGTAGTACTAATCTCGTGCAATGCACTGACAGTTGTGATGCCACTGGATCAGATCGCACATCCAGCACCAAACCCCGCATCCAATAAGAGAAGGGGGGGGGGGATTATATCTCTCAAATACTCTCTAATTTATTAGTTTCTACCTGGTTTTCAAAAACCAAAAGAATAAGGGTTTAAAGAGTTTTGAGGAGAAATAATATTCCAGAAATCCTACAACAGTTGGGACAATTTGCATGTGTCCAGTATGAGGAATAAATCTTAATTTGGGATGTTAATTATGTGAATTGTCTGTTCTTTCTAGTGCAATAAATCTAGCTTTAGTAACTTAAGATTTGCTTTTATTCTAGCTAAATACGTTTCTTCTTCTGCATTTATCTTTGTTACGTAAATGTTGTTTACTTGTTTTTGTCACGAAAAAAGATTTTGATGCTCAGAATTCCCAAAAAAGTCAAGCCATGTGTTCCAGAGACTAGTGATTCCAAGTTGGTCTCATAATAATATATTAGGCAGAAACGGCAGGGATTTAGAACATGGACAAGATCCACGGAGCATGGTTTTAAAATTCGGCTTATACCGAGTCGTCAGCTAGTACGACTCAGTCTTGGTCGCAACCGAACTGATACCACAGCCCGAAATCGAAGTAGAGTTTGTATATGTCGATACGGTATCGATCCATATCGGCCGGGCCAAGTCATCTAGGTATCGATCGATACAGGTGATACCGACTCGGCATCGAGCCTAGGCTGGTGCATGGATCCAAAGTGCGGGGGGGGGGGGAGGTTTGTTAGCTTTTTACCCTATCCACAAGCATGCATAGCACCCACATGGATAACCATGGGAGTGGGATGGAGAGGGAATCATGGTGGGCTTTCAGGGGCTATATAAGGGGGGAAGGGGGGGTGGAGGCTTTTCTCTAAACCAATAAACCAAATCCCCCCACTCCCTAGTGTACTAAAGAGATGAAGAAAAAGAGAAGGGATGAAAAGAGAGATCAGTGGGATCACTAAAACACTAAAAGGATGAAATCCTAAATCAAAACCATAAAACTCTAAAATGCTAAAACCCTAAAACCCTAAAATGCTAAAAGCCTAAAACCCTAATCCTAAAAAGACTAAAACACAAACCTAAATATTATTTTTTATTTTTTTGATTTTTTCCCAATTTTCTTGATTTTTTAGGATTTTGTTTTATTTTATTTAAATTTATAAAAAAAAATAAAGACTGGTATCGATCGGTTTTGATTGTACCGACCGATACTGATCCATATCTGCCGCTAAGAATCGGTTAGAGGTCGGCTGATACCGATATCGATACCTAAGTTTAAAATCTTGCCCCGGTGCTGGCACATAATAGATAGTATAAGACTTGTTGGTTAAGTTCATGGACCAAAGCATCTGTAAAATGATTGTCAATATAAGATTTAGGAAAGTGTTTTTGTTTGAAGTTGACCAAGTAATAAGTATTCAATTAGCCTTCTACTAGCTTTTACTTTCTTACCTTAGCCCAATCAAACTTTCACCATCCCAAGATCTGGGTTCCACAAACAAGCTATTCCACCCGATGCCCCAACTGCTAGAACAAAAGCAGAATTCCAGATGTCTCAGGGACCCCATTAAAGCAGGGAAATTCTCTTGCTTGATTTGCTTGTCTTGTGGTTCCTCGAGTTGGATCACGACTGCTCCTTGAGCCCCCTGTCGACATTTCTTGGTACAAGCAGCTTCCATTGTTTACTTCCTTATCACTGACTTGGGATTTCGAAATCAATCATATACTAAAGTTCGGCCTAGATATTATCATTGACGTTTACCCTTCTTAGATGACTCTAGAGATGTCCGATTTGTCTTGACAGGTGCTTCGTAACCAACATCGATGGTACCATCTTCTTTGGCACCCATATTTGTTTTGTCTTGATCGGCAACTGCCACTACTCTGGTGGCCACCTCCGACTAGCAACGCATTGATCAGCACTAAAAGGTATGTTTTATTGCTATTGTAGACACCCTACGTGTTACGTCTCCAAAGACGTCAATCTCAATCTCGAAAATGGTAAATAAAACAAATGAATTTAGTAATATCCCCTCTTGCCCCTCCCATTGCTTTCTCACATAAAAAGTGTACGAACAAGCATGAGAAAAAAGGCAGCTTGCGCTAAGAAGTAAATTTACTCCCCAAAAAAAAGATAATGAAGCAGCCAAGTAATTTAAAAACACATATGTAAAACATGGAATTATCAGGTAAAATATTAGGTTAAAAAAATGGATGGTAAAATCACCACTACATGACAATTAATAACAAGGTAAAGGAGAGAGTGACACACCAAAATCTCCCCAGAAATGGTTATTTCGTTCTGCTCCAGGGCATCAGAATTTTCTTGGCATATGGAAAGAACAATTTTGCTGTACTCACGAGCACACAAGGATTGTACAACTTTCATCAAGTAAGGTTTGAGCTTCACAGCACAGTTACCAATTACTTTCTCCCCTAATCTGCGTGCAATAGGCAGAATTTCCTGGAAACAAAATAGGTGTTTGAAAAAATAAATATTTTTCGAGGAGTGCATCATAACATATAAGGATGAAATTTACCTTGTCCTTTTGTACACTATCTAGGAGGCACGACAGAAGCTCTGAGGAAATATCTTCACTCTCCTCCAAGACCAGTGTCATAATAGTCTCCATTAAGGAAAACACTTTTTCAGGGTGATTTGAACTGAAATTTGAACACAAATCCCTCTAATAATAAATAAGAAATATAAAAGTATTAAATAACCAACATAAACAATACAAGAGAGCAAATAACAATGATAAAATATCAACACATTGGAAGCAGTCATGCCAGGATCAAAAAACAATGACGAAATACCAACAAGTTGGGAGAACTGATGCCCAACAGCTCTGGCACAAATATACGAGTCAAATTTCACAGGTGATGTCACTTTTAAGTATAGTGGAACCAAAAATATGTGATCATGAAACAGCAAGCATCAATTAAGACCATCTATAAATAATAAAATGTAACCATAAGATATATGTGTAATTAACTAATTAAAGACCATCACAAAGCTATGTGTGAAAACCATTAAAAGATCTAGAAAACAGAGAGTCAGAGACGCCATATTATTTAAATCCACAAAATCATAAAAAGCTAAAAGGGTCAATAAAAATTACAATAATTAAACTCAGCATTCATATAAAACTCAAGAAATAAATGTATGTTAGGGTTTGATGGTGAGTTGCTGGCCCGGCTTCACGCCAAAGGGCCAAGGTTTCTCACCTCTGGACTTCAAGCCCTAACTTCCTTTCTCAGAAAACTTTCTGCCGTGACAAATTTCCTTTATTCATAGGCTGATTAATAAAAAGGGGCAAGGGTCCTTTATATAAAGGCCCAGGTGCACAACAAAGGTTTCCACAGAGAATGTGAGACTAAGTAAGTGCAAAACATCCAAACATGACATGCTGAAAATAGGCATAATTAAATGGACCAAAATACTGATAAATAAATAAAAGAGGCACGTTGACTCGGGTTAGTCCCCAAGCCAAAGGGAGAGTTGTGGCTGTCCTCTGTTGCTTACGTTGGTAAACTCTAAAACCCAATGGGGCTGTAGTGGTGTCCCCATCAGAACCAGGGCAGAACTAATTGAGTATTAAAAAAATTGAAGGAAACAAAGCACAAAAAAAATATAACACCATTGACATACTTCCTCACCTTATTGTCTTCAGGAAATGATGAAACATTTCGAGAATCATAGCATCACATTCAAGATCCAACATCACAACGCATGACCGAACCTTTGCAACAGTTTCAAGAATGGAAACCCGTTTAGAATACGATCGGCTGGTTATGTCATCCAAATTTCCGAAGGCTTCGACAATCATCTGAAAGATCACCTGAATATAGAAAAAATAAATGAAGTCAGAATATAAGTACAACTTTAAGAAATCGGCATGGGCATGAAATATACAGAAGTTGGTGCTTGTTTAACAATAGAATACATGGGGTATGGGTCGAAATGGTGTATGAAAAAAATAATTTACACATACCTTCATTAAATTATCATCATAAGGAGCATCAGGCGCGGTTATTCTTGTGATTTCACTGGCACAAGAGGCCACAGCAACCTTCACATCCATATCTGAATGTTCCAGAAGCTCTTTGGCAACCAACGCCTTCATTGCAGGACGAAGTGCAGCAGCCACTGACTGCGATGGTGATTGAGCAACTCTTGACAATAAACTTTCAGTTTGCTGGAAATAACAGGGGGAAAAACACAGCTACATGAAGAACCATGGCATATGGAGAATCAACCTCTAACGCAACCAAAGTTAAAAAGTTGGTTCTATATGAGTGGACGCATGGCAGAATCGAAGTATAAGTACTCATTATAAGATATGCAATGCTTGAACTTCAAGTTAGACACTGCAACTTCATTAGTAGGATAACAAGATACATCCACTTTGCGGGGAAAAGCAAAATAATATAGATAAAATGGAATGAAAAGCAAATTATATACGAAAAAATAGCACCCTCGCATCCTATGAAAGCTTCAAAAGGGAGCAAGAAAATACAAACGTTAGTGAGCGCACCTTAAAGATTATAATTTGAAACAAGAACGAAAATATCAAAGGACAAAAAAAAGAATATCTTTTAAGATGTCTAGGCACTTATAGAAACTTTATAGGAGGTAAGAAGATAAATAATCAAGTAGTCAGAATACAAAAATAAGAAAATTAAAAGTGTTCTTGCAAACAGTATTAAAGAGAATGTGTATCATATAAATATGAATTTATACTCTACGTTGATAGTTTTATAAATTAAAAGTGTTCTTGCAGACTATATCAAATAAATGCACATCAAATGGAATGAAAAGCAAATTACAAACGAAAAGCAAAATTTATACCCTTCGTTGATAGTTTACTTGAAAAATAATAAAAATTTCAAACCCAAACATCACATAGTCAAGTTCAAATGAAATAATTTTAACACAAATATCAACACTTAAACAATCCTTGTCCCATCTATTTTGGATCGACTTTATGAAGCCTTCTTCATCAGTCATTAACTCATTACTACTAAGGGTTATCTCAGTTGTCAAAGAAAGCTTTTTGATATATTTTCTACAAACTTCCATCCAATGTTATTCTTGGTCTTCTCGTCCCCTTTATTGATCCGTCAAATTTCATTTGAGATCCTCTCATCGAGGCCACATACACTCTATTGTACCTATATAATCCTAATTTGTTGTCTATCACTTTTCCTTCTATTAGTGTAACTCATATAAGTCTGCTAATATACCCATTCCTCGCTGATTGTTCCTAGTTTTGTCGAACATCAACCACAACATCATTATTGTTAGATTGATATTGTGATCTTGAACCCTCTTTATGGCCTGAGTCGCCTGACTTTAAATCATACAACATTGTAAACCTTAAGTTTTCAACAAGGTTTGAGAATTCTGGTTTGAGTTCAAGCTCAGCCAGTTTGATTTTTGAATAAAGTGTTGATAATCAAAATATTAAAGTCAAAAATTAACGTACGAGTTGGATAATTCGGGTCTCGTTCGATTGATTTCAATTTGATCTAGTCAATTCGGGTCTAATTGAGTTCTAATTCGGCCTATCCGGGCTTGACTAGGCCAAACTAGATATGATTAAGAGTTTATTGGTAAATCAAACATGGACATTGGTACCACCTCCTTAAAATCTAAAACAGGGGCGGAACCTAGGTGGGCTGAGAAGAAGAAAGAGAAGGGGGCAAATTTGAGAAAATCCCTCGTTCGATGCAGATGTTAGGTATCACCTGTCTAGCCGTCACATACATGACTTCTACATTCAGCCCTCAAACGTCTGCCAGAATATTATCGAGTAACAACGTCATGGCCCTAAACTTTATGCACATACACTAAGCTTTGATTCCTCTATAGTTTGTCCTTTTCCTCGATTCACTCAGTCAGCAACATGGTGGTAGTCATAGTTGTATGATGGAGACACAGTTACGGCTGAATGAGATATATTTATCAGGGTACCTGTCATCGTGCGGCTGTGATGCACTCAAGTATGCTACTGAGTGAAATCAACGGAAAGGACAAACAGTAGAGGAGTTGAACTATCTACACGGAGGAACCAGTCCTGAGTCTCTCTCTGTCTCTCTTTCTCTCTCCACACGCTACCATGTCTTGAGTCGCCTCCCAAGGCCCAGCTAGTGGAATGTGGCTAAGAGGTATAGACACTGGCATCCCTTACATCTAAACCCTAATTCATCTCCAGATGTTGATACTTTGTTTCACTCATTGATCAAATGTGATTCAATGTAAATAATGTTGAATCTTGTTTCACATCTTTTTTTTCATGTTACATAATTTCAATAGTCAGATAAAACATGCACTATTTTCCTTTTCCATCCTTTGATTTTTTATTTCATTAGAAATTTGGATTTTCATTAGATAGATGATTTTAACGTTTATCTATCAAAAAATCGATTTTATTCTCTCTGGCACTTGAACCGCACTTGGGTATTGTTTGTTACTGTAGGAATCTAGAAGAGCATTTTTTTCTTTCTTATTTTTCTTTTTTTTCTACAGCCAAGTGGCATTGGGTAATTGCTATAGTATTCAAAAACCAAGATTGAATTGTTTATAACTGAACATTTGCACCATTAGAGCCTAAAAAGGGTAATAACGCAATATATTGATTTCATTTATTGTTTGCTTTCCTACAATTTATATCTTTTTTATTGTATAGCCTCTCATTCAATTTAGGCAATAACTGTTTGTTTTAATCCAACAAGTGATCACCTAGTGTTGGAACTATTTTAGCCTCTCTTTTTTACAATTTAATTCTTCTAAATTAAGGCATTCTATGGTGAAATTATACTTCATCGATTTAATCTTTAAAGGAAGAATTCATCGAATTTCAAAGACTGATTTAGCATTGCCTTTAATCCCGAAAAATTCACAATGTTTTTCCTTCAAGGCTTCAAGTTGGGAGGAAATCTAAATACTCGTTTTATTGCCTTGCCTTTTTGTTGTAAAGCACTTCTCACAGATCCAACTGAAAGAAAGAACAATCTCTAAGATATCCAAAAAAGCCGAGTTTCATTAGCGGTTCACACAGGAACGCTCTCACCATACCCTGGAAAGATGAAACGAAGAATATGCCAACAAAGAAATATTATGCCACCGAAGATGGGAAAATCAATCCCGCATAATCCAGGTCTTCCTAATTTTCTTTAAAGTAAGAACCAATTATTTTTCGATAAAATAAATATCACCCCCTCCCGAAAATCGTAATTGCGGCCCTGATCAAAAAGTTGTCAGAACAAAATGGGTTTTTAAGCTCAAGCGCCCGCCGATGGTAACAATGAACGATACAAAGCCAGTTTAGTAGCACAAGGTTACCATCAGCCTTATGACAGAAGAGACTTCTACTCTAGTAGTCAAGCTATGTATAATCAAAAATATTCTTAACATTGCTAATGGACTTCATTGGCATGTTCGGCAGCTTGACGTCAAAAATACATTCTTATATGGGCATATAGATAAAGATGTATATATGTATCAGCCTCCGGGATTTAAAGATCCGACTCGACCTTCGTTCGTTAGCAAGTTGCAACAAGCTATCTATGGATTGTAGAGGCTCCACAGGCTTGGTTCACTCAATTCAGTACATATATGTTGGTATTGGAATTTGCTTGTAGTAAGTCAGAATCTTCAATGTTTGTTTGTCGTGACCACCATGGCGTTATTATCCTACTCCTGTATGTTGACAATATCATATTGACCAGGTCGAACCAAAATCCTTATTGTCATTAATTGGGTTTCTTTAAAGTTTTGCAATGAAGGATTTGGTACAGTACAGCTTCATTTTTTTATCGGCATAGAGGCTACCCAATCTAATGGGAACCTTGTTCTTACTCAAACTCGATATCTACTGGATCTCTTAAAGCGAGCTAATTTGTTGGAGTATAAGGCCAAGCCCAGTAGCTAGAGGAACAAAATTATCTACATTAATCGGTGATCCCAATAGCTAGAGCTTTTCAATATGCTACAATGACACATCCCGACTTCTCCTATGCGGTCAATAGGGCATGCCAATATATGCGTAAGTCCATTGTTCATCTTGTGGCTGTGAAACGAGTTTTGCGTTACTTGAAGGGTACTTTGGGATTTGCAATTGTTATACGGTCCCATCGGATTTCTCATTGACGGCTTATAGTGATGTTGATTAGGTCGGATTCCCTGGTGATCGTTGGTTCATGTAGTTTCTTGGGTCCAAATATCATTTATTTGACTTCCAACTAATAAGCAGTGTTCTAAAAAACGGTCTAGGCGGCCGCCTAGGCGCTAGGCGGCCGCCTAGGCGCTAGGCGGCCCCCCACCGCCTCGCCTAGGTCCTAGGCGCTCCAGAAAAGCGGCCAAGCTCCCAGGCGGAGCTAGGTGGCCGCCTACGCGGTCTAGGCGGGGCAAGGCGGCCGCCTAGGCGGTCTAGGCGGGCTGAGGCTGGTCAGGCGAACCAGGCGAGCAAGGCAGGTTGAGGCTGGCAAGGCGGACTAAGCGGGCTGAGGCTGGCCAGGAGGACCATGTTTGCTTTTGTTCTTGTTAATCACTCAATTTTGAATTATGGTTATATACTTGTTCTTTAAAATAATGGTTTGGGATAATCTTAAACTTATATTAATTTTTAAACATATATATATATATAATATAATATCAAAATAATAATTAAAATAATTTAAAAAAAGGTGAAACGCCTAGGCGCCGCCTAGGCCCCGCCTAGGCGCTAGGCGGCCCCCCACCGCCCGACTAGCGCCTAGCGCTTTTTAGAACCTTGCTAATAAGGTTGCCAAACTTGTATGGACAAGTTTATTCTTAGAGATATTTACTAGTTCACCACCAGTTTTATACTATAATAATACGTTTGCTATTTATCTATCATAAAATCTTGTGTTTTACACACAGAATCACAATATTGAGATTGATTAACATCTTTTACTGGTACGTGTTGTTCTTGGTCAATTACAAGTTCACTTCGTCTCAAGTGCTAATCGAGATTATTACTAAGGGCATGTCAATGATCCGGTTTCGGCTTCTTCGATCCAAGTTCATTGTTGGTTTCTTCCCCATTTTGCTTGCGGGAGGGTATTAGGATAAGGATAAGCAAGTTTTTACCTTTAAATTAAAGCTTTTGTAACCAGCCAATCCCACTTTCACACAGAACTAGTTGTACTATGATGTAACTTCCATAATTTTCTGTAATCGATCGCAACCCGTTTGGTAAAAACAAGAAAATCCGAGATCCAAGGCAAGGGGATCATGGCATTCAATCCCAAATCAGTTTGAAAACCACGCACGGGTCCTTTAATCAAAAGATTTAGCACAAAGCTATTCATACGATAAATTGAGCAAATCTTACATCAAGAAGAGCGAGGAGCTCGTCCACGGAAGAGGGGGGAGAGGCGAGCCTGTTCCCAACCTCCAGGATCCGGACCTCCAGCTCCTTCTCCGTGGAAGCCATTATACTTAACTCAAGATCCCTGAGGCTTCGAACCGCCCCGCAGCCTCACGGCGTCGAAACCCTAGAAAACGGGGCATCCACGGTCAGGGCACGGGCACGAATCAACGGCGCGCGAGAGAGAGAGAGAGAAAGTAGAAGGGGGGCAAATCGAAGCTAGGGTTTCGAAATCAACGCTAGGGTTTCGAAATGAATGCTAGGGTTTCAAGTAAATACCTGCTCTTCGTTTCCTCACGAAAATAAAGGGATTTTCTTTCTTTTTCTTTTCTTTTTTTTTCTTGATTTTTTCTTATTTTCGCTCGCACCACCGCTGCGGGCTTCTGCGAGGAGATGGAATGGTTAGTTTTGGGCCCTCGTGCCGACGGAGGACTTTTAAGCGGACTCAGTCCGGATTCCAATTCATCCGATGTCGTACTCCGAATCCGCAACGACTCCCTCGCTTACGGCTAAAACTTCGGTACGCACGGCTGCTGTACGCCCGCGATGCGCACGCCAATCAGCCAGCTCAATCAGTGTTTTCAAAACCAAACCGGAAGGTGAACCGGAAAGACATCCGGTTCGGTCCAAATAGGTTCAACCGTTTGAGCCGCATGAAAATATGTTTTTTTAAATAGATGTTTACTAAATTATTCAATGGCATGGTTTGGTTCCTGGGTTAACAAATAAACCGGTTTATTCAATGACTGAACCGAAACATGTTCCGGTTCCGATCCAAACCGGTTGAACCGTCCGGTTCGGTCCGGTTTTCAAAGCACTAAGCTCAATTCAGACTAGACATGATAGGTCCTAATACAACTACATAGTTAGTTTTAGGAGCATGTATAGATTGACTTACCAAACTAACATATGTTATATGTTGACGAGTGATGGTGAGGTAAATTAATCGCTCAATCAATCGTTGAAGCTGCTCAATATTACTAAGGAGGTTACCATCCAAACTAAGCTTATACTTTTTTATTATTTTTTAATCACTAAGCATACAACTTTCTGTAGGGGTTTATGATGGCTTGACTCCGAGTTTGCATGCTTCCTCCAGAAGACCTAAGGCATGTTAGCTTTGATTGAGAAAAATCTTCGTTTTTTAATAAGCAAACTCTATATCCATAAAATACTTCAATTGTCCCAAGTCTTTAATGGAAAATCGAGTATAAAGTAAATTCTTAAGCTTGGCGGTGGAATCTTTATCACATCCAATAATGATAATATCATCAACATAAATCATGACAGTTATAGTTCCGAAGTTCCTCTTTTTAAAAAACAAGCAAGAATCGATTGTACTTCTATAAGGTAGTATAGAGTTGAGTTTAGCATACCAAGCTCGAGGTGACTATTTGAGTACATATAACATCTTTTTTAATTTACAGATGAAACCAGCCCGGAACTCCAATGAATATCCAGCGGGCAAACCATATATACTTCTTCTTCTAAGTCACCATGTAAGAAGATATTTTTTACATCCATTATGAGCAAAGGCAAATTTTTACTGACGGCAAGGAATATTAGAACTCGAATGGTGTCCATCTTTGCTGCAAGGACAAAAGTTTATTTATAATCCACTCCATATGTTTAAGTGAATCACTTAGCAACTAATCTTGATTTATATCGTTCAATAGTGTCATCGTTGTTATAATTGATCTAATACTCACATCGACACCCTACTGGCTTCTTTGCTGATGGGAGTTTGACAATATTCCAAGTTCTATTTTAGTCAAGTGCCTAAAGTTCTTCTTTCATGGCATGGGAGTTAGCTTCTTGAAAACTTGTAGGCTCTTTAGTTTTTGAGATAGCTTAAAAAGACAGCATGAGATTTGCTCACTTTGTTATATGCCACATGGTTTTGTATTGGGAAAGAGCTTGCATGATAAGTATAGAAGTCATGCATCTTTGCTGGTGGGCGAGTTTCCCTAGGAGATCGTCAAAAATTGTTTTCAATAAGTGCTTTCTCCAAAATAGGAGTTTCAACAATGAGTTCAACAGTGGGTTCAACACTTAGTGACTCATCTATTATTTGGGATCTTGTAGGGATTGGTCCTTAACTGTCAACTATTAGAAGAACTATATCAGTAAAACACTTTTCTCTGGGAATAAGGCACAAGATAATTGTAATAGTAGATGGGAAGTAAGGTTTGGATTCAACAAACCGAACATTACGAGAGTTAAAAAACTTCTGAGTCCTAGGATCCTAACACTTGTACCCTTTTTGAATAGAAGAGTAATACAAAAAACACATCGTATGGCACAAGAGTCAGCATGTCACGATGAGTAGCAGATTGATTAGCACAAGCAGCCAAATATGTGAAAATGTGAGAGATCTGGCTTGTAAGACCCGAGAATTTTAAGAGGAGATTTAAAGTTAAGAACTCGACTAGGAAGTCTATTAATTAGATGTACTGCAACAAGAGCTTCATGAAACTAGTATTTTTTGGGAATATTCATATGAAACATAAGGGCCCTAGTTATTTGTATGTGATTTTTTCTCTCAGCTACGTCATTCAATTGAGGGGTCCCCCCACAACTAGTTTGATGGATAATGTCTTGACTATAACCAGATATAAGATTTTGGATGCACTCTGTACTATTATCAGATCAAACAATTAGTACGAGCACTATACTAATTGCTCACCATATAATGAAAAGGTTTTGGAAATAGAAAGAACATAAACTTAGATTTCAACAAATATAGCCATGTAACACAAAAATGATCATCTATAAATGGCACAAAATATTTATAATCATCATGAGATTCAGTCGAGGACGGATCCCATAATCAAAATAAACTAACTCAAAAGGTTGAGCAGATTTAAATATATATGAGTAAAAAAGAGGTCGGATTTGCTTAAAAAATTAACAAATCTTATAAGTTCGGAGTTCAACTAAAATAGTAAGGAATAGATCGACAAGATAACAACCGATTGGACAGATGACCCAATTGCTTATACCAAATATGATCATATTCCGTTGAACCTGAGTATAATGCCTTATTGGATTGATCAAAGAGATAAAGTCCATTGGAATAGATTCATTCATAAATTGTTTTTCATGTGGTTCGATCCTAAAAGGTGACGGTAGTAGGAGAAAAAATAACATCATAATTCAATAAATTAGTGATTTTACCAACAGAAAGAAGTTGAGTTGAAAATAGAGGAATATAAAGAACCTTTGGATTAAGACTATCAGGAAATCATTTGATTTTATCATGCCATAAAATAAAAAGGAAGTTGTCATTAGCAACAGCAACATATTGTTTATGAGTTTGAGAGATAAAATTAGATAAAAATCCAGTGTTATTTGTAATGACCTGAATAATTCTGGAAATTAGAATGGTAAATTTTCTCTGCTTTTACTATTTACGAATAATTTAATTTTTTGTTGGTTTAATGGAAATAAAATCTTAGAAAATCCTTTGATTATTTTGTCTTCGCCGTATCATAGTTTGCTCTTGATTGCGAGTTACACGCAAGGCTATCCGCACTCATCGATCCGAGATGCGGGTAGGAAGTTAATTGTGGTTGCATCGTAGAAATTCTGCTATCATTTAGGTATTAGAATGAACCCATGTTATACATCATCAGGTGTGCGTCATTGCCCCGATTCCAAAGCATATTTTTGGGAGATTTTTCGACAAGTGGTTAGGGAGATATGATTTTTCAAAGTTTGTATTGCGGATAGGCATTCGGATCCAATCCGGATCAAGATTAGGATACCAATCTGAACTGATCTAGTTAAGATTCGATCTCAAATCTGATTCGGTTAACAGCCATCAGGTCCACCCGGCTGTTGGATTTCCTCTCCTCTCCTTATTTCTTTCCCCACCATTAGATGTCGATTGGACGGCGAGAAGATGATCCACATCCTAAGCCATGATAGGGTTTCTCTCTATAAAAACCTGATGGCCCCCTCCTCTCCTCATTATAGAACGACTGCCCCCTTTTGGTTCACGTCCAGAGAGAGAGATCTAGAGAGAGAAAGAGGGAGAGAAGAAGAAGAAGAGATCGAGATCGAAAAGGAGGTGTGACTGAGTCATATTTGGTCGTCCTCCTCGGCGTTAGTGAACTTGTCCCATCGTTGAGGTTAGCCCTTTATCTTCACCTCCTCTTTTTCATCTCTCTACATGACACCACCAACGAACCACTAAGCTCCACCTCCACTAAAACTCGACAACCATGCCGGCGGTCACACCATGCACCACCCTCGCACAACCATGCATCTCACAAACCCAACCTGCGACCTTGCAGGAACGCAACCCACCCCCAACCTCACACCGCCGGAGCCTCCATCCCCTCCCTTTTTTCAATTGGGTAATGACCCGGAAATGATGGCCGGCAGATACTGATGACCCTAAGAGCATCATGGTGACCGAACGACCACACCCGATGTTCGGGATGTGCCATGGTGGTCAGACTAGGCTACCAGCTGGTTGTAGGTTTGGTAGGGAAACCATTCTATGGTTTCTCCTATTTGTGAAGAATGGGACATGCTGTCCTTAAATGATTTGTTATCCATGTTTAAATCATCCTCTTTTTATTCACTGCACCCATAGACTAAATTGCATCCTTTTAGTTTATATGCATACCATGATTGTTTTACATGAGCACCCAACTTCTTGTAAATTGATTGGATTAAACCTTGAGGTTATGTCTGACCCAACCCGAACTTGATCATGCACTTGAATTTAACATAGACCCAATCCAGTCTGAACTAAACCCAGTTTAGTTCTGGACCAGACCAGACCAATCCAATCTAACTGCACCGAAAAATATATTTTGCGATATCGGGCACATATGTGCCCCGATTCATGTGAACTGGTGGCGATAGTTAGCTTATTCCAAGACCTACACAACCATCATGGTCCCATCTTGTCGAAATTTTCTGATGTTAAGATGAGTCAATTTGACCCTATCAGCTATGCCAACCACCTTAGTTTGACCTTGAACCTCTAGGACCCTAAGGGCCTAAATCACCGTCTCTATCAAACCTAACCCGCTCTTTAGCCTTAGTTGTTATGCAATTCATTTTATTTATAATTTCAGACCGTACCTAGACTTGAAGTTGAGCGAGACGTTAGAGTTGCAGTCGCGCTTTTAGAGGTTAGTCGTACTGCATGCCATTAGTTTGAATAAATATTTTATCATAGAATATTGCATGTTTAGTTAGTAATCGTGGCCATGGCACATGGCGATGCGTCAGGCCATTAGGTAGATCTTATATTAAATTGTGTTTATTATTCTGGATGGGTGATGTCTCGCGTCGTGTGGGAAACATCGTGATGTTCCTGGACCCTAGTATGGTAATATTCTCGATACCGGTTTGGCCGAGGGTTGACTTCTTTTCTAGTTAGGGTTATACGATAGAACACCCGTACAGTGTTTTACACTAGGACTATGCGGACTAGTTACTTAGAAAGATGAATTTTACAAGCTTCACGAGTTTCTTGATCTTAAGAAATTATGATTTTAAACCGGGATTAAGTTATGGCAGGTTGCATGACTCGGAAGAAAAATACAATGTAGGTAGCATGGTATCTGTCATTGCAATAGCATGACAGGCTACCCAGGGTTCGAATAGGAGGTCCGTGTGCACACAAGGGTAGTGTGCCCCCAAGTGTAGCATAGTCTGAATAAAGTAAGTAGGACCAAAGGGTTGGGTTAGGAAAGAAAGAAAAGTACAATAATTATAGTCCCTAGCGGGGACATATTTAGTTAGCCCAGTCCTAAAATTTATTCCAAAGAAAGTAAGTTGGGTCGGAGTTGCTTTACCATGAGGGACGGGAAACCCCACTTGGCCACTTGGGTGCAGTACAATACTTTGTTTGTGCACGCTTCTTTTCACTCTTAGTGCACAGGAGGATAGAGTAGGTTCCCCTCTGAAGTGAAATTGGGACCCTATAGCATATTTTTTTTCTCTCTTAGTGCCATAATAATGTCATTGGGACAGTAAAATCTGAGTGCTCATACTTCTTTTGTTTTCTTCTTTTCTTCTCTTTTATCGTTTTATGTTTTGATCACTTTAGGGATTTCTTTCATGAAGTGGAATGAGACGCCTCATAAGAGAATTCTCTTCACAACTTAAAATATAGGACAATGGGTTCTCTCATGAAGTGATATGGGTCACCTTATGAGAGAATCGTCTATTAATATATGTATCATATAAATAATAAGTGGACACTGTAGAGTAGAGTACATCATATAGATTGTAGTACTTCTGGTTGTAATTTTACAATTTATTTACAGCACTTTTCTTGTAGTTACTTGTTCTTTTGTTGTTAGTTTTCGTAGAAATAAATTTGATAAATATATTATTGTATATAGTTGCGTCTACTTGTTTTTGTTAGGACCGCTGAGTAATCGTACTCAGGGGGAGTTGTTTGTTGTTTTTCTCTCCCCCAGGTTCTCACCATCAGGTGGAACGTTAGGAACGCGACTGCAATTCCTGTTCTAGTAGGAGTAGCAGCATGGCGTAGGAGTTTGCGAGGGTAGGAGTGATAGTTGTAGTTTCCATTTTATCTTTTATTTTAGTATAGTTCTTTTGTAATAATATAACTGGACTTGAGACATTGGTTATTATGTTTAGTGGACTTGGTTATTAGTTTATTGTTATACTATGTGGCTTCTGTTTACCTTTCATATATATATCACCCTCGAGTTTTGGACCCTCTCTCCTTAGTCCAAAATTCGGGGTGTGACAACTTGGTATCAGAGCCCAGGGATATGACCTAAGGAAGTAGATAGAGCAGTTAGAACGTTAGAAGTACTTATTTAGATCATTGTTGTGCAGATGGCTCGTACTAGAAATCAAGATAGAGTCTCTTCCTTCGAGCAGGAAAATACCTCGGACCTTCATGAGATCCTCTAGGGTATTGCTCAAGCCGTCCAGCAGCAGGCGGTCACTACTCAGGCTGTGCTCACTCAGATGCAGACCCAGGCTCAGCAGCAGCCTCTTTCCCAACCATCTCCTCAGCAACAAATGGATCCATTAGAGCCAAGACCTGATGGAGATCTCTTGAGCCGGACCGTCAAGGCTTTTCATGCGTTAAAAGCCCCCAGCTTTTTGCGATGAGCCTGACCCTGTGGCAGCAGATAACTGGCTCAAACAGATTGGGAAGCTTCTGAATGTGCCTAGGATAGTTGGATATCAGAGAGTATCTCTTACCTCTCATATGTTTGAGGCTGAAGCAGATCACTAGTGGGATTGGGCGAAGCGCTCTAGGACAACAGGTCAGTCAAAGATGACTTGGGAGCAGTTTATATAGATTTTTTAAGAGAAATTTCTGCCAGAGTGTGCAAGAGGCGATGAAGCAGGAATTTATGTCTCTGATTCAAGGCACTCTCTCGGTAGCCCAATATGAGGCGAAGTTTGTAGAGTTGTCTCGGTATGCCACTCACCAGGTGGCTACTGAAGCTAGGAAGGCGAGAAGGTTTGAGCAGGGATTGAGGCCAGTGATCAGAAGCAGACTCTCTGTTTTGATGATCCGGACCTATGATGAGGTAGTTCGGAGGGCTTTAGCAGTCGAGCGGGACCATGAGGAGACCACAAAGATTCATGAGAAGCGAGGCAGTAGTAGCCGAGGTAACCAGCAGGATGTGAAGAAGCCCAGAACGACGGAGGCCTACCCTCTGCAGCAGAAGCCTCCCCGTGTGCTCCAGGCTATGAAAACTCAACCATTGACATGTTACTCGTGTGGTTCTCCCGACCACATGAAAAAGGAATGCCCTAAGTACCAGCAGAAGAAACAGCAACAGCAGCAGCTCTACCAGCAACGACCACAACAGAACCTACCACCTCTTCTACCTCTTCTGCCAGCACCAGCTCAACAGCAGTACCGAGCCCCTCAGCACCAGCCTCAGAGGAACCAACTATACAACCCTCTCCTACACCACCAGCAGTAATAGAGGCCACCTCCCAAGCAGGGAGGAGGAGGCCAGCAGAACCAGGGTGGGGCATATCACATATGTGTTGGTGGATCAGGATCCACGAGCTCAGGAGCAGCAATTGAAGGTACTCTTATCGTTTACAGTTCATTTGCTCGTGTTATGCTAGATTCTGGCTCTACGTATTCTGATATAGTACCTAGATTCGTCTCCATGCTGGGTTTGTGTAATGCCCGGATATTTTGGGTTACTTCAGATTAATAATTTTTATGCGTAATTATCACCATTTGATAAGACAGTTGGTAATATGAGTAGCAATGTCATTTTCTGGTACTGTTGTGACCAGGGTTGCGGGGTTTTTGCAACAGTAGATCATGCACACCCGTTTGGGATGTGTGAATTGTTTGAAATATATTGTAATTGACCTAGTTAGGAGCGTCAGATTTTGACAAAAGTTGTGCCAATGGAGTCGTCTCGCCGAAACGGTTGTAGTTGATTTTTTTTAGATTATTTCGAGGTCTTAGAAAAAGGCTATTAACGGTTTAGTATTTTTACCCTTTATATAGCTACACTTGATAGAATGGTTGGATGGAGATGAGACTAGCGCGGTTGCGTTCGGCTCGTCGAATCCTTCTCCGATAACTACTCACACCCACGGATCGGAGTCAGAATGAGAAGTTTAGAGCCTCTCATGTTTGAGAATAGAGGGAAACAACTTTTTGGATGTTATATAGTTGGGTTCTGGAGGTGGTATACTGGTATTAGACCCAACCCGATTCCCTACTATAACCCCTGCACCAGCTGAGCCCATCTCCCTGATGAGGGTTGTCCGATCATTATCGGACGGTGTCGTTTCGTTGAGGGTTTCATCCCTCCTCCCTATATAAAGACTTGCATGAGATCGAGAACCCTAGCCTTTTCCTCCTAGCCGTCATTCTCCTCTTCTCACGTGTGTTCATGTTGTTCGGGAATGGCTGAAGTTGCGATCCGAGAGCTTTGAGCGTCACCGAATTTCCTCTCCTTTCTCCCAGGTTCTTCCTCCCCCTCTCCCTCCTCCTCTTCTCTCCACCGTGACACCACCGGCCATGTTCTCCCCGGACGAGATCTAACCAATCAGCCCTAACCAAAGAGACGTTCATGCCGAGCCGAGCACCTCACAGCCATGGCTTCTCTCCCTCCTTCACGAGTTGGGTAGGGATTCCATAGTGGCCACCGGTGGACTCTAGCGACCTCGACGGCGTTGGGGCATCTAGGAGACCACACCCCGTGTTTTGACGGCACGGGGTGATCGGAAAATGGGTGCCGAGGCGATAGGTTCACCGTGAACCCATTGCTCTGTTTTTCTCTTTGTTGAAGAAGAAGAGGGACATGGGTGGCATTTTCAGATTTGTTATTAAGTTTGACTATTGGATTCTACCCCTTTTAAAACTCGAACCCGGCCTTGACTATCCCTCTAAACCAACCCGACTGCATAGTATGCAGTGAACCGGTCTGGTTCAGTAGAACCAAACCCTTGAACCGGCCAAACTTGGTTCGACCATAGATTATCCGTCAGATGACGGAATGCCGCGAAACTAGCGGCATTGGAAATGGCTCGAAAAATACTACCTGATAATCTAGGTTTCATCCTGTACAAACCTCTTTTAAAATCCTGTTTACCGCTATGGAACCGAAGTAGTCGGCTTCCGTGGTTCGACCGCTATTTCTTCATCCGAATTCAGATTTGGGCGAAATTGGCGGCATTAGAATTATTTTTCCAAGACGGACCTGATGTCTTGGGGTTAATACCCTGAGTTTATATTTATCCTATAGAATTTTATTTTGGGCCGTATGGTTGCACGAGTCCCCGTGTTACCAACCCAGCACCGGTCCCCTACCGAGGGTGACCTGGATTTCCTCCATAGACCCTATTTTTTTTTTAATCATTTAGAATAAAAAATCTGGTGGGTTAGCTTGTAACCCCTGTACACACTTGCCCATGTCGAGGGTAGGTCTAGCCACCGTATCGCACCGATTTGACCCCTACGAACCTTCATCCTATCAATCACGCTTGTGCGATCCAAATCTACCGACCCATTGTCATTTAGTTGCTAGGTTAGTGATGCCTTCTTATTTGATGTGTTTTTAGCATTGGAGCTTCCTAGTGGTGGTCGTGCACTTGGATACCCGGGTGTGGACATTAAGACACCTGGTACAGGAGCTTGCTACTCCAGCTAAAGTAAGTTACTCTTGCTATGTCATCTACAATAGTAGGCTGTTTAGTGTAGCTTTAGTATTATGAAGCTTGCATGGGGAATAATGTGTCTAATGCATGTGTTAAATCACATGTAGGGAGTGGGCACATCATTACATGAGAAGATGGTTACCGTCTAATTATTTTAAACTTGAACAATGATATATTTGATAGCATAGTAATAGTACATTGAGAACATGTCATTCTATAATATAACAATCACTTATGAATTGTGCTTGAGATATGTTAACTTATATGTGAACTTGGTTGAGTTGCCGATGAGCAACGATACCGGCTGTCTCGGTAGCTGAGGCAAGATGGATAGTATTGAATCATCATTTGACTGAGATGTGACATTGTTGCTTCCTAGAGGAAAGTGTGTAGGGAGACCCCGTGTGCACGAGTGGAAGGTGAACCACTACTCGTGCACAATCTGAATAAAGTAGGTAGGGTCACGGGGTTGGGCAGGCAGTAAAGCCAGGGGCTTGAGAGCCTTGGCCTAGTAGTCCACTCCTGAGGTATGACCTCGAAAAAGCAAGTTGGGTGGTAGAGCTCCTCTGTGAGAGACGGGAAACCCCTCTTGGCCATTTGGGTAAACTTTTCTACTGGAGGATCCAAGGTAACTTGTGTCCAATAGGTTTCTGTTGTCGGAACTGGTAGAAAACCGACGGTTTACAAAAATAACTAATTTACTTGCATGTACATCTTTTCTACAGAACTTAATGATTCCTTAGTATTAGTAGCCTTACTAGTTGTTTTTCACACGACTAATCTCCCATTCTCATGGGGGCTGCCCATTCCCACAGGCAGATCCAATTTCAGGTCAGTAGTAGATGGTGATTAGAAGCAGGCATGGTCTTGGAGCAGCAGTGGTCAGATTTCTCGTTAGTAGATAGTAGTTTTTATCTTCTTCAACATTTGGTGTAATTGTGAATTAGTATGGACAAGTTTGGATTTCCCTTTCTGATTGGTATTGTTGGTTAGTTTTGTTAGTTATGGTGATATCTGTTGCTCGATACCAGTTGACATATGGTAGGTCTCTCCTCAAGGCTACCTTATCAGTAGCGTAGCTTTCACCATTAAAAGTTTTAGAAAATAAATGGTGATATTTTATCAAATCAATTCAAACCCATAACTTCTACCTTCTTACCCCCGAGTTGGATAGTTTTCCTTTGAGTTGGAAATCGGGGCGTGACAGTTTAAACCCAGAGCCTTTGGGCATAGTTTTGTCGGTCATGTCACCCCTAAAGACTAGCACCGATGTAGATCGTGTTTGTAGAGGGTGTGTGATTCGAGTTGGAGATAACGAGCTTCTAGCGGACCTGATAGCACTAGACCTTAATGGATTCGATATCCTTCTAGGGACGGATTGGTTAGCATCCTACCATGCATCCTTAGACTATTTTTCGAAGAAGGTAACATTTCACCCTCTTACCAATGTCGAGTTCTTCTTTCAAGGCGACAAGATGGCAATCTTGTGTTCTTTGCCACATCAGCTAATCAGTCTCAGTATTCTATCGCAGTTGTCCAGAGGAACCGAGGAAGGAGTTAGCATTGAGCTTCCTTTAGTCGTTCGAGAGTACCCCAACGTATTTCCAGAGGAGTTGCCTAGTCTTCCTCCAATGAGAGAAGTGGAATTCTGCATAGATCTGGTACCAAGGACCGCACCTATTTCAATTGCCCCGTATCGGATGGCCCCAGCAGAATTGAAAGAGTTGAAGACCCAGTTGGAAGATCTACTGGATAAGGGATTCGTTCGTCCCAGTACTTCCCCTTGTGGAGCTCCAGTTCTCTTTGCATAGAAGAAGGATGGGACATAGCGGTTGTGCATTGACTACCGTAAGTTGAACAGTGTCACAATAAAGAACAAGTATCCTTTGCCTCGGATTGATGACTTGTTTGATCAGTTAAAAGGTGCTCAATATTTCTCAAAGATTGACTTGAGGACGGGTTATCACCAGCTCAGGGTGAAGGTTGAAGATTTATCGAAGACAGCATTTCAAACTCGATACGGACACTACTAGTTTCTAGTTATGCCGTTTGGTTTGACCAACGCACCAGCAACATTCATGGACTTAATGAACAGAGTGTTTCGTCAGTTCTTGGACAGGTTCGTGGTTGTGTTCATAGATGACGTTCTTATCTACTCGCGGACAGAAAAGGAGCACAAGGAGCATTTGCATGCAATATTGCAGACTCTGAGAGATCACCAATTGTATGCCAAACTCAGCAAGTGTAAGTTTTGGATGCAAGAGGTGAAATTCCTTGGCCATGTAGTTTCGAAGGAAGGGATTTTAGTAGATCTAGCTAAGATCGAGGCAGCCATGGACTGGGAATAGCCTAGGAATGTTTTCGAGATCATGAGCTTTTTGGGCTTAGCTGGATACTACAGGCATTTTGTGGAAGGTTTCTCTCGATTGGTAGCCCCTCTGACTCAGTTGACAAAGAAGGGTGTCAAGTTTGAGTGGTCTGAAGACTGTGAGCAGTCATTCAGAGAGTTGAAACGACGGTTGACATCTGCTCCTGTTCTCACTATTCCTATAAGTGGCCAAAAGTACACAGTTTTCACAGATGCCTCTTTGGCCGGACTTAGAGCAGTGTTGATGCAGGAAGGGAAGGTAGTGGCATGAGAAAACTACACTACTCATGATCTTGAGCTGGCAGCTGTAGTTTTTTGCTTTGAAGATCTAGAGGCACTATCTCTATGGAGAGGATTTCGAGATGTACTGTGACCACAAAAGCCTAAGGTATATTGGTTCCCAGAAAGACCTGAACATGAGGCAGAGGAGGTGGATTTAGGTCTTGAAGGACTATAATTATACCTTCTTCTATCATCCAGGGAAGGCAAACGTGGTTGCAGATGCATTGAGCTGGAAGTCTTGCAATAGACGTGCTAGGTTGTGGGCAGATCACAGGAATTTTATAGCAACGGTAGATGGCTTTGACCTGAGGGTCTGGTGTGAGCCCGATCGTACTGTGTTATGCACGATGCGAGCTTAACCCAGTTTATTTCAATATATAATAGAGGCTCAGAAAGTAGATCATGGTTTAGAGTATATTCGATCTTAGTTGGCACAGGGAGAGTCAGTTGAGGAGTGGTCTGTAGATTCAGATGGTGGTCTGAGATTTAGAGGGAGATTGTGTTTGCCAGTGGATCCGAAGGTTCGAGCTGTAGTTCTATCAGAGGCACATTGATCTCGGTTCTCAATACACCCAGGTAGCACCAAGATGTACCAAGATCTGAAGAGACAATTTTGGTGGAGTGGCATGAAGAAAAATGTTGCTGAGTTCGTTTCCAGGTGCCTGATCTGTCAGCAAGTTAAAGCAAAGCATCGAAGGCCAGCTGGACCATTACAACCACTTCTTATTGCTGAGTGGAAGTGGGAGCACCTTACGATGGACCTTGTTACCAGCTTACCTTTGACACGGAAGAATCACGATTCAGTTTGGGTAGTCGTGGACCGGTTGACAAAGTCGGCACACTTCATTCCGATTCGGATTACGGCATCTCAGAAGGAACTAGCAGAGCTATATGTCAAGGAGATAGTTTGACTGCATAGAATTCCAGTGACCATTGTTTCAAACAGGGATCCACGGTTTACTTTGAGATTCTGGGAGAGTTTGCAGTTGGCTTTGGGGACAAAGCTTCTGTTCAGCATCGCTTTTCATCCACAGACTGATGGCCAATCAGAGCGGGTGATACAGACTTTGGAGGAGTTGCTTAGATCGTGTACTCTGGAGTTCAGAGGCAGTTAGGAAGACCACTTACCATTGGTGGAGTTTGCCTATAACAATAGTTATCAGTCCAGTATCGGCATGGCTCCCTATGAGGCCCTCTATGGTTGGCCATGTCGATCTCCCTTATGTTGGGCCGAAGTTGGCGAGCAGAGTCTTCTAAGACCTGAGCTTGTGTAAGAGACTTCAGAGAATGTGCAGTTGATCCGAGAGCGTCTTCGAGTAACTCAAGATAGACAGAAAAGCTATGCGGATACACGTCGTCGTCCCTTAGAGTTCGAGGCAGGAGACAAGGTATTTTTGAGAATTTCCCCACGACGAGGCATCGTCAGGTTTGGCAAGAAGGGCAAACTAGTACCACGATTTATTGGCCCTTTTGAGATTTTGGAGAGAGTTTGTGAGGTGGCATATCGTCTAGCATTACCCCCACAACTCTCCAGTATACACAATGTGTTCCATGTGTCAATGCTCCGGAAGTACGAATCGGACCCATCACACGTTTTGGACTGGCATGACTTGCGACTCAGTGCAGATGCATCTTTCGAGGAGTCACCAGTGTGGATTTTGGATAGCGAGGAGAAAGTTTTGCGCACCAAAACTATCAAGATGGTCAAGGTGCTATAGCGACACCACGGAGAGGACGAGGCTACTTGGGAGATGGATTCTAAGATGAAGTCTGAGTACCCTCATCTGTTCGAGGCACCCTTGAATTGAATTTAGGGATGAAATTCTTTTAAGGGGGGTAGGTTGTAATGACCTGAATAATTCTGGAAATTAGAATGGTAAGTTTTCTCTGCTTTTACTATTTACGAATAATTTAATTTTTTGTTGGTTTAATGGAAATAAAATCTTAGAAAATCCTTTGATTATTTTGCCTTCACCGTATCATAGTTTGCTCTTGATTGCGAGTTACACGCAAGGCTATCCGCACTCGTCGATCCGATATGCGGGTAGGAAGTTAATTGCAGTTGTACCATGGACTATCCATTGGTATCACAGAAATTATGTTGTCATTTAGGTATTAGAACGAACCTATGTTATACATCATCAGGTGCGCGTCGTCGCCCTAATTCCAGCGCATATTTTTAGGAGATTTTTCGACAAGTGGTTAGGGAGATATGATTTTTTGAAGTTTGTATTACGGATAGGCATTCATATCCGATCCAGATCAAGATTAGGATACCAATCCGAACAGATCTAATTAAGATTCGATCTCAAATCTGATTTGGTTAACAGCCATCGGGTCCACCAGGCTGTTGGATTTCCTCTCCTCTCCTTGTTTCTTTCCCCACCATTAGATATCGATCGGACGGCGAGAAGATGATCCACATCCCAAGCCATGATAGGGTTTCTTTCTATAAAAACCTGATGGCCCCCTCCTCTCCTCATTATAAAATGACAGCCCCTTTTGGTTCACATCCAGAGAGAGATCTAGAGAGAGAAAGAGTGGGAGAAGAAGAAGAAGAAGAAGAGATCGAGATCGAAAAGGAGGTGTGACTGAGTCATATTTGGTCATCCTCCTCGGCGTCAGTGAACTTGTCCCATCGTCGAGGTTAGCCATGCATCTTCACCTCCTCTTTTTTATCTCTCTACCTGACACCACCACCGAACCACCACGCTCCACCTCCACTAAAACCGGGCAACCATGCCGGCGGTCACACCATACACCACCTGTTGTAGCTCGTGTGTCCTGAGCGTGGATTTTCTGTATTAACATTAATAAAGATGACTTTGGTTATTGCTTTAATTAGAATACTACTTTGGTATATGTTAATACACATATAATAAAAGGACCCTAGGGAACACAGTAGGCCACTAAGGTGCATGGTGGATCCATGTTTGGGAGACCCAGTGGACCAGTTTTGTGTAGACCTAGAACTAGTTCACAGCTTTGGTGATGTTGGTCGCTTCATCGAGAATAAGTTGTTGGCAGGTAGAGGATGTGGTGAAGTCTCCACCACGGGAACATGAGATTCTCATTCACCTGACTAAGCACGATGATCGTGTTGAACAGGAACCAAGACGGTGCATAGTTCAGTGATTCAAACACAGGTGCATAAACCGTCTTACTATTATAGATAAGCTGTCCTTAACCCTGAGGGACCATGTACACTGGAACAACCAGTTGTGTGGTGCTTTGATGTGCCAACGTATGCGGACTTTCCATAGTCCAATACCACGGTACGTTGGGTTACCCGATTGGCGCTTGAGTGGCATGCAATCCTTACAGATTATCCGACATCCAGAGATGGATGGGTGCATTTTGATGAGTCAATCTGTCCACACAGTTAACCCAGACCTGGTGGTTGTCAGTATGACTAACGACGTTCCAGATGCTAGGCATAGCACCAGAAGGTGTGTGGGGTTATAGATGACAAGTCATCAAATCCTAGTCAGATGATTGATCGGGATCTAACGGTGCTCCCCACCGCCCGAGTCGTATCATGGTACTAGTAATATAAGGGACTAAGGATTATCAGACTATAGTAGAGAACAGGGTTACGAGAGAGTAACATAAGTTTAGGATCACTAGAGTTCAACTCGCGTCGCACTCTGGGTGGCTATGAGGGTTAATCGGATTAGGGCTAATTAACGGAACTTTCGGTGTATCACCAGAACAGTTAATCCGGGATCCTGTTGGAGCTAGAGATCCTGAACTCTTTAGGTTCCACCCTGTCATTGCGTATAGGAATTGTTCCCTGACCTGGTTGGATACGTTGGATGCGAAGTAGCACGATGGAGCGCAAGCCCAGAGCCTAAGAACCTAATTCACATATGTTAAGGGCCATAGGGGGTATTTTGGTAAATATTGAAATATGGCTCAGAACATATTGAATATGGATCCTAAAATAAGCGGAATAATTCCAGGAGCTCATAGGTGCTGACGGAACTCGATTCCGAGTAGCGCACCTCACTCAATCTCTCTTACAGTGTTTCACTTTTCGTGAATGATGTTTTCGTCCAGGCTTCACGATAGACATATGGAAACCCTAACCCCCCCCCCCTCATTCCAATACTAGGGGGCCGGCCCTAGCTTGCGTATGTGAGTTGGGGCCAGCCCTATAAAGGGATTGGAGGGAAAGGGGGCCGGCCCTAGCTCTCCCTCTCTTGAAAAACCTGAACCTCCTCTCCCTTTGTCCCTCTTTGTGGTTTCGGCCAAGGAAGAAAGAGGAACAAGAAGGAAGAATAAGGAGGAAGGAAAGAGAAGGAAGAAGAGAGAAAGAGAAGGAGGAGATCTCGCGGCTCGCCGTCGTCTTCGCAACGAATTCCTCCATCGGCTCGTAGTCCTTGCACTCAGAGATAGAACTTCGAGGATTCCTCTATTCGCAAAGGACAAGGTGCCATCCGACAGTTTTCCTTGCGATTCACGTGCGGTTCATCATCGTTCCGTTCTCTTCGGATCATAGATCCATAAGGTATGATAATTCTAAACACCTAACTAGATGTATGCATGTCTTCCGTAGATCGTAGTATGCCTCTAGGGTGTCCGCACATATGCTAAGATCATAGATTTACATGTAGATTGTTTTGCAGAATCAATTGTAATGGAACATACACCGTGGGATCTTCGGATCTACCTTTTGCTTCCGCTGTGACTCTGATAATGGGATTTAATTCCAACACCACCCTCGCACAACCATGCATCTCACAAACCCAACCTGCGACTTTGCAGGAAGGCAACCCACCCCCAACCTCGCACCGCCGGAGCCTCCGTCCCTTTCCTTTTTCCGATTAGGTAATGACCCAAAAACGATGGCCAGCAGATTCTGATGACCCAAAGAGCATCGTGGTGACTGAACAACCACACCCTGATGTTCGGGATGTGCCGTGGTGGTCGGACTAGGCTACCTGGTTGTAGGTTTGGTAGAGAAACCATTCTATGGTTTCTCCTATTTGTGAAGAATGGGACATGTTATCCTTAAATAATTTGTTATCCATGTTTAAATCACCCTCTTTTTATTCACTGCACCCATAGACTAAATTGCATCATTTTAGTTTATATACATACCATGATTGTTTTACATAAGCACCCAACCTCTTGTAAATTGATTGGATTAAACCCTGAGGTTATGTCTGACCCAACCCGAACTTGATCATGCATTTGAATTTAACCCAGACCCAATCCTGTCTGAACTAAACCCAGTTCAGTTCTGGACCAGACCAGACCAGACCAATCCAATCTAACTGCACTGAAAAATATATTTTGTGATATCGGGCACATCTGTGCCCCGATTAATGTGAATCGGCGACAATAGTTAGCTTATTCCAAGACCTACACATCCATCATGGTCCTATCTTGTCGAAATTTCTGATATTCAGACGAGTCAATTTGACCCTATCAGTTATGCCAACCACCTTAGTTTGACCTTGAACCTCTAGGGCCCTAAGGGCCTGAATCACTATCTCTATCAAACCTAACCCTCTCTTTAGCCTTAGTTGTTATACAATTCATTTTTATTTATAATTTCAGACCGTACCCGGACTTGAAGTGGAGCGAGACGTTAGAGTTGTAGTTGCGCTTTTATAGGTTAGTCGTACTGTATGCCACTAGTTTAAATAAATATTTTATCATAGAATATTGCATGTTTAGTTAGAAATCGTGGCCGTGCACATGGCGATGCGCTAGGCCATTAGGTAGATCTTATATCAAATTGTGTTTATTATTCGGGATGGGTGATGTCCCGCGTCATGTGGGGAACATCGTGATGTTCCTGGACCCTAGTATGGTAATATTCTCGGTACCGGTTTGGCCGAGGGTTGACTTCTTTTCTAATTAGGGTTGTACCCTAGGATACCCGTACAGTGTTTTACACTGGGACTATACGGACGACTAGTCGCTTAGAAAGATGAATTTTACGAGCTTCACGAGTTTCTTGATTTTAAGGAATTACGATTTTAAACCGGGAATAAGTCATGACAGGTTGCATGACTCGAAAGGAAAATACCATGCAGGTAGCATGGTATTTGTCGTTGCAATAGTATGACAGGCTACCCAGGGTTCAGGTAGGAGGTCCGTGTGCACACAAGGGTAGTGAGCCCCCGAGTGTAGCATAGTCTGAATAAAGTAAGTAGGACCAAAGGGTTGGGCTAAGAAAGAAAAAAAAGTATAAGAATGATAGTCCCTAGTCCCTACTATCATTCATGGAGTTTATTCCAAAGAAAGTAAGTTGGGCCGGAGTTGCTCCACCGTGAGAGACGGAAAATCCCACTTAGCCACTTGGGTGCAATACAGTACTTTGTTTGTGCACATTTCTTTTCCCTCTTAGTGCACAGGAGGATATAGTAGGTTCCCCTCTGAAGTAAAATTGGGACACTATGGCACGCTTCTTTTCTCTCTTAGTGCTATAATAATGTCATCGGGACAATAAAAACCGAGTGCTCAAACTTCTTTTGTTTTCTTCGTTTCTTCTCTTTTTTCGTTTCTGTTTTGATTAATTAGGGATTTCTCTCATGAAGCGGAATGGGACACCGCATGAGAGAATTCTCTTCACAACTTAAAATATAGAACAATGAGTTCTCTCATGAAGTGATATGGGTCGCCTTATGAGGGAATCGTATGTTAGTATGTGTATCATATAAATAATAAGTGGACATTGTAGAGTAGAGTACATCATATATATTATAGTACTTTTGGTTGTAGTTTTACAGTTTATTTATATTACTTTTCTTGCAGTTACTTGTTCTTTTGTTGTTAGTTTTCGTAGAAATAAATTTGATAAATATATTGGTGTATATAGTTGCTTCTACTTGTTTTTATTAGGACCACTGAGTAATCGTACTCAAGGGGAGTTGTTTGTTGTTTTTCTCTCCCCCAGGTTCTCATCATCAGGTGGAGCGTTAGGAACGCGACTGCAGTTCCTATTCTAGTAGGAGTAGCAGCGTGGCGCAGGAGTTTGCGAGGGTAGAAGTGATAGCTGTAGTTTTCATTCTGTCTTTTATTTTAGTATACTTCTTTCATAATAATGTAACTAGACTTGAGACAATGGTTATTATGTTTAGTAGACTTAGTTATTAGTTTATTGTTATACTCTGTGGCTTCTGTTTATCTTTCATATATATCACCCTCGAGTTTTGGACCATCTCTCCTTAGTTTGAAATTTGGGGTGTGACATATTTGTCATGTGATTTGTAGCACCAAAATCAATAATCCACTAGCATATATTATCAGCAGAGTATAAGAAAGGCATGAAGATTACATGAGATATGAGTAGAAGATGATAGTTCAGACAGGAACAAGTTTGACTTATTGATTTCCTGCAGTAATTTGACCAACTTATAATGAGTGCAATGTCGCTGCTGAAAAATTATGTTCTTTAATAGCATTAAGGTTATTCATACTGTCACTTCTCCTTTTATGAGCTAGCATAGTACTAGATTCACTGATAATATAGTTTATCTCATTGCTTATAGCTTTCCTTCGTGTTTCCTCCGATTGAATAGTGGCACAGACATTTGATAAGGATGGAACTTCGGATCCAATCAAGATTTGACTTCAAAAATTTTTATATTCAGATTTTAGGCTATTTAAAATATAAAAAACTTTTATCTTGCTTTACTCGCTTTTGAAGTGTTGAAAGATCCACTATCGGCGGTAATTATAAGTTAAATTCATCCCACATGCTCTTCAACTTATCTAGATGCTCACTAAAATAGTCATATCCCATGTTTGTATTCATTGATTTGATATTGAATTTAGAAGATACGAGCATTATTATTTTGATGCCCATAGAAATTTTGAATAGAATCCCAAAGTTCTTTGGCCGAATCAGAAAAAAAAAATTCAAAAAAATTTAGCTCCATAGAATTAAGGAGTCATGACATGACTAGATAATCATGCGTCTATCATTTTCGAACTTACGATCATCCGATGTCGGAGCCTTTTTGGCATCAGTGATATGTCCAAGTTTTGATTCTCCACTAAGTGAACGAAAAATAGCTCCTCGAGGACATGCTCAGAGCTTGCACCGTTGACTTTGGAGGCAACTGGGAGGATCACCTACATTTAGTGGAATTTGCCTACAACAACAGCTATCAGGCAAGTATCGGTATGGCTCCTTATGAGGCCTTGTATGGGACGCCATGTCGGTCGCCAGTCTGTTGGACAGAGGTAGGAGAGCGGAGTCTCCTCGGCCCAGAGCTTGTTTAGGAGACGACTGAGAAGGTTCAATTGATCAAGGAGCGACTTCGAATGGCACAGAGTCGACAGAAAAGCTACGCTGATGTGCGTCGACGCCCGCTTGAGTTCGTTGTTGGTGACCATGTATTCTTGAAGGTCTCTCCTCGGCGTGGTATTACTAGATTTGGGAAGAAAGGGAAGTTAGCTCCGAGATTCATCGGTCCTTTTGAGATATTAGATAGAGTTGGCAAGGTGGCATATTGCTTGGCACTGCCCCCGCAGCTCTCGAGCATCCACAATGTCTTTCATGTGTCGATGCTCCGGAGGTATGAGCCGGACCCATCGCATGTGTTAGATTGGCAGGACCTGACCCTCAGCACAGATGTAACCTTCGAGGAGCGACCAGTTCGAATTTTGGCTAGCGAGGACCGAGTGCTACGCACAAAGACTATCCCCATGGTGAAGGTGCAATGGCAACATTCTAATGAAGAAGAAGCTACATGGGAGCTCGAGTCAGTAATGGAGTCCTTGTATCCGTTTTTATTTGATGTAGTTACTAGTTGAATTTTCGGGACGAAAATTTTATTAAGGAGGGTAGGATGTAATACCCGTAAAAAAAAAAAAAAAAAAAAAATTCCTAGAAATTTCTTTTGTTGCACCTATGAATGGTCGTCTGATGTACACTAATAATTAAAAGTTGTGTTTGTATTTTGTTGGCGATTGGGCGGTGAGGTTTGACACAATGTCGGATCGGACCATGGGTCTCGGATCCAAATCGCCATGTGACAGAATTGTAGCGGAGTGCTTGTATGCACAAATGTGTGTGTGTATGTGCATATAAATAAATATTTAAATAAAGATTACATGTTACCTATCTATGTTAATTTACGGCGGCAATCCGTGCCTGAGTAGCACAGGTCACCGAGGTCGACCCGCCCATCGACCAATTATCTTTTGTTTGCATATTCATCATTGATTAGAGGGATTCTAAATTCAGAATTAAATTAAATAATCCATATTATATGCTGAGATGAGAAGAAATTAGAGCATAGGATTATCTCAAACCCTTACTGATATGAGTCACACTATGTCATCTTTTTAGTATGAAATACTGGCCGTCAGATCCGATTTGGTCCTATCCGTTCTTTTCCTTCCATTGCATCGCACCACTTTTGAAAGCCTTATCTGGTTTCCTTCACATCATGTAAACCCCCAAGTCAACCTCCCATCATATCCTTAATTAATGCCCATCAGATTTACTTGATCGCCCACCTCCTTCCGTGTCTCCTGTGTCTCATTTACACCGTTTCAACATTTCCCATGTTCTCCAAATCTCTTACAACTCCTTCAGCCACCTCCCTTCCCTCTTAAATAGCCCTTCATCCCCTCCTCTTTCCTTTAACCGAACCATAGTCACCAATCCCCCAAAATCCCAACTCTCTCTCTCTCTCTCTCTCTCTCTTGTGTTGTGCATGCGGCCCACATGGAGGAGCAGCAGTGAGGAGGAGGAGATCCGACCAGGTGGGATCCCCCTCCACCCTTTTTTTTTTTTGTTCCCATTCCCTTACTCTCCACTATCCTTCTTTGATTGGACTAATTTCCCCTTCTTCTCTTCATCCCCTCCTCCCTTCTCCCTGATTTTCTTTCTCTTTATCTTGACTGCGTGTGGCAGCCATCGTGGAGGACTCGATGTGGTGAAGCTACCATACCTGTGGAGAAAAACTCGATCAACGCCCAACTCCTCCCTTATTCTGTCCCTCCGATTCATGCGTGGCCGGCACGAACGAGAAGACGGCTACATAAAAGGAGCCTCGGCATAGGTCAGCTCCTCCCCTTCTCTCTCTCTATCTCTAGCTCCCCTTCTCTTCTATGATTTCTTTTTGGTCGCCCATATCTTGCGCCCTTGTCGCTACAGTCATTGCCGATCAATTGGCCAGCGACTGAATGACTAGGTGGCACTCCGTCCACCTTTTGTACCACCCCATGTGTTCCTTCCTCACCTATTATCCTTGTCTATGTATGCAGAGGGGTTTATCCCATCTCTTTTTCCCTCATTTGGTAATAAGGTGAAGAAGAGATAGATAATGCTGATGGTGATGATGGGAATGGTGTTAGTCACTAGGATGGTGCAATTTTCCTTGAGCCCTAATGCATCTCCATGAGCCGATGAACCCCATCGAGCTAAACCACTTGGTTCATCACACCAACAGCCATTTTTGGCTAACACCTTTGCCAAGGTGGCTTCGGCCACACTCGACCATATGAATGGGTCCTTGTAACCAACTCTAGTGCATCAACAATTGTCAAATGACCTCCACTAGCCATGGGTATAGTCCTTATTGCACCGTCAGCCGTTGTACTTTGGTACCAATGTCGCCGATCCCGAGATTGACCGGGCAAGGCAAGGCAGCAGTTGTCAACTTGGGTTTAGGCCCAACTAGGCCATGGAAGGCAGCCGTACCCGTCGACCACATCATCTTGCATGCCAATGGCCATGCATCGATAGCGCCTAAACCCTTTGCTTGGGCCAACTCGGCCTACCTCTCTTGAGATCAGATAACCTTAGGCTTGCCACGTTCACTTTGACAGAGTTAACTGTGATGACCTGCGAGCGTCGAAAGCGGGAGCCATCCACCTAGCTTGGAACCACAACCGTCTGTCAGGTGACATCTACTTTTAAAAATAGTTTTTAATGGCATGAAATGTTGCAATTGAAATATTTATTATTAGTTAAATATTCTAATATATTAAATTAGACTTAAGTGCCATGAGCATGGCATGCATACGGGTCTTGCTGGGCTCGTCGCATGTGGTCAATAGACCCCATCTTGCATGTGGCGTTGCGATTCCGCCGACGCATGCATGGAATATATATATATATATATATATATAAAATTATAATTAAAATGTGCAACTTATACCTGTTCGGACATAATAACTTTAGCGACTTATTCTTAAAATATAACAAGTTAAAAAGAAAAACCCCGATAATAAATTAATATTGGATTATGGTCCCCACACTCGTAGAAGTGTAGGGGAAATTAGAATAGCTAAACATGGGTATTCCTGGGGGTTGAGTCGCTGAGGAGCGACTAATAGTCCCTATGGTTGACACGGTGATAAGAGAGTTAGACAGTGGTGGAACACGTTTCCTGATTTGGAAGTTAGAACTGAAAGAGAAAATAATAAAATAAGCTACCTGTAGAGGTAGGGACCCCGCATACATTGGGAAGGTGAACCTCCCACGAGTGTGCACTGAAAGCCGAAAGTAGGTTTGGGGTCACGGGCACGGGTTTCAAGAAAGTCAGGTAACTGCCCTTTTTGGGGCCTGACTTAGGAAACCCCGACCTGGGGTCGCAGTAGCCCCCGAAGCAAAGCAAGCTGGGCGGGAGTACTGCTCCACCGTGAAAGACGGGAAAAACCATTTGGCCAATTGGATAGTGTTGCATGAATGGATCCCATGCATGGATAGAGCTGGCCCTCTGATGCGAAATAAAGGCCCAATAGTAATGCCTACTGGGGGCAGGTTGAACAAAATAATACCAGGGTTCACATTAGGATAGAAAATAATTAATTACTTGAGTATACTATTATTACCTTTATTGATTTATTGTATAATTTGGATTTAGATATAAAACTTCAGCTATGTTTAGAAATGATAATTTGGAGTGTGACTTGAATTAAAAGGCATTCATTTCTAGTTATTAAAAACTATTTGGATGTCACTAGCCTTCGCCGGCTAATCTTCCAATTCATTTTGGGGGCTGCCCATTCCCACGGGCAGACTCTCTTTCAGGACATGAGATTCAGAAGCACCAGTAGAAGCTCAGGAGGAGTGAAGCAGCATATTTATTCTCTTTTGGTGTTTCCTTTCAGTGTTCTCTTTTGGCAGTACGTTGTTACTCTTTATTAGAATAATGTAAGAATTGCTGAAAATAACATTTAGTTTAGTTTTGGGATCAGACTTGTGCAATGATACAGCTGTATAGAGCATCCACCTGGTAGACCTCTCCTCAAGGCCCTTCTTAACCCTAATAATTAGTCAATGAAAAGTATTTATAAGACTTAAACTGACATCCTGTAGATAGGAACACCAGTTCTTATTCCTTTGTACCCGAGAGTCAGGTGAGTGGGCGAGGTCTTTAGCTCGCCGTTGGAGGCTCGAGTTGTAACTTAGTGAGACATAAGTAGTTTAAAGCGTGTGAGAATCTTGACTCAGTCACCAGTTCACTTGACTTAACCCTCTTTCCCATTCTTCCTCTCTTCACCCCCAAATCTGGCTACCAAGACTCTGCCAGATTTTTGGGGCGTGACATAAGAAGTACTGATGAGAACCTAATATTTATTGTATGAGTGATGTCGGATTCCGTCATCTTTAAAAAAAAGTCATTTGGTATGAGGGATATCAAACAATCCTTACACTTCTTAAATTTGCACATGGGCACTGTATTCACCAAGAACTATAACTCCAAAAAGTTTAGGATTTGCAATAGATCTAACAAAAGAATGGTGACTTGTTTTAAGAAGGCATTGATTTACGAAAAGATAATTTGTCCTCGAACTCTCCTAAAAGATTTGGGGTTTGCTTCCTCCCATCCAACCGATATGTTTTGTGACAATCAAGATGCAATTCATATTGCCTCAAATACAATCTTTCACGAGAGAACAAAGTATATAAAAGTCTATTACCATTTTGTACAAGAAAAAGTTCAAGTCGGAGTTATATGTACACCTTATGTTTAGAGTAATCAATTGTTGCCAGACATTCTCACAAAAATATCTTTCTCTAACTAGATTTTGAGCTATCCTATCTAAGTTGGGCTCGATTGATATCTATACCCCAACTTGAGGGAGAGGGTTGGAGAAGGAGGAATCATGGGGATCTTGATTGATGTAATTGATAAGCCAATTTGGAGAGCTTTAATGGGCCATATTATCACATGTTATGTTTTGAGTACTGGTGATTATTTGTTGCCTAAATTATTCATGTTGTATTCATTTATATTAAAGGGCTCTGATTAGGAGCCTCTCATGAATAAAACTCTTCCTCTCATTCTCCAGTGGAGTAGGCTTACGAGTTGAACCACTTAAATCATGTATTCTTTGTGCTATTGGTTTCTTTAGTTACTTGTTATTAACACATACTTTTATTTTTCTCTTTTTCTTTTCTCACAAGGGCATGAAAAACACACCACAAATCGGAAAGATAAAAAAATATGAAAAACTAACATAACATGGCCCATGGGTTCCTAGAGTAGATACCATGTTGGAATTTGTTTTTTCTTAGTCCTGATGCCACATGATCTATGACTGATACCATTTGTTGGAGGAAAAGAATTTTGTTAGGATTGTTATGCAACATGCAGTGGGTTAGCAATATCTAAATGAGATTTAGGATACTCAAAATAATATTGGGATCTAAGAAACCAAACCAAAAGACAATCATATACTACTAATTGATAATGGGAGTTGTAGGCCATAGATCTCGTACAGAGCTCCTATATAGAAACTTATAGTACTCTCAAAATACTTTGCTATTTTATTTTTTCTTCTTTTTCTTTCATACAACACAACCCACATATATATAATAGTCTATTACAACTCTTCACATTCATGTGACTCCTAAATTTTATCAATAAACTCTGTGACTTATTAACTTACTTTTATAATCTCACTTGAACTTTTGACTTTACACATATATATCATTGCATACATATATTCAATTTTCCAATTTCATAAAGCTCATACATGCATATTGACATACTCAATCAAAGCATTAAATATTCTCAAAATCAACAATGCTCACTATTTTTGGGTCCTATGGACCCTCTTCTGTGCCCTGGAATGGAAACATGAGGCGCCTGTTGGCAGTATATCCTCTATTACTGAAAATATATAAGCGATCATATTCAAGCTCTGGTTGGTTCAGAGTTTGAGTTCCAACAATTGGTTAGGCGACCATGTGTGCCGATCAACAAAAAAAAAGGGTTCTAAGAGGCAATTTTTACTGATATGTCCAAAATTTCGCCATCACTTTCAAATGACCATAACTTCAAACACTCGAACAGAAAACAAGGGTGAAAGATACCTAAACATTTTTATTGTTGAAACTTGTGATTGATATTTGATTAAGGAGAGAGGAGATGAAGTCTATTTGATGATCCAAAAGCTGCAGGGCTCAATCAGAGATTATTGTTTTCCAAACAATATTTTTCCACTTCCAGCCGAAACTGTGAGAGCACAATGGGGTTAGAGATATTTGTCACCAGGATACAATGAAGCCTCAATCAATAGTGTTGGGTTTCGGAGTATGCAAGCTCCGACCATAACCTAGGAACACACTATGGATTGGTGATTTGATTATGCCAAAGTCTTAGGACAGAGAAAGGAGAAACCATGGTTTCCAGAATCAAAGGTTTGGATTTCAATTTATAGAAATATCTATGACTATTGGATGAACATATGTGACTGTTCATAAACTGGCACAAGGTAATTAGTGACCGAAATCACTCCTAATTAGACTATCTACTTCGATCAAATGCCACTAGAACAACAATCTTGACGTAACCATTTTAGACTCGTCGACTTAGTCAGTTTTATCCACACCGCTGAATTGCATAAGCCCAATGGGTTTAGTCGACTCGATGATGCATATGCTAAGTGATAAGTGTGCCTCTAAAAGAACCAAAAATACACAATCAGCCATCGGCACACGCACAATTGTGTCTTGCACCACTCTGATTGATTGTGATATGCCCACTTGCTCCCATGTGCTCTTGTGTCCTCTCAAGGCTTTCCTTATAAGTGTACCTTTCACTTTTTTCACCACCAATATTCGACTAAATAAAAATACCCTAACAATTCTTACTTTGAGTGGATAAAGCCAAAAAAAAAAAAAAAATCCCCTTTTAGTTTTGAAAATACCCAATATTTACTTTACAAAGCTACTTACCCCTAAATATACAATCCCAAGGCTTTAAATATATACATACTTGTTGCTTGCGTCCCTTTCTTCCACTTTTTAGAAATAACAAATATGACCAAAAGAAAACAAATGTTTGTTCACTAAGGCATCGTTTTGTAAGAAAGTTTTTATAAGGAAGGGAAAGTGAATGCTAAGCCGGGGAATATGATTCTTCTCGATGAAGGGATGAATATGATGCCGTCCACTTTCTCACCAGTTAGCTTGCTTTTGTTCAAGATTTGATTTACTTTTCCATTCCTTAGTTAAATTTTTCCGACTACCAAACGGGTACAATAGGGCTCACGCGAGGGAATCCCATTACTTTCCCCCTCCTTAGTTAAACTCTCTGTCTACCAAACGAGGCTTAAGGGCAACTCTAATCAGCCTATAATTCTTCAATTTGAAGATTGTCGAAGGTCCAACCAAAGTCCAAAAAAGACTCACTTTTGGAGAACCTGCATTTTCAGTCTCTAAATTTGGAGATGAAAAATGAAAATAAAGATCTTCGAATTATTGTCCACTTCCTAAAAATCACTTTTTGCAGTATTCCAAATTATTGTTCTTTATAAAAAGATATCAACTTTTAAATAAAATAAGCTAAATTTATATTTTAGAGACCACTCAGTTGGAGTGGGTGGTCTCTGAATGCACTACATCAGATCCACACAAAAGAGGGGAGGAAAGGGGGTACAACCAAGGGTAATTAAAGGGGTGGGATAATAGAACTGTGAGGTGGGTGGCACTTATATTTTCCTGTGTCTGTGTGTATGTGTGTTGGGGGTGTTTAAAATGATCATGAGAAAAAAGAGCATAATTTGTTTTTTTTTTAAAAATAGGAGCATTAAAATTAGCAAAAAGAATACAAAATAAATCTAATGTTAATAAAAGAAATAAAACAGCAATGTAGGGGATGTTTGGCAAGAGGTAGGACTGTTCCGCTTAAACCTCATCTAGTAGAGGATAATCCTGTCAATTTCTATTTCCAATGTAATCCGACGGTTCATCGTTGCAGTTAGCATAAAAACGGACGGAGTGACATCTATATCGTTCCGAAGTCTTTATTTCACCGGAACAAATAGTATCCATTGATTTTGAAATATAAAACTGCAGATAGAAACGGATGGGTCCGTAACAATGCCAAATACCCCCATAGTTTTCATTAACTCCAAACTCCAAACATTTAGGACACCAATAAAGATGGAGCTAGCGTTCCACGAATCACGATGCATGCTTTGGACGACATTGGTACCCTTCTAAAAAAAAAATTCCGTTGGGATCCAAGGAGGTCATTTTAGGAATTTTCAAAATAAAAAAAAGCTAGATGCCAAGTGAGTTGTTGCCTTTTCTCCAAAAAAAAAATAAAAAAACCCTGAGTTGGTGCCTAGAGACCGACACTCAGTTGGCATTTAGTACCATTTTCTTCAAATTGGTAGGCTATGCATCGTTTTTATAATTTTATTTATTCTAAAAAATAAAACACATGTATAGTCAAACATTTGTCTCCAAGTGCATTTGTTTGTTTTCATGCAAGTGGGATGTGCTGTGATTTCGTAGCCCTAATCAAGCAATTTCGAGCACACAAGACGAAAAAAATAATACGTGTAGAAACGATACAAATTTATCCATGTCTGGTCAATGATGCCAATTTTTTGTTTTGGGATCTGCTCTTTTTATTATCTTGAGAAGTGATTGAAAAGAGCAAATTTCTTTCTCGATCTTACAGGGGAATCACTCACACCACAAATATCTCAAGTTTTTCCTCTCCGTTTGTTTTTTTTTTTCTCACTACTTACATCGAACGGCTACATTAGCTTCTATAGTGAAACCCTAATAGCACATAGAATCTGGGCCATCTGATATGTAAAATTTGACACTAATGCTCAGACTATCCAACAGTCTGGTTCCACGATCAGGTTCCACAATGTATCATGAGAGAGAAAAATAGAGAAAAAGGGGAGGGGAGTTCCTTTTCTATATATAGTAGAGATATCCTATGGCCAAAAAGGCGTATTGATCATACTATGTGGGGCGCTTGTCTTCCACTTTTGACCATAACAACCCTGGGCAGGGGCAGATGGCTCCTCTGGCTCATGCAACCTTGTCAATGTTGGAGATCTAATCGTTCTAAACTAGCAAATTTAAGATTTAATCAAATTATTAATATTAAAATTGATTAGCAAATGTTAATTTTGCAAACAAGGACAAGTCACAAAATTTCTTTTAGAAATTGTTTGCCAAGACAGAGCGGGTTCTATGGAACCGTCATTCACCTTGCCGAACTTTTCTAAAAGAGAGAAATAATCTATCTCTAATTATTTAGGTTTCTCTATTAGATGCAAATTGATTAATTAGAAGGATAGGACAAGAGTAGAGTTAGAAACTCTGGCCTGTGGTCGAAACGTGCTAGGCACTGTCCCAAGAAACTTATTGCCCCCCTCGTGCGGGTCTCGTGGCAATGGTTCTCGGAGATATGACGACCCCGGTCAGGCGACCTCCTTCTCGTCGGCACGACTTCAAGAAGGTATTGCGAACCTCGTGAACTTTCAGGAACCCAGCGACTCGGATGATGATCTTCTCGAATCGGGGAGGCAGCACCGCAGCAGAGCTTTGGTCCGAGAGAAGGAGTCTCTTCGGAGCAAAGTGGCAGCACCACAGCACCACGACGAGAGAATGAAAGAGAGAGAGGCAGTAAGAAGGGAGGAATTCCGATTTTCGGAGTGTATACATCCCATGGCTGCACCGGGCCTTATATAGGCCTCGGGCTGTTAATGGGAGGCTGAAGGAGGGGAGCGGTTAATGGGCTGCGATTAAGCCCATTAACCTCGCACGTTACAGCTCGCAGAGAGCAGTCTCGTAACGGCTCGCATGCAGCAACGGGTCGCATGCAAAACAGCTAGTAGCCAAAAAGGAATTTATTAAATGGGGGAGGACTTAATAGTAAAAAACAAAAAGAGGGCAGGTGCGGACCAGCCCATTTCGGAGGTGCTATCGTGTCCGGGTCCGCGAGCGCACACACACGCGCCGCCCATGCCCATGCCCAAGCCCAAGCCCGGCCCGGCCCGGCTCGGCACGGCACACACACGCGCGCGCGTGTGTGGGCTAGTGGAGCCCCTCCTCTAGTGTGATGACTAGTGGGGGGAAGTGGGTAAATCCTTATATGTTGGTAGGGGATTTCTCCCCTAACCGATATGGGACTAAACACCCCATGTTGTGTGTGGTTTTAAAACACACACCCAACAATCCCCCACATGTGTTTAAAACCACTAAATATTAAATATTAAATAATTAAAAAATTCAAAAGGTAAAGTAAAAAGACTTTGCTGGATTCCTTATACTACGCAGTAGGTGTAGGTACCTTCCGGTTTGAACCTCCACTTAGTACAGTTGTATACATCCGTGAGGACTTGGTGGACTACGCCTTGAACCAGTCTCATTTATCGGGTTTCTACAAGTAGTACACGTAGTACAGTTTTCGATGGTTCTAAGCGGGTTGCGCTATTAATGGCCTTGCGCATATATCTTTTCTTGTATGTTTCTAGGGAGCAGCCCTGGTCCCAGAGTTGCGGCCTCACAACGACATACATATAGGTAAGTCTTAATAGGGGTGTGAGCAAGGCGACACCCCGCCTCATGGGTCTTGGACTTATTAAGAGTTTTAAACTCATCCTACCCCTTGCTTTTAATAAGCACTGACGTCATAGGGACGGGAGCATTATTCAGTGCTCCTCATTTTCAATCACTACTACAGTTTGTTTCTACCCATTGAACCTCTGTGAGGTTGGGTTCCCACTGCGGTGATCTTTCTTATGGGCTTAATCCCATCCCCCTCGACGATTCTAAGACCACTGTCCTAGATAGGCCCTTAGTTAGATGATCCACCAAATTCTTTTCGGATCTAACAAAGTCTAGGGCAATTATTTGATTTTTCATCTTATATCTGAGAGATCTATGTCTCACTTTCAGATGTCGATTTATTTTTACATCAGCGTTTTCTTGATTACATTTATCAATAGCTGATCGACAATCACAATGGATAGATATAGCCGGTAAAGGCTTTTCTATCAATAGGATCTCATATAGGAGATCTCGAAGCCATTCTACTTCTGTGCTAGTGGTATCTAGCGCTATCATTTCTGATTCCATAGTACTCCTAGCTATAACAGTTTGTTTGGTGGATTTCCAAGATATGGCTCCACCTCCTAGTAGGAATACATATCCGGTTGTGGACTTAATATCTATTGAGTCACTAATCCAGTTAGCATCAGAGTATCCCTCTAATACAGCTGGATATCCACTATAGTGGAGACCGTATGATATGGTTCCCTTAAGATATCTAAAAATTCTTTCTAACGCATTCCAATGGGACAAATTCGGGTTAGACGTATAACGACTAAGTCTATTTACCGCGTAGGCGATATCGGGTCGAGTATAGTTTGCTAGAAAACCTAGCGATCCTATGATTTGAGCATACTCGCTCTGTAGTCTAGGAAGTCCAGTATTCTTTGTTAGATGGGTATTTGGATCATATGGTGTGGATAATGGTTGGCAATCGGGGTCGTAAAATTTCCTAAGGATTTTCTCGACATAGTGGGATTGGGATAACACTAAACCATTGTTCTTCCTAATGATCTTAGTGTTCAAAATAACGTCGGCTTGTCCTAGATCTTTCATGTCGAAGTTTTGGGACAATAAATGTTTGATATCATTTATGATTTGTATGTTTGAACCGAATATTAGAATATCGTCAACATACAAACATAAAATGACAACATTATTACCATCTACTTTATGGTATACACATTCATCCGTTGTGTTGATATCAAATCTATAGGATAAGATAACTTCATCTAATTTCATGTGCCATTGGTTTGGGGCTTGTTTAAGTCCATAGAGGGATCGAATTAACTTACACACCTTTCCCTCTTGTCCAGGTGCAGTAAATCCCTCGGGTTGGTCCATGTATATTTCCTCATTAAGGTCGCCATTCAAGAAAGCAGTCTTTACATCCATTTGATGTATGACTAGCTTATATATTGAAGCTAAGGCGATGAGGAACCTAATCGTGGTTATCCTAGCGACAGGTGAGTAGACATCAAAGTAGTCTATCCCTGGTTTTTGGTTAAAGCCCTTGGCTACAAGTCGTGCCTTAAATTTATCTATGGTACCGTCGGGTCTAAGCTTTTTCTTAAACACCCATTTATATCCTATGGTTTTACAACCAGGAGGTAAATTGGTGAGTTCCCAGGTATGGTTTTGAAGTATGGATTGGATCTCGTTATCTATGGCTTCTTTCCAAAAAGGTGAGTCTATGGACTTCATTGCATCTGTATAGGGGGAGTTCTCCACCATAAGTGCATAGAAGTCATCAAAGACTTTCTCTACACGGGCACGTTTACTCCTCCTAGGTTCGGTTTGGGTTACCGGTTCAATCTGGTCTTCAGGTTCTAATTGGACTTCAGGTTCGATCTGAGTCACCTGATTAGAACTGGAGGCCTGGTTATTAGTATTAATCCTAGTGTTGATCCTAGTCTTATAGGGAAAGATGTTTTCGAAGTATGAGGCATCTCTTGCTTCGATTATGGTGTTATTGGCTATTTCGCTTATTTCAGAGTTAAACACTAAAAAATGATTAGCGTTACTGTCTGAAGCGTAGCCAATAAAGATAGCATCTACAGTCTTAGGTCCTATCTTCTTCCTTTTGTTATCGGGGATTTTTACCTTAGCTAGGCACCCCCACACTTTTAGGTATTCTAAGTTAGGTTTCCTATGTTTCCATACTTCGTATGGGGTCAAGTCATTATGTTTGAACGGAATGCGGTTAAGGATAAAACAAGCCGTCATTAGGGCTTCCCCCCACACGTTCTCTGGCGCTCCAGAGCTTAGTAACATGGAATTAACCATGTTCATTAGGGTTCTGTTTTTCCTTTCCGCTACACCGTTGGATTGGGGAGTGTAAGGAGCTGTGACTTCATGGAGTATTCCATAGTCATCACAGTACTCACTTAACTCATTTGAGAGATACTCCCCTCCTCGGTCTGACCTAAGGATCTTAATTGTTTCGTCTAATTGGTTCTCAACCAGTGCTCTGTAAATTTTAAATTTACTGAGAACTTCATCCTTAGTTTTAATAAGGTAGAGGTGGCAATATTTTGAAGCGTCATCTATGAACGTTACAAAATATCTATTGCCACCTCTCGAGGTTCTCCCAGAATCACAGACATCGCTGTGAATTAATTCAAGTATATGGGAGTCTCGATCGATGGTTTTAAAAGATTTCTTAGGTTGTTTGGCTTCTACGCATATCTCGCACTTGTCGAGATTCCTAGTATCGGATTTGGGAATGATATTTAGGGTCATGAGTTTCTTAATTGAATTATAATTTACATGACCTAGTCTTTGGTGCCAAGTGACCGAAGACTCAACATTTAAAATAGTAGAAGAAGGATTGAATACATTCAATTTAAACAAACCATCACAAAGAAATCATTTTCCAATAAAATTCATTCCTTTGGTGATTACAACCTTATTAGACTCAAATACAAGCTTATAGCCCTGTTGGACTAATAAGGACCCACTAATTAAGTTCCTCCTAATCTCCGGAACGTGGTGGACTCCGCGCAGGGTTAGGGTCTTCTCCGACGTCAGCTTCAGGTCGATCCGTCCTATCCCTAGCACACGAGCCTCAGCATTGTTCCCCATGCTTACAGCTCCTCCACCTGAGACCTGATAGGTGGAAAACAAAGATTGATCAGAGCAAACATGAATGTTAGCTCCTGTGTCAATCCACCAATCAAATGCTTGAAAGGTCATGTTAACTTCAGGGGTGAAGAGAACAGACCTGAAAGCGGTCCCAGAAGAGCCAGCTCCAGAGGTCACCATGTTGACTTGAGAGCCGGGTGGTGTTGGACCATTTCTACTTGGATTTGGAGGTGGTGCTGTCTTCTTGTAGAAGCATTGGTTGGCCATGTGATTGGTCCGACCGCAGATGTAGCAGCAACGCACTCCTTCCTTCTTTTGGTCCTTGGGATGGTTTGGGTTATGGTTGCTATGGTATGGCTTCTTGGTATATGGCTTAGGCTTAGGGTGGAAGGGTTTCTTCTGGAACTTATGTCTAGGTTTTTGGAATGGTTTAGACGGTTGACCCTCTACGTTGTTGACCTTGGGTTTGGATTCAGAGGATCCCTTTTCCCTGAGCCTATGTTGCTCCTCAATTCTAATAGAGTTTAGAACTTGAGTTAGGGTTAGGTCACCTTGGATATGACTTAGGTGCTTAGAGAATTCAGACCAAGAAGCAGGTAGTTTATCTATAAGACAGGCTATCTGGAAGGTTTCATCAAGGGTGGAACCATTAGTCTTCAGATGTTGGACTAGGTTCTCAAACTCATGAATCTGATCATTCATGGGTTTGGAGTCAACCATTTTGAAGCTGTTGAAGTCAGACGCTTTGAAGCGTTTTACTCCAGCATCATCTAGGCCATACTTACGCTCTAGGGTATCCCATAGGTCCTTAGGGTTTTGAATGGTATAATAGATATCGTATAATCTATCAGATAAGGCCCCTAGGATCCTATGAAGGCCATGGTAGTTGATTTCTTCTGGGGTCCTAGTGGGAATGCCAGAAGTGGATTCAGGTTCAGGTTGTGAAGTGGAGGCTCGGGTGCGACGAGTTTGGCTAGACCCATTGGATACTCCTGGTGCGGTTTCACCTATGGCTGACAGTAACCCAAGTGTGGTTAGCCAGAATCGCATCTGGTTTTGCCACCTCTTGAAGTTAGACCCGTCAAACTTCTCAGGTTTGGCACTAAGGGTTTCACGGTTTGGTGAGGCCATTTCGGAACAAAATTAGGAGTTGAAATCTGTGGATTGAAAAACAAGTTTTGTCAATTTTAAAGTACACCTAGATAGATTCGACTTTTAGAAGTCCAAATGTAACTTCCAAATCCTAACGGCCAGATGGGCTCCAGGTAGGAGGTGGAGCACCAGGCTCGCTCAAATACCAAGCTACCTTGGGCAATTTAATACCGGTTTGACAAGCCTTTCTAGACACCGTAGGCAGTGGAATATTTCAATGACGACTTTTAGTCTTTTCTATAATCTATGCTTCTAATTTACTTTTGTAGAAAATAGTTTTGTAATTAGTAGCAACTAATAGGTAGCACGAAATAAAGACTAATAGATGATCACGTAGGCTAACTTAGTGAGCACGTTGCAAAGAAAATAACTTATGAACGATTAAATTACAATAAGTTTCTTGGATTGTTGGAGATCTAATCGTTCTAAACTAGCAAATTTAAGATTTAATCAAATTATTAATATTAAAATTGATTAGCAAATGTTAATTTTGCAAACAAGGACAAGTCACAAAATTTCTTTTAGAAATTGTTTGCCAAGGCAGAGCGGGTTCTATGGAACCGTCATTCACCTTGCCGAACTTTTCTAAAAGAGAGAAATAATCTATCTCTAATTATTTAGGTTTCTCTATTAGATGCAAATTGATTAATTAGAAGGATAGGACAAGAGTAGAGTTAGAAACTCTGGCCTGTGGTCGAAACGTGCTAGGCACTGTCCCAAGAAACTTATTGCCCCCCTCGTGCGGGTCTCGTGGCAATGGTTCTCGGAGATATGACGATCCCGGTCAGGCGACCTCCTTCTCGTCGGCACGACTTCAAGAAGGTATTGCGAACCTCGTGAACTTTCAGGAACCCAGCGACTCGGATGACGATCTTCTCGAATCGAGGAGGCAGCACCGCAGCAGAGCTTTGGTCCGAGAGAAGGAGTCTCTTCGGAGCAAAGTGGCAGCACCACAGCACCACGACGAGAGAATGAAAGAGAGAGAGGCAGTAAGAAGGGAGGAATTCCGATTTTCGGAGTGTATACATCCCATGGCTGCACCGGGCCTTATATAGGCCTCGGGCTGTTAATGGGAGGCTGAAGGAGGGGAGCGGTTAATGGGCTGCGATTAAGCCCATTAACCTCGCACGTTACAGCTCGCAGAGAGCAGTCTCGTAACGGCTCGCATGCAGCAACGGGTCGCATGCAAAACGGCTAGTAGCCAAAAAGGAATTTATTAAATGGGGGAGGACTTAATAGCAAAAAACAAAAAGAGGGCAGGTGCGGACCAGCCCATTTCGGAGGTGCTATCGTGTCCGGGTCCGCGAGCGCACACACACGCGCCGCCCATGCCCATGCCCAAGCCCAAGCCCGGCCCGGCCCGGCTCGGCACACACACGCGCGCGCGTGTGTGGGCTAGTGGAGCCCCTCCTCTAGTGTGATGACTAGTGGGGGGAAGTGGGTAAATCCTTATATGTTGGTAGGGGATTTCTTCCCTAATCGATATGGGACTAAACACCCCATGTTGTGTGTGGTTTTAAAACACACACCCAACAGTCAATTGGGTAGTTGTGTGCAAATCTCATGACCAAGGCGGGCTAGATGTACTCAACTTGGTGGAGTTCAACAAAGCCATGCTGAAAAAGTGGTGGTAAATATTACAGAATGACATTGGAGACAGTTGGAGTTCGATCGTGTACAACCGATACTTCAAACGTCGGCCCTCCCTCCAATCGAGGGGCCGCATTTCTGGCATGGTGCCCCCCTTTTGGAAGGGTATCAGTCGTATTTTTTTGATTTTTCGGTGTGGATGCTCGTTTGTACTTCATTCTGGACATGAGACCAGGTTTTGATAGGATATCTGGGTGGGCGAGCTGCCGTTGAAGACCTTGTTCTATGAGTTGTTTGGGATGGCTTAGGACCTTCTTGCCACAGTCTAGTCCCAATGCGAGATTCGTAGTGGCCAGATCACTTGGCATGTCTCCTTTTGAAGGGTGGTTCCGCAACATTTGGAGCCTATGCTGGAATATTTGTACACTATTCTTAACCACTTCTTGATCTCGGATGGTAAGGATGTTACTCATTGGTGGTGGGACCCCGAGTGGAAACTTTTCGGTGCGCTCTTTTTACCGCTTCATCAACGACGGTGATTTGATATGCCCGGCGGCAAGTTCGCTTTGGAAGGCTAAGGTCCCTCTCAAGATTAGGATCTTTATGTGGATAGCGTTGAAGGACCGGATTTTGAATCGGGTGAATCTGTTGCGCCGCTATCATCCGGATGTGATGGATGCCTCCTACCCATGTTGTGACAGGGGTTTGTAGGAGACTACTGCTCAACTACTTCTTCATTTGTCCCTTTTGTTGTTAATGTTTGGCGACGGTTTTGCGCAGTGTTGAGCATTCATGGGAGACCACCACCCTTGATGTCGCTTTGGACTTTGTGGAGGCGAAGGCATATCTGTAGATCGTGGCAGCGAGAATGGGATATCGTTGCTTTAGCCGTTTGTTGGCACAGTTGGAGGGAACGCAATTCGCGAGTTTTCATGGATGTGTACGGTCAGCCTAGGACGTTGTGCATCTTATACGTCTCTCTATTTTAGGGTGGTGTCATGGGCGTGTGAGCCCCATGGATACCAATCTTAAACTGTTTTGTGATCGTTTGTAACTTCCTTTCTTTTCTTTCCAATAAACTGGTTGGGGTCCATGCCTTTTTTTTTTTTGGGGAAATCCCTCTCGGAGATGAGGGGTGTTTTGGCCTGGACCCCTACCTGAAGATTAAAAAATAAAGGTTTACATAGGGGGGGGGGGGGGGGGGGAGCTAAAACACTAGTTACAAAGATTGAACAAGAAGTCTCTCGGCCCCGACCTCAACTTGCGAGTCCACAAGCGCAGTTGCGACTTACAGAGCGAGGTCACCCCCTCCCTGGAAGTCCGTTTATCCTGAAAGACCCTTTGATTTCTCTCAAGCCACAGGACCCAGCAAATGCCGATCGCCAGGACATCCCATCCCCTCCGGCGAGTCCCTCTGAACTTCCTGCGCCTCCAAATTCCCCATAGGGTAGCCACCGACGCCGGAAAGGAGCGCACTCCCAACCTCTCTAGGAAGTGTGTCCACACTACCCTAGAGAAGTCGCAGTGTAGAAGTAGGTGATCAGTGGATTCTTCCGCCAGACCGCATAAGGCACACGCCGGGTCCAACTTAACACCCCTGGATTCTTCTGCTTGAGGAGGTTCACCTTTGTGAGAATACGATCCTTGAATGTAAGAAGTATGAAGATTCTGATCTTGAAGGGACTGTCGGCCCCCCTCACGTCGAGGGTTTAAAAAAAAAAAAAAACCTGGGCTGGCTTATGTTGCTACACACTTTTCTCACCAACTATTCAGTTGGAGGTGAAACATTGCATCATCAACTTTTGAGAAAAAAATAAAAAAAAGTGACATCTTCATGATGAACATGCCCGTTTGGTCCATATGCTCAGTAAATGAAATAATTCGACATTTATAGTGTCGTTTCTTTCTCCATGAACCCATCTGATCCAGCTTTAGTTGAACCTTTAAATCTGGCAAGGTGGGACATATGATGTCTGGTGGTGACCATAGTAACCATATTTTTCATTTCTTTTTTTGAGAAATTTGTGAACCTTAAAACAATCAAATTATTCTCTGAATTATTTGGCCTGAATAAGTCAAAATTTATTCGATGAATAATTCAAGGATTTCACTAGTTTTATTTAATATTTTTGTTATTTAAATCATACGTACATATATGATATGTATTTATTTAAAATTGTTATTATATATTATGTTTTTTACTATTATTTTTGTACTTGCCGACACTGCAGCGGTCGGCTTCGGTGGCAAAACACAGTTGCAATCGAAGGCAACCAACGTGTTTTGCCCCCAAGGGCGACTGCTGCAGAGACGACATTCGGGACCCTATTAATTTTATGGGTGTAAATAACTCCCTTGTTAAAACATTGCACATAAGGGTGTTAGATACCCTCACACCTCAAAACCCGGGTTGTAAGGGGAGGTTCATAGGAGGTATATTAAGCAAGTGATAGGTGATGGGTGCCTCCCTTATCGATGTGGGACTATTCGTCAACACTCCCCCTCACGCGGAGCACGCGTGGCAAGGCACGATCGGTGGGGAGCACCCGGAGCGGAAGCAGGAGCAGGAGGCGGGCTAGCTCTGATACCATGTTAGATACCCTCATGCCCCAAAACCCGGGTTGTAAGGGGAGGTCCATAGGGGGTATATTAAGCAGGTGATAGATGATGGGTGCCTCCCTTATCGATGTGGGACTATTCGTCAACAATCTCACCATCAACGTTAGATCTTTAAGCATCTGTCTCGATGATCCTTTCTTAAATAATGATTCTAAAAGTGAAGTTAAGTCCACCGGCGTGCAAGGAAAGAGGATGGGTGGCTACAGACACTGCTGCTCCTCCTCTGCTCATCTCTCACGAGAACATCCTCCGTTCGGGGGAAAAAAAAACTTTAGTGGGGAGGCCCTATTAGGGACACCAAGCCCACACTCTTGGAAGGGTTTAGTACCAAGCACCCCGGTCAATGAATCGCACTGCCCCCATGTCCACTCCCATCCAACGGTGCGGACATGGCATCCCTAAGTGGGATGGCTGCACCGAACTATTCCTCCCATCGTGTCGAGGTGGCGGAATAAGCATGATAGTTGCTGGAGTGACACGTGTGCCAAAATCAAAAATAAAAAAGAAAATGTGATACCAATTTATCCGAGAAATTCCACCATCACTTTCAATATCTACTTCAATTGACCATAACTCAAAACGCTTGAAATTTAACCTATACTTTACAAAACTGCAATTTACCCCAGGCTTTAAATACATACATAAACTTGTTGCTTGCATTCCAGGCTCTTTCCCTCCTGTAAGAATCAACAAGCATGATTAGGCTCACTAAACATAGTTAACACAAATACCAATGTGCAACTCCTCCTCCTTCTCTTTTACCGATTATCACTTTCACCCCTCTTAAGTTTTAAACCATACAAATGCCCCCAATGTGGTTTCTATTTCCTTGCACAAACACCCACCGAAAGGGGTGAAAACGATATGTTCTTCAAACTATAGGGGGACATTTGTAGGATCTTTAAAACTAGGGAGTGAAAGTGATAACCGGTCAAACTTTAGGGGTCTATGTATTAAAACCATAGATTCCCTAAGAACTATCCAAATAAACAAAATAAACAAAAGCACACTCTTTTTAGCATACAAACCCCTAGGTTTGTGGTAATTGCAGAAACCCACATGCCACTTATGGTCTTTCCTCCACCATACACGTCAATCCTCCCCTCTAAATAGGTGCCATGTGGCACCTTTCAACCTATGTCTTATGAATGTACGATCAATCCACTATAAGTAGACTATGATTATTAAAAAAATCAAAAGATTAAAAGAACTTAAAACAATTAGATCTAGTTGAAACAAATTCAACGGTAATCTATTATCAACAAATATATATATATATATATATATATATATATATATAGAGAGAGAGAGAGAGAGAGAGAGAGATGGGCAGCCGCCCATTTGACACCCCTAGGAGTCTTAGAATGTGCTGATTTTTTGTAAGCATATGCACCTTACCTTAGATAGCACACCCACAAAAAATCAGCACATTCTAAAACTTTTAGGGGTATCAAATGTTACATTTCAGATTAACGGTTACAACGGACGTTCGATAAAGCTTTTAACATTTGAAGCCCCTAGGAGTCTTAGAATGTGCTGATTTTTTGTGGGTGTTCTATCTACGATAAGGTGCTTATGCTCACAAAAAATCAGCACATTCTAAAACTCCTAAGGGCTTCAAATAGGTGGCTACCCATTTTGTCAAAATGGGCTGGCAGCTCATTTCCCGTTTCCTATATATATATATATATATATTGGGATGCTAAAAATAATACTTAGCATGTAATTCTTTAATGTTTTTTTTTTCATTGATCAATATTAGGAGAGATAAACCTGAGTTGACCAAGTTCCAATTCTTGTTAAAACGTGCCAGATGACATCTATTTAGGAGAATGATTTTGTTCCAACCTCCTTAAAGAGGTTGGAGCATCCCGCTCTCTCTCGTTGGTCCATCTCGAGGGCTTTTAGTCATTTCATCATGATAAACAATATGAAATGACAAACATACCCTTGGAATGGACCAATGAGAGAGAGCGGGATGCTCCAAACTCTTTAAGGAGGTTGGAACAAAATCGTGCTCCCTATTTGGAGGAGAGGACCTGTCTGTACGGTGGAAGGGAGGACCATACTCCATAGTCTCTCTCTCTATATATATATATTCGGCCAATACAGATAAGTTATGTATTGACCGATTAGAAACCCGGTTGATTCGATACAAGCAATGATGGCCGAATCCGGATCCCGACAAAAAAAAAAGGGTTATTTTGACTTTGCCCCCCAAATTTTGCCTTGAATTAGACTTTACCCCCCCATATTTTCATTAATTAGACTTTACCCTCCAAAACTAACTGATCCGTCAGCTCACCCCCCATAATCTTAAGATTATGAGGGGTGAGCTGACAGATCAGTTAGTGTTGGCCCTGTTGGGGGGTAAAGTCTAATAAATGAAAAGTTGGGGGGATAAAATCTAACTCAAGGCAAAATTTGGGTTGCAAAGTCAAAATAACCCAAAAAATAATATCTGCATGTCGCCACAATTGCGCAGAACAACCTCTAGCACCACCATTTTGCAGAAGACAGTGATCCCGTCAAGGCGTGCACGACTGATCGGCCCGGCACGTATCACGGCCGCATGTAGTCGGCTGGAGTACCAATCACTTTCCGGTTGCTTACCATCGTGCGGTTGTGATGCGCTCCAGTCCCACCGACCTGGCCTACTAACTGGAGGAGATCTGAACTCGTGAATTGCACTCAGCCGGGACCAGCTTGAGATTCATCATATCTAAAAGTACCTTACGTACCAGCTGGACACCTATGGGATCATTATTATTTATTAGGGTTAATATGTGAGCGGTCCCCACAACATATCGTTTTGGTGAACATGGTGAACAAGGCCCTCTAAGACTCTAAGTATTGTTTGGCCTAACATTCCTGCCTTTTTCTCAAAAACCCAAAAACGCCCTCACTGTCCATCTTCTCCTAGTGACCAACGGTGGTTAAGACAACTCGGACAGCAGCAACGACGGTGCAAACAGTAAATGTGAACAGGATCTTGAGGTGCAGTTGCTCGCCACAGCTGCCCTGACAGTGATGGGCAACGAAGACAAGTTGGTATGGTTAGGGGTCCGTTACGATTCATTTTAACTCCAAGGTCTGGGGTTCATCCCATGACCCATAGATCAACCCATAGATCATGGGCTTAGGGTTAGGTTTAGGTTAGGTTCGGCGGTGAGCAATGGTCCGGTGAGTCGCTGTTTCGGTGGTATGCAAAAGAAATTTAAAATATTGTGATTTGTGAAAGGGCATTTTTCATCCGCAGTATTTCAAAGTCATTTAGCTTAACGATCTTTTTGTTCGGTAAGGCCCACTACGTCCCCCTTATTGTTATTAGGGTAAATTACAACCCCCCATTCTCAGTTTTTATCAGATAAAAATTATCAAATGAGAAAATTAAGTAGTTCTCAAAAGAGGTATTGTACTAACATTTCAAATTATAGGAAGCGATTTGTAACAAAATAAACGATAGGGGGGTAAAGTGTTTTTGAGCTAAAGCTTCATAGGGGCAAAATGTAATTTACCCTTATTATTATTAATAATAATTTTTTCTTTTTGTGATGCAATTCAGTCATCTAGTTTTCCATAGGGAATAGGCCACCCTAGCACCTGATCACACCCGTCCTTTTCCTGCCAGTCGAGCTGAGTGCAATTCAGTACAATTCACCTGTGGATGGGTGGAAGGTACGGCTATGATTAGGTGTCACACCAAGATGGCCCCATCTGGTTGGACAACAAGATGGTTGTAAAGCGCTGTCCTTTTTTTTATTTTTTAATTTTGATAAAGACTGAAGAAGGAATTATAATCTATGAGAAAATGACAGCAGAGAGAGAACATAGACCTTTCTTTAATTTGATGCGCTAGAACGGAAGGCTCTTGGAGGTGGAGCTCGCCGTCAGTGCCTTGAAGTGATCCGACGGCACCAGATCCTGCGGCAGATTCGCCCGCCGCGCGATCCGGCGCATGTTGCTCTGCAGGCTCTGCTGCACCAGCTGCCGCACCGCCCACCTCTCCTCGCTCATCCCCTCCCCCTCCTCCTCTTCCCCCTCCCCTTCCACCTCACCCTCACACCGCCCACCGCCGATCGGCGCCGACACCGCTGGCACGCCGGAACACCCTCCCCCGCCGCCGAACCCCTCCGACGCCTGCTTCCCTTTGTCCACCCTCAGGATCTCCAGCACCCGCGACGCCCTCTTCTGCGCCAGAGCGCTCCCCAGCAGCGTCAGCTCCAGAAGCGCAGACGTGATCCCCGCCTCGACCATCGCGGCCCGCGCGCCGCCGCGGGCTTTGTGAGCCATCACCATCAGTACGTACGCCGACTTCTCCTGGCACCCCGGGGAGTCGGACCAGTTGAGCACGTCCACCAGTGCCGGGAACGCGTCCGCCGCCCGGCTCACCGCCCGCCGCCCCTCCGCCGCCGAGACCAGATTGGAGAGCACCGCCAGGACCCGCTCGCTCACCTCCATGTCGCCGAGGGCTGAGAGGAGGCCGGGGACGAGCCCGGACTCAACGAGGCGGGGGATGTTGGAGGGGGAGATGGAGAGGTTGAAGAGCGCCCTGAGGGCGTCCTGCCTCGCCTGCGAGGAGCCGGGGGTGGGGTTGGGGCTTCGGAAGGCATTCACCAGAAACGGGATCGCGCCGGAGGAGCCGATGATCGGCTTGTTGGAATCCAGAGCGCTCAGACCGAGGAAATTCGCTGCGATCGCCTCGGATGCCAACGGGAAGCTTCCCGAATCCATTAGACTCAGCATTTTATGCACGGATCCGGCTTTCACTATAGCCGCCTTGTTCCTGACAAAATCGAACGAGAAACCCTCAGAAACAGAGGAAGTAGAGAAGAAACGACGATCCACATTGATCGATCGGGGGAGAGAAAGGGCTCACATGTCGTTGCCGATCCCGAGATTAAGGAGGGCATAAAGAGCCACGATCTGGAGGTCGAGGTCGTCGGAATCGAGCATTCCGACGAGCGAAGGGATCGCGCCGAGCATCGCCAGCATCTCCCTCGCCTCCGGATCGTCCTTGGCCAGTCGCCTGACGTCCGCGGCGGCCTCCTTCCGATCTCCGTCCCCCTCCATCTGCAGCCGCCTCACCACGCACTGGAGCTCCTCGAAGGCCTCCGTCTTCCTCCTCGTCTCCGCCTCCGCCTCGTCGGACCCGGCCTCCGACGCCTCCGCCTTCAGCAGCTCCGACAGCCGGTCGAACCCTTGGTTCCGCCTCGGATCCGGCGTCCTCGGGCTGAACCGCCACTCCGGAGACCCGAGGGCGCCGGGGTCCCCCTGCTTCCGGAACCGGGAGACGCCGCATGTCACGGCCTCCAGCAGCTTCCGGCGGAATGCGGCGGTGGAGAACGCCGGCCAGAGGCGAAATCCGCCGCCGCCGGAGAGCATGGATCCGGCCTCGCTCATCTCGCATCTCGCCATGTCGGCTCACATTGCAGGGGGCGCAGAGATCAGAATCTTAGACGGAGGAAGTGGACGATCAGGTAAAAGCTTGGATTGGAAGCCATCGCTGTACTCTGCTCCGCGCTGCTCTGAACCATCTTTATAGTAGAGCGGGATTTTCGAGGCCTTCTTCGATTCTAATTGCTACCCAATATCGTGACCTCGATCTCCACCATACATACATATCACTGTAGCTATCGCTGACGTGGCATGCGTATGGTACCACTGTACCAGGGTCGCGTCCTCCCCCTTTCCAACGGTTCACATTGGAAGGTAAAGCCTCACCACTTGTCCGGCCGGTGAACAAAACTGTTTTCTTTTTGGGCTCGCCCATCTGAGGCGCCCTGCACGAAAAGATTAATTATCTCTAATGTTTTCACGGAAAGATTAATTTCTCTCTAATCAATATTTTAATTGAAAGATTAAATGAATATTATATATTTTAAGTAGGGTTGACAACATGTCGGGTTTGGATCGGACACTATCCATACCCATACCCATACCCATTTAGATACGTTAGGGTACATACCCGACTTGTACCAGCTAAGATAGAAGAGAGTCCATATCTGACCCATACCAATTCGGGTTTTGGTTAGGATTTCAGGTATAAAATATGTATAATCAATGTTACAATGTATAATGTTTAAAAGCTCTTACGTTTATTTTATTTTATTTGTTTTAGTAAAGTATGACTGGGTGGAAATATAGTTTGTTTTAGAATTTGGATATGTTCCCATGAGTTCGGAGTCCAATTGTATTATCTAGTATACACATATTAGAGGAGCAATCGGATTTCGGGTTCAAGTATTGATCAGGTGTGGCTGCAAATGAACCAAGTTGTCGATGACCAGCTCGTGGACAAGCCAGGTAAGGGCTCGCTTGAGCATGTTTGATTAATATCTGAGCAAAGCCCAAGCCTCAAGTTTAGGCTTGTTTATTAAACAAGCCAAGCTCAAACATACTAAAGCTTGACTCAAACATATTAAAGCTCGGCTAGGTTGGACCTGTGAGCGTGTTCATTTGAGGATCATGAGCAAGCTCATGAATAGATTTGTGAATAAGTTCATAAAAGGTATGAATAGACCAAATATATATAGTCATAGATTTGACTTAAGATAGAGTGCATGTACAAGCCAAGTAAGAACTCGTTCGAGTAGGCTCGTTGCTTGATTACTAATAAAGCCAAGCCCAAGCTTGAACAACCAAGCTTTTAGCCAAACCATGCTCAAACAAATCAAAGCTCGGCTTGGCTTGGTTCATTTGTAGTACTGTATTGAGGTATCCATACCTGTACCAGAAAGTTGATCGAGTAGGATTCCTATACCTATATCCTACCCAAAGCTTGTTTTGGTTACAAGATCTATTCGTGTTTCGGGTACAAAATCTATACCCACATCTTAAGTTTTGGTCGGATTTTTGGACTCCATTGTCACTAGGGGTGGCAATGGGTCGGGTCGGGTTCATGTCGTGTCTAGTTTCGGGTCGTGTCCAAAACCCCTAGACCCGATAAGACCCGTTTACCACACGGGTCTATTCAGTTGACCCGATCCGACTCGACCCGATCTGACCTGATAAGACCGTTGGTACTACATACTACAGAATCGTATTGCAGGTAGACCCGACCCGATCTTATTTAACCCAGATCCAGTACCGCTAACTCCTTGTCGGGTCCAGAACTACCAGCCCTAATTATCACCCCTAATTTATCCAGCCTTTAATAAAGGAAAAAGAATTGATACTTCTATCCTGATACTTTGTCCCTTGGATGCCTTTTATTTTGCCCTCGGGTACAATAATTGTGGGTGGAGATATCACTTGGCTTAGAAAAGCGCACGTGAACCCTGAGACATGCTGGCATCGAATTCCAGATATGGGCGTTGATCCACGTTAATTTACAAAAAATACCAGTGACCCTCCCACTGAAAGTCCCGTCACCGCGGTGAGGCATTTAGAGCGTGATCATAGGTTAACCGGTAGATTGGCCGATGGATCCGAAATCGAGGGAGATCTTCACCGTAGGGGGGGGGGGGGGGGATGGGATCTCGCGACTCTCGAGACTTCGGGGGGTTTTATTGATTTTTTTCAATGGGGACCGTTGAGGTGGCATGATCGTAATTTGGAGCGAAGGCGTGGCTTGAATTTTGTCGGCTGATGGCGTTACGTAGTACGGACCGCTTATGCTTTGAGTCAAAGAGCTGGGCCTGGGAGTGGGAGAGCGTAATGGCCCTATTGGGGACTCGGGAGTGAGGAATAAAATAACCGGGGGTGGTTTTGAAGTGTGTGGGTCCAGACTCCAGTGCATCAAGTTCAGATCAGCGGGTTTTTTTTTTTAATATATATGTAATTACGATTGTGGCCTCTTGTCGGTGCCTCCCACCGTTTCCAATCCATTCCTTTTATTATGACAAATATATCCATGTCATACCTAGTGCTGTCAACGGGCCGGGCCTGGGCCGGGCTTAGATAAACCCGGGCCCGGCCCTTCTATATACCGGCGGACCTGGACCCGGGCCCTGGCCGTTACAGATCTACAATCCACAAGCCCTAGCCAGACCTTTCGAGGGTCTGGGTCGGGTCAAGACCTATAATTACCCAAATTTTTTATTCAATTTTCCTTTTTACAGAAATTTTTTATACAAAAAGCTTCAAGAATAATGATGCTTTATGATCGTATGTTGTATTTTGAAAAATGAGTTTTTCTTTGCTTTATGATTGGTTGTATTTTGAACAAGAAGTTTTTCTTCGTGCCATATGTTATACCATTTAAAGGCACAAAACACTTCATGTTAGTTTCATCTCCAATTCTTTTTCTTAACTATCATTTTTTTTTATGTCTATTATTGTGATGGGCATGAGAGTGCTTTTATAAGGCAAAGTTCAAATACGTGCACATGAGAGTATTTTTGCAAGACTCATGTTGAAAGTAAATGCAATCGGGCGGGCACCGGGTTTGTCTTTAGAAACTCTCAAGGTAATATTTTGTGTATGGGTGCTATCTCGTCGTCTTTGTCTTCAGTGCAGGTGGCCGAAGGCTGGGGATTATGGGCGGAATTGCAAGAGGGTCTCAGAAGTTTCTCATTGGCGTCCCTATGGATCGAAGGCGACTCGCTATCCACAATCCAACTTCTACTTTCAAATGAGCCTCTTGATTCAATCTTAGAAGACTGTCGCGCCTTAATACAGCTCCGGAGACATGTTCGTATTTCTCATATATTCCGAGAAGGTAACGCGGTGGCAAACTGGCTAGCTATGAAGGCAGAATCTCCAGACAATCACATGTTTGGTACGAGGATTTTTCTGGGCCATTACTATTGATAGCAGGGCACGATATGAGGACTACCGGGTTCATGCGCGAATGTAGACAATGATATTGTAGTGATCTTTTGTGCCGGTGTGGCCTTTGTAGTGTAATGGTTTCACACAAAAAAAAAAAGTAAATGTCAAACAAATACAATGAACAGCTCTGATTTGGTAAGTCCTGGGTTGAATATACAGCCACTAAGTATATAGATTTCGCATGTCCCGGGTTGAATATACAACCACTGATATAATGCCACTAAGTTATTTCAGATTTATATCATTGTATCCTTTATTCTTAAGGTTAATTTCCTCTGAATCATAATTTGATATTCAACTCATTCAGGTTGTGAATTATGTGGGAGGTAAGGGGATGAAGAGCCACCGAGGAGATCGCTGGAGGTTTAATCTCTAAGACGATGTATCTTGGAGCAATGACGATGACAACTACAGTGCCGAGGATGGCACATACCGAGTAAATATTTTCCTATCTATATGCACATACAAAATTCCCATGGATTTTTCTTGATCTGACACATCGGTAGTTAGAGCCTTGGATTAGGGCTGGCAAGTTCGGACCCGACACAAAGTTAGCGGGTCTACGTCAGGGCTAAACGGGTTCGGGTCGTAAACGGGTCGACACGATAGACCCGTTTAATAAACGGGCCGGGGTCCGGGTTTAGGGTCTGGACACGGTAGACTCGGGAAGACCCGTTTAAAATTCAACGGGTCGGGTCGGGTTGGGTCCACCCGCAATCCGATACTGTAATATATAGTATCAGCGGGTCTATCGGGTTAGGTCGGGTCAAGCCGGATTGGGTTAGATCGGGTTGATCGGCTCAACTGAATAAACCCGTGTGGTAAACGGGTCTTATCGGGTCTACCCATTTATAAATGGGTCGGGTACGGGTTCAGGATCTAGACACGATTAGTTAAACAGGTCGGGTATGGGTTTAGGGGTTTTGGACACGACCCGAAAATAGACCCGACACGAACCTTTGCCACCCCTACCTTCGATGGACTTCAGTTTATTTAATCAAAACCTGTCCAAGTTGGAACTTTTGCCCATCTGTATGTAGACCAAGATTTTCCATGAATGTATTTCCCTTAATCCTACCTTATTGTTTACACACTCTTATTTGAATCATTTGTTTTCCAAATTCTACACAGCCAAGTTCTGTTTTATGTCAAGAGCACTTGACATGTTTATTGTAAAGGCCAATATAGCTTCTGATTATATAAACTTTGAATAAACTTATATAAATTTTTCTTAAAATGGAGGCACATGCTGGAATTTACTTTTGATACTACTGACAATGACGTTGCCAATGATCAAATCATGCCTAACTTTTTGGAATCCAAGTTTGATTGTCCACGAGTGCCAAGTAATTTATCTCTGTTAATAATGGTGTGAAATACACTACTAGATGTTTGTTTACCGTGCTTATTCATCGTTGCATACGTTCATGGCATCTATTCAATGAGTGCCGAGTAAATTATCTCTGTTAATCATGCCTTATATGGTTTATCTATGCTTGTCCGATCGATCTTCAACGGAGTTAAAATGTTGCGTATGAACCTGAGCTTGAGTTTGTGCTAAATCTTTGGATCATTTTTGAAAATGAAGTACTCAAACGATGAAAATTCAAGATATCTAATACTATTATATGCTAAAAATAATTTTGAATCTTCTATGGTTCCAATTGTGAAGAACTCATATCCTTGGATACCTGCCGCCTCACAAAACTGGCTTTTAAGGGGAGGTCCAAGGCGGGTATATAAACTGCCCATCACCCACTCCCATTACCAATGTCGAATTAACCCGTGTGACCATTTCAACAGCCCCCCTCACACGGGACATGTATGGCAAGGGCACAATTGGGAGGTGCTCCAGGAGCAAATCTGGCTCTGATACCATGTAAAGAACCCAGATCATTGGATACCTGCTACCTCACAAAACCAGCTTGTAAGAGAAGGTCCAAGGTTTGTATATAAACTGCCCACCACCCACTCCCATTACCGATGTGGGACTAAACCGTGTGACCATCTCACACTAGTGACCTATAGTGGGGAATGTTATCCTGTTGATGAACACTACGTGTGGGCACTAATGGCATCACGCCTCTTCCCCTCGCAATCTCCATCTCTTTTCACATCAGCCTTGTCACCTAAATGATTTTAAAAACTAAAAACCACCTGAATTTAAAAACCACCGTCATGACCAAATGTTGGCGCCCCTGCTTAATGCCAACGCCGTCAAACGAATTTTGACCTCCGTCAAATATGACCACTTTCGTCAAAAGTGTTTGGTCGTCAAAGGCGGCGTGTCCAAGTGCTGATAGGTATTATCTCCGATTTTGAGCATCGCCGACTAATTAGGTTGTCTTCGCCGAATGTGGGCTTCCCAGCTGAACGTGGTTGTCCCTGTCGATTATGGGCGCCATTGAATAAATTTTGCCAACCCGTTCAAGTGTCAACAGACATAAGCATTATCACTACTCACAAATATTGTTATTTCTTTCGAAATATTATTACCACTTTCGAAATATTTTATTGCCACCTTCAAAATAATGTCACTTTTTTCAAAATAGTCCTCGCCAATGAAATATTTTTGTCGTCCTTGAAATTTTTTTGCGTATAACTAGTGATTAAATAGGTTGAGCATTTGGGTATCAAGGGTCTTTACGTCATGATTGTAAAATTTTTATTCGCAAGTGCATTTGGCTATTAGAGCATCTATGCTCCGAGCCCAAACAACGTCACCCAACGGACTCTGAGCGAACCAATGAATGATTGCATGGCATGAAAAACAGGCCCGGTCTGGAGCTCCGAAGGGCTGCGCATATTCCGGAGCTCCTTCAAAGCCTCCCAAGGAGTGGACCCATGACTTTTTTATGCAAAACACCCTCTGCCCTTTTATAATCAGAACTACTAGTTGGGAGACAATTGGAGAGGAGCTCCTCAATCCCAACTAAAAGATTTGGATGAAGTGACTCTCCAAGTGGGGCCCATCATCCTTAGGAGCTCCTTCCAACTAGGAGTCTCTAGGAGATGCCCTTAGATGAGCAGAGTAAAAATTTGGCAACCAGCTTTGATAACCGGCGGCTACGACCGGCCTATCAGACAGTGCCGTATTTTTTTGAAGAAACTGAGGGACAACTGAGTCACTCATGTGGAGATGCCAGTTAGCACCTATTGATTGGCGCGATTATGGGCCATGAGATGATCCCTAGGGGAATGCCACCACCGCCAGCTGCTGCCGCCGCCCCGCCAATCTAAAAGGAACCAAAGGACATCAATTTAAATGATCTGATTTTCAAGATCTATTATTTTTCAATCGTTTTAAATCGCAAGCTAACATGAGCATCAAAGTGCCCTCAGCTCCTCTGGGGGTCAAAGTATAATCCCTTCTTCGAGTGTAGCTTGGACGAGAGAGATTTATTCAGGCAAGCGAGGGTGAAAGTTTGCACACATCGAGAACAGCAGATTGACCATACTCCAACTTCAAATGATTGTAACAAATTTTTTAAAAAAATTCTATTGTAGATCCATATCTACTTATGCTTCGACATTATATACTATCAACGTTGACACCATCAAAGTGCAATTTATTAATGAAAAGCGACCATTACACAAGGTCCATTGCCAAAACATTGGCTAGGAATTTTATTTTTGGCTTTTATACTTTAAGCGGTAGGTAGTTTTGACAAGTATTCATTTATGATCTTTTCCAATCTCATGATAACAGCTTTTATTGGAATACTTTCTGCCGGGGATTCTGTTGAACACACCAAACCAAGTTCAATGGCAGTACGTCACTAAACACTGGATCTGGAAATTTGTGTCTCTATTTGGTCTCTCGTCACCAAACTCATCTCTAAGGGGGGTGTTGTCCACGACCTCCGCCATCGCAGCGGGAGGAGCCTCACATCCCGTTGTCGTAGTGTCAACTCCCCATCAAACATGCTATCGATGGGCTTCTTCCTTGTAAAGGCTTCCAACAACATAATTCCATAGCTATAGACGTCGCTTCGATCTTCTCGAGACTCTACCGATCGATCCGTACTCTGTTGCACACATCTTAATTACTGATTCAATCACTTGAATCACAGATGAATTTGTATATGATAATTAACTAGTTTGATGGTGAATGATTTGGTTACATGGGGCTATGTAGCCGATGGTCCCTGGCGCGCTATTGGATGCTACCGACTTGCTATCACCGATATGTAGTAGCTTGGCAATGCCGAAGTTGGCCACATGAGCTGTCATGTTTTGATCCAGCAGCACATTGCTCGGCTTCAGATCGCAGTGTACAACACTGTGGTCGTGGAGGTACTCCATTGTCATAGCCACATCCATCATTATGGTGAGCCTCTGGAGTAGGTTCAAGCAGTAGTTGTGGGAGTACAACCATCTCTCGAGGCTACCGCTGGACATGAATTGGAGGACCAATGCCTTGAAGTCCAAACTAGAGCATGTGGTGATAATCTTGACAAGATTCCTGTGCCGCATCATGCGCAAGGCATGACATTCCGCATCGAAACTTCGTGAAGCCCATTCAATTTCTAGATTCAATAACTTTACCGCTACAGACAACCCGTCATCAAGGTTTCCTCTGTACACTGAGCCGAAGCTCCCCCTTCCCAATAGGTTGGCCTCACTAAAGTTGTTAGTTGCAAGAGCGAGCTCGTGGTAAGAAATCAATCTATGGTCATTGGTAGGTGATACATTAATTGGATCCACGGTCTTCGCCCTCCTCCTCTGTAGTAATGTCCCCGAATTAGAAATTGTATTGTTTGTAGAGCAGGGAGGAAAACCTAGTCTGGACACCCCGCATAATACTGCATTCCCCATTAAAGATTGGATGGTGAGGTTTGAGAACACATCGCCTTCAGGGACTTTTCCTTCCAACCTGTTGTAAGAGAGGTTTAGGGTAGTAAGGTAGCGGAGGTCGGCTAACGACTTGGGTATGGCACCCGACAAGGCATTGTATGAGATATCCATATCCTTGACGTTGATCAATCCACCAGACGATCGCGGAATCATGCCATGGAATGAGTTGTGGGATAGGCTCAGATAGCTCATTATGTTGATGACCACTAAAGCACTAGGGATGATTCCAGACAGATGATTCGATGAAAGATCAAGTATGTCTATGGTCTTCAAGTCCCCCACCTCTGGAGGTAGCGAGCCATCTAGAGAATTGAATGAGGGTCCGAAACCTATGAGTTGTGCGAGGCTCCACATACTCCGCGGAATGGTCGACGCCAATCCATTGACGGCCAGTATTAGGTATTGCAGCCTGCTAAGGTTAACTATCGAGTCTGGTATTGATCCGGCGAGTGTGTTCCCTTCAAGAGATAGTCTGCTCAGGTCTCTCAGTTGGCCTCTAGCATGGACTTTATAGTAGCAAGCGAGTTCAGATCTCCTCCAGTCGATCAGTCTCGGTCGATTTGTGGGACCGGCATGCATCACAGCCGCGACACGAAAGCATGCGGCTGTGATGGGCGTCGGGCCCACTAACCCGGGCCACCCTAAAGCCATGGAGTGCTGATTTTCTATGGTTCCATTGACCTACTGTTGGGACGGTGCCACGTGGCACTAGCGTCATCGTGGCCGTGGGGCCGACGCCGATTCACCTGTGGACATGTATCCCTGCCATCGGGTCCCACTGTGAACCACACTTAATAACAACGGCTGTGATGATGCATCGGAGGTGTATCCTTTCCAACTGTAGGTTGCTGAAACTATAGAAGATTTGAACCAAAGCAATCCGGATGGAGTCATGCTCACGTGGCAACTCACCAGAACCATCCATTTGGCTGATCACCATTCGAGGCTGGGTGAACGGACGGTCATAATCAGAGCCACATCAGGATGGACCGATCCGGATGGAAAACTAGATGGCTTAAAGACCACAAGTTTAGGAAGACTTGGGTCGACCCAGATGACCAGGAAAGTTCCGTAGAAAAGAAAGTGAGACGACCGAGAAGAGGATCCATCAAGAGAGTACTCTTGGTTTCCATCCGGATCGAGCCATCCGGACGGGGCACCTGATCGCAGCCGTCCCTTTGCCTATTAGTCGAGTTGAGTGCAATTCACATATCGGGGATGGCTGTGATCAGATGCCACATCAGGATGGCACGATTTGGATGGAAAACTGGATGGCTGAATATCATTTTTCCAAATCAAATAAATATCCAGGCTGGGTGAACGGACGGTAGTGATTAGAGCCACATCAGAACGATCCGATCAGTATGGGAAACTGGATGGCCTGAGGACCAAAGGCCAGGAAGACTTGTGTCGACCCAGACGACTAGTAAAGTTCCATTGAAGAGGAACTGAGACGACCCATCAACAGAGTACTCTTTGGTTTTCCATCCGGATCGGGCCATCCTGATGCGGCACCTGATCACAGCCGTTCCTTTACCTACCCGTTGATTTTTGGATGATCTAGTAAAGTTGAACTTCAAGAAGTTCTTGGTAGACAAAATTGGCATTTGGGTTTCAAGAGTCTATCTATCATAATTTCAGAAAGTATATTTGGCTCTTGGAGCGTCTCCAACGGGCTCCGTCCCTTTGAAGATATACGTGGCGCTCCGAGCCCGAACAACGCCTTCCAACAATCTCGGAGGGCCTGTTTGTTTTTCGGACATGTAAAGTAAAGACTAGTAAATCGGATGTGGGCTAATAAATCTCTCAGATCGACTAATAAATCTGATTTACTTCTTACTGTTTGTATTGACAAGTAAAGTAAATAATTACTTCTGGACGGCTATTTGGACTGACCAGTAAAGTAAATCAGAAATAAATCTACTGGTTGTTTGCCATCGCCGTCGTCCACAACCTCTTGCCGGCCACCGACAAACCTGTCACCGCCCCGTCGGCCACCGTCCATCACCCGGCGCCAGCCACCACCCTCGCCGACCACCGGTCGCCCGTCGCCGTCCACTGGCCGCACAGTGGTAAGGTGGCAGACGGGCGACAACGGGGCGGCGGTGGTGCAAGGTGGCCGACGAGGGTGGTGGACGGTGGTGGTGGCGGGGTGGTGGTGACCGACGGGGTGGTGGTTGCGGGCGGGGTGGTGGCCGGCGGCGGCGGTGCAAGGCGGCTGGCAAGGCCACATGTCACTCCCCAAATAGTTGAATCTATCTTGTGATGCTCTCTCAATTGTGCCATTGGCACGTATGAGCTATTCGAATTCATTCATACGAATGTATTCATTCTAATTCATTCGTACGATCCATTCTAATGTGGCATGGTCAACGGAGCCTTTTACTAGTAAATCAAAATTTACTTGGCTTTTTCCAAGTAAAACTTTTTGCCTACTAGTAAATCTCCTACAATTTACTTTACTATATCTTTTTGAATCAAAACAGCAACAAAGTAAATTTTTTATCCGATTTACTTTACTACTTAGCCTGTTGACCTAATACAAACAAGCCCTGAGCGAACCTATGATGGATTACGTGGCATGACAAACAGGTTCTACCCCCCTAAGGAGCTCCGAAGGGGTCCGCAGACACCGGAGCTCCTTCAGAGCCTTTGAAGGAGTTGATCCATGTAGGCATGGCAACGGGTTGGGTTTGGGACGAGTCGGCCCTATCCCAACCCCGTCCCGTTATATTTTATCCCGCACCATACCCACATCAGATTTTGGGTACAATTTTTAAACCCGTCCCAATTAACACTGGGAAGACCTGTGCCTGACTCGCCCTACCTCGTTTATGCTTTATGGGTCGGGTCGGCTTCACAAAACAACCTATTCGAATTCATCAATAATTTGATAATAATTTAGAATTCCATAAGTGTTGTGACTATGCATGCTCTAGAAAAAATCATTCAGTAAATACTAATTCATAAATAATTGACGAATCATTTACAATTCAAAAATAATTGCTTTACGAACTTAATACTGGGAACTCGTGCGGAGTTATTCATATAAGTTATATAACCAGGTCGGGTCGAGATGGGTTGGAGTAAAATCTGAATCCGATCGGGTTTTAAATTTAAATCTCAAACCCCGTTTTCTAGCATCCTAAACCCACCCCAATAGGATCGGTCGGTCGGGTAATCTGATAAACCCAGTTAATTGCCACCTCTAGACCCATGGCTTTTTTTAATGCAAAATAAACCCGCCCTTTTATAATCAGCACTCCTAGTTAGGAGGCTGTTGGAGAGGGAGCTCCTCCCAACTAGGAGATTTGGATGATGCAGCTTCCCAAGTGGGGCTAACCATCCTTAGAAGCTCCTCCCAACTAGAAGATTTGGATGAGGCGACTCCCCCAGTGGGGCTCACCATCCTTAGGAGCTCCTCCCAACTAGGAGTCTGCTGGAAGATGCTCTTAGATGATCACCATAAGCTTTGGAATGAGTAAAAATTTGACGATCCGCAATCAGACCGAGCCACGGTCCTTGAACTCCAAAATTATTTCGAGAACAGGCAATGAAGCAGCAGATGGTTGATCGAATCATACATCATCCGAGTTACACAGAACACAGAGGTGCTGAGCGAGAACACACAGAACACAGAGGTTCAAACCGGAGGTTGGGATGGTCCCCCTTCGAACCGGGCGCAATCCTGATGAGCCCAACCCGCGTCTGTATATCCGACTCCACTCCACGAGCTGCAACTTCATGAGCCCAGCCCAATCCAGCTGGTACTGAACCGAACTCGACCAGTTTGACTGCCTGAGTGAACCAAATCAGTTTTGACTGGATCGGTGGTGGACCCGAGTCGACAGTTCAGCAGAAGAGGAGGGACATTCATTCGTTTCTTGCTTCACATCTAATGCTTTAAAAAAAAAAAATCCACTCTAACAGAGCATAAACTGCAGAAAGATTAAAACTATACATCACATAGAATCCATCAGTTGTGTAGGGAAACAGGTTTTCTCTTCCTGTGATATGTACATCTATTTGTAAAATACACAATACGAAAAAAGGAAGTGAAAACATCGTCGTGCTATTGTACATTTCCGTAGGTGCGTCGTTTGCGATCGATCATTTACTGAGGAGTTATGGATTTCTTCACACAATCTACGATGCCCTCGCAGTTGGCTCCAGGCAGCGCACAGCCCGAATCGTCTCCGCGAGAGTTGCCGAGGTCCGAGTGAGGAGATCGGAGGCTTCCATGAGCTTGGCAGGCCTTCATAGTCTTGCAGTGCTCCGCTTCGTCGTCCCTCACGTTCACAAACACGTCATACAGGTTCTCTGGACGTGCAACCACAACAAGATCAGGGCCTCAGTTAACCCTCTTCGTCAGGGCTCGTTTGTGGTTTAGATAAACATTGGATGGTTGCAAGAGCTTAAAGTGCATGGCCCCAACAATCGGGCCTTTAGGCTCTTTTGGCATGTGCCTCCCTTGCCAAGAGTCCTTGGGCCAGGATTTTGGAACCAATCTTAGAGGGTTGATGTCAGGTTGATAGCTGGTCGGAAATTCCCATCAATATTTGCTCCCCATATTGATAGTATAAGACTCCAGACGACGATCATAGCAAGTGTATATTGTAGGCTATACACAGATGTTCGGTGTATGGGACTTATTCCCTACAGATATCATGTGATGGCAACTAATGAGAATCAGGGATCATTCTCACAAACCCTAGAAAGGAGAGAGAGAGAGAGAGAGAGAGAGAGAGAGAGAGAGAGAGAGAGAGAGAGAGAGAGAGAGAGAGAGAGAGAGAGAAACGGCTAGGGTTTGGGAGAATGATCCCTGATTCTCATTAGGCAATTGCCATCACATATATATGTACTATAATGATATGTGTTGGGAATAAATCCCATACACCGAACCTGTGCATAGCCGACAATATACACTGACAGCAAGTGAATGCAATAAGGCCATTAGTTGGCAACCCATCAAACCAAGAGGATTTCTAACATTAGCGCTCTCACTAAGCCAGTTAGGTGTGAACAATATTCTACAATAGTAGGCTATACAATTAACACCAAGCTACATTAGTGTGGGTTGAATAGTTAGTTAGATTCTGTGCTATGTAACGTGGAGGGAAAACAAAAACTTGATGAAAATTGCAATGCGTTGACGAATAGAGCAACGGAACGAATTGGGCCATACCTATCTTTGGCCTCCTCGTATTAGGAATTCTATCGGTTTGAAATTCATCTGCATGAGATGCAAAAAGAAATCAAATATGAAACACTGGCAAATAGACTGCAAGTTCCCCCCCTCCCCCACCCCCCCCCACCCAAAGAAAAGTTTCATCGTCAAGGTCGAAAGACTTGCCGAACAAGTACAAGTCTTCATTCATGTAGTATTTTATAGCAGCCTCTGGAGCAGGCAATTTTTTCAACTCTTCTGCACCCATAGAATGAAATTTACTAAATTAATATAAGGAATAACAAGTACAGGAAATAAGTCATAAAATCTACACAGTCTAACTTTTCATGGAGTTCGCCAACTATTGATATGTTATAAAGATTCCATACCCTGTAATTTCTTTTGAAGTAGATTGTTTAATTACAAAAGTAACTTATGTCCATTCCACATGTTAGGACAGTGATATTGATGGAAAAGGATGTTTGGAAGTATATAGCTTCTGGTTTCCTGCTGGCCGTTATGTAACACATACCCCCCCTCCCCTCCCCGGACATGTTTGGACAGTGATATTGATGGAAAAGGATGTTTGGAAGTAGCTTCTGGTTTCCTGCTGCCCATTATGTAACACATACCCCCCCCCCCCCCCCCCCCCTACACCCCCACCCCCTTTTGTAAATTATTAAATGATAAATGATTGCAACTAAAGCATATTAAGTTCCAAAGCTAAACAGCAGAAAGCTAGAATGTTTATATAGAAATAGAGACCCAGAAAACACATCCATAAGGTCAGGTTAGCAAAAAACCTCGAACTAATTTTTTTTTTGGTCAGCATATTTTCCTTTATAACAACGAAAAACTTAATTACTATGAAAAATTAACAGAAAATTGTTGATAGGAATTTCAGAAGTTTTACCCCCTTGGAGCTTTAGAAACTTGTCGTAAGTTGAATATGCATGCTTCTCAACACATTCGGAAAAATGATCTGCAAGAAAAATATGATACAATACTAATAAAACATCAAAGGTTTAATACAACTAAACTGCACAGTAGCACTACATGATATAACTTCTTAAGTTTTCTTGAGTCAAATAATAACAGAGTAGGCATCATTCAGTCAATCACTGGGAGAGAAATTTTACATGATTAATTGGTTTGACGAAATTAGGAAAAATTCTGCTGCAATCAACTTTAGGACTGATAGATACATTTTCCAAAGCTAGCACAACTAGATAGGGGATTTCTGTTTTTGTGATAGGTTCTAGTAGATTTGTGGGAAAAAAGGACATTTACATTCCTTCCTAACAAAGTATGGCCAGAAAAACATAAAATGATTAGGGGCACGATGAAACCTTTTCCCAGAGGGCAAAACAATTAAACTAGTATGGCTGATCTGTATCACATTGTCCAGAACCAAACCCCCCCCCCCCCCCCCCCCCAAAAAAAAAAAAAAAAATTGAGGTTGTCGAACAAGCTCAGGCAGGCGAAAGGGGTCACAACTGACCTCCCAAGTGAGGTCAGACAATGTTTGGAGGTCAAACTCACCTGAAGCAAGACCCCTGACGCAGCTCGGAGCTCGGACAAACGGGGTTTCCACCTAAAAATACTGTATGTTTTACTCTTCCATGCAGTGTTTGGGCCTTGCATGTTTCTAACCCTTTAAGGCCACAATGAGAGAAGAAAGGTTCAGAGCATGATTCTTGCTACATCTTAATGATGATGTTGTGATTTGTTTGAGATCCTCTCTAGCTTGTTTGTGTGATTTCGTCCCCTTATTTCCGCTTTGGGGATTTGTAGCATGATCATCCCTCTTAGGGATTGAGCACATAAATATGCACATTTAGCATTTACAAAAATAGCAAGTATGGATTCAGCAAAGAAAGTGAAATATGCTAAGGAATTAATATTTGCCTCAACTAAAAGTATGAATTTGTGCTAATGTTGATGCTTCCACTGAACGTGGTTGAAATTGTGTAAAAATGATTAGGTTACTAATGGGAAGTTTAGCACGAGAAAAACATTTAGGTCAAGTGGAAGCATCAAAATTAGCAACAATTCAATCTTTTAGTCAGTTTGCCAAAATTAATGAGAGAATCAAGTTGCTTAATACTTGAAGTTTTATTGAAGAGTGCTGATGAATTCAAGCTTTTTCCTTGTACTCAGAGAGTGCTAAGGAAGTAAAGTTTTTCTTTATATTATTATGTGCCAAATTGATAAGGGGAAATTTGTAATTAGTAGGTGAGATGGGTCACTATGATATGGGGGACACCTCTAATTGAGCCCTCAGAGCCATGTCAACCCGTGTCGACATGGCATGATTCCATCGCTCCATGTTATTAAACTGAATGTTGCGAGTCTCTCCCTTCTCCGAAGAGGTAGTAATTTTTAATTTATATCAATTTCATATATATGCCCATGTGTCTCCGTATCCATCTTTTATGTTGCTGCCGTTTCCGACTCTCGTGTCCGTGTCGACACTCGACACCAGTGTCCTTGTCTACAGATCATAGATGGGTCAGTAGCTATCTACTATAATTGCTAGAATAGCTACTTGGATGCTTTAAGATTAGTTAAACTAGGACTTGGGCAAAAATGGGTAAAAATGATCTAGTTACTAATGGGAATTAGGGACTTACCTTGTAGTTGTGTAGTCAAGGAAGCGCCTAGGCGTTTGTCCAGTCTAGCTGAAGCATATATATGACCTTTTGTAACTATAAAATTGTATCTTATCCTATTCTTCACACAGACAAACATTTAGCAAAGAATATGGAAGGATATTTTGAGTGATCAGACGGCCGCCTAGACGGTCTAGGTGGACTGCCCAAGAAACACCGCTTGACTAGGAGGGCACCTAGGCACTGGGGGGTCCAAAACGCTTAGGCGGCACATAGGGGCCACTTTGACTACACTACCTTGTACAATTTTGGATCCTTACTTTGAGCAGGATTAGTGTGTAGAAGTCTTCTTTTGATTAAAGGTGGATTGAAAGAGACCAAGAGTTTAGAGTGGGCTATAGACAAATTTTGAACTCCTTATCTAATGGGATTTATATATCAAAAATTTTGTAATCAATGTAACAATCTCTGAAACCAAGTTGAGGCTTACCCATTATTTTCTTAATTTTAATGATATAAGATTAAAATTGCTGGTAAAAATTACAATTGCATCATGTTGTCAAATTACAAACTCATCTTTTAAAATATTTTGAAGGAGTCATATAGCATCATGATGTCAAATTACAATACCAGAAGGTGGTATTTAATTTATTGCAGCTTGTACCTTTCCTTGATAGATCAAATCCTGGTGCAAATCCATTTCATGAATAACATGTGTGCAAAATGAAATGTGATAGGTGTAACATTAAAATGTATAATATTCTAGCACTGAACTAATGACAAAACTGAAATCCTTTGGTAAGAACAGTGCCCGTTTATCTAATGATAGTATCTAGAAGTAATCTTCATTCTGGACTAGAAATTTAATTTTTGTAGTATGTTAAGCAACAAGATTACTAAATGTCTCTGTACTCACATGCCATTCTAGGGCTCAGTGCATACATGATGACTGTCATGAAGTAGTAAAATACTGCAATGTGCTGAGCAAGAAAACGATCCAACCAGAAAGCATTGCCCCCAAGTTCCTGAAAGGAAAACAAATACACACTAAACAAAGTGCATAGTAAATTCATGATTTATTTAAGACGGGTCAAGTTGAGCGACATGCAGCAAGTAGCAGTTTAAATAAATAAAACCAATGTTCATATATTAGTACGGAAATCATAAATATGTAATGCTCAATATACTCAAAGAATGAAAAAAGGATTGCTGGTATAGTTCAAAAGAAATAAAAAGAACATAATAGTGGAAGGCGATTAATGACACTACAAGTTTCCATAACAAAATACAACCAACAAATATCATAAATAGTTAGCTTAAAGAGATCAGAATTTTGTCATCCAATATGTTATTCTAAAAGCGTCAGTTCAGAGTACAAAATTGGTATAATCCAATTCATAAGCATTAGTTAATGGAAGCATGGTGCAAGCTAGAAAGGACTACGCAAAATTTAGGTTTACTGCAACTGGGGGAAGTCTTAAATTCCAAAGTGATCTCAGACTGTGTTTGATCCGGAGAGAAACTTCTAGGCAAGATCTAGGCATGGTCGCAACTTGGGAAAGTCCCAATTTGAGAAGTGATTTCAGATATACGTGTGTTTGGAAATTGTACCATGCAGAAGAGAAAGGACTACGCATAACTTAGGTTTACTGCAACTTGGGGAAGTCTCAAATTCCAAAGTGATTTCAGACCTACGTTTGATCCGGAGAGAAATGTCTACTACACAAGATTTAGATTTGGTAGCAACTTGGGAAAGTCCCAAATTCAGAAGTGATTTCAGATATACGTGTGTTCGGAAATTGTACCATAAAAGTGGTTTAAAGGATAGTAACAATTGGTCTATAGGTTGTCTAATACTACAAGGATTAAGGATAACCAAGGGTTTTGAGAGAAAAATAACTAGTGACAATCACAAAAAGATGCACTCTCTCGAATACATTCTGATGTTGAAAATTTGGTAACTTGAAGGCATTGGAAGAGTTTTTTTTTTGGATTGTAAGCTTCTAAATAACTCAATTAGGTAGTAAAGGAGCTTACTAATCAAAGATGCAGAAATTCATTGAAAATATAAGAAATTTAGAAAATCAGTCCTTGCATGATGAAGGCACAAGGAAAAAGAACTAAAAGATTTGCACCTCCAGCGAAGAAACTGAGTTGGCACCTTCGTTTAAGCATGTGTAGTCAAGCGTGCCTAGCGTTTTGACCTGTCTTGAAGAAGTGGTGCCTAAGTGATATATATATAACACAATGAATGGATAAAAAGTGGCCAGGATTTATTTTCCCAAGGGATTAACAAGGGCCACGATTTATTTGGCCAAAAGATAAATAGCGGCCACGATTGAACCCACATCCAAAATAGCGCTGAGATTGATTGGGTTTTTCCTAAATAGGCTCTTCCCCATAAATCGCCCCTATGACTAAGTGTGATTCACTGGTAGATATGGGTACAAAGGGAGGTTGTATAGTGATCGGTCACCCCTTTTAAAAAGATATCGGCAGATATGACGCAATTATGTTTGAGAGCAATCCGTCATATCCCGCAATTCATCCAATTTTTGTTTTAAAGCAATCACCAGCCCAATTTTCCATAATTGCTCCCCCATATCCATTCATAATTTCTCCACCCATAAACCATGTTCCCCCCTCCCCTTCAACCCCAAACCCTAAACCGAGAGAGCGATAGAGGAGTACACAGCTACCCCATACCGTGTTTCGCCGTCGTCGGCCATCATGCTCTCCTTCGCCCTTGGATGGAACATCCAGTCTCTCTCTCTCTCTCTCTCTCTCTCTCTCTCTCTCTCTCTCTCTCTCTCTCTTGTAGATTGGACTAGGGTTTAGACCGACCTTGATGGTCAGCCTTGTAGTCTTTCACTACTGTCGGTTTCATCCATGGTTGTCGCATCCTGACAATCAGAGAACATGAATGTCAAGATGGCTCGATCCAGATGAAAAACAGAATGGCTGTCAAGCATTGCTCAGATAAAATACATTGTGTTCTTACCCCGCCTTTCCTCCAAAAATGGGACTATAATTGTAGATGAGATTTTATAGTACCTTTTGAGTAAGAGGTATGTTTAAAGACCTCCTAGTCTCACTGTAACCAGAGGAGGAAAAATTCAAGCAATGTCGCACTTTTCGGTTGCTGAATAAAAGTTAAGATATAAAGAACAATCAGATAATAAAATTCTCTACATTAATTATAACATAGGAAATGCTATAAGTACGTATTGTAATGATTCAATCAGCGGCAAACACGATAGCCTGAAGATTGTTTCAGTAGTGGAAGAAAATATCAAGCGAAATGACTGTTTAGAAAGTATTTTCCCACAACTTTGTACATTTTGTTTGGAGAGTTGATGATGAGTGATGGCATTTGTTCTTTCCACAACCTATTCAATCGAAAACTAGCACCCATGGATTAAGATTTCGACCGAAATTACAAAATTTCGGTTTCAACCGCTACGAAAACGAAACACATGTGCGAAACCCCGAAAGCCTGTACTTAGGGAGACTTTGTTGCATTTCAATGCATTTCGAGCAAAATCCGGTGCATTTTGATGCATTCCAGTGAATTTCAATACATTTCGAGGTTGGGGCATTTCAATGATTTTGAACATTTCAAAAATTTTCCAAAATTTCGATCGAAATTTTGGCTTCGGTAGGGACCAAAACTAGAAATCAAAATCGAAATCTCAAACCTTGCTAGCACTATGTTCAGGCACGCAATGAAATATTATTCTAAGACCATTACCTGAGATGGTAGCAGAAAATGATTTCATTAGTAACATATGTTAGATCTAACCATGGAGAAGGGAAGGAATCGATGGAACTCTTGAATCTAAATAGATGATGGATCATTGTATTCTCATAATATGATTATTTTGTATTTCTTCATCTGCAATTCGATATTAATTTTTTTGTATTTTAAAGTGCTAGCGATGAGTGGCAACAATTATTGGGTTTTGATTCTCATAAAACGGATTTAGTGCAGTCATGTTATCTTATTGATCTACTACTTCCCAAAGGTACTGATTGTGTTTTGCAAATGTTTTTCTTTGATGAAACATGTTCTATGGAAGCACACGCTTGCCAACCGCGTCAGATCACCCAATGAACACGTGACACATGGACGGTGACGTATGACCGACGCCATCATTTGGGATCACATCACACCCAACGATCAGCCGTCCAGAAAAGGCCACGTGTCCCTCGGAAGTGACAAGTTATGGTAGGATTGGCCGTTGTGATCAGCTCCCCTAGCACGTGCCTCCCACGTGGACGATGTCATCCAGGACATCCAATCCGGGCTAGGTGCCCTCGACATGGCCTACCTGTCGAGGAGGGAGCAACTGTGGCCTGTGGGTGCATACAAAATACACCCCATGTCATTCACATGGATCGATCTAGAGGAAACACGTGTATCCACCAAAATAGTCATTGGGCCCCCACTCAGAGCTAGGAAGTTCGCCAAAGAAAGATGCCATCCAAATAGTTGTTGGGCCCTTAGTTTTGTTTTGGACAGTGTTCTGTTGCACGCCAGAGTTTTTCCCTGAGGCATTTTATCTAAAGAGATAAGCGCTAGCCCGCAACATTCTCAACGTAGACATCCAGGTTGGCACCCTTACCAACCCCCTTCCTCAAGCTCCCTCATATAAATAGGGAATGAGAGCTCTGGAAGAAGGGTTGGAAAGTTGGACCAGTACCCCCACTGCACGCTCTCTCTCTCTTAAGTGCGAGCGAACTCTATGTGTGTGTACACCCTGCCCACTATGGCATAGTGGATTCAACCCCAGGATATCGCAGTTTATTCCCTCCTCATTAACGAAGAGTTTTCCACGTAAAAATTTGTTATTACGTTCCTCTTGCTCCCTCCTTTACTTCGCCACATATACAAGTGCAACCCTTCTCATAACGAGCCTAGACCGACCCCTTACGCTCACATTCGATAGTTGTGTGGGAACCCAAAAAAATCCCCCACAACTAGGATGAAGCTAAAGAATGATTTCAGGGAATTTCGTATTTTTAAAAATTTGGCATCGAAGAGTAGCCACTTGCAAAGTAGGAACCATAAACTGAAGTCCAATTTAATTGAAAAAACCTTGTTCTTTTATGCTTAAATTTATGAAAACTCTAATAGGAAGGAAATTGTGGTGTGCAAAAAGAACAATAGAAAAAAAAATGAAATGTTTTTTGCAATTAACAACTTACTATAGAATCCACATCCATTGTTACTATTTGCAAATCAACTCATACACTATTTCCTTAATTTGCAAAAAAAAAAAACACTTATTTTATAATGGCTAAAATCTCATTGGTTTTCAAATAACCTACCTAATTTACAGGGTTACAGGTAACTGCATGTGAGGATATTTCTTCTTGTAAAAGTTGAATGATTTTTGCTAATTAAGGTAATAATGTAAAAATCTATTTGCAACATGTAATAATTGAGGTGGGTTTTGCAATTATAGCAAAATGCGAATGTTATATTTGCAAAATATAATAATTGAAGTGCATTTTGCAATTATGACAAAATGTAGATGTTATATGCATATACACTAGGAAGACATATATGTGAACTAAAGTACTGAACCCTCCAAAAGAATTTTTCGAAGCAAGTGGCACCTCCATGATAAGTAGATGGTGCAACTCATTCCAGCTTTCAGCAAAATGCACTTTTATATAATCAGCTTTTCTCCACCAACCAAAGCTCTCGTACAAGTGAAGAACAGATATAAAGGCTGCCAAACAACCTTCATGATTCAGTATTTACTCAATAAAGAGTGCAAAATGTAATACTTAAATAATTTTTATGTTTATATAGGGTGGAAACAGTTGTGGGCTACTGAAAAGAATATTATTTAAATTGAAAAAATAGTGACAATCAAAAGCAACTCTTTACGACATAGAACTGCATAAAGAAGAAATGTAGCACCCACCAAAGTAAGGTACCCTAGCAATTGTTTCCAAAACATAAAATCTAGCATAATGACGATCACGATACAGTCCATCAAGTATCTTGATAATTGAATCCTGCAAAAACAATGTGTACAGACAATGAATTAACTGCTTGAACTCTAGTATAAATAACACAGACATCACAATGTTACCAATTATCAGACCTACTAGGCTAAATCAGGTGAGGATAAACACCAATAAGATCAAAAGATGTAAAGAAAACATCTTCACTTCTAGTGGGCAACTTGCCTGACAGAGCAAATGAACCTAAAATGCATCTAGAACATACCATATTTATCAACAAGATTTCGAAGAAAAAAATGAATGAATAAACTTTATGATACTCCACTGCAATACTACGGTACTGATAGGAGAACATCTGATGATTGCATGTATAAATACAAAATAAATACTATAGTTTCTCTTTCTCCTTCCTAAATGAGGTGACTAAGTTATGATAAGAGCCTCAACAGATACGGTTTGATATATTCAAGGAATTCCATGCTAAACAAGTGCATTTTGTGCGAATACAACAAGAATTATGATAATTATCCAATCCATATCACGTGAGCTATGTAGCACAACCCTGATCAAGAAGGCTCCATAAGGGAATGAGTAGAGTTTTAAGACGTGGCTGCCTACCTGTCATCAACTCCGTATGAGCTGGTCCTGATATTCCAGCTACTACAACATTTGGAAAGAAGAGAACTTATCGAACCTAATTCCCCTTAGTAGGACGTCAGAGTTTTACAGGTATAATTCCTTTGGAGTTTGTTGAGCAGGTTACCTCAGCAAAGTAGTCCTTTGAAGGGTGCTACCACCGACAATGGGGTGTAGTTTACCTTGGGCACGTTCGATCTTGCAAGGTCGAGGGTTGGTGTCTCCGCTTGAGCGAAAGAAGGGAGTCGAGCGGCGACTCGGGTGAGAAACTAGAGCAACGTGTGTTGGAGCACCGTGAAGGCGGCTGGAGCAGGGAGCTTGCGAATAACTGAAAGGATCAACACAGAAGATATCGAGGCGTGGAGGGTTACTCCTAGAGTCCTAGTAAGGCCCATGTGTTCTTGTATCCATATCTGTAAACGAATATTTTGCTTAGTGAATTGCTCTCACCACTCGGCACGAAGCCGGCAAGGTTTTTTCCCGTGAAGGATTTCCTCGTAAAACATATGTGTGTGTTGTAGTTTACTTATGTATGCAAGTCTTGAATGCTTATACCCCGTACATCACAGATACCATTTGTTGAATATGGTTACTTGGATTGTGTGTGTGTGTGTGTGTGTGTGTGTGTGTGTGTGTGTGAGAGAGAGAGAGAGAGAGAGAGAACCACCCGATATATAATCATCATCGCATGTAAAATGTAATATTTCACAGTGAATAGAACTAAGCGAAGCTTAAATTTTAACCTATCATAGTCTAGCATAGTGCCTTCCGACCAAGGCGAATGTAAGAGGAAATATTTTTGTAGAGACCGTCGCTCTCCAGTCAGATCTCCCATGTCGCTCATAGGAGAGATCCGAGCGTAAATTCATGTCTCTCTTCAATTATGAATATCTAGATGAAACCTTGAATGTTTCTACCCTACAGCATACAGAACTGAGCACCAGGTATTTGCACAAATATCAGTGCTTCTGCATCGTAGTATCATAATCACTATTTGTGCATTGGTCCTTTGCTTAACAAGGAGAGGCCCTGAGGACTTTCACAGACATGATCCTTTCTTCTACAAATACAGACGTGTTCTTCTTGTACCTTGCTTCTCTATTCATGATGGTATGGTGCCTCATTTCTCACCTAAATCTTTCTTGAAGTCAATAGGTCCAACCTAGAACAGAGGTCAACGTTGAAAACAATTGATTCAAGTGTGATCCAGCAAGGTAAGTAATATTTTGTTTGTCCCAAGTTTGGGTTGTGTTCCTTATCTAGCATTTTAAAAAATTATAATAAAATTAAGGGGTTTTTTGACCTTACCCCCCACTTAATTGGGATAACTAAAAAGTAACCCCATTGACCTTAATTTTTGAATCCTACCCCCCCAAAACAACTTTTTCATTGCACTAGACGGGGTACTATTTAATTACCCCAATTAACCAGGGAGGGGCAAGGTAAAAAAAACCCTAAAATTAAAGGTAATTCTTGTTGTCAAAACAGAAATGAATCCACAATAATTTAACAGAAGAAAAAGCTTCACCCAAGTTTCGTCCCCAAAAATATCATAATTTAAAATTAACAAATCAAATCTCCTAAAATAGTGATGGAGCTTTTGGGGACCAAGCTACATGTCTCCCAACCCATTCTAATTTTCAGATGTATAGGTAACTCTAAAAATAAGTTACATTAAATAAGAACAATATTATTCCCAATGACTTCATAGTGCTAGATGAAAATTACCAAGTATCCCTCCTCTGGCTTTTGGCTAAGATCATAAATTAATCTAACATGCTGTAAAACAGGATTATGAATTAAAAACTAGTTATTTATATTAAATTTTTAATATGAAATTCTAAATAGCATTGTCAATTAAGATCCGTCATCCTCATCCAAGTTCTATACCCATCAAGGCTAGTTTGCTATTTGGTAAGAACTAAGGAGACATACCTTGTTGGTTCACGGTTAAGCTCATGCAACCAGAGTAAAACACTTCAAGGTTCCCCTACCCTATAAAAGAGTCTAGGAGTGGAAGGTAAATGGGAAGATTTGAAAGCATTCACATTAAATACCATAGAGGTACTAATTGAAAATTAAAATTTTAAAAAATGGGTGTGCGTTTTGGAAACTAAGATCAGAACTGAAATAACACAACATTAGTCAAAATTTGAAATACAAATTGACTATGGGCAATCTATTCACAAAGGGGAATGAAGTTCTCAAAGAGTAGCGATTTGAGAAAGATTCGTGAAGATGCTCACTGGGTTTGAAATTATGTAAATGAATCATTGGGTTTAGAAAGGCCTAAACAAGGTTAGTTAAGGGACCATGGCTAACGGATGACTATATCTAGGATCAAGAATTAAAATAGATGCAGAATTAAAAATATAGATAAAAATCTAAAGAAAACATATAATAAAACAAAGACAAGCGCTAGAAGAATTTCACTTCCAACGAGTATTAGGACATCTCACCTTAATGCTTCCAATGCATCACTACGTGGAAACAAGGTTTTACACCAAGGCAATTGCAGCAAGACAATGCAGCTAATAAGAACTGAGTAGTTCATATATCAAACACGGTAACCATAGGCCCTTATATAGTTCAAGAAATTCTGCCAAATTTGACTACTATTCCCGTTCCATAAGTATTAGTACAACCATGAATCAATTGAAGTCTTTTAAACACTTCACTACGAGAATAGGACTCCTAAACTCACTTCTATACAATGATCAGAAAAATAGGTCTGATACTCCAAAAAAAAAGGAAACATATAACTATATAAGCTAGAACTTCGAGTCCGATTCAAATTGAAATCAGACTTTTAATTAAATTGGAAGTCCTAGAAAAATTAAACTCTGGGGTCTAGAATAGAATTATTAGTGGATCGACTCCTAAAGAGGAGGGGACTTGCAACTAAACTAAAAAACAAGGGTCAGACCCCCTTGTGATGCCCTTGATAGCCAATGACCTTCTTTTTCTCCTTGTTGATGCCCTAGCATTATTCCATTTTGCTGCCCATTAAGTCTACTCGAATTCCATGTCAAATTCATCATCTTCATCATATATCTTCACTTAATAGGAAATTGATGATGTATGCCTAGTGCCTACCATCAAATATCACATTGTGCCCTCTTGGATGTCTGAATCAAGCAAGAAGAGATGAATGCATGTTTCTTCCTTTGCCACATAGAACCGAAAGCCAGTCTAGGTGATAATTAATACCATAAAACGTCAGGTCAAGGAGCCGATCGAGAGGTTACCATCATAATCTAGAGTTCACCATTATGGATAATATTATTAGGGTCATCTTCAACTTGGTCCATCATGCCTGGATCTTGGATTAACACCCGGTTATCCTTTGGCAATTCTACATGATCTTTAAAGCTTGGATCAACGACATTTTGTATTCCTTCTTCATCATAATAGATTTTTCGGAACAATAGTTTTTGCACATATTTGAGGAGATACTTCAAAGTTGGAAGATTTGACATGAGAGAATGGCTTGTTAGCAATATCTATAAGGATCGATGGACCTAATAGACATGAAGAGATTTATCACACATGCAATAACACAAACACCTAGAGGGGGTGAATAAGTCTGGAGAGAGTATATGTCCAATCTAACATTTATGCCCATATATCTTAATTAACCATGCCCGCAAAATGATTTATCATGCAGTTATCAATTCAATCTCAAGTGCTTGAACTAAGCATTCAAATAATTATTCAAACATCATTGAGAAAAGCAAACCAGAGAACACAAGAATTTTAAGTGGTTTGGAAAAGGCCGAGATAATATGTCAACACACTGCAATCATACCGTGAGAAGAACATTAAAGGCCTGTTCAAATTTTATAGCCCATCTCTCCGCCACACCGGGTGCACTTTCCGATTGGTCGGCGTCGGCTGCTTTTCCCTCGTTAGCAGGAAAAGACTCAGCGCGAAACGAATCCTCCGCCTTCACCTTCTCATCCTTTTCTTGCAGAATTGCGGCCCTCACTTGACATGACCTTCTAGGGGCATCCAAAACAAAAGGGCAAGATTCAAACCATTTCAAAATCAAGCAGCAGTCCTAATTTCAGCTGATGCTCTAATCTCAGGATGTGTGGAAGAGAGAATTTAACCATTCGCTATAGGGACACTCTTGATAAAGTTGATGGACTAAAGGGAACTATAAATGAACAATAACAAAAATCATCAAAATATTTTTCTGGACTAAAGGGAATGAAAAGGAACTAAAAATTAATTCTTGGGTAAATTACACTTTGCCCCCCTGATGTTGAGCTCAAAAACACTTAACCCCCCGATAGTTAAAAAAATACATTTTGCCCCCATCAATTCTGTTTCGATCAGATAAATACTACCAAATGAGGAAATTAAGTAGTTGACAAAAGGGGGTATATAGTGCTAATATTACAAACTTGAGGGAGCGATTTCGAACAAAATAAACAACAGGGGGAGAGGGGGGTTAAGTGTTTTTGAGCTAAACGTCAGGGGGCAAAGTGTAATTTACCAAAAAAATCTAACAACAAAACAACAGCCAAAAAACCCTTTGAAATCGGAAAAGATTTAATTTTAAAAAAAATGCGAAACGCTCTTTGTACGATGGTAATTGGTAAGAGTAAAGATTTTCCGAAATACGAATCAACTCAATAGATTTCTATCAAGGGTTTGGTGTTTTATGGGGAAATTTCTAGTGAGATCAATCGACAGAGAGAATCGGGGAAGGAGCGCTTACCGACGGAGCGACCGGCGCGAAGAGGGGGAAGAGAGAGAAGAGGGGAGCGAGAGCGGGTGATGGAGAAAAGGGCTCGACGCCGAAGGACAGATGATGCTTCGGGTGGCTCCGGGCTTGGGGTTACCCATGAACGAAGATGCGGAGACGAGAGAAGGGGACGCCGCCGTCGCCGCCATGGCTGCTTTCTCTTCCGCAAAGCCCACGTCTACTCTCTCCTCTTCAACCTCTGTCGATCCAAGGACCCCCCCATCGTCCGCGCGATCGGAGGAGGGATATTCTCCGCCACCCAAGTGCGCAGGTAAGGCCAAATGGACCGGAGGGATATTCTCCGCCTCCCAACATGGCTGAATGGGCCGTCCTACCTGTGAGATCTTTTCAGTGTAATTATTTGTAATATCTCTATTTGTCAGGGGTTATATGCAAAACCTCAAAAAAAAAAAAAAACCTTGAAATTGCCAATTGGAATGACCACTTCAAAGGTTGGAAAAAATTACTAAAAAGATCGTGAAACTTTCTTTTGTATAATGGTAAGAGTAAAGATTTTAGGGAGCACATATTAATTCAATAGATTGATACCTAGGTTTTGATGTTTATTTTTTATTTTTATTATTGTTTTTGAAGATAAATAAATTTATTAAAATCAAAAGGAGGAAACTTCAGTACACGGTTTACTCAGGGTACGTAAGCAGTAACAAAGAAGAAAACGAAGCTCCAACAATGAGCCAAACATACAAGAGGCTAACGCTCCAAACCACCATACAGGTTCATTGTCGTTGTTACTGTATCATCCCATCACCTCCATTAAGCTTAACCTCAGCAGTTGCAGCGCCACCAGAGCAAGAATCATCAGCTATTCATAAGAACTACTGTAGCTAAGAATCTCCACTAATTTCGATTTTGTTCAGCTCTTCTACTAGTAGACTGATTGCAAGGCCCCTTGGGCCAGCTCTCCTTGGTCCATTTTTCAATACATGATGCTCGAATGAACTTGGTGCACGCCACTTGGGTGCAATCTGGAGTGACTGAGTGAGTGTGGTTCATTCTTCGAGTATGATTGACTTGTTAGAGAGAGATGTAGTATAATGATTTTCTTAAAGCATATCCAACGGACTCCTAATTTTAGTTCCTTCTGTATTGTAGTAAAATAAATCCAAAAACTGGCTCCAACGGACTCTCAAAACATTCGCTAGATTTACCCTGCTCTCTCGGTGCCCCAGTTTGAATAAAATAAAAGATTATTTTGACTTTGCCCACCAAATTTTGCCTTGAATTAGACTTTACCCCCTATCTTTATATTAATTTGACTTTACCCTCCAAAACTAATTGTTCCGTGTGACGTTCCTGACGGAAAAGAAATAAAGTTTTGGGGGGTGAGCTGACAGAACAGTTAGTTTTGGGGGGTCAGCTGACGGCTCTTTGCAGCACAAGGCGAAGCCCCAACGGTAAAAAAATAACTGACCATTTGGGCTGAAAAAAAGTTTTAAAAATAAAATAAGATCAAAAATAATTTAAACTTAATGTCAGAAAATAGAAATATTTTTCCTATAAATGCCTATGCAATGTTGAAATGATGAAGGCACCATTTTTTTCCTAATATTTGTTCCTTCTCAATCGATGGAACCGATGGATTGCGCACTGCATTCAGCTCGATTCAAATGTGGACGATCATTGCTCGATGGAATCGGAGGCTCCCTCGGTGTAATATTCGTCTCCAGTCTCCGATCAAGCCGCACCAACCATCAAAAAATCATGAGCTAACAACTTCACCATTGAAGAAGATAAGCTTCTTGAATCGGCATGGATCAACACTAGTCTCGACACAAAAGGACGGTAACGAACAAAGCACAAACAATCTTGACAGCGTATTTATGATTTTTTCCACAAACACAAGGAGTTTGTGCGGACCACAATCCAAACTCACTGATGCACCGATGGTTGACGATTCAACTCGCCACAAACAAATTCTGTGGATGCTTTGCCCAAATTGAGGCAAGACATCGAAGTAGCATCAACAAGCATGATAAGGTAATTTTTTCTAAACTTATTCTTATTTTAAATTTTGCTCAATAGTTGATTTAACCCATTCTTATTTTTGTAAAAAAAAAAAAGATATCTAATGCGAGACTTTTATACAACTCATTGCATAACACAAGTTTCCAGTTCAAGCAATGCTGGAATGAGCTCCACTACCAACCGAAGTGGATGCAAGACTACCTAAAAAAGAAACGGACTACGAAGAGCAAAAGCATTGCCTCTCCTACAACCTCTTCTTCCTCTCCTCCAAATACAATCAAAATAGCGGAAAGGTAGTGGCTTTGAAGATATAGAGCGTCCATCAGGCAGGAAGGCCGAAAATGAGTGGCTCAGCAAGCACAATGGGAAAGGGCATGGTGACGAAGAAATTACCGGTGAAAATCTTGGAGTGCTACTAAGGAAGATACGGAAAAAGAATACATGATCACTGTCGTCCCTTTGCCTACCGATTGGGGCTGAGTACGATGCACCGGTCGAGTATGGGTGCAATGGACGACTGTGACTTTAGGGGCAGACGATGGGGTAGAGAAATATGGTAGAAGATTTGAGTTTCCACCCCCCCCCCCCCCCCCCCCCCCCCCTCTCCTAAGAGGGGAAAACTTTCAGCACATCCTGTGTACGCTACAATGTTGGGTATTCTACTCTATTAAGACATACAAACGATGACTAGCACAATATAGAGAGGTTACAAATCTAGTGCAAAAAGTAGTAGAACAAACTATAGGGGTTTAGCATGCAAAGTTGAGCACAACAATCAATCAAGGTTTAGGTTGTCCTAAGGTTGTCTACAGATATGGCAAAGAGATGGGGAGGAGAAAGAAGAACAAGGAACTTAGCAGTAGTTGAGGCTTGTGCTAAACCGAAGCTATTTCGTCGCCTCGGTAGGTGCTTCAAGGCTTCCGACGAACGCTCCCCAGGGTACAATGACTTGACTCCTCTTCAGCACCGAAGGGAACCCCTTTGGGACTCTCAACATACTCCAAACAAGAACAGAATCATGAACGGGAAAGAAATAGAGAGAGCTCTTCGCTTGGTGTGTGTTCTGGCTTCACAGGACCCTCTCTTATATAGAGGTCCTTAGCCATAACGTTCCCACACTCACAGCCCATTGCATGCAGCGCACTGATGAGCATTCAGTGCTCTGTCGGGTGTAACGGTTGCATGCGATAGTGCAGAGGTCTATATTCAATGAACCTAGCTCAGCCTCATGAAGAGTGTAACGGAAAGAATAATTCTTCATAAAGAAATAAAAAATTAAAACTCAATGTAAAAGAAGGCCCGAAGCCCATTCGTGTCCACGCGGCTCGCGAGCCGCGGCCTCAGCCCGTGCCCGTGCCCGACCCGACCCGACCCGGCTCGGCTCGGCGCGCGCGTGTGTGTGGTGGGATATTGTTTGGCTCTTAGGAAGCTACAAAGCCCAATGAAGGGAGTTCCATTATAAATGTATTAAAAGATCTCCCCACGGGCAATATGAGACTAAACCCAAAAACCGATTTTTTCATTCTCTATCAAAACCAATTTTTGTAACAATCCCCCACAAGAATGAAAATATCGAAAAACAAATCGAAAGATGTAGTCTGGAGTACTTATAAGAAATATGTATAGACATAAGGTGTCTTTCGACTTGAACCTTTGCTTAGTGTAGACCTGCAGGACTTACTAGCTGACAGTGAACTTACGTCTTGAACTATACAGCTATATATTGTAAGTCTAGTTGACAAGTCTCACCCATACTCTCACATACATCATAGAGTCTCATGCGGTTGTGCTCTTTATGGCCATGAGCCTTTCCCAGTTTTCATGAGTGTTCTAGAGAATTAGCCTCAATTCTCATAGAAGCGGCCACACTTCTACACTCATATAGGTGCTTACTATCAAGAGTGCTCTGTATCTATACACCCCACTGGTATGCCAGCTATAGTTAGCATTAAGAGTCTAAAACTCAGCCTCTCAGCGATACAGAAAGTACTATCACATCATAGGGATGGTAAAAATTTGATAGCACCCCCACAAATCCCTCGAATAACTTGTTTTTCCATTGAACCTCGATCTTGGGATCTCCAGTCACGTAAGTTGGGTTACCATTATCAGAGACTTATTAGTTTATAGGCTTCAGCCCCATCCCCCTCGATGTACTTAGAACTAACTTTCTAGCTAGTCCTTTAGTTAAAAGATCTGCTAAATTATCCTTTGACTTAATATAGTCAATAGCAATTATCCCATCTTTCAATATCTGTCAAACAGTGTTATGTCTACGATGAATATGTCGTGACTTACCATTATAGGAGTTATTCCTGGCCCTCATTATAGCTGCTTGGCTATCACAATGAATTGGGACAGCAGGAATAGGCTTTGGCCAAAAGGGAATATCCATAATGAGATTCCTTAGCCATTCACCCTCTTCACTAGCTTTATTTAGGGCTATGAACTCCGACTCCATAGTGGATCGGGAAATGCATGTTTGTTTGGATGATTTTCAACAAATTGCACCCCCTTCAAGGATAAACACATATCCACTAGTGGATTTGGTTCCTGAGGAATCCGCAATCCAATTAGCATCGTTGTATCCCTCTAGGACAGTGGGATACCTACCATAGAGAATGTCATAATCTAATGTATGTTTTAAGTTCCTTAGAACTCGGATTAGAGCATCTCAATGCTCTTGGTTAGGGTTAATAGTGTATCTACTAAGTCTACCTATCACATAGGCAATATCGGGTCTCGTATAGTTCATGATATACATGAGACTGTCAATTACCCTAGAATATTATAGTTGTAATGCACTAGGCCCTAAATTCTTCTTTAGGTGTACTGAAGGATCATATGGCGTTCTGGCAGGTCGACAATCAAAATAACCAAACTTTCTAAGCACTTTCTCGATATAGTGAGATTGAGATTGAGCTATGTGTTAGGATTGATGTGTTCTAAGCTTGTAAAACTTTATGTTTTGGTCTAATAAAGATTGATAGTTATTATTATTATATGAGATGCATATTGGTACGTAATATAGTTACGTGTTCTTTTAAGAACAGAGAGCCATGGTTATATGGTAGTCCGCTGAGTTGAAGACTGAGTGGATTGGTCCCATATAATCTAAATCAGTTCGCAGCTATGATCAGGTTGGTCGCCTCATCATGTTAAGCTGTTGGCGATGACAGTTCATGGGATGTCTTCACCATGGTCATCACCAGGCACAGTGTCTGTGGCTGAACGGAACTAACACGGTGTACATATCAGTGAGCAGACACTGGTACACTACGCAGTGTTTCTGCTTAGGGTAAAACGGTCCTAAACCCTGAGGAACCACGTCTGATGGACTAACCAGTTGCGTGGTGCTTTGGCGCACCAATGTGTGAGGATTCGTATGCATTGATCCAAAACCACGGTGTACTGGGTTACCCGGCTGGCGTTGCATTAGCGTGTTACTCCTGCAGGTCATCCACAACCCCGAAGGGAGGTACGTTCCTTGGTGTGACTTACATTGTACCAAACCCAGGCCTAGTGGTCACCAGTTTGACTGTTGACCAGGTTCGATTACTCGACGGGGTAATCAGAGGTACGAAGTATAGGTCAACCTGGAAGGAACCAAGTCATATGATCATTCGAGTCTGACGGTAGTCTCCACCGCTCGAAGTGAATCATGGCATCAAGTGGAGGGACATCGAGTTTACCACTACTAAGCGGAGAGCAGGGGTATGATGGAGAACATAGTAAGTCTGGGTGAATTGGAGTGCAACCTGCATCGCACTCTGGGTGGCTACGCAGGTTAACTCGAGCTAAGAGGATCGATGATACACTCAGGTAGTGTGTCGATCGAGCTTGAGTTGGAAGCCATGAACCCCGGTCCCTGATGGTTCCACCTTATCAACATTATGTACGGTTCTTGAATCATCTCCTCGGAACACCATAAGCACTAAGAGGAAGAAAGAAGTATACGCTCCGTGTGTGCTTGGCACTAGAGCACGGTAGATGCGTAACTACATACGAGTACTAAGGGTTGTGCCCGAGACTAGTACAGAGTCGCATGTAGTAATCCCTAGCCATAAGTGAACTTCGCTGCACAGGTGTGATGCACCGGGATGTGCTGCGAGTTGACTAGTTGACTTAGCTAGAGGCACCCTTCGGTGGCCTCAGTTAATAGTAGGTAACTAGTAGATATCACTTAAGTAATGGCCGCTAGGCATCGCACGCTAGAAATGGTCAAAATGAGGCGTCAGAGCGTTTTGGTAAAAACCTCACTCTACCGGACCTCACTGTTGGCCGACCCTAGTAGTGGGACACCTTGCTAGGGCCGGTCCTATGATGTAGGGATAAGAATCCCTCATCTATAGGGCCGGCCATATAGATAGGGATAGGGCGATAAAACGGATAAAGTCGAGCCCTAAAAAGTGGGAAAACGGATAAATACAAGTAGAGATAAAAAGGAGATAATGGAGAGATAATTGTGAGAGGTCTTTATCCCCTTGGATCCTTATCCAAGGGGGTTGGCCGGCCCTATATAAAGGGCTATAGGGGGCCGGCCCTAGTATTGCAAAAACCGAACCCCCCCTCCCCTCTCATCTCTCTAGTTCTCTCCCTAATCTCTCTTCGATTTCTCGCTTGCAACTTCGTCTTCCTCGTGTGGAGTTCTGAAGAAGGAGAAGGGTCGTTCCTCGGAGGCACTCAGAGATCCGAGAGCGACGTTCCGTGCATCGTGTGAGATCGGGTGAACAAGAAGGCAACGTCTCCAATCGTACCATCGGCATCTTCGCGAAAGATCTTCCGTCTCCATCGACAAAGAAGACAATTCTCCGCGGTTAAAAGATCCGTACGAAAGGTATGTGTATTCTAACATGTAGATCTAGCGAGCATTATGATTTGCATCCATGCTAGTTAATCATTACGCTAGATTGCCGTTAGGGGTTTTCAATTCTCGTGCATACACATGCACACATATAAAGATTAGTTTCTATGAAAGTTTAAATCGTGTAACGTGCACCATGAACGGTCTTTCGACCGCAAAATCGCTTCCGCTGCGAGCCTCTACCATGGATTAATTTTCAACAATTGGTATCAGAGCCGTATTAATGGTGTGTGTTTCACATTTTTTCATGAAACCAACATGTGTGCGCATGATGAATGCGTGAGATCATCGGGGTTCTTACGCTTAGATCATGCATATGTATAGATTATGCTTGTTCTATTAATCCTTCTTGCAGGGCGCCACTATAAAAATCTAGATCTATGTTTGTGCTTGCTACCGGGGGTCGGACCCTGAGTTAGCAATTGTCTGGATTTGCTTTCTGTGTGTGGATATGTAATTGAGCCTTAGATTGGGCGAGTGATGGGGGTTGACCATCCTCGGTTTCCCATGGCCTTTTCCTATGTGTGTTTTCTTTTCTTTCTAGGAAATTGTGTACGAGCGAGCACTTGCTCGAAGCGTACTAGACTTTTTCGGTTACAGATCGAGAAGAAAATTGTGCCAAAGAAATCCACCATCGGGAGCGGAAGCGGAACCCTGGAGGATGAAGACGATCCGGCAAAGTATTCGCAAGCGCGACGGAGGAGCCGGACCGAGGGACCTTGCGAAGAAAGCTAGACGCCTGCGCTGTGCAAATTAGGTTCAGGGGTCGGACCCTGAACTTAATTCAGTCTTTATGGTTGCTTTCTTTATTAGTTCTTTATGCTTCATATCGAACCCCGATGAGATAATGTTATTATCAGTTTTCAGAGGGATGCCTTTCCCCTCCGGTCCAAGCGACTGTTTGAGGATAGGATCCGCTAGATGACGCCTATTATTTAGTTGACTTTTGATGTTAGTGGGATCCCATCACATATGGTTATGCCACCATTAGGTTAGCACCCGACTAGTCGGGTGTGCCTATTTGGCCAGCATCGAAATCAAAGATGAGATGGAGATCCATTGAACATCAATTGTCAAATTTATAAGCGAGGCGTCATGACTAGTAGGAGTCCTTTCCAGTGAGTCAGACTCTAGGATTAGCTCCAGAGCATTAGCATGATGACCAGTTTTGCAGAGCATCGATATTCTCGGAATATGTAATTAATGTGACCCTTGAATAGAGAAATCCACTTGAGGCAGGGACTATGATATTCCGAGAATAATTAATGCTAGGCGAAGGGCTTGAACGCTAGTGAGAGCATGGTGTGACCAGGGTCTAGTATATAGGAGGTCGCTACCTTTGCATAAGCATAAATTCATACTCGCAAAATAATCCTCATATATAATAAGGGATGTTAGAGAGGACTCTTTTGAGATCCCCTGGCCTCCACGGTCAATCACTTCGTGTTAGGGTGGAGAGGCGTAACTCAACATCCCCTAGGATGGGGGTTATGTCAATCCATGCCAAATCACTTAGTGATCTCTCTTTAGATATGGTAATTACGGGGCGAGGAGAGAAGGGCTTTTCATCCCACCCTAGTGGGGGCCGCATGAACTCCCGTGTCGTATTTACCTAGGCTCGTGGGTAAGCATCCAAAGTACACGTGAGGCATTCGTTGCTCAGACAATGGGGATCACGTGGTACTGGCCGAAAGATAACCATGGTCCATCACAGCCCTTAGTTGGCAGATTTGGATAGGGTCAAGGAAAAGGCCCGTGTAAGCGGATTGACGCTGTATGATGCCCCCTAGGGCAGGTACAGTCGATTCCGAGATCTTACATACATGGTTAATTAATCCATAGATATGGCTTCGCTTGAGGATAGCATCGACATATGGATATAATTAGCTTGTTTTAAAAATCCATAAAATAAGTTTTTATGCATACTCATTATTCAATCTTTAATTTACAGATGACCAAGTTAGACCCCCTGTCCGCTATCCTAAATGACCACAAACTTACCGGTCCCAACTATGAGGACTGGAAGCGCAACCTGTACCTGGTCCTAAGGATTGGTAAACATATGACAGCCCTGAATGACCCTGAGCCAGATTTACCAGGACCCAATGCCACAGAGGCACAGTTAAAGGCTTTCACTGACTGGAAGGAATCTAATGAAATATGTAAATGCTATATTATAGCATCCTTGCAAACAACTCTGCAGAAGCAAGTCGAGGAGACGCCCGACGCTTCTGACATGATGTTGTATCTGAAGGAGATGTTTGAAGGTCACAATCGCGTTACGCGATACCTTACCATCAAGAAACTCGTCGGCACGAAGATATCCAATGAGACGCTGGTTCGGGAATACATGATGAAAATGTTTGGGTTCCAGAACGAACTAGCGACCATGGACATTGTGCTAGAAGGCGAGGTGATGACAGACATCTTCCTCTCATCATTGTCTGGAGCCTTTGAAGGCTTTGTCACCAACTTTAACTTGAACAAGTTGGCTATGACAAATGCAGAGCTTCTGGGAGCTCTCCAGGCAGCTGAGGATGGCTTCAAGCAGAAGGGCGAAGCACTTCACGTGCAACGCAGATCCTTCAAGAAGCCTGGCAAACCTCAGGGCAAGAAACATAAAAAAAAAACCTAAGTCTGTGCCTGTGCAGGACTCTGCTGGGGCCTCTGGGTCTGGAGAATCAAAGAAACCGGGAACGAAGTGTTTCCGGTGTGGCCAGAAGGGTCATTGGAAGAAGGACTGCAAGAAGCCTCAGAATGCTGGTGAAGGTAATCTACAACTCTTAGTTGTTGAATCATTTCTTTCAAGTAATAGTATTTTTGCTAGTTGGATTGTGGATTCTGGATCCACTAACCATGCCTGTAACTCTCTTCAGGGGTTTTGGGAAAGCAGAAGATTGCTTGATGGAGAGGTGACCTTGAGCATGGGAACTGAGGCCGTGGCTGCTACTGAAGCTATTGGAGACGTTAATCTTAGTTTTTTGAATAATAAGACTTTGACTCTTAGAGATGTCTTTTATGTACCGTCCTTGAGACGTAACTTAATTTCTGTTTCCTCTTTAGTTAATGAAGGTTATTCAGTTTATTTTGATGCTTCTGGTGTGTCGTTTAAGCTGAATGGAACTTTTATAATAAGAGGAATGGTTCAGAATCATCTCTATATTGTCAGTCCTAAATTTGAAAAGGATAACATAATAACTTCAGCATTTAATGTTAATTCATCTAAGCGTAAGAAACCTTTGAAAAATTTAACCCAACTGTGGCACTTACGACTTGGGCATATTGGCTTAGACAGGATCCATAGGATGCTGAAGGCCGGGCTTCTGGAAACAGATCCTACGGAGATCCTTCCTACCTGTGAATCCTGCCTGGAAGGCAAGATAACCAAGAGGGCCTTTAAAGGCAAAGGAGTAAGAGCTACTGAGGTATTGGAGTTAATCCATTCAGATGTGTGTGGACCTATGAGCGTCAAGGCGATAGGAGGCCATGAGTACTTCATCACTTTTACTGATGATTATTCAAGATATGGTTACATTTACCTGATGCAACGGAAGTCGGAATCCTTTGACATGTTCAAAGAGTTCAGAGCTGAAGTAGAAAAGCAAACAGGTAAATATATAAAAACCCTTCGATCTGATCGAGGAGGTGAGTACCTAACTGATGAGTTCCTAGGGTATCTGGTGGAGCATGGGATAACATCCCAGTTAACTGCTCCAGGAACCCCACAACAGAATGGAGTTTGCGAGAGAAGGAATCGAACCTTGTTGGACATGGTTCGCAGCATGATGAGTTACGCCAGTTTACCAATGACCTTTTGGGGATATGCCCTACAAACAGCAATTTATATTCTGAACCACGTTCCGTCTAAGTCAGTACCTCAGACCCCTAGAGAACTGTGGTCAAGAAACAAACCGAAACTACATCATTTCAGAATATGGGGATGTCCTGCACATGTGCGGAAGGATAAGAGGGATAAGATGGAACTGAAGTCCAAAGTATGTTTGTTTGTAGGGTATTCTAAGGAGACCAAAGGTGGTCTATTTTATGATCCTGAGGAAAAGAAGGTGATCGTTTCTACGAATGCCTATTTCCTAGAACGGGATTATATTATGGACCACAAACCTACTAGTAAGGTAGTTTTAGATGAGCTACTAGGTACTAGATCAGAAAGCGCATCCGAAAGCATAGTGGGAGCTGGCATCACAGACACTAATATACCAGATACTGTAGAATCTATTAATCCTGTAACATAACCACCACCTCGTCGCAGTGGGAGAAACATCAGAGCTCCTGACAGATACTATAGAGAAACATTATTAGTTGATCCAGAGGGTCAGGAGGATGACCCACTGAGCTACGATGAGGCAGTGGGAGCTTCTGACAGCTCTGACTGGCAAAAGGCTATGGAGGCAGAAATTACATCAATGTCCCATAACGATGTCTGGACTCTTGTTACATCATCATCCAATATTAAACCTATTGGGTGTAAGTGGGTGTATAAAAAGAAGAGAGGATCTGATGGAACAATTGAGACTTATAAAGCTAGATTAGTTGCCAAGGGTTATACCCAGAGAGAAGGAATCGACTTTGACGAAACCTTCTCGCCGGTAGCTATGATAAAGTCTATTCGGATCCTCCTATCCATTGCAGCCCATTACAACTAGGAGATCTGGCAAATGGATGTCAAGACAGCATTCCTCAATGGAAACTTGGAGGAAGACATTTATATGATGCAGCCACCAGGTTTTGAGTCAGAGGGTCAGGAACATCTAGTTTGCAAGTTACAGAAGTCCATCTATGGACTAAAGCAAGCATCTAGAAGTTGGAACATCCGTTTTGATCAGGAAATCCAGTCGTATGGATTTACTCAAAACGAGGATGAACCATGTGTATACAAGAGGAGTGATAAGACTACAGTGGTATATTTGATACTTTACGTAGACGATATTCTACTCATTAGGAATGATGTTGGAACATTGTCAACGGTAAAGGTCTGGTTGTCAACACAGTTCGATATGAAAGACCTACGTGAAGCGAGTTATGTTTTGAGGATCAAGGTAACACGAGATCGCCAGAACAGGATTCTCTCGCTGTCACAGGCCGCGTATATAGATAAGGTTATGGCTAGGTTTGACATGCAAAACTCCAAGAAGGGTTTTGTGCCATTTAAGTATGGCATAAAACTGTCTAAGGATCAATGTCCTAAGACACCTGAGGAGAGAGCAGAAATACAGAAGATACATTATGCTTCGGCATTAGGTAGTCTAATATATGCTATGCATTGTACAAGGCCAGATATCTGTTTTGCAGTTGGCATGATGGGCCGGTTTTAGTCGAATCCGGGTCCAGATCACTGGACAGCTGTGAAGTGTATACTCAAGTACCTTCGTAGAATAAGGGACTATGAGTTGGTTTACACTGCACAGGAACTGACGCCGATTGGATACACAGATTCTGACTTTATGTCAGAATTGGAATCCATGAAGTCGACATCAGGTTTTGTGTTTATGTTAGGAGGAGCAACGGTTAGTTGGCAGAGTGTGAAGCAGAAATGCATCGCAGACTCTACCACAGAGGCTGAGTACGTTGCAGCATGCGAGGCAGCCAAAGAGGCGGTATGGCTCAAGAAACTCCTTACGGATTTGGGGTGTGTACCAGAGGCCCAGTTACCTATTGTGCTTTACTGCGACAATAGTGGGGCGGTAGCACAAGCAAAGGAGCCAAGACATCACCAAAAGGGGAAGCATATCGAGCGCAAGTTCCACTTGATTCGGCAGTTTCAAAAGCAAGGGCGAGTGGCGGTGAAACATATTGCATCTACAGATAATGTTGCTGATCCTTTCACAAAGGCAATACCTACCAAGGCATTCGAGCGACATGTAGACGCGATGGGAGTCAAAACCGTTTTGCTACGCTAGACCAAGTGGGAGATTGTTAGGATTGATGTGTTCTAAGCTTGTAAAACTTTATGTTTTGGTCTAATAAAGATTGATAGTTATTATTATTATATGAGATGCGTATTGGTACGTAATATAGTTACGTGTTCTTTTAAGAACAGAGAGCCATGGTTATATGGTAGTCCGCTGAGTTGAAGACTGAGTGGATTGGTCCCATATAATCTAAATCAGTTCGCAGCTATGATCAGGTTGGTCGCCTCATCATGTTAAGCTGTTGGCGATGACAGTTCATGGGATGTCTTCACCATGGTCATCACCAGGCACAGTGTCTGTGGCTGAACGGAACTAACACGGTGTACAGATCAGTGAGCAGACACTGGTACACTAAGCCGTGTTTCTGCTTAGGGTAAAACAGTCCTAAACCCTAAGGAACCACGTCTGATGGACTAACCAGTTGCGTGGTGCTTTTGGCGCACCAATGTGTGAGGATCCGTATGCAGTGATCCAAAACCATGGTGTACTGGGTTACCCGGCTGGCGTTGCATTAGCGTGTTACTCCTGCAGGTCATCCACAACCCCGAAGGGAGGTGCGTTCCTTGGTGTGACTTACACTGTACCAAACCCAGGCCTGGTGGTCACCAGTTTGACTGTTGACCGGGTTCGATTACTCGACGGGGTAATCAGAGGTACGAAGTATAGGTCAACCTGGAAGGAACCAAGTCATATGATCATTCGAGTCTGACGGTAGTCTCCATCGCTCGAAGTGAATCATGGCATCAAGTGGAGGGACAGTGAGTTTACCACTACTAAGCGGAGAGCAGGGGTATGATGGAGAACATAGTAAGTCTGGGTGAATTGGAGTGCAGCCTGCGTTGCACTCTGGGTGGCTACGCAGGTTAACTCGAGCTCAGAGGATCGATGGTACACTCGGGTAGTGTGTCGATCGAGCTTGAGTTGGAAGCCATGAACCCCGGTCCCTGATGGTTCCACCTTATCAATATTATGTACGGTTCTTGAACCATCTCCTCGGAACACCATAAGCACTAAGAGGAAGAAAAAAGTATGCGCTCCGTGTGTGCTTGGCACTAGAGCACGGTAGATGCGTAACTACATACGAGTACTAAGGGTTGTGCCCGAGACTAGTACAGAGTCGCATGTAGTAATCCCTAGCCATAAGTGAACTTCGCTGCACAGGTGCGATGCACCGGGATGTGCTGCGAGTTGACTAGTTGACTTAGCTAGAGGCACCCTCCGGTGGCCTCAGTTAATAGTAGGTAACTAGTAGATATCACTTAAGTAATGGCCGCTAGGCATCGCACGCTAGAAATGGTCAAAATGAGGCGTCAGGGCGTTTTGGTAAAAACCTCACTCTGCCGGACCTCACTGTTGGCCGACCCTAGTAGTGGGACACCTTGCTAGGGCCGGCCCTATGATGTAGGGATAAGAATCCCTCATCTATAGGGCCGTCCATATAGATAGGGATAGGGCGATAAAACGGATAAAGTCGAGCCCTAAAAAGTGGGAAAACGGATAAATACAAGTAGAGATAAAAATGAGATAATGGAGAGATAATTGTAGGAGGTCTTTATCCCCTTGGATCCTTATCCAAGGGGGTTGGCCGGCCCTATATAAAGGGCTATAGGGGGCCGGCCCTAGTGTTGCAAAAACCGAACCCCCCCTCCCCTCTCATCTCTCTAGTTCTCTCCCTAATCTCTCTCCGATTTCCCGCTTGCAACTTCGTCTTCCTCGCGTGGAGTTCTGAAGAAGGAGAAGGGTCGTTCCTCGGAGGCACTCAGAGATCCGAGAGCGACGTTCCGTGCATCGTGTGAGATCGGGTAAACAAGAAGGCAATGTCTCCAATCGTACCATCGTCATCTTCGCGAAAGATCTTCCGTCTCCATCGACAAAGAAGACAATTCTCCGCGGTTAAAAGATCTGTACGAAAGGTATGTGTATTCTAACATGTAGATCTAGCGAGCATTATGATTTGCATCCATGCTAGTTAATCATTACGCTAGATTGCCGTTAGGGGTTTTCGATTCTCGTGCATACACATGCACACATATAAAGATTAGTTTCTATGAAAGTTTAAATCGTGTAACGTGCACCATGAACGATCTTTCGACCGCAAAATCGCTTCCGCTGCGAGCCTCTACCATGGATTAATTTCCAACACTATGCCATTGGAATCTCTCTTAATTTTGATTCCCATAATGACATCTGTAACTCCTAAGTCCTTCATATCGAAGTGCCTACTCAAGAAGTCCTTGGTCTTGACCACTACTTCTAAGTTGGTTTCAAAGATCAACATATCATCTACATAGAGACATATGACCACACAAGTCAAGCTATTGACCTTAGTGTAGATACATTTATCTGATTCATTAATCCTGAACACACTTGAAGTTAATACATGGTCAAACTTCTCGTGCCATTGTTTTGGAGCCAGTTTGAGACCGTAAAGAGACTTCTTTAGTCTACAAACCTTTTTCTCCAAACCTTGCACTATGAAGCCTTCGGGCTGATACATGTAGATCTCTTTCTCTAATTCTTTATTTAGAAATATAATTTTTATATCTATCTGGTGAATTACGAGGTTATGGATAGCAGCTATAGCTATTAGCAACATAATGGATGTAATCCTAGTCACTGGCGAGTAAGTGTCAAAGAAGGCTACTCCCTCTCGCTGCTTATAGCCTTTAGCTACGAACCTAGCCTTATATCTTTCTATGGATCCGTCTGCCCTAAGCTTCTTCTTGAATATCCATTTACATCCAACTGTTTTGCAACCAGGAGGTAGCTCAACTAGCTCCCAGGTATTATTGGATATTATGGACTCAAGTTCACTATTTACAGCTTCCTTCCAAAAGATAGAGTCAGCTGAGATCATGGCTTCATTATAACTAGTTAGATCCTCTTCCACTAGATATGTGATGAAGTCAGACCCAAATGAAGTACCAGTCCTTGCTCGCTTGCTCCTTCTAGGTTCGATCTCTTCATTATCTGATCTGTCTAGGAGCAGGCCTCTCAAGCGAACTAGGCTCCTGAGGTTTCTCAGACCTCTCTCTATAACGAAACCGATTTTCAAAGAATTTGGCATCCCTAGTCTCGATGATGGTATTATCATCTATGATGATGGATTACTAAAAACCTATACGCACTATTGTTCTAGGCATATCCTATGAGCACAGAGTCAACTGTTTTAGGACCCAGCTTGGTCCTCTTAGGGTTAGGTATGGATACCTTCGCTAAACAACCACACAGGTGTTTATAGGATGGCTTCCTACCTCTCAGAATCTCATAAGGAGTCTGCTAAGATTCCTTAAATGGGATCCTATTAAGAACATGTGATGTTGAGAGCACAGCTTCTCCCCACAGTTTCGTAGGTACCCTTGAACTGATCATCATGGCATTGACCATGTCCTTTAAGGTCCTGTTCTTCCTCTCAGCTACTCCATTAGACTGAGGGGAATATGGAGCAGTGGTCTGATGAATTACACTGTTGTCTTCATAAAATTTAGTGAATTCTCCGGACTCATATTCACCTCATCTGTCCGACCTAAGGACTTTGATCCTCTTTCCTAACTGGTTTTCTATCTCAGACTCATAGGATTTAAACTTGGACAAGCTCTTTTCCTTACTCTTAAGGAGAAAGATTGAACAATGTCGGGAATAATCATCAATAAAAGTGATGAAATATTTGTTCCCTCCTCTCGTAGTGTAACCTTTAAGGTCACACGCGTCTGAGTGGATCAAGTCTAGGGTTTCTAGGCTACGCTCTACACTCTTAAAAGGTTTCTTGGTATATTTTGCCTCTATGCATATGCCACACTTTTCATTTAAGGATGGAACACATTTAGGTACACTACCTAAGTTAATTAACCTTTTAAGGGATTTAGAGTTAATGTGTCCTAGTCTAGCATGCCACAGATTAAAAGAATCATACAAGTAAGCAGAAGAAGATACTTTATTATCATTAGTGAAAGATATTACATTCAGCTTAAACAAGCCCTTATCAAGATAACCCTTTCCCACAAAGGACCCTCCCTTAGTCAGGACAAATTTGTCCGACTCAAATACAAGCTTGTAGCCTTTCTTGCTCAGCATTGCTCCGCAGACCAGATTCTTCCGGATGTCTTGGACGTGCAGCACCTCCTTTAGAGTCAGAAGATTTCCAAAAATGAACTTCAGAATTAAATTCCCTTTTCCTAGCGACTTGAGCAACTAAGGAGTTCCCCATGTACAACAACTCTCCTTCTTCTACAGGTGTGTAGGTAGAGAAGCAGCTCTTCGACCCACATATATGTCGGGTAGCTCCCGTTTCCACCCACCAGTCTGCAAGGTTGCTGACTAGGTTGGCCTCAGTGACCACCACAGAGAAGTAACCGCTCTGAGCCACGTTCGCCTCGGACTTGTGTTGGAATCTAATCTGGGTCAGAGGCTCGCAGCAGAAACGATTTGGCGGTTGAAAGACCGTTCATGGTGCACGTTACACGATTTAAACTTTCATTGAAACTAATCTACATATGTGTGCATGTGTATGCACGAGAATCGAAAACCCCTAACGGCAATCTAGCGTAATGATTAACTAGCATGGATGCAAATCATAATGCCCGCTAGATCTACATGTTAGATTACACATACCTTTCGTACGGATCTTTTAACCGCGGAGAATTGTCTTCTTTGTCGATGGAGACGGAAGATCGTTCGCGAAGATACCGACGGTACGAATGGAGATGTTGCCTTCTTGTTCACCCGATCTCACACGATGCACGGAACGTCGCTCTCGGATCTCTGAGTGCCTCCGAAGAACGACCCTTTTCCTTCTTCAGAACTCCACGCGAGGAAGACGAAGTAGCAAGCGGGAAACGGAGAGAGATTAGGGAGAGAACTAGAGAGATTAGAGAGAGGAGGGGGTTCGGATTTTTGCATCCTATGGGGCCGGCGCCCCATAGGTCCCTTTATAGGGCCGGCCAAACCCCTTGGATAGGGATCCAAGGGGATAATGACCCCCTCTCATTATCTCTCCATTATCTCCTTTTTATCTCTCCGCGTATTTATCTGTTTTCCCACTTTTTAGGGCTCGATCTTAACCGTTTTATCGCCCTGTCCCTATCTATATGGCCGGCCCTATAGATGAGGGATTCTTATCCCTACATCATAGGGCCGGCCCTAGCAAGGTGTCACACCAGTGAGGTCGGCCAACAGTGAGGTCCGGCAGAGTGAGGTTTTTACCAAAACGCCCCGACACCTTATTTTGACCATTTCTAGCGTGCGATGCCTAGCGGCCATTACTTAAGTGATCTTTACTAGTTACCTACTATTAACTGAGGCCACCGGAGGGTGCCTCTAGCAAAGTCAACTAGTCAACTCGCAATATACCCCGGTGCATCGCACCTATGCAGCAAAGTTCACTTATGGCTAGGGATTACTACATACGACTCTGCACTAGTCTCGGGCTCAACCCTTAGTACTCGTATGTAGTTACGCATCTACCGTGCTCTAGTGCCATGCACACACGGAGCGTATACTTCTTTCTTCCTCATGCTTATGGTGTTCCGAGGAGACGGTTCAAGAACCGTACATAATGTTGATAAGGTGGAACCATCAGGGACCGGGGTTCATGGCTTCCAACTCAAGCTCGATCGACACACTACCCGAGTGTACCATCGATCCTCTGAGCTCGAGTTAACCTGCGTAGCCACCCAGAGTGCGACGCAGGCTGCACTCCAATTCACCCAGACTTACTATGTTCTCCATCATACCCCTGCTCTCCGCTTAGTAGTGGTAAACCCGCTGTCCCTCCACTTGATGCCATGATTCACTTCGAGCATTGAAGACTACCGTCAGAGTCGAATGATCATATGACTTGGTTCCTTCCAGGTTGACCTATACATCGTACCTCTGATTACCCCGTCGAGTAACCGAACCCGGTCAACAGTCAAACTGATGACCACCAGGCCTGGGTTTGGTACAGTGTAAGTCACACCAAGGAACGCACCTCCCATCAGGGGTGTGGATGGCCTGCAGGAGTGACACGCTAATGCAACGCCAGCCGGGTAACCCAGTACACCGTGGTTTTGGATCACTGCATATGGACCCTCACACATTGGTGCGCCAAAGCACCACGCAACTGGTTAGTCCATCAGTCGTGGTTCCTCAGGGTTTAGGACCGTTTTACCCTAAGCAGAAACACGGCTTAGTGTACCAGTGTCTGCTCACTGATCTGTACACCGTGTTAGTTCCGTTCAGCCACAGACACTGTGCCTGGTGATGACCATGGTGAAGACATCCCATGAACTATCATCGCCAACAGCTTACCATGATGAGGCGACCAACCTGATCATAGCTGCGAACATATTTAGGTTATACGGGACCAATCCACTTAGTCTTCAACTCAGTGGACTACCATATAACCATGGATCTCTGTTCTCTAAAGAACACGTAACTATGTTACGCACCTATATGCATCTCATGTAATAATAACTATCAATCTTTATTAGACCAAAACATAAAGTTTTACAAGCTTAGAACACATCAATCCCAACAATCTCCCACTTGGTCTAGCGAAGCAAAACGGTTTTGACTCCCATCGCGTCCACATGTCGCTCGAATGCCTTGGTAGGTATTGCCTTTGTGAAAGGATCAGCAACATTATCTGTAGATGCAATCTGTGTCACCGCTACTCGCCCTTACTTTTGAAACTGCCGAATCAAGTGGAACTTGCGCTCGATGTGCTTCCCCTTTTGGTGATGTCTTGGCTCCTTAGCTTGTGCTACCGCCCCACTATTATCGCAGTAAAGCACAATAGGTAACTGGGCCTCTGGTACGCACCCTAAATCCGTAAGGAATTTCTTGAGCCATACCGCCTCTTTGGCTGCCTCGCACGCTGCAACGTACTCAGCCTCTGTGGTAGAGTCTGCGATGCATTTCTGCTTCACACTCTGCCAACTAACCGCTGCTCCTCCTAACATAAACACAAAACCTGATGTCGACTTCCTGGATTCCAAATCTGACATAAAGTCAGAATCTGTGTATCCAATCGGCGTCAGTTCTTGTCCAGTGTAAACCAACTCATAGTCCCTTGTTCTACGAAGATACTTGAGTATACACTTCACTGCTGTCCAGTGATCTGGACCCGGATTCGACTGAAACCGACCCATCATGCCTACTGCGAAACAGATATCTGGCCTTGTACAATGCATAGCATACATTAGACTACCCAATGCCGAGACATAAGGTATCTTCTGCATTTCTGCTCTCTCCTCAGGTGTCTTAGGACATTGATCCTTAGACAGTTTTATGCCATGTCTAAATGGCACAAAACCCTTCTTGGAGTCTTGCATGTCAAACCTAGCCATAAACTTATCTATATACGCGGCCTGTGACAGCGAGAGAATCATGTTCTGGCGATCACGTGTTACCTTGATCCCCAAAACATAACTCGCTTCACCTAGGTCTTTCATATCGAACTGTGTTGACAACCAGACCTTTACCGTTGACAATGTTCCTACATCATTTCCAATGAGTAGAATATCGTCTACGTAAAGTATCAAATATACTACTGTGGTCTTATCAGTCCTCTTGTATACACATGGTTCATCCTCGTTTTGAGTAAATCCATACGACTGGATTGCCTGATCAAAACGGATGTTCCAACTTCTAGATGCTTGCTTTAGTCCATAAATGGACTTCTGCAACTTGCAAACTAGATGTTCCTGACCCTCTGACTCAAAACCTGGTGGCTGAATCATATAAATGTCTTCTTCCAAATTTCCGTTAAGGAATGCTGTCTTGACATCCATTTGCCAGATCTCCCAGTTGTAATGGGCTGCAATGGATAGGAGGATCCGAATAGACTTTATCATAGCTACCGGCGAGAAGGTTTCGTCAAAGTCGATCCCTTCTCTCTGGGTATAACCTTTGGCAACTAATCTAGCTTTATAAGTCTCTATTGTACCATCGGATCCTCTCTTCTTCTTATACACCCACTTACACCCAATAGGTTTAATATTGGATGATGGTGTAACAAGAGTCCAGACTGCGTTATGGGACATTGATTCAATTTCTGCCTCCATAGCCTTTTGCCAGTCAGAGCTGTCAGAAGCTCCCACTGCCTCATCGTAGCTCAGTGGGTCATCCTCCTGACCCTATGGATCAACCAATAAGGTTTCTCCATAGTATCTGTCAGGAGCTCTGATGTTTCTCCCACTGCGACGAGGTGGTGGTGGTGTTACAGGATTAATAGGTTCTACAGTATCTAGTATATTATTATCTGTAATGTCAGCTCCCACTATGCTTTTGGATGCGCTCTCTGATCTAGTACCCAGTAGCTCATCCAGAACTACCTTACTAGTAGGTTTGTGGTCCACAATATAATCCTGTTCTAGGAAATAGGCGTTCGTAGAAACGATCACCTTCTTTTCCTCAGGATCATAAAATAGACCACCTTTGGTCTCCTTGGAATACCCTACAAATAAGCATACTCTGGTTTTAGATTCCATCTTTTCTCTCTTATCCCTTCGCACATGTGCAGGGCATCCCCATATTCTGAAATGCTGTATCAATGGCTTTCGCTTTGACCACAGTTCTCTAGGGGTCTGAGGCACTGACTTAGACGGAACGTGATTCAGAATATAAAATGTTGTTTGTAGGGCATATCCCCAAAAGGTCATTGGTAAACTGGCGTAACTCATCATGCTACGAACCATGTCCAACAAGGTTCGATTCCTTCTCTCGAAAACTCCATTCTGTTGTGGGGTACCTGGAGCAGTTAACTGGGATTTTATCCCATGCTCCACCAAATACCCTAGGAACTCGTCAAATAGGTATTCACCTCCTCGATCAGATCGAAGGGTTTTTATATATTTACCTGTCTGCTTTTCTACTTCAGCCCTGAACTCTTTGAACATGTCAAAGGATTCTGACTTCCGATGCATCAGGTAAATGTAACCATATCTTGAGTAATCATCAATGAATGTGATGAAATACTCATGGCCTCCTATCGCCTTGACGTTCATGGGTCCACAGACATCCGAATGGATTAACTCTAATACCTCAGTGGCTCTTACTCCTTTACCTTTAAAGGACCTCTTGGTCATCTTGCCTTCCAGGCAGGATTCACAGGTGGGAAGGATCTCCGTAGGATCTATTTCCAGAAGCCCGGCCTTCACCATTCTATGGATCCTATCTAAGGCAATATGCCCAAGTCGTAAGTGCCACAGGTGGGTTAAATTTTCCGAAGGATTCTTACACTTAGATGAATTAACATTAAATGCTGAAGTTATTATGTTATCTTTTTCAAATTTAGGACTTACAACATAGAGATGATTCTGAACCATTCCTCTTATTATAAAAGTTCCATTCAGTTTAAACGACACACCAGAAGCATCAAAATAAACTGAATAACCTTCATTAACTAAAGAAGAAACAGAAATTAAATTACGTCGCAAGGACGGTATATAAAAGACATCTCTAAGTGTCAAAGTCTTATTATTCGAAAAACTAAGATTGACATCTCCAATAGCTTCAGCAGCAGCCACGGCCTCAGTTCCCATGCTCAAGGTCACCTCTCCATCAAGCAATCTTCTGCTTTCCCGAAACCCCTGAAGAGAGTTACAGGCATGGTTAGTGGATCCAGAATCCACAATCCAACTAGCAAAAGTACTATTACTTGAAAGAAATGATTCAACAACTAAGAGTTGTAGATTACCTTCACCAGCATTCTGAGGCTTCTTGCAGTCCTTCTTCCAATGACCCTTCTGGCCACACCGGAAGCACTTCGTGCTCGGTTTCTTTGATTCTCCAGACCCAGAGGCCCCAGCAGAGTCCTGCACAGGCAGTGACTTAGGTTTCTTTTTATGTTTCTTGCCTTGAGGTTTACCAGGCTTCTTGAAGGATCTGCGTTGCACGTGAAGTGCTTCGCCCTTCTGCTTGAAGCCATCCTCAGCTGCCTGGAGAGCTCCCAGAAGCTCTGCATTTGTCATAGCCAACTTGTTCAAATTAAAGTTGGTGACAAAGCCTTCAAAGGCTCCAGACAGTGACGAGAGGAAGATGTCTGTCATCACCTCGCCTTCTAGCACAATGTCCATGGTAGCTAGTTCATTCTGGAACCCAAACATTTTCATCATGTGTTCCCGAACCAGCGTCCCATTGGACATCTTAGTGCCGACGAGTTTCTTGATGGTAAGGTATCGCGTAACGCGATTGTGACCTTCAAACATCTCCTTCAAATACAACATCATGTCAGAAGCATCGGGCATCTCCTCGACTTGCTTCTGCAGAGTTGTTTGCAAGGATGCTATTATATAGCATTTACATATCTCATTAGATTCATTCCAGTCAGTGAATGCCTTTAACTGTGCCTCTGTGGCATTGGGTCCTGGCAAATCTGGCTCAGGGTCATTAAGGGCTGATATATGTTTACCAATCCTTAGGACCAGGTACAGGTTGCGCTTCCAGTCCTCATAGTTGGGACCGGTAAGTTTGTGGTCATTTAGGATAGCGGACAGGGGGTCTAACTTAGTCATCTGAAAATAAAGATTGAATAATGAGTATGCATAAAAACTTATTTTATGGATTTTTTTAAAACAAGCTAATTATATCCATATGTCAACGCTACCCTCAAGCGAAGTCATTACCATGGATTAATTAACCATGTATGTAAGATCTCGGAATCGACTGTACCTGCCCTAGGGGGCATCATACAGCGTCAATCCGCTCACACGGGCCTTTTCCTTGACCCTATCCAAATCTGCCAACTAAGGGCTGTGATGGACCATGGTTATCTTTTGGCCAGTACCACGTGATCACCGTTGTCTTCGCAACGAATACCTCACATGTACTTAGGATGCTTACCCACGAGCATAAGCAATTACGACACGGGAGTTCATGCGGCCCCCACTAGGGTGGGATGAAAAGCCCTTCTCTCCTGGCCCCGTAATCGCCATATCCGCAGGGAGGTCATTAAGTAATTTGGCATGGAAACACACAGCTCCCACCCTAGGGGGTGTGAAGTTATGCATCCCCACCCAAACACAAAACGACTGGCCGTGGAGGCCAGAGGATCTTATAAAAGTCCTCTCTTGCATCCCTTATAATTCTGAGGGTTATTTTGCGAGTATGAATTTATGCAAATACAAAGGTAGCGACCTCCTAAATACTAGACCCTGGTCACACCATGCTCCCACTAGCGTTCAAGCCCTTCGCCTAGCATTAATCACTCTCGGAATATCATAGTCCCTGCCTCAAGTGGATTTCTCCATTCAAGGGTCACATTACATATTCCAAGAAGATCGATGCTTTGCAAAATTGGTTATCACGCTAATGCTCTGGAGCTAATCCTAGAGTCAGACTCACTGGAAAGGACTCCCACTAGTCATGGCGCCTCGCTTATAGATTTGACAATTGATGTTCAATGGATCTCCATCTCATCTTTGATTTTGATGCTGGCCAAATAGGCATACCCGACTAGTCGGGTGCTCTCCTAATAGTGGCATAACCATATGTGATGGGATCCCACTAACATCAAAAGTCAACTAAATAATAGGCGTCATCTAGCGGGATCCTAACCTCAAACAGTCGCTTGGACCGGAGGGGAAAGGCATCCCTCTGAAAACTGATAATCACAATATCTCATCGGGGTTCGATATGAAGCTTAAAGAACTAATTAAAGAAAGCAACCATTAAAACTGAATTAAGTTCAGGGTCCGACCCCTGAACCTAATTAGCACAGCGCAGGCCTCTAGCTTTCTTCGCAAGGTTCCTCGGTCCGGCTCCTCCGTCACGCTCGTGAACACTTTGCCGGATCGTCTTCATCCTCCAGGGTTCCGCTTCCGCTCCCGATGGTGGATTTCTTTGGCACATCTTTCTTCTCGATCTGTAACCGAAAAAGTCTAGTACGCTACGAGCAAGTGCTCGGTCGTACACAATTTTCTAGAAAGAAAAGAAAAACACACCTAGGAAAAAGCCATGGGAAACCGAGGATGGTCATCCCCCATCACTCGCCCAATCTAAGGCTCAATTACAAATCCACACACAAAAAACAAATCCAGACAATTGCTAACTCGGGGTCCGACCCCCGGTAGCAAGCACAAAGCATAGATCTAGATTTTTTATAGCGGCGCCCTGCAAGAATAATCAATAGAACAAGCACAATCTATACATATGCATGATCTAAGCGTAAGAACCCCGATGATCTCACGCATTCATCATGCGCACACATGTTAGTTTCATGAAAAAAATGTGAAACGCACACCACTAATGCGGCTCTGATACCAATTGTTGGAATCTAATCCGGGTCAGAGGCTCGCAGCGGAAACGATTTGGCGGTTGAAAGACCGTTCATGGTGTACGTTACACGATTTAAACTTTCATTGAAACTAATCTACATATGTGTGTGTATGCGCAAAAAAGGTACGGGTCGGCTTTATTGCACAAAACGAGATTACAATTGTGGCCGGGACCCGGGTTGCTCGGGTGTAGCGAGTCCGGGCTGCGGCGAGTTTTGATCAGGGGATTGTGGGAAAGATCTTCTGGGGGATCCCTTTGATCCGCGTCTCCACGTGGTGTTCGTGCGAGAGCTCTGAAGGGGCTGCCCAGGACAGGGGTTTTACAGGGAGAGGGTTTTGGAGAGGCTAAGGAATGTCCACCGTTGCTTTGTCCCTTCCGTGCTTCGCGCTTTCTCGGCTAGGGGGTTTTTGGCTTTGTTCCTCGGTCTTCGTGTCTTCCTCGTTCCTTGCTTGACCTTGGTGTCCTTGATCGTCGGTTCGCGGCGTCGATCGAGCTTTTGGCGTTGGCTTTGGCTTTTGCTTTTTGGCTTTGGCTTGGCTCCGGCGTGGCTCTGGCTTTTGCTTTGCTTTGGCGCTTGCACTTGGACGTAGCTGGGAGAGACTTGCGATGCTTTCGTTCTTCCGGACTTCGCGTCGTATCGGCTAGAACGTGCGGTGCTTTTGCTCGTGGCCGGCGTAGTCGCTTGGCTTTGGCACTTGCTTTGCTTTGGCGCGGGCTTTACTGGGGCTTTGCTTTGGCTTCTTGCGTTGCTTTAGCTTTGGCGTTTACTCGATCTTCTTCTTCGAACGACGTGGGCTACTTCTCCGGTGCTTCGACGGTTTGCGTGTCAACGGGACTTCTCTTCTTCTCCGGGCTTCTTTGGCGTGATCGGGGTCGAAGAATGCTTTCGAAGATGGTGGGGGTAGCACCGATCTCCGTGCGACGGTTGTAGCGTCGGCTTTTGTTGATGAAGACGACGGGGTAGTGACGCTTCAGATGATCTGTTCCAGCCTTTCTTCTTCGTGGATGGTGCAGATGTTTGTCGAAGACGACGTGGTGATGACGCTTTGCTTCTCTCCTCCGGGCTTTGGGGCTTGATCGGGATCGAGGACTTGTTGGAGACGACGGGATAGTGCCGCTCCTCTTCTTCTCCGGGCTTTTGGGCTTGATCGGAGTCGAAGCTTGTTGGAGACGACGGGGTAGTGCCGCTCCTCTTTTTCTCCGGGCTTTTGGGCTTGATCGGAGTCGAAGCTTGTTGGAGACGACGGGGTAGTGCCGCTCCTCTTCTTCTCCGGGCTTTTGGGCTTGATCGGAGTCGAAGCTTGTTGGAGACGACGGGGTAGTGCCGCTCCTCTTCTTCTCCGGCCTTTGCTTCTGGCGTCCTCGGAGTCGAAGGGTTCTTCTTCTCCGAGCTTTCTTCTTCGTGAACGGAGTCGAAGGGGTGATCGTCGTGCGCAAGGGTCTTCACGTTGATGAGGACTTTCAGTAAGCCGATCCCTCGGGACAGGCTTGACTGTGCCTCGTGAAGCCTTGGGTCGATGAAGAAGCGTGCTCTCTTCTGCAGAGCTCTGGCGCTTCGTCTTCAATTTCTCGACCCTTTTTTCCCTTCCCCCACCCCCTCTATTTATAGGCAAAGAGGTGGGGAGAGAGATATGGAAACTTTTTAATTTTAAATCCCTTTTGTATCTCTCTCATAATTACCCGGATTTTATTCATCCATTGATGAAGGGAATAACATTTAATTGTTTTCCTTTTCTGGCGGGTGCAATTATGGCTGGATTTTGCGCACGAAATCGATGGCGATCGGGCGCTTCGTCTTGTGCGTCGGATCGAGGGATCGGCGCAGATCCGCGTGTGTGCAGACGTCATACGCTACCTCCCCCCGCGCATGGCGGTATTCTTTCCTTTTCTTTCTTTTCTTTCCTTTTCTTTTCTTTCCTTTTCTTTTCTTTCCTTTTCTTTTCTTTCCTTTTCTTTTCTTTCCTTTCTTTTCTTTCCTTTTTTTCTTTTCTTTCTTTTTCTCCCCTTTCCTTGCAGGGCCGGCCGGCCCCCCATGGGGTTCGGGTCCTACTAGGGCCGGCCCCATGTGGCTCGGGTCCTAGTAGGGACCGGCCCCCATGGGGTTCGGACCCTAGTAGGGGCCGGCCCCCCCCCTTGGCGCATGGGGTCTGGGTCCGCATCGGCGCGCGCGAGTCGGGTTTGAATCCATGTCGGTGCGCGCGAGTTGGGTCCGTGTGTCGGGTTTGCATCCGCGTTGGCACACGTGAGTCGGGTTCGGGTCCGACGAAATTCGTGTGTCTACAAATGCCCCCTCAAGGACGAGTGCGTCGGTGAGAGCGTGTCGGGTTTTGACACGTAGGAATCGTAGAGCGTTTGTCCTTGATTCCTTTTGTGGGCGGGGTTGGAGGTCTATTTAAGGACCCCTACCCCCTTCTTCCGTCATTGCGTTTCTCTGCGAAGGTTCCGCCGGCTTCTGAAGATCTGAAGAGAGCTGTCTGGGGTTGCACGAGACTTGCTCCGTCTTCCCGGTGTCGCCTTTTTCGTCGGCCTTGTGCTTTTGCGCGACGGTTCTGCCGGCTTCTGAAGACCGTAGTCGGAAGAGAGCTGCCTGGGGTTGCACGCGACTCGCTCCGTCTTCCCGGTGTCGCTTCTTTCGTCGGCGGCGATGGTGCGCGATTTCGCGGTCGTTGCGAAGGCGGGTTCGAAGCGACGATGCGACGAGGCTCGAGGCGGGGAGGATGGAGGAGCGCGGCTGAGGTGCGGGTCGCCTTCGCCGCCTCTCTCTCCCTCCTTCTTCTTCTTCTTCTTCTTTTCTTTTTCTTTTTCTTTTCTTTTCTTTTCCTTTTTCTTTTTCTTTTTTTTTTTTTTTTTTTTTTTTTTCCTTCTTTTCTTTTCTTTTTTTCTTTTTTTTTTTTTTTTCTTCTTCTTCTTCGGTTCGGTTCCGGGCTGCACGGGCAGCAGCGGCAGCAGCACCGGCGCGGGGCGCGGCGGGGCCGGCGGCGCGCGGGGTCGCAGCGTGCGGTGGCGCGCGGGAGGCGGCTACGGCGCGCGGCGCGCGCGGCGGCCGGCGTGCAGGGTGGCGGGCGCGAGCGGATCGGGCGCGGGGGCCGGCGTGCAGGGTGGCGGGCGCGAGCGGATCGGGCGCGGGGGCCGGGTCCGGCGGCTGCGGGACCGAGTGGGTCGGGCTCGGGGGCCGGGTCCGGCGGGCGTGGCGGTTTGGTCGGGCTGCAGGCGAAGAAGAAGGAGAAGGAGGGGGGTGCGGGTCCCCCCCTTTCCTTCTTTGTTGTTGCTCTCCAATTGGAAGGGGGCGAGGGGCCCGTGGGCCCCCCCACTTGTTGATTTCTCGTTTTTTTTTTTTTTTTTTTTTTGAACTTCGAAGGCGCCGATGATACCAGTGTCGGCTCGTGGCGCACGGGTCACGACACGGGTGTGGGCTGGCTGGAGAGTAATCTTGAATCGGGCAATCCTCTCGACAGGGGTGCAGGCCCTTTTTTTTTTTTTTTTTTTTTGGTGCGCTTGTCTTGACTTGCCTCCTTTCATGGTCCTCCAGGGCCCGCGTCTTCGAGAGTTTGACTTCCTCGGGCTGGATAGACGAGGATTTCTTCGACGGGAGGAGATGCCTTTGCTTTCCTTTCACTCGTGTGCGCCGTCACCGCAGCTCAAGGCGGGAAGACCTTCTGTCGTTGCTCCGTGTCTTTGTGCACGAGCGCATCACGGAAGATGGAGTCGCGGATGCGACTTGCGGGATGCTGAAATTAAGCGAGAAGATCCATACTGACGAAGGGATCTCCATGAAGCTTCTGCGGCCGAGTTTGAGTCTTCCGTTCCATCATTGCGGTGAAGAGTTCGTGCCTACGCCAGTTGTTGCCTCGAAGATATGTGCTAGGCTGACCCGATGGGGCCCCGATTCTTGGCCTCGGGGCGACGTCCAGTACCTTTGCGGCTTTCGCGAGTGGATGGACGAGCTCTACGAGGTCTTTGGCACGGAACCTGAGATGAACTTATTGGCCAAATTTCTGGCGCCGGCTCGTCGGGAGTACAGTCGTCCTGAGGGGATGTACCGTGCGCTTTGTGAGCTTTGGTGTCCGGAGACTAACACCTTCCTTACTGGGGCGGGGGAGATAGGCATCTCGCTTCGTGATGTCCATATCGTTTCGGGGTGCCCCGAGGTACGGAACTACTACCAAGAGGAGGTGCCTGCCTTGAAGGATCTGCTGGACAGCAGCTACGCTCCGAGTTCTTGCCTCCTTCTGTTCAAGGCATATGCTATCATTGCGGCGAGGGACCAATCAGATCGAGTGCGTCCTTCTTCTTGGGTCGATTTTTGGTTCAGAGGCGAGTATAGAGCTCCAGCGCCCTCAGCTCACCCGATGTGGAAGATCGCTCAGATGCAGAGACCTCCGCTTCGCTCCTTTGTGAGGCCTATCGATTCCTTGGCTCGAGAGAAGCACTCAATGGAGGGGAAGCAGTGCCCCTGGGAACTCCTTGGCCTGAAACGGGACAGCGAGGAGTGGCGATCGGTTTACCGAGCCGCCGGGCTGGTCATCTTTCTTTGCCGGTTCGTGCTTCTGTGTTCTGGGGAGGCCATTCGTCCGGGGACCTTCCTTGCTGCTTCCAGGATGGAGAGGGGCGAGCTCTTCAATCTAGCCCCAGCCATACTATGCGCCTTGTATCGGGCTCTCAGCGGGACTTACTGGGACTTGTCTGGCTCAGATAAGGCCAAGGAGGAGCTCGGCCGGTCGGCTGCTTTCGGACCCTTGCATTATTTGTACGGCTGGATAGCTCTGCATTTCCCGAAGGGGATCTTTGCCAGGCGCGGGCATCCAGCCGAGTTACCTTTCCTCCCAGGGGTAGGAGGGATTTTGAACGCCTTTATCAGTTGGGAGCGTCCGAAAGAGTGTGCTCGTACCCTTTTGAGGAGGATGGGGAGTGTCGATTTTGAATTTCTGTCGGAGCATTCGGTGCTGCCTTTGGAGAGGTCGACCGTGTATGACAACGACGGGCTCCCGGATAGTCTTTACTGGAATATGGTCAGCTGCCGCCCTGGCTACTTAGTCTGGCGCAAAGGAGATGTGGTGGAGGTGGAGCAGTACTCCCCCCATCGCTTTGCCCGTCAGCAGGGTTTTCGACAGGAAGTCCCTGGCACGCCTCAGCAGTTGCAGGGGCGTTTCAGTCCGCAGGAGGGTTACCGTCTGTGGGCTTCCCTCTACGCTCGCTTTACTGGCAGTAGTTTCTTCCCTGGGGCCAAATCCGGGCTTCGGGACGCCGCCACCCCGGAATACTGCCAGTGGGTTAAAGGGCGAGTTTCCCCTTTACTTGCGAGTTTTCCAGTCGACGTCTTGGTGAGTAGCGGGTTCAGGAATTTCTGCTTTGATCATTCTGCGGGAGTAGAGGACCGCCGCCTCCAACTGGGACTTCGGCGGGCGCAGAGGAGCGGTAGTCGTCTTTCCAGCGCTCGTTGTGTCCCTTCTTCCGTTCCGGTGCTGGATGTCGAGCTTACTAGTGCCCCTGGGGTATTCTGTTTCCCGAAGGCCGAAGTTGAGGGTGCCCCTCCCAAGAGAAGAAAAATGTGCATTCCTCGCGGGATGGTCCCGAGAGTCCCTTGTCTGACGGAGGATGCCGAGGAGCCTGGACTTCTGAAAGATAAAGTGATTCCTCCGTCCCGGACCGCTTCGTCCGACCACACAGGTATGGAACTCTCTTCATTTTATTTGTCCTCTACGTTCAGGAAGCTTTATCACGCTGAGCACCGTTTCTTTCTTTTGACCAGATTCTGTTATAGTGGTAGAGCGTGGAGCGAGCTCTTCAAAGGTGCCTCTTGGGCATTCGTCCACCGGTGCCGCACAGGAAGTGCCCGAACCCTGCGGGCTAGATATCCCTCCGGATGATCTAGATCTCCTCGGACTTTGCGGGGAGAACTTCCCTAGGGGCGACATTAACCTGGACGACATCGATGTCGACGCCTTGTCTTTTGGCGAGGAGGCTGAAGTCTCGAGCATCGACAAGCGGCGTTCCCCGATGACTGTGCCCTCGTGTCCTTTGGTGGAGACGGTTGTTGCAGCGGTAGCGGCGGTTTCTCCAGTTCCGCCACCCTTGTTGGCGCAGGCGGCTCCTGTTGCGGCCGTTGCAGCGGCAGGGAGGGTCTTGCCTACCTACTCCGAGGCGCCTCGTCCAGTTTTAAGGCCGAGGAGCAGGGTCTCAGAGTTCCTTCTTTCGAGCTGCCGGCAGTACATCAAGTCGACGTTGGAGCCTTTCCAAACTGCCGGTCTTGGCGCCCTCCAGGACTGGTGGTCGGCAGATGGTGCGGAGTTTTGCGCGAGCCTGGCGGAGTTCAAAGTTGACAGCTCTCTTTTCGTCGCTCAAATGGACCAGCTTGTGACCGAGAGCGAGGCTTATCGATCCCGGCGGGCTTTGCTGGAGGGGAGCTCCCCTTCTGAGCTGGAGGCCGCTGAGGCGAGTCTAAGTCAGTCCGGGCATCAACTTGCGGAGGCTACGTCCAGCCTATCGAAGGCCCAGAGGAAGGTGGAATCTGCGCGCGCCTCACTTCGGAAGGCGGAGTCCCGTTTGGAGCGGGCTGAGGCTGCGGAGAGCACTTTGAAGGCGAGTCATTTGAGGCAGCAGTCGGACTTGGCAACCCGTCGCGAGCTTCTGGTCGCTCGTCCCGTGGAGCTTCAGAGAGTGGAGGCAACTAGGGAGGAGCTGCTGCGTCGTCTTCAAGCTCTGGACACCTTCTTTTAGTTATTCCTTGTTCCATTGTGGCTTCCTTTTCGGGACTTATGCAGTGTACTGTCTTTGCTTTATTAATAATATCGCCTCATTTTGCCACACCCTTTCCATGGAACTTTGTTGTCTTTTTCTTTTGGTCGGACTGAACCTGAAGTAACTTCTCAGGCTGCCTACGTACCCCCCTAAGGGGGATCAAGTCGCACGTAGTTCATTTTTTTTTTTTTTTTTTTTTTTTTTTTTGAACAAGGGGTATGGCCTTGCTTTAGGCATAGTACCTTTTGAGGTACTTGCCGTTGATAGGGCCGAGTGTCAGCCCTTCTGGCGTGGTGAGGAGATAAGCACCGTTGGAGTAGACTTCCTTGACGGAATGCGGGCCATCCCATTTGGCATCAAATTTCTTCCCTCCTCGATGCGAGAGAATGATGGGGCGTTTGACCGCCAGCACCAGTTCCCCTATCTGGAATGATCGAGGACGAATCTTCTTGTTGAAGGCGCGAGAGAGCCTGGCCTGATAACACTCCAGACGCTGTTGAGCTTCGAGGCGTCTTTCATCCAGTGCTTCCAATTCTGCTAGGCGGAGCTGGGCGTTGTCATCGCTGGTGAGGCCTTCCTGGACTGCTATCCTGAGTGACGGGATCTGGAGTTCGAGCGGAAGAACGGCTTCCACGCCATAGACGAGGGAATACGGCGTTGCTTGTGTCGGCGTGCGGAAGGATGTTCGGTAAGCCCATAGTGCTTCGCCCATGCGTTCGTGCCAATCTTTCTTTGTCTTCGAGACGGTTTTCTCCAGCAGCTTGCACAGAGTTTTGTTGAAGGCTTCTGCTAGACCGTTGGCTGGAGCGTTGTACATTGTCGAACAATTCTGCTTAATGTTGTACAATGCGCAGAACTGGCTGACGGCAGCATTCTTGAACTGCTTCCCGTTATCTGTTACGATGTAGCGGGGGACTCCATAGCGGAAGATGATGTCGTTCTGGATAAAGCTGATGACGGAGTACTTTGTAACTTCCCTCAACGGTATCGCTTCAGCCCACTTGGAGAAGTAGTCCGTTGCCGCCAAGATGTAGAGATGTTGCTTGGATGATTTGGGCAGAGGACCGACGATGTCAAGACCCCATCCGTCGAAGGGCAAAGACGCGATTGTTGGGTGTAAAGGCTCCGGAGGTTGACGAATGTAGTCCCCGTGCACTTGGCAAGCTTGACATCTTCTCGCGTACTCCAAGCTGTCTTTGATCATGGTAGGCCAGTAGTATCCCATCCTTCTGACGCGGAAGTGAAGCTTCGGACCGGACTGGTGTGATCCACAGATTCCAGCGTGTACTTCTTCGAGTGCGGCTTCCGCTTCCTCTTTTGCGAGGCACCTCAGGAGTGTGCCGTCATAGCTTCGTCGGTACAGTTCGCCGTTGAAGTGGTAGAACCTTAGAGATCGTCGACGGATGTCACTTTTGCGCTTCGGATCTTCGGGGAGTTTACCATGAACAAGGTACTCCACCAACGGTTGCCTCCAGTCTTGTTCTTTAATCTCGAGGACATGCACCGCGTTGGTTTGAACTGGTACCTCGGGCGGACCCTCTTTTTCGATGACCACGAATCTCCTGCAGACGGGGACGACGAGTGAACGCTCATCTGGGAACGGGAGTGTAGCCGCCAGATTTGCGAGTGCGTCAGCCTGCTGGTTGAGGTTTCTGGAAACGTGTTGGATGGAAACAGCCTTGAGTTTTTCGAGGAGCTTTACGGCTCGCGCATGCAACGGTACCAGGTCTTCTTTATTGACTTCGTATGCCCCCAGGACTTGCTGGATCACGAGTTGAGAGTCGCCAAAGATCTCTAGTCCTTGAAGGTTCATTTCGTCGGCCAGTTCGAGACCAATGAGTAGGGCTTGATATTCTGCCACGTTGTTGGAACATGCTTCCGAGAGCAGGAATGAGAAGGGGAGTATTTCGTTGTCCGGAGTAACAAAGATGACTCCGGCTCCCGCTATGTCTTGCCTAGCTGCGCCGTCGAAGAACATTTTCCAGGACGGGGCGATGTCAACAGAGAATACTTCTTCATCTGGGAGATCTTCTGATAACTCCCATTCTGCCGGGAGAGGATATTCTGCGAGGAAGTCCGCGAGGGCCTGTCCTTTAATCGCTTTCTGTGGCACGAAGGTGATGTCGAATTCAAGTAGCAGCAGGGCCCACTTGGCTAGACGTCCGGAAAGCACTGGTCTCGACATGATATATTTGAGTGGGTCAGCCTTCGAGACGAGTCTGATGGTGTGAGCGAGCATGTAGTGTCGCAGCTTTTTCGTGGCGAAGATGAGTGCTAGGCAGACCTTCTCGATTGGGGAGTAATTCAGCTCTGCGCCGACGAGAGTGCGGCTTAAGTAGTAGCAAGCTGTTTCCACGCCAAGTTCATTGTTCTGGGCCAGGAGTGCCCCCAAGGATTGCTCTTGGGCGGCGATGTAGAGGATGAGCGGCCTCCCTTGAACCGGTGCTGATAGGACTGGCGGCTTCAGTAGATATGCTTTGATGTTTTGGAGTGCTTCTTGGCACGCTTCATCCCATGTGAACGGCGCTCCTTTCTTCATGAGGCGACTAAAAGGGTGGCACTTTCCAGCCAGGTTGGCGATGAATCTCCGGATATACGCCAAGTGTCCCTGGAGGCCTCTGAGGTCTCGCACTGTCTTTGGTACGGGCATGTTGACGATAGCATCAATTTTGGATTGATCTATCTCAATGCCACGATGTCGGACGACGAAGCCGAGGAATTTGCCCGAGGAGACTCCGAACGCGCACTTGAGCGGATTCATGCGGAGTTGGTACCTTCGAAGTCGTCTGAAGATTAGCTCAAGATCTTGTAGATGTGCCGATCTCTTCTTGGATTTCACCACGAGGTCGTCGACATAACACTCCACGTTTTGATGAAGAATGTCGTCAAAGATCTTCTGCATAGCTCGCTGGTAGGTGGCTCCCGCGTTCTTCAAGCCGAACGGCATTACCTTGTAGCAGTAGATTCCTTTCGGTGTGCGGAATGCCGTGAGCTCCTCGTCCTTGGGTGCCATCCGAATCTGGTTGTAGCCCGATGATCCATCCATGAAAGTGAGCACCTCGTGACCAGTCGTCGCATCAACCATTAGCTCCGTGATTGGCAAGGGGAAGTCGTCCTTTGGACATGCGTTATTCAAGTCTCTGAAGTCCACGCACACTCGGATTTGGCCGTTCTTCTTTTTGACGGGGACGACGCTAGAGATCCATGTCGGGTACTTGACCTCTCGAATGAAGCCGGCTTCGATCAATTTGTTGACTTCGCCTTCTATTTGGGGTATCAGTTCTGGCCGGTAGCGTCTTTGTCCTTGCTTGATAGCGCTGGCTCCGTGTTTGACGCTGAGCTGGTGCACTGCGATTTTTGGATCGAGGCCCGGCATCTCCTTGTAGGACCATGCGAAGACGTCTCTGTATTCTTTAAGCAGTTTGATGTATGCAGCTTCTTCCTCCGGGGTTAAGAGCGTGCTGACGAATGTAGGCCGAGGCTCCGTCTCCGTGCCCAAGTTGATTTCCTTCAAGTCATCAACGGTGGACTGCCCCCCTTCTTCGAGGACTGGCGGGGCGTCGGGCAACTCGTCGTCCGACGTAGAAGTTTCACCGTTGTCGGGCTCCGTAATGGAGATATGATGGACGGCAGCCATGGGTGGGTGGGTGGGTGTTGAGACGAAGTCCTCGATAGGCATTTCCAGGCGATCGAACACTGACTTCTTCTTTGAATGTTTGACTGGCCCGAGCCTCTCGAACACGGATGTGCGTTTTCGATTCGACCAGTCTTTACCACCTCTGGTTTGCTTCCGGAACAAGGCTTGGCATCGAGCCCGTCGTCGTCTTCTCCTGCTGTCTGGATGGCTGAGGTAGGTGGAGAGTGCATCGGAGATTATCGATCCTTCAGCTGCTTCATCTATTATCCTCGCCTCGATGTAGTTCGAGGTGAAGTTCTTCTTCGTTGCGGTTCTGATGACCAACGGAGCTTGACTGGAGCCGATGCCTCGGCGGTTCGGGGGAATTTGCTCTCCGTTTTGAAATAGCCGAGCTTGAGTTCTTGTCATCCCATGCGGAGTTGCTGCTGGTGGGAGTGTGCCCATGGCGCTTTCCTCGTTATAGCCAGCTCTAAACAGCAATTTGGCAGCATTTTGCCCCCAACTCCCTTCCGGTTTGAATCCGAGTGGCTCGAGGTCTGCCGATTCGACGGGTCTGCTTGGGTTCGGAGCTTCTGCCAGACTAGGTAGTGGCACCGTCATTTCTTGCAGAGTGATGACATTGGCCTGAGATAACGTTGGGGCCAGCTTCCTTGTCGGAGTAGAAGGCGATCGCTCGGATTTGCGGAGCCACTGAGGCGCGAGACGCAAGACAGGCGCCGTTTGGATTGGCAACGGCGTATGTTGCATTGCTCTTGGCTCGAAGCTGATGCGCATCCTTTGTCCAGGTTTCGGCGTTCCTTGGACCTTGGGTCTCGCCTCGTCCGAAGATGGCACTGGATTCCCGGGAAGAGGAGTCTTTTCCTTATTTACTTCTTCAATCTTTTGAGCTCGAGGGGTTTTAGCCGGCAGAACTTCCGCGACCAGGCCCTTTGCTTGGTAGAATTTAGCGTCGGCCAGGTGTGCCTCGGCCTCGTTGAATGGCTTGTCGTCCGTAACTATGCACCTCTCCACGCCTTCTTCGTAGTACTTGAGGCATTGATGCCAGGTGGATACTATGATGCCGTTCTCGTGCAGCCATGGTCTTCCTAGCAGGAGACGATATGATGTCCGGCAGTCGATGATGTGGAAGAGGACCGTCGTATCTAGCGGGCCGATGGAAAGCTTCAGACGAATGATTCCAACGGTGGACTGTCCGCCTTGGTTGAAGCCTTGAATGACCAACTGACTTGGTGAGAGCTGGTCGTCGGTAATGCCGAGTTGCCGCATCGTCTGGATGGGCATGATGTTGACAGCGGAGCCACAGTCCAATAAGATTCGGTTCACTGGCTTCTCCTTGATGTATCCCGAAACGTAAAGAGGCCGGTTGTGCAATCGCGTCCCGAGTTGCAGGTCCTCGTCTGAAAAGGTTATCGTTGCATCACACGAGGCTACAGCTTTGCCCTTCTGGTCATCCTTCCTTTTTCTCTTGTAGCTATCTGGATCGGCCAAGGCCGCCGCCATTGCCAGGCGAGCCTTCTTCGGAAGATGCAAAGCCTCTACGAGCGGCATGTGCAAGATTGCTTCGTCGTGAGCGGCGGTGCCCCCATCGTTGGAGTCGTCCCCCTCATCGGTGGAGTCGCCTTCTTCAGAAGTTTCGCCTTCGTTCTTTCTTTCCGACACTTCATGGACTTCGACCATGCAACAAGACACCTTGACGTGTTGGTCCACCGGGAGGAAGTGATCCGGGAAGAACTCTTGCAAAGTTGTCGGCTCTGGAAGACTCTGCTGAAGGATATCGTCTCGGCTCGCTGGCGGTACTTTGAACGCCTTCCTTCCTGGAGTCTTGCTTTTCTTCTTGTAGGTCTTCCGCTTGGTGAATCCCCTCATCACACGGTCTTGCTTGAGCTTCTTTTCTTGCCAAGGCTTTCGCCGCCGCGGTAGCATGACCCATGCTTCTTCGTCGGTGGATTCCCCTTCGCTAGGATGATGGTCGTCAGCAGCAACTGGCTTCTTTGATGACACTTGTTCTTCCGGAGGCTCTACTTGCTCATCTTCCGATCCCCAGCCGGTGGGCTTGATTTCTTCGATTGGAACGGATGGAGGCCTTGAGTAGAGGACGTAATAGTCAAACTTCCCTGATGGCTGGCCCAGCAGACCGACTTCTGGGTCTCCCTGCTCGTATCTTTCTCTAAGAGCGCGTTGGGACATAGCTTGGCTGGAAGGGACTTGCTCTTCTCGAGGTTCCACTGGCTCTTCTCCCGATCCCCAGCCGGTGGGCTTGATTTCTACGATTGGAACGGATGGAGGCCTTGAGTAGAGGACGTAATAGTCAAACTTCCCCGACGGCTGGCCCAGCAGGCCGACTTCTGGGTCTCCTTGCTCGTATCTCCTTTGGAGCGTTCGTTGGGATGCAGTATTGCCTGGAAAAGGTGCTGGCGTGAGCGATGATTGCCCCCAGGGCAGCGGTGTTTCCTCCTCGGAGAACGCAGGAGTACGTTGACGTCGCTTCGAGATTTTCGGCTGGGAAGTCGACTTAGCGATTGACGCTTGACGATTGAGGCGCAATTTGGGCATGCTTCGTCGAGCGGCAACGAGTACCGGCGAGAAGGAGCCGAAGGTGATGGACGTCATGTTGGTCGTAGCAACCTCCCCGGAGTCGATCTCTATCTTCCCTTGCTTGGCGAGTGCCATGATTCTTTCCTTGAAGACGAAACATCTTTCGATGGGATGACTCACCACCCGGTGGTATTTGCAGAAGAGAGGGTCGTCGACGCGATGCATCTGCTCGGGCCTCTTTGAAGGAGGAAGCTCTATCATCTTCTCTTGCAGCAGTTGGTCGAACATGGAGGAGACTTCCGAGTCTGGGAAGGGGTACTCCTTTGCTTCGAGCTCCTCGAGAGTCATCCTTTGTCTTGGCGGCGGAGGCGGTGGTATGGCGACTCCCTTCTTCTGATCCGGCTTGCCAACGATCTTGAGCGGTTTGGAGGTCGAAGCGACGTCGGCAACATTGACTTGTTTCGGTTTCGTTGCCGGTGGCTTGTCCTTCTTCTCTATCTTCAAGAAGTCCTTGTTCTTCGAGTCCCCGCGGTTTGCTAGGCTGAGTTCCATGTCATGAGCCCGAGTTGCGAGTTCTTCGAAAGACCGAGGCTTGATACCTTTGAGGATGTAGAGCAGACCCCAGTGCATGCCTTGGGTGCACATCTCGATGGCCGAGTCTTCAGACAAGCGGTCTCGTGAATTCAGCGCGAGGTTTCTCCACCTGTCGATGTAGTCGATCACTGGCTCGTCTTTCCTTTGCTTGACGGCGGTGAGCTCGATCATGCTGACGGTTCGTCTGGTGCTGTAGAAGCGATTGAGGAACTCCCTCTCCATCTGATCCCAGCTGTCAATGGTTCCTGCAGGAAGATCAACGTACCAGTCGAACGCGTTGCCTTTGAGGGTGCGGACGAATTGCTTCACCATCTCGTCGCCATATGTGCCGGCATTATTGCAGGTCTCGATGAAGTGGGCAACGTGCTGTCTCGGATTTCCCTTTCCGTCGAAGTGCTGAAACTTTGGCGGCTGGAATCCGACTGGGAAGCGTAGCTGCTGGATCCTCGTAGTGTAGGGCTTCGAGTATGCCGCCGTGATCGGAGGAAGGCCACTGCCGTGAGAACGCATCATGTCGGCTATCAACGCTTGGACTTGCTGAGCATTCATCGTTGCCGTTGCTGGAGGTTGAGTGGCCGCCGAGGCTGGCGCCGGGTAGACGACTTCCAATGGGACGGGAGCCGAGGAGAGCGCTGGAGTAACCGCTTGAATCGTCAGAGCGACTTCTGCAGGAGCGGGAGTTGAAGACGGAACTGGAGCGGCTACCGGAGAAGCGACGGGTTGGCTAACTGCTGCAGCGTCCTTTGCGCTTAGCTTCTGGAGCAGAGCGTTGATGTGACGATCCTTCTCCTCCATTAGCCGAGTAATCTGCGCCATGTGCTCGTTCATCTGCATGACTTGGAGCTGAAGAGCGGTCGGAGGGTGGTGACGGAGGACGCCTCGGTGTTGCATGTTCGCATCCTCGCCGTCATCATCTGAGATGTAGTTACGCCGACTTGCTTCTGGCTGATGATTGATGTTTGCCCCCTGCAGAGGAGGTGCAACGTCTGCTGGAGAACCCGAACTGGTTCGGGGTTGGGGCTGGTCCTCCCCAAACTTCTGGACATGGGCTCCAGGATCGAGGCTCGTTTCTTCATGCACCAGGGCCTCGTCGGCGCTTTGGCGAGTATCTTCGGTAGTAGCTTCTGGCACGAAGATGTCCGCAAGAGTCCGTGTACGCCGAGTGTAGACGCGCACCATTGGAGGAGCATCACCCTCCGGATTTACTGGATCACCGTGGCGGAGTAGAGGAGACTCGGCGATTGGTGAGAGGCTTGGAGCAAACGCATCGTTGTTCGTTCCGGCCATTGCAAACTTCAAGCAGCTTCTTCAACCGTACGGATGAAAGGAGAAGAGGTCCCACCGGGCGTGCCAGAAATCTGTATGCGCAAAAAAGGTACGGGTCGGCTTTATTGCACAAAACGAGATTACAATTGTGGCCGGGACCCGGGTTGCTCGGGTGTAGCGAGTCCGGGCTGCGGCGAGTTTTGATCAGGGGATTGTGGGAAAGATCTTCTGGGGGATCCCTTTGATCCGCGTCTCCACGTGGTGTTCGTGCGAGAGCTCTGAAGGGGCTGCCCAGGACAGGGGTTTTACAGGGAGAGGGTTTTGGAGAGGCTAAGGAATGTCCACCGTTGCTTTGTCCCTTCCGTGCTTCGCGCTTTCTCGGCTAGGGGGTTTTTGGCTTTGTTCCTCGGTCTTCGTGTCTTCCTCGTTCCTTGCTTGACCTTGGTGTCCTTGATCGTCGGTTCGCGGCGTCGATCGAGCTTTTGGCGTTGGCTTTGGCTTTTGCTTTTTGGCTTTGGCTTGGCTCCGGCGTGGCTCTGGCTTTTGCTTTGCTTTGGCGCTTGCACTTGGACGTAGCTGGGAGAGACTTGCGATGCTTTCGTTCTTCCGGACTTCGCGTCGTATCGGCTAGAACGTGCGGTGCTTTTGCTCGTGGCCGGCGTAGTCGCTTGGCTTTGGCACTTGCTTTGCTTTGGCGCGGGCTTTACTGGGGCTTTGCTTTGGCTTCTTGCGTTGCTTTAGCTTTGGCGTTTACTCGATCTTCTTCTTCGAACGACGTGGGCTACTTCTCCGGTGCTTCGACGGTTTGCGTGTCAACGGGACTTCTCTTCTTCTCCGGGCTTCTTTGGCGTGATCGGGGTCGAAGAATGCTTTCGAAGATGGTGGGGGTAGCACCGATCTCCGTGCGACGGTTGTAGCGTCGGCTTTTGTTGATGAAGACGACGGGGTAGTGACGCTTCAGATGATCTGTTCCAGCCTTTCTTCTTCGTGGATGGTGCAGATGTTTGTCGAAGACGACGTGGTGATGACGCTTCGCTTCTCTCCTCCGGGCTTTGGGGCTTGATCGGGATCGAGGACTTGTTGGAGACGACGGGGTAGTGCCGCTCCTCTTCTTCTCCGGGCTTTTGGGCTTGATCGGAGTCGAAGCTTGTTGGAGACGACGGGGTAGTGCCGCTCCTCTTCTTCTCCGGGCTTTTGGGCTTGATCGGAGTCGAAGCTTGTTGGAGACGACGGGGTAGTGCCGCTCCTCTTCTTCTCCGGGCTTTTGGGCTTGATCGGAGTCGAAGCTTGTTGGAGACGACGGGGTAGTGCCGCTCCTCTTCTTCTCCGGCCTTTGCTTCTGGCGTCCTCGGAGTCGAAGGGTTCTTCTTCTCCGAGCTTTCTTCTTCGTGAACGGAGTCGAAGGGGTGATCGTCGTGCGCAAGGGTCTTCACGTTGATGAGGACTTTCAGTAAGCCGATCCCTCGGGACAGGCTTGACTGTGCCTCGTGAAGCCTTGGGTCGATGAAGAAGCGTGCTCTCTTCTGCAGAGCTCTGGCGCTTCGTCTTCAATTTCTCGACCCTTTTTTCCCTTCCCCCACCCCCTCTATTTATAGGCAAAGAGGTGGGGAGAGAGATATGGAAACTTTTTAATTTTAAATCCCTTTTGTATCTCTCTCATAATTACCCGGATTTTATTCATCCATTGATGAAGGGAATAACATTTAATTGTTTTCCTTTTCTGGCGGGTGCAATTATGGCTGGATTTTGCGCACGAAATCGATGGCGATCGGGCGCTTCGTCTTGTGCGTCGGATCGAGGGATCGGCGCAGATCCGCGTGTGTGCAGACGTCATACGCTACCTCCCCCCGCGCATGGCGGTATTCTTTCCTTTTCTTTCTTTTCTTTCCTTTTCTTTTCTTTCCTTTTCTTTTCTTTCCTTTTCTTTTCTTTCCTTTCTTTTCTTTCCTTTTTTTCTTTTCTTTCTTTTTCTCCCCTTTCCTTGCAGGGCCGGCCGGCCCCCCATGGGGTTCGGGTCCTACTAGGGCCGGCCCCATGTGGCTCGGGTCCTAGTAGGGACCGGCCCCCATGGGGTTCGGACCCTAGTAGGGGCCGGCCCCCCCCCTTGGCGCATGGGGTCCGGGTCCGCATCGGCGCGCGCGAGTCGGGTTTGAATCCATGTCGGTGCGCGCGAGTTGGGTCCGTGTGTCGGGTTTGCATCCGCGTTGGCACACGTGAGTCGGGTTCGGGTCCGACGAAATTCGTGTGTCTACAGTGTGCATGTGTATGCACGAGAATCGAAAACCCGTAACGGCAATCTAGCGTAATGATTAACTTAGCATGGATGCAAATCATAATGCCCGCTAGATCTACATGTTAGATTACACATACCTTTCGTACGGATCTTTTAACCGCGGAGAATTGTCTTCTTTGTCGATGGAGACGGAAGATCGTTCGCGAAGATACCGACGGTACGAATGAAGATGTTGCCTTCTTGTTCACCCGATCTCACACGATGCACGGAACGTCGCTCTCGGATCTCTGAGTGCCTCCGAAGAACGACCCTTCTCCTTCTTCAGAACTCCACGCGAGGAAGACGAAGTAGCAAGCGGGAAACGGAGAGAGATTAGGGAGAGAACTAGAGAGATTAGAGAGAGGAGGGGGTTCGGATTTTTGCATCCTATGGGGCCGGCGCCCCATAGGTCCCTTTATAGGGCCGGCCAAACCCCTTGGATAGAGATCCAAGGGGATAATGACCCCCTCTCATTATCTCTCTATTATCTCCTTTTTATCTCTCCGCGTATTTATCCGTTTTCCCACTTTTTAGGGCTCGATCTTAACCGTTTTATCGCCCTGTCCCTATCTATATGGCCGGCCCTATAGATGAGGGATTCTTATCCCTACATCATAGGGCCGGCCCTAGCAAGGTGTCACACCAGTGAGGTCGGCCAACAGTGAGGTCCGGCAGAGTGAGGTTTTTACCAAAACGCCCCGACACCTCATTTTGACCATTTCTAGCGTGCGATGCCTAGCGGCCATTACTTAAGTGATCTTTACTAGTTACCTACTATTAACTGAGGCCACCGGAGGGTGCCTCTAGCAAAGTCAACTAGTCAACTCGCAACATACCCCGGTGCATCGCACCTATGCAGCGAAGTTCACTTATGGCTAGGGATTACTACATACGACTCTGCACTAGTCTCGGGCTCAACCCTTAGTACTCGTATGTAGTTACGCATCTACCGTGCTCTAGTGCCATGCACACACGGAGCGTATACTTCTTTCTTCCTCATGCTTATGGTGTTCCGAGGAGACGGTTCAAGAACCGTACATAATGTTGATAAGGTGGAACCATCAGGGACCGGGGTTCATGGCTTCCAACTCAAGCTCGATCGACACACTACCCGAGTGTACCATCGATCCTCTGAGCTCGAGTTAACCTACGTAGCCACCCAGAGTGCGATGCAGGCTGCACTCCAATTCACCCAGACTTACTATGTTCTCCATCATACCCCTGCTCTCCGCTTAGTAGTGGTAAACCCGCTGTCCCTCCACTTGATGCCATGATTCACTTCGAGCGGTGAAGACTACCGTCAGACTCGAATGATCATATGACTTGGTTCCTTCCAGGTTGACCTATACATCGTACCTCTGATTACCCCGTCGAGTAACCGAACCCGGTCAACAGTCAAACTGATGACCACCAGGCCTGGGTTTGGTACAGTGTAAGTCACACCAAGGAACGCACCTCCCATCAGGGGTGTGGATGGCCTGCAGGAGTGACACGCTAATGCAACGCCAGCCGGGTAACCCAGTACACCGTGGTTTTGGATCACTGCATATGGACCCTCACACATTGGTGCGCCAAAGCACCACGCAACTGGTTAGTCCATCAGTCGTGGTTCCTCAGGGTTTAGGACCGTTTTACCCTAAGCAGAAACACGGCTTAGTGTACCAGTGTCTGCTCACTGATCTGTACACCGTGTTAGTTCCGTTCAGCCACAGACACTGTGCCTGGTGATGACCATGGTGAAGACATCCCATGAACTGTCATCGATAACAGCTTACCATGATGAGGCGACCAACCTGATCATAGCTGCGAACATATTTAGGTTATACGAGACCAATCCACTTAGTCTTCAACTCAGTGGACTACCATATAACCATGGCTCTCTGTTCTCTAAAGAACACGTAACTATGTTACGCACCTATATGCTTCTCATGTAATAATAACTATCAATCTTTATTAGACCAAAACATAAAGTTTTACAAGCTTAGAACACATCAATCCTAACAACTTGTTCTTTTGGTCGATTAGCTGCATTGAAGCGACACTCTTTAGCTAGGTGTCCTAGCTTGCCGCATACAAAGCAGTCTCCTTTCGGCTTCTTCTTGAACTGAGGTTTGGAAAGCTTGTTCTTCTCCCAGGGCTTAGGAGTAAGAGCCTACGTTTTAGAAGACTTCCCTTCCACAAGGTTGGCCTTTCCTTTGATCATAGAGGCTCTCTCCCTTTGCTCCGACACTCGGTTGTCCTCCTCTATCCGGATTCGGACAACAAGGTCTTCCAGGGTCATTTCCTTCCTCTTGTGCTTCAAATTATTCTTGTACTCCTTTCACGAGGGAGGCAATTTCTCTATAATTGTTGCCACTTGGAATCCCTCGCAGATTTTGTAGCCTTCAGTGAGGACCTCATGAATGATAATCTGTATCTCCTCAAGTTGGGAGACCATAGATTTTTCATCTTCCATCTTGAACTCCAGCAGCTTCCCGACCATAAATTTCTTCGACCTGGCGTCCTCTATGGCGTACTTCTTCTCTAAGGAGTTCCATAGGTTTTTGGCGGACTTACAGGTGAAGTAGACATCATAGAGGTCGGGGACAAGGCAGTTGAGGATATAGTTCCTACACAGATAATCCTGCCTGTCCCAGGAGTCTAAATCGGTTTGGTTAGATGAGCCATCATCCTTAGAGGTAAGGGTAGGCTTCTCGAAAGATATAAGGTCGACAACCTTAAGGACAGTCAGATAGAACCTAAGTTTTATCTGTCATCTCTTAAAGTTCTTCCCATCGAATGGTTCAGGCTTCTCACTAGACTTGCTAGATTTCCTCTCCATCTCAGTAGTCATCTAGGAAGAGTTCCTTTTGACTTTTCTAAAATTTGACGGCCAGGTCAGCTCCAGGAAGGAGGTGGAGCACTTGGCTTGCTTAAATACCAAGCTTCCTAGGGCAATTTAATGTCGGTTTGTCAAGCTTTCCTCGACACCGCCAAACTTAAGAAAATTCAGAGGAATTCTAACAGTTAACAAGAGACTAGATCTAAACACTCTCGAATAGGATCTAGATCTAAATGAAATAGAATAGAACAAAAGAAATAGCTTTCAGTTGTTAGGTATTCTACTCTATTAAGACATGCAAACGATGACTAGTACAATATAGAGAGGTTACAAATCTAGTGCAAAAAGTAGTAGAACAAACTATAGGGGTTTAGCATGCAAAATTGAGCACAACAATCAATCAAGGTTTAGGTTGTCCTAAGGTTGTCTACAGATATGGTAAAGAGGTGGAGAGGAGGAAGAAGAACAAGGAACTTAGCAGTAGTCGAGGCTTGTGCTAGCACAATACCCTGAAAGCTATTTCGCCGCCTCGGTAGGTGCTTCAAGGCCTCCGATGAACGCTCCCCAGGGTACAACGATTGGACTCCTCTTCAGCACCGAAGGGAACCCCTTTGGGACTCTCAGCGTACTCCATACACGAACGGAATCACGAACGAGAAAGAAATAGAGAGAGTGGAGAGAGCTCTTCGCTTGGTGTGTGTTCTGGCTTCATAGGACCCTCTCTTATATAGAGGTCCTTAGCCATAACGTTCCCACACTCACAGCTCATTGCATGCAGCGCACTGATGAGCATTCAGTGCTCTGTTGAGTGTAACGATTGCATGCGACAGTGCAGAAGTCCAGGTTCAATGAACCTAGCTCAGCCTCGTGAAGAGTGTAACGGAAGGAATGATTCTCCATAAAGAAATAAAAATTTAAAACTCAATGTAAAAGAAGGCCCGAAGCTCGAAGCCCATTCGCGTCCACGCGGCTCGCGAGCCGCGGCCTCGGCCCGAGCCCGTGCCCGACCCGGCCCGGCTCGGCACGCGCGCACGCGTGTATGGTGGGCTATGGCTTGGCTCTTGGGAAGCTACAAAGCCCAATGAAGGGAGTTCCATTATAAATGCATTAAAAGATCTCCCCACGGGCAATATAGGACTAAACCCAAAACCCGATTTTTTCATTCTCTATCAAAACCAATTTTTGTAACATACAATAGTTACCTAGAGCCTATCAGCACGCTCAAGTACTAGGGTTCACTACCCTGATGTGCTGGGACCTGTTACCCATGTCTCTTAAATTGCAATGGGCCCCGCGATTGTAGCGTACGCAGGATTTGCTTAAAATTTTCCACGGAGAGAGATTGTAGGGAAGAGAGAGAGAGAGACGGAGAGAGAGGATCGGAGAGAGATCATGGAGAAAAGAGAGAGAGAGAGCGACGAAGAGAGATCATGGGAAAGAGAGACGGAGAGAGAGAGATATACAGAGAGAGACGGAGAAATAGAGAGATACAGAGAAAGAGGGAGAGATGGAGAGAGAGAGAGAGAGAGAGTGGGGAAGAGAGAGAGACAGAGAGAAAGAGAGATGGTCATTTTTGTCTAATCAGCATGTGTGTTTTTGTCTTGTAAGCGTTCTATTTTGTCTAGTCAACATATAGACCGTCGTGCCATGTTATATAGATGTGATGTTTATTATTCATCCAAAACTAAAATCAAGATACAATAGAAATTAACATTTTTGAACACAGACCTAATATGAATTGGGGGTCGTTTTGGGAAAAACCTTCAGAATTAGTCATGTTGTGATCCCGGCAACCCAATTGGTTCTTTATGGTGTGTGATTCCACGAACTAGTCTTGCTTTGCGTGGCGATGGAAAATAGAGAATTTCCAAAGTTGACCCACATTTCAATGTGACATGGAAGCTCAACCCTAACCGTGGGGCTACCGATTTGGACCTGGCTATGATGGCTCAAATCTCGAAGCCTATTGCATCATATCTGACCGTCACTATACCATTGCGGTTCGAAAGAAAATGATACTGTAAAAGTTGGACATGAAGGTATATAGTTTTACACCTCATTTGATATTTCCACTCATCACTAAGTCTACCTGTTCGGATGATGAGGTTAGAGCCAGTGGTTTCAAAACATGACAGGAAGGCGAACCGAAAAGACATATGGTTTGGTCCAAATCGGTTCAAACCGGTGGTTCAACCGTTTGAGCCACATAAAATATTTTTTTTAATAGATATTTACTAAATTATTCAATGAAAAGGTTTGATTCATGGGTCAACAAACAAACCAGTTTATTCAAAGTTCAAAACGAAACATGTTACGGTCCAAACCGGTCAAACTGATTGGTCCCGTCCGGTTTTGAAAACACTGGTTAGAGAATGAATTCATCATGAAACATCAAAAAGGATGCGTGATAGTATCAGTTCACTTGCAAGAACCTCAATGGTGGAGAGAAAAAAATCGCCGCCTCGACTAGCGAGGCTCCAGTCAGTTCACCCACCCGACCTCGTGGACGCTGCAAACAACGGAAATATTTTCAGCACATCCTGCATATGCTACAACCGTTGCCCAGAGCCTATCGACACGCTCTAAGTGCTGGGGCCTACTACGCCCATGAGCTGGGGCCTGCTACCTCATGTCACTTGAATCGCTGTGTATCCCGCGGTTGTAGCATACGCAAGATGTGCTAAAAAATTTCCCGCAAACAACTAGATTAATTCCTCCCCACTCTTCTCACCCACTCCGAGTGCTCAACATGTTCGCAAACTACTGAAGCTCTACAAAGAACGTTCCACACACAACTACCGGAGCACCACAGATGTAGCGGGCGCCGACGAAACACTGACAGTAGACATGCCTCCGTTTTAACCCCTCTCACCTCCCCCCGACTGATCTTTTCCTCCCACCACGACGACCCTCAGCCACCCCCAACACCGCAATGGGAGCGAATGACATGCGAAATCCACCTTGACCGCTCTTCAAACCCCTCAAAACCCCCAAAAAAAACTAAGAAAAAACCTTAAAGTCCCCTCAAACTCTAGAAATTCCCAAATTCTCGTCTTCAATCTTGAAGAGATCACTAGATCCCTGACCCCTCCCCTCAAAATTCTGTCCATTAGAGGTCAGATTTGCATCAATTTCTTCGAAGTCTAGGATTTCGCCCCTCATTCGTTTGATCTTCGCATTTTGGGCTCAGATATAGGATTTTCTTCAGTTTCAAGATGCCGTCCTTCGAAAGCGAGGTGATCCAAATCCGAGAGGTGTGGGGCTCCAACTTTGAGGAGGAGGCATGCTCAATCCGCTTCGTCTCGCCCGTTCATCTCGATGGACACTGAGTTCTCCGACATCGTCTACCACCCCATTGGAATCTTCAAGACCAGCTTCGATTACAACATGGTGCTGCGATCTGAGGCCCTCGCGTAGTGGAACACAACACGCGTAGAAGCACCATGGTAGAGATGACCACCGACAAGGCCAGCGAGAAGAGAAACACAAGCAAAACACCCAAGAAATTCCGGCAACGACCGATCGATGAATTTACTAATATGAGGAAAACCCGAGTACAATTATAATCGTCTCTAACCAATCTTTTATACACCCACAAAGAGATACCTCCCAAAGAGAATAGAATCACACAGCCCTACACCCTGAAAACAAGAAGAAACCCTTTCCGAAACTCTTCCGATCTCTAATGATTTCTTTTTCCTTTCCCTTGATGATGGCTACCATCTAAACCCTAACTTGGGATGTTCTTGTGCCACCATGATCACCTAGGTTCGTCCTAGGACCACCTATTTTTAACTATACATTCGTATCTGACTTGAAGGACTCCCACGAGAAAACGCAGGTCGAACCGTCTCACTGGCGTGCTACTATAACAAGTCATGCACATGACATGGAGAAGTGCGCATGACTCAATCCGTTTTCTCGCCCGACTTTCTGCCGATGCCAGTCATGCGCATGACCTGGGAAGTCGTGCATACGACTCTTCATAGCCGAGTCTTTTGCCCCTTGTGCTGTCTTTTGCCATTTTTTCACGCACGAACCTTGGCGCCCAGGTCGTGCGCATGACTCTTTCTGGCTGAGTCTTTCGCCCCTTGTTCTCTGTCTTTCGCTGTTTCTTCACGCACGAACTTTGGAGTTTGCATGCGGCTGGTTTGGAGCCACATCTTCAACAATCTCCAACTTGGCTTCATAAGCACCTCCACAAACCGAATCACCATCTCTTTGCACTGTAAATTCATCTCCTAATCATCGTTGTTGCCTTTGCCCCTGCACTGGGAGGCCAATCACCAAACTTGGTGATTGCCCAAGTCTTTCGACTTAGCCGATCTCTTGATCAGCCTCATCCTTGAGCGTGCTCCACCTGAATCCTTGTTTTTCATCGAACACCGTGCATGTGCCGCTTCTCTCTCAGCTACCATCATGATCCGGGAAGCTCCTATCATCGTCCATCGATGACCTCGACGTAAACCACGGTGCTTGATTCACTCTGCGACACTGCCCATGTCCATTACTCCCGAGTTGTTGCCCGTCGGCCAATGCTTGAATATCTTTTACACCCTACTGCACCACAGGTGTGCCTACGGTTGAGTCTGCCATCACTATGACCGTCGTCGTCTTTTGCCTGCCGTTAGTCGATAGCCACCGCACCATGCTAGATGGCAGGTGTGTCAGCGACCATGCCTGCCGCTACCGCACCCGTTAGTGCCCACATCACCCATCGATGATCTGCACCAACACCTATCGGCACATCCACCAGTCACTCGTTGGCAACCCATATCAGTCTGCCCATCGATAATTGAACACAATGCCGTGGATGACTTTCGTGTCATCGAGGTTCTCCCCCTCGATCCTAGTACCCGCATGTACTGTGCCATCACGACTTGCAACCGTGATCTGTCAAGTTGGGGAGTAGGTGCCTATACCGTACCCTTCTCTCAAACAATGCTTTCGGTGTCTCAAACCGCCTTGAGAGAGGAGGCACTCGACTACAACCTCCCTCTCAAAGACTCCTTCGAAGACCCGAAACACCTCAGAGAGCACTGGAGCATGCTTCTCCCCACCGTTCCCGTCGCCTAGGGCGCCAGCTGTCGATGTACCAAGCTTCCCGAGGGGGAGGTGCTAGACTCCAATCTCCTCCCGGGACTCCGACTTCCATCTTGAGTGCCGGTCCCGGGTCCTCCGTCGCACCGTGTGCCCGTGCATCTCGGCCCCCTTTCCTTTATCTACCTTGCTCTAAGCCATCGAACTAGAGCCTCCCCGAATCGCCAACAATAAGCTTTGATACCAATTTTTTGCGGTTTGAGGCCCTCATGGAGTCGAACACGACGTGCGTAAAAGCACTACGGTGAAAACGACCACCGACAAGACTGAGCGAGTAGAGAAACACAAGTATACACCTAAGAAATTTTGGCAACGACCGATCAATGAATTTATTAGTATGGAAAAAACCCGAGTATAATTATAATTGTCTCTAATCAATCCCTCATACACTCACAAAGAGATACCTTCCAAAAGATAATAGAATCCCGCAGTCCTACACCCCAAAGATAAGAAGAAATCCTTCCCAAAATCCTTTCGGTCTCTAATGGTTTTCGCTCCATCTCCCTTGATGATGGCTACTTTATAAACCCTAACCCGAGATGCTCTTGTGCCACCATGATCAACTAGGTTCATCCTAGGACCACCTATTTATAACTATGCATTTGTATTCGACTTGGAGAAGAATTCCCACAAAAAAAAGCATGCCGAACCGCGTCACCGACGTGCTGCCATAACAAGTCGTGCGCACGACCTGGAGAAGTCATGCGCACGACCAGTGGCGGACCCAGAATTTTTCCTCAGGGGGGGCATAAACATTTTAAAGTAATGTAAACTTCAATACCATTTGCTTATCAAAAATTCATAACAAAATTTGGCACTTACAATTACAAAAAATAGCATTTTTGGATCACTGACAAAGTCTTTTTATGGCAACTGTCCTCTACGACTTTTCATATTTTGGAAGCGTTGAACAATTGTCTCCATCGATGCTATTGAAAATATCTCTCTCAATATACGTGATCAAAAAATCACTCATCCATTCATCTCCCACCTGGGTCTATTCAGTTGACCCGATCTGACCCAATCCGACTCGACCCGAAAGACCCGCTGGTATTATATATTATAGTATCAGATTGCGGGTAGACCCGACACGACCCGTTGAATACTAAACGGATCTTCCTGGGTCTACCATGTCCAGACCCTAAACCCAGACCCGACCCGTTTATTAAACGGGTCTATCGTGTCGACCCGTTTACGATCCGAACCCGTTTAACCCTAACCCAGACCCGCTAACTTCGTGTCGGGTCATGTCGGGTCTGCCGTGTTGGGTCCGAAATTGTCAGCCCTAATCACAAATTTTTCTATTCAGAACAATTTGTATCAAAGAAAAAAAGAAAACAAGTGATGAAGTGAACAGTTTGTATCAATTTGTATCAAAAGAAGAAAAAAAATCTTTTGAGAACAGTTGAACAATCTGAAGGTCTGAACCAAGGTTAAAAAAATGGATTATTTTGACTATGCCCCCCAAATTTTGCCTTGAATTAGACTTTACTCCCATGTTTTCATTAATTAGACTTTAGCCCCCAAAAGGCCAAAACTAACTGTTCCGTCAACTCACACCATCTAAGAGAAAGGATGAGCTGACGGAAAAGAAATAAAGTTTTGGGTGTGAGTTGAGGGAACAGTTAGTTTTGGGGGGTAAAGTCTAATTCAAGGCTAAAGTAATCCGCAGAGAGAGAAAGAGAGAGAGAGAGAGAGATCAGAGATGGGTTCGAACTTCGAAATATACAAAACAGAGGGACTAAGGGAGGGTGGTGACTGGTGAGAGCACCGAGCGGCGAGCGGATTTGGAGGCGGGGACGACGACGTCATGGTGGAGGAAGAGGGTGATCGGCGCGGCGCCGCAAGCCGCGAGGGGAGGGGGACGGTCCAACCAAGCCGCAGGCCCCAGAGATGGATCAGCCACCGAGGGAGAAAAGGAGAGCCCACCGCCGGCCGCCGAGATCGGATTAGCCACCGGCCCACCGAGGGAGAAGAGGGGATCCTGCCGCCCGCCACCGAGATTGGATCAGCCACCGAGGGAGAGGCTTCTGTCGCTGGCCCGCCGCTAGGGTTTTTTTTTTCTTCGATCGAACTGAAATGTGTAAGGGGGCTGATGGCCGGGGCGAGGGTTTATATACCGGCCTTACCGGGACAGCGGGACGCCGAGACTCTCGGGAGATAGTTATATCCGGTTTTTTTTCTTTCTCAAAAGTCAGGGGGGGCTTAAGAGCCCCCCCTCTTCCCAACGTAGGTCCGCCCCTGCGCACGACCCAACTAGTTCTCTTGCCTGACTTTTTCTGCCGATGCCAGTTGTGTGCATGACTCTTCCTGGCTGAGTCCTTCGCCCTTTGTGCTGTCATCCGCCGTTTCTTCGCGCCTGAATCTTGAAGTTTGTATGCAGCTTGTTTGGAGCCACATCTTCAGCACATGGTACTAGGTCATAAACGGATGGTGGACACAGGAGACGACGGGCGTGATGGCGGCAAGCTTAGCTCCGGGTACATCTATAGTGTAGCAGGGTGGGGTGCAGATGACAGAGTGCTGAGTGTTGGTCGACGAGCAACAGCTTGGGACAGATGAATGTGGGTGACGTCGCAGAGCGGAGCACTGGTCGTGGACTATGATGGGTCGTCGACGGGCGATGGACCGGAGTGCAAGTATGTGGTAGATAATCGGACGGACTAGAACGTCGGCCGAGGTGCAAGTCACCAGAAATGAAGCTGTATCCATGAATGCAACGCAAACAACGAGTGAATCACGTTAAAAGAAATTATTTGACTATGTCTCTGTCGCTTCCCCATCGTGTTTATTACGCAACAGACATTTGCCGGATCTTTGCCGGAGTGCCGGCATGAGATGGTACTATCCGAGTACAGCCAGCTGCAGCCTAATCCTCATCCCACCCTCCATATGGGCCAATCCTCACCCTTGAGTTATAGATTATTGCTCACCTACTATGCTATAACAACACGTAGAACCCAACATGTAACTAACATCATCATGAACCTGCTGTGATCACAATATCCCCTTGTGTTTGGTCCAAATCTTTCAAGCTTTCCAAGATTTGTTCCATTTGATGTCAAGAGCCAGTTTATTTTTTATTTTGTTTTTTCAATTTTTAATAACTGTTTTGCATCTAAACAGTCCATGAGAGAGAGAGAGAGAGGTATTGTATATTCTTAGAGAGAGAGAGGGAGAGAGGTATTGTATATTCTTTGCCAATACTGACTACACAAGTTCGAGAGAGAGAGAGAGAGAGAGAGAGAGAGAGAGAGAGAGAGAGAGAGAGATTATTGTATATTTATTGCCAATATTGACTGCACAAGTGCTCTTGGATGAGGTGGGTTTTGTTTTGGGTTTCAGAGGCTTTGGCTTTAGCTTTCAGCACTGCTCTGAAATCACTATCCAGCAACTCTAGGCTCACCCCACCCGTGAGTATACCTCCATTACATTGCTGTCAATAGAGGTGTTTAATATCTGCTTTTAAAAATAAATATAATACTTATTGAATAAAATATGTATTTTTATATATTGGGGAAAAAAAAATGCTCTTCAGCCCTAAGGTTTTCCGATTTCGCTTGGCCCGATTGACGTGGCAGCGTTCAACTGGTGGCTGAAACTCAAAAGCGACATTTAAATCTTTTACTCCATCAGTTGAACGCTGCCACGTCAATAGAGTGGAGGAAATCGAAAAAACTTTCGGGCTGAATAACATTTCTTATTGGGGAAATACAATTCGAGAATTTCCTTATGTATATATTTGTTTAATGATGCATCTGGTGCTACCGCGGTTGGGTGAACCTGTTTTCCCTCTAAGGAGGTCGTAGGATTGAATCTTGGAGTTTGCTCCATGTTGCTCTTGCGTATAGTAATGTTACATTCCTGTTGACGAGTTCAAAGTTTGTCTTAGTCAAAATCTTTGTTCTCATGTTTTTGTTGTAATCTCCGAACCATGGTCGTTTTTGTGTGTAAATATTAACATGCACGATTCTAACTGGACATGTGTGGCCCAAAAAAAAAAGAAAATTTGATGCATTTGGCTAAGAGTTGGGCACCGCATACACGACTTGGTCCCACCCTCTGTCGTAGTGGTACATACGTCCGCTACCGCCTAAAAAATGAATGGCAGCAAAAATCACGTTTTTATGGAAACTGGATGGGTGGGTCATTGAAATACACACTGACAAATTTGCGTTCCGCTAACCAAAACACCCCATCCTAAAAAAGGGGCATATTTCTATAGATATACATGACATCGAACCCCTCCGCTAGGGTTGCCCAAGCCCAGCCCAACCCAAGGTCAGGTTGAACTTTCTTAGTCCAAGCCCAACCCCTTTGGGTTAGCCGGGTTGAGCAGGACGGATTGACCGATTTCAACATGCTAGAGGAGAAATCTATATAACAAGGGAATACGATTTTGTGCTGACTAGACAAAACTCTCTCGCGATCACAGCTGTTACCTCTCTTGTTCCCCGGATCTCTCATTCTCTCTCTTCCCGGATCTCTCTCTCTCCCCATATTTCTCGTTTTGATTTCTCTCTCTACCCGATTTTCTCTGTCTCTCTCTCTCTCTCTCTCTCTCTCTCTCCGTCCGTCTCTCTCTCTTTCTCTCCGTCCGTCTCTCTCTCTCTTTCTCTCCGTCCGTCTCTCTCTCTCTCTCTCCCCGATCTCTCTCTCTCTCCCTTTTCGTCTCTCTCTCCTTCGATCTCTCTCTCTCTTCGATCTCTCTCTTCGATCTCTCTCACTCTCTCTCTTTTCGCCTCTCTCCCTCTTCTTGATTTCCTCTCTCTCTCTCTCCATGATCTCATTCTCTGTCTCCGTATCTCTCTCTCTTTCTGTCTATCTCTTCCCGATTTTCTCTCTCTTTCTGTCTGTCTCTCTCTCTTCTCTCTCTTCGTCCGTCTCTTTCTCTCTCCGATCTCTCTCTTTCTCTCTCTCCCCCTCTCTCCCTTTCTTCGTCCGTCTCTCTCTCTCTGATCTCTCTCACTCTCTCTCTCACTTCCTTATTTTTTCTCTCTCTCTCTCTCTCTCTCTCTCTCTCTCTCTCCGCATCTCTCTCTTCGTCTGTCTTTCTTTCTCCTGTCTCTCTCTCTCTCTCTCCGTCTGTCTCTCTCTCTCTCTTCGATCTCTCTCTCTCTATTTCTCTCCGTCCATATCTCTCTCTCTCTCTCTGAACTCTCTCGCTCTCTCTTTCCATCTCTCTCTCTTCCCGATTTTGTCTCTCTCTCTCTCTCTATCTCTCTCCGTCCGTCTCTCTCTCTCTCTCCCCGCGTCTCTCTCTCTCTCTTTTTGTCTCCGTTCCACACTCTCTCTCTCCCCCACGATCTCTCTATGTGTTTTTTCAAAACCGGACCAGAAGGCGAACTGAAAAGGCATTTGGTTCGGCCCAAATTTGTTCAAACCGGTGGTTCAACCATTTGAATCGCATGAAAATATGTTTTTTAAAATAGATATATACTAAATTCTTCAATGGCAAGGTTTGATTCATGGGTTAACATACAAACCGGTTTATTCAAAGAGTGAACTGAAACATGTTCCGGTCCAAACCGGTTCAACCGCCCAGTCCGGTCATATAAACCGATTTATTCAAAGACTAAACCGAAACATGTTCCGGTTCTGGTCCAAACCAGTTGAACCGCCCGTCCGGTCTGGTTTTCAAAACACTGCTCTATCCGTCTCTCTCTCTCTCTCTCTCTCTCTCTTTCTCCTCGATGGTACAAAAGCGTTGTCATAACCGTGATACCATCTTAGCTGGCATCACGAATCAATCAGAAATGCTGGAGCCAACACCTCTCTTCACAATAGTCATTTAAATCAAAGAAGCCGACGAGTGCAGTTCGGGCTGAGTGCGATGCATCTATCACGGTGGATGCCATCTTGTGGCTATGATGCGCCTCGAGAGATGCTCAAGCGTTTGTTATTGATCCGTGATGACAACTAAGTGATATAATGGTTATATGAAATATTGGGAACCCAAATCTTCTGCTGTATTTCTCTTCCCCATCGTCTGCCCCCGAAGTCATAGTCGTCTATTGCACCCAGACCCGACCAGTGCATTGCACTCATCCCAACCGGTAGGTAAAGGGACGACAGTGATCAGGTACAACCTGTAGCATATGTCGGGGGGCCAATCACATCTGTTTCTTTACCTGTCGGTTCGGACTGATTGCGATGCACGGGTCGGGTATGGGTGTAACGGATGGCTGTGACTTGGGGGGCAGATAAATGGGGCAGAAGATTTGGGTTTGGGGGGCGGGGGGGGGAGGGGGGGGGGGGGGGGTGGGAGTGGAGCGGTGGTTGCCAGTTTTGTGCCAATCGGGGGGTGTCTTCGGTGGCTCGTTACATTGTTGACAAGTGTGTTGCTGCCGAAGGGGGCCCGCTGTAGTGCCGACAGGCATGGGCATGCACTAGTAATCAACATATAACAGTTCCTTTGCGATAATCTATATAACATGGCACGACGGTTTTGTATTGACTAGGACAAAATGAAACCAAAAATTGACTAGATAAAAAGGAACAAGCTGACTAGACAAAAATAGGCAAATCCGACCGTCGATCAAGATTCAATATTCACTTTTATATTTTTGAAATTATAATTTCAGAAAAAAAGGAAGATCATCAAGAGGGATGAGAGAGAGAGCGAGAGAGCAAATCCCATAAATTGTTCTCTTGTATGGTCATTCAACATACAAAGAGAAAGATAGAATGAGAGTATCTCATATTAAATAATTATTATCATATTAGTTCCCTTTGTTGGTTGTGTATAAATCCCATTAATACCATACTAGAATACTAGCAAGGAAGATCATAAAGAGGGATGAGAGAGAGAAAAAACAAATCCCATAAATTGATTTTTTACATGACCGTTCAACATACAAAGAGAGAGTGTCTCATATTAAATGATTATTACCATATTAACTTCCTCTTTTGGTTGTACATAAATCCCATTAATACCATATTAGCATGCAAGCATGGTTGAGTTTGGACAGTTGGTTTGCATGCGAATTGCGCAAGGTTAAAATGGGTTAAGTCGGGTGCGATGGGCAAAAGGAATAAGAAACGAAAAGAGAAGAAAAGGAAAAGAAAATAAAAGGAAGAGAAGGAAAGAGAAGAAAAAGGAAAGGAAGAAATAGAAAAGAGAGAAATTGTGGCAGGCCGGGTGTTCTCTGTGCCACATTCGTAAGCCATCATCATACTCCGTTAAGATCCGTAGAATGTTCGAGGTTCTCCTCTGGTTCGAATCATGCGATGCGCTGATCCAATGATTTCATTTCTCGATCGAATTTCATAATTATTCTTTTTTTTATTAATTTTTAAAAAACCTCCAAACGAGCTGTGCATCCTCCATCGACTCGCCGTGAGAATATCCATCAATTAGTCACGATGCCCTTGAGCTAGTTGTTGTAGACCGGTGTTGCCGTTGAAATTATTTTATTGTCGAAGGCGGTCAGATGTATTGCCGTTGGTGGGGGTGGTGATGCCCGAGGGGTGTCTTGCCGCCGAAGGTGGCCCGCTGCAGTACCGATAGGTGTGTTGCGGCGGCCCGCTGCAGTGCCGACAGGCACGAGTATAGACTAGTACAATATATAAAACAACTCTTTGCATTCTTATATAGGTGATGGTCTATCATTAGATACATGGATAAATGCCTATCCAACAATGGCCATTAGAAGTGGGATAAATACCTATCAAAGTTCCACTACGTACAGTGCAACCTCAACTTGTATTCAACGGATGATCCAATAGATGGATTCTGATCGGACCTATTCAATATTATATTATATTAAATATTATTTACTAAATAGTCGAGTTTCAGATTAGGTTGGGTTGCCCGGAACCTCTGCTCAAGCACAACCCGAATTGAGGCCGGGTTGGGGTTTTTCAACCCAAGCCCAACCCATACAAGTCAAATCCTAACCCAAACCTGCTCAAATTCGGGTTGGCCTCCTTAAGTTACAGTCCTACCCTCCGCTAAGGCTGTATTTGGCTTAGCACAATCACCCCGCTATGATCGGTTTTTCACGTAAGTGGGCTGTGCTTTTCCCTCTGTATATGTTTGGCGGAGCGTAATGAGAAGCCGCCCTCAAATAGGCCACCTTACACCGATGTATAATACGTTCGTTATTGAGGAAAGAGAAACTACAACACATGGGGTGCGGTTTCTCTCTCCACAGGTAAGTCCCGATAAACAGGAATCGAATAAACTTGGCAATTTAAAAGTATTTCTAAATTATTATCATACACCATCGAAAGCGTTTATACCTTTCAAAAATATTTTTAATCCGACACAATGAGGGAGGAAAAGAAGAAGAGTATATTAATAATCGAAGAAATAATTGGGTTTAAAGACCGGCTAAACTAATAGACGGTGAGCTGATCTAAACCAATCATGTTGCGGTCCCTGCAATCCAAGTGGCACTTCATGGTGTGGTCCCACGAACTAGAAACGTCGGAAAAATGAGTTCAGATCTCCTCCAGTCGGTAGGCACCGATAGGTGGATCTGATGTGCATCACAGTCGTACGATGGTTGGCGACCCAAAAGTGAATCACACGCTAGCGACCATGTGCGGCAATGATTCGCTCCGGGCCCACAGACCGGGGCGATCGACTAGAGGAGATATGAACTCTGGAAAAATAGAGTTTCCAAAGTTGACCCACATATCAACGTGATGTGGAGGCTCAATCCCAACCGGGCAGTTGCCGGTTTGGACCCGGCTCTAACAGCATGAATCTCAAAGGAGGTTGCATCTTGTATGTCAGGGAGGGAGTTTCCCCATATCTGACCGTTCATTGTACCCGTTCAAAGAAAATGAGGCACAGAGGTGTTATATTTGCACCCGTCATTTGATATTTCCACTCGCCATTGGTTCTAACTAGGGCTGGCAATTCTGGACCCGACACTGGGTTTGGGTTAAATGGGTTCGGGTCGTAAACGGGTCGACACAGTAGAGCCGTTTAGATTTAGGGTCTGGACATGGTAGACTCAGAAAGACCCGTTTAAAATTCAACGGGTCGTGTCGGGTCTACTCGTAATCCGATTCTGTAATATGTAGTACTAGCGGTCTTATCGGGTTAGGTCCGATCGAGTCGGATTGGGTTAGATCGGGTCAATTGAATAGACCCATGTGGTAAACAGGTCTTATTGGGTCTACTCGTTTATAAACGGGTCAGGTAAGGGTTTAGGGTCTAGACATGATTAGTTAAACGGGTTGGGTCCGGGTCTAGGGGTTTTGGACACAATAGAAACTAGATACGACACAAACCTAACCCGACACGACCCATTGCCACCCCTAGTTCTAACTGTTCGGATGGTGAATTATGAATTCATCAATATTAAGGATTCAATTACTCTCCACTAATGATCGGCTTCCATATCGGTTGCTGATAATTTGGGGAGTGACATGTGGTGATCCGAAAACCAACGTTCATGATCTATGGCTATGGGATGAACCCAAGGGGAATGCCATCATCCTCAGTCACTGCCCATCACTTGTCGTAGTCGTCAGCCACCACCATCGACCACCACCGCAGACGACCACACTTGCCAACCGCTGGCCACTATACTCGTCAGTGAGCAATAGCTGGTGTTTGCCGACGGGGCTGCGACAGGCGACCAGTGGTCGACAGGAGCGATCGCCGAAGGTAGGACGGTTGGCTGTTGACGAGGGTGGTCACTGACAGTTGTCGATAAATGACCCCAGGTGGTGGGCGACGGTCGAAGGTGGTGGCATCCCCCCTGGATTCATCCCATGACTATAGGTTGTGACTGTTGATTTTTGAATCACCACATGTCACTTCTCAAATCGTCAACGATCGATACGAACACGGTCATAAGTGGAGAGGAGTCGAACAAAATTAACAGGTCAAAAATTGCAACATCAAAATGAAGGCTTGATAGTATCAGTTCACGTGATGGTAAAGCTCAATCCAAACCGGGCGGTTGCCGGTTTGGACCCGGCTCTAGCAGCACGAATCTCAAAGCATATTGCACCTTGTATGTCAGGCAGGGAGTTTCCTCACATCTGACCGTTCATTGTACCCCTTCAAAGAAAATGAGACACAGAGGTGCTCTTTCACCCATCATTTGATGTTTCCACTCGCTACTGATTCTAACTGTTTCGATGGTGAATTATGAATGGAAAATTTTATTCATACCCCCATAACTATTACACATACCTTGTTTTCACTCAAACATCGCTTACCATTTTATACCTCTAACCTGGTCCACGATCTATCTGTTTTTTTCCTCCCTTCCACTTTACCGGAGCCGTCATGATTTTCCCTCCTCGCTTATCATCATTGAGTCGTGTCTGCACTCGTTAAGCCCACCGTCAAAGCCACCTCCTCTCTTCTCCATCTTTTTCATTGCTACTGAAGCCGTATCCCACGCTACAAACGTCGGAGTTGGCTCACCGCAGGAGATGGAGCAATCTTCGACAACTCTAGTGTGGATTAGGGTTTCAGTTGTGATGAAAAAGTTGATGGAGGGAGGAGGTGGCTTGATGGTAGGCTCAACAAGTGCAACTGACGATGATGAAGAAGAAGAAGAAAAAATGTGGCGTCTTAGATGATGGTGTCACCGACGGTGTGGAAGGAAGAAGGGAGGCATATGAACGGCCTATGTGAAGTGCTTTTAGGGTATGGATAAAATTTTCCATATGAAAATAGGTCAAAAGTTGAAACATCAAAATGAAAACGTGACAATATCATTTCACGAGACCTCATCTCTATCACCACCACCCATCGGCGAGAGAGAGAGAGAGATCTCACAGCTTCGAGGCGGCTCCAGTCGGTTCACCCACCCGACCTCGTGGGCCCCGTCAACAACTTGATTAATTTTGTCCCGCACTCCTCTAACCCACTCCGAAAGCTCCACCTGTCCGAAAACAACTGGAGCTCCGCAAAGAACATTCCACACCCGGCTAATAAATCCCCGTCACGTAGCGGAGCACCACGGACGTAGCGGGCGCCGGCGGAACACCGAACGCAGACGTTCCTCTATTATAACCCCCTCTCGCCTCCACCGACTGATCTTTTCCTCCGTCAACGACGACCCTCCGCCACCGCAGACGCCGTGATGGGAGCGAGCGACGGGCGAAATCCACTCTAACCTCTCTTCGATTTCCTCGAAATCCCCACCAAAACGAAGGGAAAACCCTAAATTTTCCTCAAACCCTAGAAATCCCCCAATTACCTCCGTCAATCTCGAAGAGATCGCGAGATCCCTGACCCTCCCCTCAAGATTCAGTCAATTAGGGGTTAGATCTGCATCCAGTTCTTCGAATTCTAGGGTTTCGCTCTTCGTTTGTTTGATTTTTTGTTCGGGACTCGGATTTAGGGTTTTCTTCGGTTTCAGATCCTGTGCGCATGTTAAGATGTCGTCTTTCCTGCCGCTCGATAGCGAGACGATCCAGATCCGGGAGGTGTGGGGCGACAACTTTGAGGAGGAGGTCGCCCTGATCCGCTCCGTCGTCGACGACTACCCCTTCGTCGCGATGGACACCGAGTTCCCCGGCATCGTCTGCCGCCCCGTCGGGAACTTCAAGACCAGCTCCGACTACAACTACGCCACCCTCAAGGCCAACGTCGACATGCTGAAGCTGATCCAGCTCGGTCTCACCTTCTCCGACGAGGCCGGCAACCTCCCCACGTGCGGCAGCGGCCGGGGCTGCGTCTGGCAGTTCAACTTCCGCGAGTTCGACCCGGCGCGCGACGTCTTCGCCCACGACTCGATCGAGCTCCTCCGCCAGAGCGGCATCGACTTGAAGAAGAACTCCGAGCGAGGCGTCGACGCCCGCCGCTTCGGGGAGCTCCTAATGTCGTCGGGGGTCGTGCTCAATGATACTGTCCACTGGGTCACCTTCCACAGCGGGTACGACTTCGGGTATCTGCTGAAGCTCCTCACCTGCCAGAACCTCCCCGACACCCAGGCGGGATTCTTCACTCTCATCAAGATCTACTTCCCGACAATCTACGACATCAAGCACCTGATGAAGTTCTGCAACAGCCTCCATGGAGGTCTCAACAAGCTTGCTGAGCTCCTCGATGTCAAGCGGGTTGGCATCTGCCACCAGGCCGGTTCCGATAGCTTGCTCACCTTGTGCACCTTTAGGAAGCTGAAGGAGTCCTTCTTCAGTGGTTCCACTGAGAAGTATGCTGGTGTCTTGTATGGTCTGTCTGTTGACAATGGACAGAATACTCATTGAGGAAAATAATAATTATAAGAAATGAATGAATAATAAAAAAAAAGTCTTGTTTGATGAATACATGTGGGTGTGATGCTATCTCTGTGTATTTACTTCTTTTCTACGAAAAAGTTTGCCCTTTTTGCTAGTTTTGCCTTACTTATTTAATGCTTATGAATGTTGTTGTTCCTAAATATTATCTTAGATGCACATTTTTAGGTTTTTCTTGATGGGTTTTTTGTGAAATGTCACAATTTTGAACAATCGAGACGTTTCGCTTTGGGGTTTGCATCACCTTTTATTGGTTATGGTCATCTGTATGGTGCCACCAACTGCACGACGTTTCCTCTATCCTATTGATTGCGATGATGTAAACCATAATACAATATTTCATGAAGTGTCGCTCCATTCTCGTGTAGAAAGGTATAGTCACTAATCCCGTTAAAAACGGTTGTGAGGGGGAGGGGGCAATGAGTATATGAAGACATGGATCTCCCACCTCTAATTGATGTGGGAGTATCTGCTCAACACCCGCCCGTACGCAGAGCGCGTTTCAACGGGGACGTGTCTGCACGTAGGGAGAGGCGTCAGCGGGGAGAAAGAGGGTGTGACGGGGCCACACGAGGGGAGACTGAGTGGGGCATGCTTTGATACCAAGTCACTAATCCCGTGCCCCCTCAAAAACCGGTTGTGAGAGGGGAGGGGGTAATGGGTATATGAAGACACGGATCTCCCACCCCTAATCGATGTGGGACTATGCACTCAACAGGTTTGTATTTTTTTCTCTCTTTCTTCTATTTAGGATTTTTAATTTTTTGTATATTTTTTAAAGTTTGCCACTGAATCTTTTTCCATTGGTTCTTTGAAGGAAATGGTGTTCTAGTTGGCGAAAGCATTGCATCATTATCCTTTCACTAATATGAACAATTATCAAGAGCGAAGGTATTTCAGTCTGTTATCCAAATTCAATTAATCATCTCTTTGCACATTTATATCTGTATGTTCTGCCCTCACCTATGCTTCTTAAAAGAACCTATGGTGTTTGGTATCTATATGGTGTGAAATTTTACATTGGTGTTTGCGCTTACCTGTTTGAACATGGAATTTTCAGATGATTAAGATGTCTCATCTTTCCATGACAGAGATGATATTGTGTGACAGCTATTATTTAATGACATGTCGTGGGGGTAACAGTACGGCACAAACTTGCAGGATCAAGCTTCACATGTTAGACATCTCAAAAGTCAACTTATTATTATTTTTTAATATCTACCTGCTTAAGCAAATGATTAGTGTAATCATCTTTTTAGTTATTATTTAGGAAAACTATGGTAATTTTGGATCAACTGTTCACCATATTGATGAGTATCGACATTGAGTTTTGTGGTGGTGACTTGTGACGGAAAATTGCAAGAGTTAAAGATGATAATTCTTCTTGTGTTGTGTGTGAATCTAGGAGAAGGTATTGTAGAGATTGATGTTGGATATTGTAAAGATAGTTGTTGGATATTGATTGAATGGAACTTTGTTGAAATTATTACAAGGTAGATAGGACTAAAACAATATTCTTTTTCTTCTGTTTGGGTTAATTATTTTCATGTATTTTAAAAAATTTGGCATTGATATCTTTTTGCGTTGGTTCTTTGAAGGAAATGGTGTTATTAATTGGTTTTAGCTTGTTGATTGAACTGTCCTATAGTACGCAGACATGTCGCCATTATTCAGTTTAATACAAACAATTGTTAAGAGCAAAAGCTATCTTGGTCTGTTTAGCCAAATCCATTCAATCATATCTTCACGCCTATTTCTATACATATGGTCTGTCCACCTATGCTTCTTAACAGAACCTATGATGTTTGGTACCTATATGGTATGAGATTTTACAAGGGTGTTAGGCTGTAACTGGCTGTTAGCTTACACCCTTTTGAACATGGAATTTTCATTTTTTTAATATATCCTCATCATTCCATGAAAATTCTAGTATTATGTGAAATCGAGTACTATTTAATGTCGGGGTCTGCGAACGAGGGTATGACCCAAACTTGCATATTAAGCTTCACTTGTTAGACATCTCACAACGTGATTACTTTTTCTTCACATAAGTTCTTGCGTGCATTATTAGATGATCAATGTACAATGTTCTAAAAAGCGCTAGGCGTTAGTCGGGCGGTGGGGAACCTTCTAGCGCCTAGGTGTTTTTTCTTTTTCTAATTATTTTGATATTATATATAATATATATTTTTTAACTTACTATAAATTCAATATTATCCCAAATATTATTTTCAAGAGCATGTATCATTTACATAACCATAAATTCAAGATTAACAAAAACAAAAGCAATCATGATATTATCTTAGATAATATCATAATATCCATAATTTTAGTACATTCCAAATCATAAATTTATGATTATCAATAATAGAATAGCATCTATACACGTTTTAGTGCCTAGGCGGCCGTCTAGCCCTGCCTAGAGGCCTGGGTTGCTTTTCTGAACCGCCTAGGACTAGGCTAGGCAGTGGGGGGCCTTCTAGTGCCTAGGCGGCAGCCTAGGCCGTTTTTTAGAACACTGTCAGTGTGATATAATTTTTAGTTATTAATTAGGAATACTATGGAAGTTTTGGATGAACTATTTGCCATAATGAAAAGTATTTTTTTTTTGAGTGGTAAATAATGAAGAGTATTGTTCTTTAGTTTTGTGGTGGAGAGGAGGAGAATTTACCCGAGACAAGATGTTAGTTTTTCGGGTAATTGATGTTGCGTGCGAAACTAGGAGATAAGGTAGCGGAGAGCTAGTTGTTAGATATTGATAGCAAGACTGTTGAGAAAAGGACTTCAGTTATTAAGAGTGAAGAGGCTTTGTTGAAACAACTAGGACATTGATAGACACTAATATCATTACAAATGCGTAACATATATGAAAAGAATCATGAAAGACGAGTTGTGTTTTATTTGGGATCGTGTTGATGTTTGGATTGTCGACGAAGGTTGGTGGTGTGTATTTAACTTGTGTGGCATAGGGTTATGTTGTGATTGCTAAGATCAGAGAAAATGTAATGTGTACATAGGATGGCTTTATGTGGGCCAAATTTCCTGAGAATGGTTATTGAAGTTTGATGTTAGGTGTAAGCAACCTTGTTTTCCAGAATCTTAGTTATGTCGAAGTTGTTAAGGTGAGTTATATGCCATTGGGGATGACATAAGCATCGTAGATATAGGTCTGTAGAAAGATATATGTGTAGTCTTTCATCATTGGACCTATTGTGGCTTGACAGAAGATTGTGGTATATGTTGTGCTTGAAAGAAGAGGTTAAGGAATCCCAGTGCTATGCTAAAGTTCAAGTTCTCATATTGTGTGCCATTTTAGGATGATCGTAATAGTGTTCATATGGATGCTAAAAGTTGCCTTTGTGATGAAGAATATTGTTTCTCCTCCTCCCTGATTGTGGCTTCACTTGATGGGATTTGCTGCCTTACGTCTGATTGATTTAAGCTTCTTTCATTTGGGTCAATTAAGGGCCAAGTAGCTCATTGGATGGAACTAGTATTTTTGTATATGCTGGCTATGATACCGTGACCCTAACCTTTCACACGGGTAGATGGGAAATTTGTCGAGATTGAAAGTTGAAATATGAATCTTTTTAAGGTCTATTGTTGCTCGATAATAATGAATATGATATTTAATATTCTATTGGCAACCTAATGTTTGTTGATCCGATTAGTAGTAGCCAAGGTTGAAAATCACGATATTGGTTGCAATATTGATTGGCTCTGAACCGGTATGTACCTGTACTGATTGATACCACTTGAGACCAAAAAATTCGAGAAAAAATTAAGAAAAAGATTTAACCAGTACCAATTTGTATCGGTTGTACCGGTCGGTACTGACTTGAGCTGGCCAATACGGACTAGTACGTATCGACATCGGTCTGTACAAGCTAGGTATCAGGACCGGGGGTTGTATCGGTCTCAGTCTAGCCAAAATCAGAATGTATTGGTCAGTAGTTCCGTTACGTACCAGTATTGGTCGGTTTTTTGAATCATGTTAGTGGCGTCATAGTAGAGAATTGTTTGCAGAATTTTTATCAATACATGGCTCATTTTACCTCAGTGTTGTTTAGGCGGCCAGGTGATGTCTAGGTGATTTTTTTTTAAATATTAAAAATTATATATATGAGAACATTTAGATTTGAACAAATAATAAGCATAATATCATAAAAAACTTCATGTGAAATTAATTAAACAACCGAAATCAAACATTCTTATCCAAAAAAAATATTCATGACATTATTGTCAATGCTAAATTTGTGAAATATGAATATGTAAAACCATGTATATCATTCATCATCAACATGTAACTATCAATGAATCAAATTATGTTTTTTTTTTTGAGAAATTCAATGAATCAAATTGTGTTACTATTAAGAAAGTTATAATTTAGAAGTTAGAACATTTAAAACCCTACGTCCCAAACATTCATTATGAAACAATCAAAGCAGAGGGGTGTGTAGTGTAAATACTAAAACTACAGGGGAAGTCCGTATAATTTAGGTAAACCTTAGGGGTGGTCCCTGTAATTCACCCTTGAAGCTAAGAGGTTGTTAGTTGAACATACACTTATTTGAATTTAATTAGAGATTGCCAATTTGGGGATATATTTGGAAGAGGGAGTTTTCTATTATTCATTGAAAAGAAGGGATTATCTTAAGTAGTGAGTATGGAGATTGGCTTAAGAGGAGATGGCTTGGAGTTGAAGATAAAGATGTAAATTATGTAATGTAATATGGAGCTTGATGTAATAGTTTCTTGTTATGTGATTGTAGGTAACTCGAAGGTTGTAGGGTTTTGTTTAGATATTGGAGTTCTCTATGCTTGAGTGGTGCCTTTGTAGTGATTGGAAGGGGTTGGGAAGTTGATCTCTACAAGGTATGTGAGGAAGGGAACTTGAGATCAAGAATGCTTATGATATTAGGTAAGACGGTTGAAGGTCTCGTTCAATTGGATATTGTATATTACTTTCGCGACATGAAAACAAATTTAGTTCTCCTTGTTTCACATGACAGAATTTGTGATGCGGAACACATCAAGCAATTCCCTAGCTCGATGATACAGATCTCAGAGCGCTCATGGATAATCACTAGATTTTTATTAAGCGTTTTCCAAAATAAATCAAATTACATAATTAATAAAACTGAAATTAATATTTTAGAATAAAATATTGTTTGTTTAGATTCAATCTTTTGGATAAGGCAACTTTATTTTTTCTCTTCTATTTAAAGTCCTTAAGCCTTCCATTGTAATCAGTCAAGAATTTTATGAATTGCTGTGAAAGCGTATTTCTTCTTTTTCTTGGTGTGAAGCATTGGGTCCAGTGTGATGCCATCGGTGAGGAGGTTCCCGGTGAGAAATCGTGGGGTGAGAAGCCCTGGTTCATCCTATGCAGTGAAAGGCGCTAGGCGCACCTAGGCGCTCCAGGTGAGCCTAGTGCCTAGGGATCGCCTAGGCGCGCCTAGGGGATTTTCACGCTTTTTAGAGGTTTTAACACAAAAACATGCGCCATGGGGTTTTATGTGGTTTTTTTTATAGGAATTTTAACAACTCAACTCATCAAGTGACTCATATTTTAAATGCAAACTCTTCTAAATTCATGATAACTGATAAAGTTAATCCAATGCTAGAAATATTGGGATCAGAACGATCAAGGAAAACGACTGGAGTCGGCCGAAGCTCCCTTTGCTCAGATGCAATATATTTCTTAAGTAAACCCTAAAGCGAACACTTGTAAATTTTATGCTCTTATACTGTACAAGTGTCACTCATCTCTCCAAGGATTCTGAACATTCAGAAATGAGACATGTTGGTTGCGTATGAGACAAAACATACAAGGCCCTACGAGGATGCAGGGTGATAAGAAAAAGCACACGACAATTATCTTATGAGGGAACCAAACTAGTAAAATCCTCGTCGGCGTACCGGTTGGTGAAAGCAATCCACTAGCCCAAGATCCAAGTAAAAGAAGTAAGGTGGTGTTTGGAAGAGCTTGCAAAATAGCTTCCTGTGTTGTGCAGCTGGAACCGCTTTTATTTGGACGAGTGGCCTTCGAGCTTTTGTGAGAAGCTGCTTTGTATGCGATTTTCAGCTTTTCGCAAAAGCTTTCATAGTGGGAAGCTGATTTCGAGCTTCACTGATGCAAACTCGGTTGTAAGACATGGAAGCTAGTTACTTTAAGAGCAAGTTATGGCTTAAATTAACAACTAAATAGTGATTCACTAGGGCATACATTTTGGCATTTTTTTTGTCTTTCACCAATAGGTTGCATCTGGAATATGAAACCAAAGATTCTATAAGAATTGTAAAGGATTGAAGTGCAGGTATGTTCATGGGGCTTTCTTTTTCGAAGTTTCTTCCGCCATCCTCTCCCTAGGGTTTCCCATTCTATTGCTATTCTGATTGTTTTTCATGGCCGGCACTGAGGTTGCCTCGTCAACGAACCTCCGATGAGTATCTTGTCAGGTTGGCCTCAAGTCTCTAATGTTGGGTCTTGCTTTCACCTGAGCTAATGGAGAAAATTCGTGAACCAAGGTGTCTTTCCCTTGTTGGGAAATTTCGCGGTCGCTGCCTTCCTACAGATTTGGTGAGTAGGGTTTTAACTAAAATCTGGCATACTGATCTTTCATTTTGAAACTATATCTTTAAATTATGGTTTCATCTCATTCGTTTTCAACCTGATGAGGACCTTATGCATGTTTTAGGTATATGCTGAAATGGAGGCCTCTATTTTATATTGTACTCCAACCGATGATCTCCATTTTTTAACCTCTATCTTGTTTAAAAACCTTGGAATTGATTGCTGGTTGGAGTGCCTTCCACCTTCATTTCGGTTGGAGGTGCTTTTAGAAAGCTTTTCTAGATGTTTGGAAGAAAAATGAAAATCTCTCTCATCAGAGCCATCCAAACCCTAGACCTCGGTTTTTGTCTACACACATTTCTATACTGTAGTTACTTTTTATATCGATTAGGTTTATCTACTAACACTTTGCGTGCAGAGAGACACGCCACAGGTTATTTCTTACTAGTAAGTGCTCGTCGGCACTCAGACGGCCACCATCGGTGGCAACGTGCCTGTTGGTACTTGGACAGATACCTTTGGTGGTCGTGGCTGCTTGGGGTTGTGATTCACTTGTTAGAGAGAGAGAGAGAGAAGCACTAATTAACCTTTCAAAAAAAAAAACTAATTAACATCAAATGATCATTAAATAGGTTTTGAATATCTTTATAGTATGTTTTTAATAGGATTTATGAAAGTTGTATTCACACATGTGATACAGGCGGCTCCAAATTGGTTCTTCGGAAGAACCGATTTGGATGGAGAATGAGATTGTCATTTATTACCTATCTGATTTTGGATAGCTATGATTGGGAATTTGAAACTATTTAATAGGTAGCTAGTTGATTTGAATCAACATATTGACTGTGATGTTTACATAAAATAAAAAAGCTAAGTGGTTTTTTTTTTAATCCTAGTCAGCACAATATCATTGTACGATGTTATATAAACTAGTGCATGTCCGTGCCCGTCGGCACTGCAGCGGACCGTCTTCGGTGGTGACACCCCTGTCGGCAGTGCAGAGGGCCGCTTTCGATGGCAACACACCTGAATGCCTTCGGTAACAAAAACACTTTCGACGACAACACCGGCATTTATAGGGACATCCATTTCCTTGCCCGTGCCGATTGGTACTAAGCGGGCGCCTTTGGTGCGACCAATTCCCCCTCGTCTTATAATCGATCAATCACAACTGTCTCTGTTCGAATGGATTCCTCGAGATCAACCCGATGGTTTGGGACTACAGAAATTTCAGCATGCGGGTTTTAGTCGTTGATGCGAACAACGATCATATGATGATGGTCAGGTTTAGTATTGTTTAAATGGGCCGGGATTTTAGGGATTTAGTGCAATTTAAATGGGTTGGGATTTGAAACCAAGGGGAGGGAGTTGGTTGACGGGAAAATAGATATTGTGCGTTGATTTTTGAATGAATGGTTAGATCTATTCGGTTTATTTTTATCCAGTCAGCTTGTCCTAGTCAACTTGTTGGTTTCATTTTGTCTAGTCAGTACAAAACCGACGTTCCTTGTTATATAAATATGGGAAACGCTAGGTAGCCACCTTGTTTGCCAACTTTTGGGTTGCCAATTTTACGTGGCATCCGCCCAGGGCTCATCCCATGGCCCCCACAAAAAAAATGCTCCTAGCAATGAGGACCTGCCGGCAGTCCACATCACGCTGAGTTTGGCAAACTAGTTGGCTATATAGCATTACTCTATAGATATTTGCTTTGTTGAAAATCCAATTATTGATTTATAGTCAACAAAAGAGTAACTAGGAGTGTAAGCCGGGCCGGGCGAGGCTTGCAGGCCTTGTTTAATGGTTTATGTCCGGACCCAGTGCTTCACAGATATGGTCTTTCGGGCCAGGTCGGGCCGACTTCAGTCTGAGATTTATCAAGTATAGAGGTCCTTAAAAAAAAAAAACATAGGAAAAGTAATGTAAGATCGAACCAAAGACCACCTATTAAATACCCTACAAGTCTAAAACAACTTTTGTGGTACCAATACATTATATAACATATATACATAATTTATATTGGGCCTCAGGTTGAGGCCGTGTACCTGATTTCGGGCTGGGCTGTGGACTTGGGGTCGCGGCTCCCACATCATCTCCGACCTCGATGAAGATGAGGGACGGATCCAGGAATCAAACTTTAGGGGCGCCAATGTTAGAAAAATCTTTCAGGGGGTGGAGTCTTAAATTTTGTTAAAAATTCAGGAGGGACAAACTTATATAATTTTAAAATAATCTTAGCTAATACTACTGTAATAAGAGGTTCTCTTTTGAATCTAGGAGGGGCGGTCGCACCCACACTCCCCCACTGGATCTATCCTTAATGATGACTCCTTTGGCTCCGGTGCTTTGCGGCGAATTGAAGAAAGCATGGAAGTCCACTAGGGGGTGATGCCCATCACTCGCCATGCCGCTCATTTGAGGCCGTTGGTGTGCCGTTCACCAGGTGGCGGGCATCGGTGCCTCGAATTGACTATATTTGAGGGAATTCAAACTTGAGAGGGGTGGAAACTGGTTGAAACAGCCCTCGTTGAAGACAAGAGACTGGCCATGCGTTGCAGGGGGGAAGGTGCTGTTGGGATAAGCAAGGAGGGTGAAGGTGTTAGTGCTGCTGTTTTGGCCGGGGTGAGTATGCTGAGCTAAAGCGCTGGTCAGTGTTTTCAAATCCGGGCCCGAAGGCGAACCCAAAAGGCATCCGATTTGGTCCAAATCGGTCCAAATCGACGGTTCAACTGTTTGAACCACATAAAAATTAGTTTTTTTTAAAAATAGATATTTACTAAATTCTTCAATGACAAGGTTTGATTCATGGGCTTACAAATAAACCGGTTTATTCAAAGACTGAACCAAAACATGTTCCGGTTCCGGTCCAAAACGGTTGAACCGCTCGGTCCGGTCCGGTTTTCAAAACACTGGCATTGGTGGTTTTCGGATAGGGCGGATGAAGGATCAAGAGATGGCAGCGACTAGCTGTTTAGAAGAACACCACCATGTTGTAGCTTATGGTCCAACTAGTGAATGCTCGTGCATGTCGGCACTGCATCGGGCCGCCTTCGGCGGCAACACAACCCCTGGGTATCGCCACCCCCCCACCCCCAACCCCCGAACCCAAATCCTCTGCCCCATTTATCTGCCCCATCGTTTGCCCCCCAAGTTGCAGCCGTCCATTGCACTGTACTCGACCGGTGCATCGCAATCAGTCCCAACTGGCAAGCAAAGAAACAACTCTAATTGGACCAGTGACATAAGCACCAACATATACCTAATCACTACCATCCCTTTGCCTGCCGGTTGGGGTGAGAGAGAGAGAACTGGGGGAAGAGAGAGATAGAGAGAGTCGGGGGAAGAGAGAGAAAGAGAGAGAGAGACGGAGGAGAGAGAGAGAACCGGGGGATAGAGAGAACTGGGGGAGAGAAAGACAGAGAGCCGGGGAGGGAGTGGGTGCCGGTTGGGAGAGAGAGAAAGAGAGAAAATCGGAGAGAGAGAGAGATTGTAGAGAGAGAGTAAGAGAGAGAGAACTGGGGGGGGAGAAAGAGAGAGTCGGGGGAAGAAAGAGAGAGAGAGAGTCCGGGGAAGAGAGAGAGAGTGAAACTGAAAAGAGACAGAGAGAGACGGAGGAGAGATAGAGTCGGGGGAAGAGAGCGAGAGATACCGAGAGAGAGAGACGGGGGAGGAGAGAGAGAGATGGAGAGTTAGAGAGAGAGAGAGATTGGGGGAGGAGAGAGAGATCGATGGCTGTGATCAATATTTCTTTTTGTCTAGTCAGCCTTGGGTTCCTTTTTGTCCTAGTCAGCACAAAACCGTCGTGCCATGTTATATAGACTAGTGCATGCCCGTGCCTGTCGGCACTCCAGCGAGCCGTCTTCGGCGGCAACACAACTGTCGGCAAAAAAGCGGACCGCCTTCGACGACAATACACCCCCTGGATATCACCACCCCCACCCACAACGTCGCATTCGGCGACAACGCACCTGATCACCTTCGGTAACAAAAAACTTTCGGCGGCAACACCGGCCCGCCCCGACGGACCGACAACCGCTAAGACTCGATAAGACCCGTTTAAATATTTATTCTTTATTTTTTTTTATTGCAACTCACCATCATGGGTGTCCTGATCACAGCCATCTGTTGAAGCCATCACAGACTGTAATCGGATGCTGGGTAAACCCAACCCATTGATTTTTAAACGGGTCTTAAACAGGCAGGAGATAAAAACCGGACCCGACCCATTTACTAAATGGGTTAGTCGTGTCGACCCGTTTACGACCCGAACATTTTTGACCCAGACCCGCTAATTTGGTATCGGGTCGTGTTTTGGGTCTGCTGTGTCGGGTTCAAAATTGCCATTAAAATTCAGATTTTTCCTTGGTAGACTGCTCTATATCCCGACCAAACATTCCAAGCAACAATAGAGAAATTTTTTTTGGCAGGAGGCTACCCAAGGACGTGCTTGGTGATGTTGGAGGCCCCATTAGACTGTTCATGGAAATTCATGATTAACACTTTGAACCCATTCAATGGCCCAAGGTTGATGCTGATGTAAGGAAGATATTGATGATAAATACAATAAAAAAAAAGAGTAGAGAAGAATAGACACTTAGATATACCCTTTTATTAGAAGAGGTGAAAACCCCATCACAACAAATGGTGTGCTGAAACATCCTCAACATTTTTCATATACCTCCATCTTCAAGTACAAAGATGGCTGCAGTGGTTGGTTGCCTGTGGAGTACCAAACATAATTTTTCAAAAAAAAAAATCAACATATAACTTGAATTGAGGAACTAAAGAGGATTTAAAAAGAATAAATCGAAGAAATCAAACGAATCAAAGGAAAAAAATTTTACCAAATTTCATCTTTCCAAAATCTAGGCAAGAATCGGTCAAAGCCTCCAACTTGGGATAAAAAACGACCGTGAGATGAATATAGCCGTTGGGGAGGACGGGGCGAGCGTGTGCATATTGGGTTGGGGATTTGGGAGAAGGAGATCATGAGGGAGGGAGAGATTGAGAGGTGGGAGGGGAATTTTTTTTTAAAAAAATCGGGATCACTGCGATGACAGCTTTCCTCTGATAATGTTTTCCTTTTTTTTTGCTCTGAATGAGGTTTTCCTTTTGAAATTAGGATTATATGGTGAAACTTTTAAAATCAAGAGCTTTCCTTTGATAACATTTTCCTTTTGAAATTGGGATAAAAAATGGAAACATTTGTTGTGATGACAACTTTTCTTTGATGAGGACGATGGACTTCTAATGGCTGTCCATTTTTGCATAGTCCATTTTTGAAAAAGAGGGGGAAGGGGGGTGCTTGAATATTTTGGTCTAGTCAGCTTGTTTTTTATCTAGTCAGCTTGTCCTAGTCAGCTTTTGGTTCCGTTTTGTCTAGTCAGCAGAAAACCGACATGCCATATTATATAGATTTCAGTGGAGGATGATCAACAAGAAGAAGAGGAGGGATAGTAGCTGGCATTCCATAACGAAGTTGGTAGACCAAGGACAAAGCTGGTCCGTACAAGTGCACGACAGTTGATCCGAACTTTCAGCAAATCAGACCCCCTCCTTCAGAATTTTTGGGATAATTTGTTTACACTTGATGATGATGATCAGAATATACCTCTAACATGTTGGAGAACAACACCATTCTTAAAATAGCGTCATCAATCGGCATCTTAAGTGAGGTGGAAGGTACGAAGCCCTTTCTAACTCATATCCGTGAGTTGGAATGGTCAAAAGCTTTGAAGTCTTGAGACTAAGTGTCTTTTGAGTTTTCTTGTTAAGAGTTTCTGGGTTGTTTGAGTTAGCCCATGTTGGTCAGGGTTCCTTTTTAGGTGTATGATACATCTTAGGCATAGTTTGTGAATTATACTTCTTTTAATAGCTAGTTGGGGTCTAATGTCGAATCTCATCTCATCCACTGAGAGGGATTTCTCAAAAATAAAAGTGAGCAAGTTATGAGTTTATATTTTAAAATAATGTTTTGGGTTAATTAGTCCTAAATCCCTCCATAGGTCTTTATTTAAGCTAATAGATACAAGTTGTTAGGATATTAAGCTAATATCCTTCCCAAAGGACACGTTTGTACAACAAGTCCTTAACCGAAAATGTTTTCTTTTTTTACCCTTTAAATTACAAAACTGCCCCTTTAGCAAGAGTTCAATTCATTTCCAGTAAGAGTATCCATTCGCCGATTTAATTGTAGCTATTACAGTGAAAACACTGTAGCAAGCGTATACATTTATCTCCGAAAAGAGTATCCATTCGTCATCAACAAGAGTATCTATTCATCAAGTGACATTGCATGTTGCGGTTGCTATAATTATTTCATTGTAGCAAGAGTATTCATTCGTCTTCATAAAGAGTATCCATTCGACTAATTGATACTCTTGCTACAGTGAAACCATTGTAGTGGCTATAGTGAAATCACTGTAGCAACAAACAATTCACTAAATTGATACTCTTACCAAATTGAATTAATACTCTTGCTACAGTGAAATCATTGTAGATGTTATAGTGAAATCACTGTAGCAACCGTTGCATGCACAGTGTCAACCATCGAATGTATACTCTTTTTGGAGACGAATGGACACTATTTATGTAGCACATGTGGGGGTAAATAAGGATGAGGGACTTGTTGTAGCACGCAATGTTTGGGATGAACTTGGTGCAATATTGAAACATTGTCTGTCCTTTAGCTAATATAGCATCTGCTAAAAGGACTTAAGGCTAAGTCTCCCTAATTTTTTTTAAAGAAAAGTTTAGAAACCCAAGAGCCACCCCACACTCTCTTACCCTTTTCTCTCCTCCCATAACTAACGGAGCGAGAGAGCCAAATGAATCTTTCAATTCGTTTTTAGGTCAAGAAGAGATCATGAAGTTAGGTTGTGAAATAAATAAATCTAATATGCTTTCATTAAGTGATTTATTGTATAATAGAAAATAGAGGATTCTGAGTACTATTTGAAATTCAGAAGAACTGTGTGGAGGATGTTATACTTTTTTTTTTCTTTTAGTGGGCCTACATGAGTCACGTACATTATGTGTGCCGTCTTGAAGACTTGACCAGTGTTGTAGACCCGATACGGTGTGATCATGCTTTGGCTTGGTCAGACTGTCTCAAGTCACACCTACACTAAAGGATGTGGTTAGGTAGAGTATGGGCTAAGTCTATACGTATAGAGCACAAGTAGATTGAGCTGATTAATCCTAATCTCTACGATGGGTTGAAGGTGTTCGGTTCTATAAGTACTTCGGCATGGTTCCCTAGCCGTAGTTCCCTCTCTAGCCATCCCATCATTTGTGAGGATTTGAACAGAGAACCAGGGTAAGGAGCGAAAGGATCACACCTTGGTTTGTCCCCTCGTGCTCACCATCTCTCTCACGTGCGCGGCATCTGCTCCCATGGCGACATGTCTGTTTGATTCTATCTCTATTGATTTCGACGACGAATCCAGTACTTTCTTCGATGAAGAAGAAAGTTTACTGAGAAGCCATTGAACAGATAAAAAAATGCTCGAGCTTGCTTCCATCACTTGCGTTGAAGCCACGAACCATGTCACTCTTCCATGGACCATGCCTTTTGCTCTTTTTTTTTTTGTTGTTGCATCTTACATAACTTTTTGCCTATATTATATATTGTTATGTAATAATTTTTACTATATATATATAAAGAACTAGGCTTATGAATTCAATACTCACGACTATCTCTACATAAATAATAAAAATGGATAGCAGTGGGATTGTTTAGGTCTTGTTAATGATATTCATTTTCAATACCCATTACGGGTCCCATATGGGAGTGTGACGTTTTTACTTACAAAAAAAACTAAGGGATTTTGGTCATTTTCCTTCCCTAACAAGTTTTTTTAAAAAAAAAGAAAAGGTGAAAAGAAAAGAAAAGAAAAGAAGAAGAAGAAGAGACTCTCTCCCCTCTTTTTTTTTTCCTTTTGGTTAAGGAGATCTATCGCTTATATTACTCTAGAAAATCAAAACAAAGATACATCACAAAAAATGGCTGTAACTATAGCCGTAGGAAAATTAGAGGACCAGAAGATGGGAAGATATGCACTCTTGGCCTTAAATGCTAGAATCTCTCCTCTTTCTCAAACCCAAGTTCCCAATAGTGGCAGACCCAGGATTTTTTTTTAGGGGAGGCATAATTATTAAAAAGTAACTACAGTCGTTGCCTCACAGTCTAAGGCTTCGACAGGCTGTGTGACAACGTCCCTACCATTCCTTTAATTGCGCAGCAAAAGGCCTATTATGATTTTGTCTCAAGTGGAGGAAAATTTTAATCCTCGGAGTCCTTCAAAAATTTGGAGCTATAACTTGCCGACTCGATCGGGGTGCACGAGTTGTAAATAATAGACCAGATTCTCTTTTTTTTTTTTGCGGGGGGGGGGGGGGGGGGGGAGGATTTCATACATACCCCCAAAAACCTGTAAAGCCCCGATTTTGACTCGATTCTCATTCACTAAGAGCCATGTGATGAACTCTACGGGGATGCCACGTGCGCGGGTGGTGGCAGACGGCGGTGGATGTCGGCCGGACAGTAGTGGGCGTCGGTGGCTAGAAACGGGTGGTGGCCGGCGGACGGCGAGGCTGGCTGTGGCTCGCCAATACGGGCGATAACGGTTGGTGGTGTATGGCGGCAACGGGTGGCTCATGTGGCGGTGGGGTGGTAGTCGGCGGCATGACGATGGATATTGACTGGTGGGGGTGGTGGCCACTAGTATTGGTGGCCACATCCATGTGAAGTTGGCAACCAAAAGTTGACAAACAAGCTGGCTATAAATGTTTTTTTTTGGGGTAAATTACACTTTGCTCATGTTTACCTTAAAAACATTTTAACCCCTCTATAGTTAAAAAAACAATACTTTACCCCCCTTCAAGTCAGCTTCGATCAGATTAAAATTACCATTTGAGAAAATCGGGGGTATTGTGCTAACATTTCAACTTTAGAGAGTAATTTGGAACAAAATAAACTATAGAGGGGTTAAGTGTTTTAGAGCTAAACTTCAAGGGGGTAAGTGTAGCCTATTTTTGTTTTTTTTTTTTTAACGAAAGAGAGGAGGGCTTGAGCCCCCCTGAACCCAATGTAGGTCCGTCCCTGGTTGCCAAACCCCACTCTCCCCTAGATAATAGTGTTTTTACAGAAGGCACACTGTGACTCAAGAGACATGCGTTCTAATCTCCTCCAGTCGGTTGGCCCGGTCGGTGGGCCTGGTGTGCATCACAGCCGCATGGCTCGAGTACGATTCAGTTTCGGGGTTTTCTATCATCGTGCGGTTGTGATGCGTTCCAGGTCCACTGGCCGGCCAACTGGAGGAGATCTGAACTCAAAAGGCATGAGATAGCAGGCCCCAGCACATGGGAGTAGTAACCCCTAGCGCTCAGAGCGTCCAGATAGGCATCACAGCCGCAAGATGGCTGGCGACCCAAAAGTGAATCCTACTCCAACCGACTGCATGCGGCTGTGATGCCCACCGGCCGGGGCCGACCGACTAGAGGAGATTCGAGCTTAGGTACCGTACAACTACAGGACCCACTGCTGATCAAGAGACATGGCGTACGGGCCCAAGCACATGGTGTAGTGGCCCCCAGCAATTAGAGTGTGTTGATAGACTCTAGGGACAATGGGCCCCGCAGTTGTATGGTACACAGGATGTGCTAAAAAAATATCCGGCGTCGCGGGCCAATGAAATAACGCATCAGTGCATCATCCTTGTGCAGGAAAATTTCTACGCTACAACTGTTGCCCATGTGCTGGGACCTGCTACCATGGGCAGGTCTAATAGTTGGCTTGGTCGGGCTATAGCTCGACCGAGTTTTGAGAAAAAATAACCCATATTATTAAGTACATGTCTCAGTCCGCCTCAACCAAGACCTCAACCTGTATCAACCCATCGAGACCCTTGGCTCCTCGCGACACGTACGTGAATCGCTATCGCCTCTAAGTCCTCACGAAACGTGAATCGTCGCCAAAAACACTTAACCCCGCTATAGTTTACTTTGTTCCAAAATGCTCCCTAAAGTTTGAAAAGTTAGCACAATACTCCTATTGTCAACTACTTAATATCTCTCATTTTGTAATTTTTATTTGACTTCAATGAGGTAAAATATAGTTTTTTAACTACAAGAGGGGTTACAAAAAAGTGTAATTAAATTTTTTTAATATTAATATAATTTCTAGTACCATCGATGATTGTTTAAAAAATTTTACTTAGTATTTCTTTATAAAGTAAAAATTTTATTGTAATAAAAAATTAGTTTAGTTTCAGTCCAGTCCAAACAAAAATTTTATTGTACGCAGGATGTGCTGAAAATTTTCCTTGTGCGATGGCGTGGTCTTCCTCGTACTTGAGGGCCGGGAAAATTTTCAGCACGTACCATACAACCGTGGGGTCTACTGCGATACAAGAGACATGGGGTACAGGCCCCAGCACATGGGAGTAGGGCCCCCCAGCACTCAGAGCGTGCTGATAGGCTATTGGGGCAGTGGGCCCCGCGGTTGTATGGTACGCAGGATGAGCCGAAATTTTTCCCCACAACAGCGGACGATGAAGCAATACTGGAAGAGAATAACAGAGAAGGCAGGAGAGAGAGAGAGAGAGAGAGAGAGAGGCATCATCAATGGCTGATCATCACACCCCTCACCACCGGACCATGGAGCCATCTTGGCGTCGGACGCTGATCACACAGGCGGCGCTCTGCCTCGCCCTCTACGTGGCCTTCAACATCGGGAGGCCGCGGACACCCAGAGACGACGCCGGCGCCGGCGGTAGAGAGCCGCTCGATCTCTACTTTTTAAGCGTTAGAGGCGGTGGATGGCCTCCCAAAGGACAAATCCGGCTCCTGAAACAGGTGGGTAGGTTCTCTTTCTTGCTCATCCACTTGAACTCGCGACCTTCTTTGCTATTGTCTCGGTTCTCTTATTGGGTTCTGGGTTTCAGTTATTATTTGCTTCTTATTTGGTGGAATTTTTTTTTCTCTTTTTGATCAGAAATTTAGGGGGTAAAGGTCATGATTTTAAGAAAATCGACAGAGTTAAAGTTTTGGTTTAATTTTGAAAAGGGGACTATAATCGATATAATTTGATTACTCAAAAAAAAAAAGGGAAAAGAAAGAAACATATTTGGAATTTCTACTTTATTATCTATTTCAAGTGTAAAAAATTATTGTATTAGATAAGTACATAAATAAATAAATCTTAAAAATGAAACTTAATTGACGTCGACTTCCTTCCTCTCATCTTCATCCGCACCATATTGAATTTCCTTTAGAGTTTACTTAGGATCACGGAAGTCGACCCAGGATCTTGGGAGCCTACTAGCAGGATCATGGAAGTCAACTGATTTAAAAGTCTACAATGGGAGTTGGAATGATTTCTAATCTTATGGATCAATAATCAGAAGATCCAGATCAAAATTTTGATAACCTTGCTCTCTTCTAGGGTTATTGGTGACATGGTATCAGAGCAGGGTTCAACCCGGCCACCTCTTCATTGCCGACTTTGGAATCTGAGCGTGCCTCCTCTCTCCAATCCACTCGTCCGATCGGCTACTCGACGCTTTTTGACCCTCCTCGAGATCCATAGATCCCTTCGAACCAGATCCTCCTCGAGCCCCTCCGCTGTGCCCTATGCCAACAATGAATCCTCCTTGCTTAGCCTCACCACCTATCCTCTGTGCCACTTTATCTTTGCATTGCTCCTTGGACCGACATTTTCTCCGATCGGCACGAGGCTTATGCATCTGCCACACTGAGCCCCTTCGTTTCTCTACGAGCCTCATACGTCAACCGCTCCCAAGTTATTAAAATCGGGTATCGGCCCGGACCAAATTGAGTCAACTCGAGTCCTAAAGTTTCTCTACGACTCGACCCTATCGGCTGATACGGGGTTAACATTGCCCATGCAGTCAGTATCGTTAGCTAGTTTGTTGAGGCCCCTTACTCTGCTCACTATGGTGCCCTCCTCGGATTCTTCGGTAATTTCGGGTACCATCACTTGGTCGCAATTTATGTCCTCGATCTCCTCTCTGATCATACGTGCTTATTCTGATGCTGACTAGGTTGGGTATCCGTCTGCTCGTCGCTCGACTTGTAACATCCGCCCCAAGCACATAAGATATTGTCCGCTTTGCCCGTGCCCGCACGAGAACTTCCCAGGAGGTCACCCATCCTAGTACTATTCTTGTCCGAGAACGCTTAACTACGGAGTTCTTACGAAATCCGTAGCGGTGCACGGTTTTAAAACATGTCTTCTATGTTTGGAAGAGGAAATTATATAAGTACCTCAGGATCTCCTTCTCTCCAGGCGATGTGGAGCTAACTTATGGCTTTGTACACCTCACCTCACCTCGTCCATCTTGGCATCCCAGCCCTTAGGAGTCTTGGCTCTTGGCCTATTGGATCTTGGTCGTCACAATCCACCCCCCTTAGGGCTATACGTCATCGTGTAGGGTTAGACCCCCCCATCTCGAGGAGAACCGGCTCTAATACGATTTTGTAACATCCGCCCCAAACACACAAGATTTTGTCCGCTTTGCCCGTGCCCGCACGAGAACTTCCCAGGGTGGTCACCCATCCTAGAACTACTCTCGCCCGAGCACGCTTAACTACGGAGTTCTTACGAAATCCGTAGCGGCACACGGTTTTAAAACACGTCTTCTATGTTTGGGAGGAAAAATTATATAAGTAGCTCAGGATCTTCTTATCTCCAGGTGATATGGGGCTAACTCGTGGCCTTGTACACCTCACCTTACCTCATCCATCTTGGCATCCCAACCTCAGGAGTCTTGGCTCTTGGCTATTGGTTATTGGATCTTAACCGTCACAATCCACCCCCCTCAGGGCTACACGTCCTCGTGTAGGGTTAGACCCCCCCATCCCGAGGAGAACCTGACTCTGATACCATTTTGTAACATCCGCCCCAAACACACAAGATTTTGTTCGCTTTGCCCGTGCCCGCACGAGAACTTCCTAGGGTGGTCACCTATCCTAGTACTACTCTCGCCCGAGCATGCTTTACTACGGAGTTCTTACGAAATCCGTAGCGGCGCACGGTTTTAAAAAACGTCTTCTATGTTTGGGAGGGGAAATTATATAAGTAGCTCATGATCTCATCTCCAGGCAATATGGGGCTAACTCGTGGCCTTGTACACCTTACCTCACCTCGTACACCTTACCTCACCTCATCCATCTTAGCATCCCAGCCTCAGGAGTCTTGGCTCTAGCAGGTTCGTCTCGTAATGGGGGGGTCTAACCCTACACGAGGATGTGTAGCCCTGAGGGGGCTTGATTGTGACGACCAAGATTCAATAGGCCAAGAGCCAAGAACCAAGACTCCTGAGGCTGGGATGCCAAGATGGATGAGGTGAAGTATACAAGGCCACGAGTTAGCCCCACATTGTCTGGAGAGAAGGAGATCCTGAGCTACTTATATAATTTTCCCTCTCAAACATAGAAGACGCGTTTTAAAACCGTGCGCTGCTACGGATTTTGTAAGAATTCCGTAGTTAAGCGTGCTCGGGCGAGAGTAGTACTAGGATGGGTGACCACCCTGGGAAGTTCTCGTGCGAGCACGGACAATATTTTATGTGTTTGGGGCGGATGTTACACGACTACTAGCTACTATCTGTTTCTTGGAGATCCTCTCATCTCATGATGGAGCAAGAAACATAATGTTGTTTTTTCTCTCTAGCACCAAAGCAGAGTTCATGACTATGGCCACTACCACTAAGGAGATTATTCATCTAAGACGTATATTTGGACGCACTGCTCTTTACTATGGAAACCAGAGTGCTATACAAATTGCTAGCAACCCGGTCTTTCACGAGAGAACAAAGCACATCGAGATTGACTGCTACTTCACCCGAGAGCGCTATTTGGCCAAGACTATCTCTCTCCCTTATGTTTCTTCTGCAGAGCAGATCACTGACTTTTTCACAAAGTCACATCCATCTCTTCGTTTTCATTTTCATCTTAGTAAACTCTCAGTGTTTGATCCACCGTAAGTTAGTGTTAGTCATATGTATAGAATATATACATCATTACAGTGTATAGGAGCCTCACATGAGGTTGTACATGTACACATGTATATTTGGGCCTAATGAGAATCTCTCTCTTTTCAGCTGAATTCCAATAGAAGGGGTATTTTTTCTTTTGTTATCTGTTTCAGAGGCAATTTGGGATAGTTAGTATGCATATTACTACATGTAGAAGTTGAGTATGTTTCCAATTAAGCTTATGATGCTGTACTATGCTGTAATACTTTTCCGATTTGAAGGAATTAATCAAGAAAATTGTTCTTCTTTTGTTTTTCTTTATTTGCTCTACTTTGTCTTCTTTGAGCTCGATGGATCTGTTGGAGTTTAGTCCCACATCGGCTAGCGGACTGGGCAATGTTGTCTTCGTATACCCTCTGTGGATCTCCCCTTACGACCTAGGTTTTGGGGTGTGAGGGTATATAATATTGTATTAGAGCATATTTGACCTATGGCCGTTAAGCCAAGTGGGAGCCTACCCTGGTGACAAGGATCGGGCAAAATCGACCTGCACGCAAGGGGGAGTGTTGTAGTTTTAGTCCAACATCGGCTAGCAGGCTACGCAGTGCTGTCTTCATACCCTTTGTGGGTCTCCCCTTATGACCCGGGTTTTGGGTGTGAGGGCATCTAATAGGTTCGTTCGAAATTGATCTTGGACCTGGTCATAACCATTCTATGCAGAAATTTTTATCGAATTCTGAAATTTAGATTTCATGTAATAAGATTTGAAGCATTGTCACAAATTGACTCATCAGATTCAATCTACATATGTATCACAATAAATTGATCATTCTGTTCATGAATGGAGTTCTGTGATAGAAATGAGGGAACTTGACACTATAAGCGAACTACTTAGCAATATAATAGCACAGATGAATTTCAACTAGCACAACAGACTTATCTGAAAGTGATTGAATGTTCAGTCTGACGGATATTGAAATGTCAAAGTTCTACTAGTTGAAGATCCTATGGTGGAAAGCCTTTGTTTAAAGATCCACAAGATCAAGCGATCAATCCAAATCCAATGGTCTTTGATTCATACAAGATCTATGATTTACTTGATTTTGCCGCTGACAATCTCAACCATGATCAAACTTTCTGCCTCCTCCATCTTTCCAGCATCGAAACCCTAGGCCCATGGGAGCAGTGTTGGTGGGTCAGCAGGGGGCAGCCACTAACATTACCATGCCAGTATGAATGGCTTCCCGCCGACATAGGCATGATAATGTTGTTGAATACCCCAGTGACACTGTCGGTGGGTGGGCTACCAACATTGCTCTAGGGTTTAGGGTTTCAACACAGGAAAGATGGAGGAAGGAGGAGGAGCAAGGATGAGGGAGGAGCGGGAAGGATGTGGAAGGAGGAGGGCTACTGAGGGTGTTGGAGGAAAAAGGGGGACACCGTTGGTGTAGGCTGGGAGTGAAGGGCTACGTGGATAGGGGTAAATTGGGGTGGGTTCTTATGGGTGCTAATACAAGCCCACCAAAGTGAGTTTGGTGCCAAGAAAAGCTTGAGTGCCATCATGAATTAGATGGGTGCATTTAGACACCCCCATGGTTAGAGGGGGGAGGTATCGATCAATTAAAAGGATAGGATTGGTCCGTAATTATCCATGGTGAGAAATGATATTTCAACATTGCGATGTAGTGGCACCCGATCACAGCCGTTTGATGCCTATTATCCGGGAGTGAATGTGATTCATCGTTTAGGGTGGGTGCATGGAGGACTATGATTGGGTGACACGTCAGGATATATCTATCTCCCCTGTGTTAATATAGAACTTTTAATTTAAGCATTGTGGGGTGATTGTCTTGCCATATTTGTTAAGGCATGAACCACTCTTCTAATGAAATTGTGGCCCGAACTAAATATTGGAGAACACTTGAGGATGATTTAGCCATTAAAACAATTAAATTTTTTATTTAAGTTTAGATGAAGGGCCAAGATGGATCTTGCTGAGTGGAAGCATTTTATCTTTGAGATGCATGTAAAATTTTAAGTTCTTAATTAATTAATAGTTTTTTTTTGTTGGGAGGGGGGGGGGGTTACAAAATTGAGTTGGTTAAATGAGTGATTAGGATTAGATTATTTAAGTTTAGATGAAGGGCTAATATTAGGGGTGGGACTTGGGTGGGTTTGACCCGAACCCAACCCGAACAATGGACAAACATGGGCAAAGCTAGTTAAAAATGTTAAGATGTATTAGTGTATATACATATACTCAGTGTATATATGACTCATATGTATTCACCTTATATTGGCGATTGGCCTAATGAGAGATCAATTCCATTCTCTCCCCAAACCCTAGCTCTCCTTCTCTCTCTCTCTCTTCCTCTCTTCCTCTAGGGTTTGTCACATGGTATCAGAGCAAGGTTGATCGCCGGTGTCTCCTCGCTCCCTTGTCTCACTGCTCCAGCCCTTGCTCCAGCCGGCCCTGCTCCCTGCTTCAGCAGCTCCAGCCTTTGCTCCAGCCGGCCCTGCTCCCTGCTCCCTGCTCCAGCCCTTGCTCCAGCCCGCCCTGCTCCCTGCTTCAGCAGCTCCAACCGGCCCTACTCCCTGCTCCCTGCTCCAGCCCTTGCTCCAGCCGGCCTTGCTCCCTGCTCCAGCCCTTGCTCCAGCCGACCCTGCTCCCTGCTCCAGCCCTTGCTCCAGCCGGCCCTGCTCCCTGCTTCAGCAGCTCCAGCCGGCCCTGCTCCCTGCTCCAGCCCTTGCTCCAGCCGGCCCTGCTCCCTGCTCCAGCCCTTGCTCCAGCCGGCCCTGTTCCCTGCTTCAGCTGCTCCAGCTGCTCCAGCTCGCCACTTCTCCTTGTCTCTCCGATCAGCTCACTCTTCGAGCAAGCTGATTTGATCCGGGGGGGAGGGGGTGTCCTCGAGCTCTTGGAGCCTTTCCTCTCTCCGGACATGTCCTCGACTTCTTCGATGACGACTCCGCCGTCTCATCCGGTGACACCCTATGAGATTCCACGGGATTTCCTCCCGCTCGCCACCGACTTCCTTCTCCAAGAGGCCTCCGATTGGCCGGCATGGTCAGCTACGGTGGAATCCACCCTTGAGGGTCGCAATCTTCGAGGACACCTTGATGGCACTTTCACGTTTTCTGCTTCCGATACAGAATACGGTCCCTGGCGCCTTCGCGATCAGCGCATCAAGGCCTACCTTGTTGCATCTGTGGATCGTTCTCTTCGCCGAGATATGGTTGGGCTTGCCACTTCTGCAGCGATTTGGGGTCATCTCACTGCTCGCTTTGTTGAGAAGAGTGGAGCACGTGAGTATCAGCTTCTCACACAGGCCCAGTCGGCACAGCAGGGAGAGTTGACGGTCCAATAGTTTTACTGTCAGATGCGCTCCTATTGGCGTGATCTTCAGGATCTCGCTCCCGTTCCTGACCCATCCCGTGCTGTCGAGTATCAGCTCTACCGGGAGCGCCTTCAGCTCTATCAGCTATTCGCTGCCCTAAGACCTGACTTCAGTGCTCTAGCCGGTCAGCTTCTTCACCGGGACAGCCTCCCTCGTCTTGATGAGGCTGTAGCTGAGCTGGTCGCTGAAGAGACTCGTCTGCGTACTCTTGCCTCCAGGGCCTTACCTCTTCAGGGCGTCCTTGCTGCTGCTCCGCCACCAGTCTCAGGCCCACCAGTGTCTTTTGTCTCAGCTACTGCCTCCCATGGTAGACCGATTTGCACTCATTGTCAGACACCGGGTCACTTCGTGGACACTTGCTTCTCACTTCATCCAGAGAAGCGTCCTACCTATAGAGATCGAGGTCGAGGACGAGCTCGAGGTCGTGGTCGCCCTGCTCCTACTGCTGCTGCTGCCTCTTCTGTCTCAGCTGGCGAGCTACAGTCTATTCGTGAGGAACTAGCTCAGCTTAGACTCTCTCAGCAGTCTGCCGCTACTCCTGGATCTTCCAGCGCCTCAGCCTTCTCTGCCTCTCCTGGTAGTCCCAGTGTTTGGATACTGGATTTAGGTGCTTCACACCACATGACTCCGGATGCCTCCCTGCTCACTGCTTGTCAGCCTGCAACGCACCTGCCACCGATCCACACTGCAGATGGTTCTCGCTTAGCCATCTCACAGTCTGGATCCATTACTCCAGCCTCCGCCCCTGCTTGCCATCTCTCCTTATCCTCTGTGCTTCATGCTCCTACACTCCACATGCACCTGATTTCTGTTAGTGCTTTGTGTGACTCTGGTTGCTCGGTGACATTTACCCCTTCCTCTTGTTCTGTGCAGGATCTGCGTACTGGCCGACCGATTGGAGCAGGTCGTAGAGCTGGCGGACTCTACCAGATGGAGTTTCTTCACTCTTTGGATCCGTCATCATCTGGGTTTTGTGGAGTTGTCTCTCCTAATGCCGACCTGTGGCATAGGAGACTAGGTCATGTGTCGGAACCGCGACTTAAGAGATTACTCCATTCTGGAGCTCTAGGTCGTGGTCATTTTTCATCTTTATCTACTTGTACTGGCTGCAAGCTTGCCAAAGCTGCTGCCCTTCCTTTTTCATCAAGTACTTCTCAGAGCTCTGCTCCTTTTGATCTTGTTCACTCTGATATCTGGGGCCCCTCTCCTCTCCCCTCTATGACTGGGTATTTATATTATGTCTCATTTGTGGATGATTACAGTCGCTACACGTGGGTTTACCTCCTTCGCCGTCGATCGGATATCCTCCAAGTCTATACGGACTTCACCTCCATGATTCACACGCAGTTTAGTCGGCGCATCAAGATCTTTCGATCTGATTGTGCCCTTGAGTATCTATCCACCGCTATGCGCAGCCTTATTCAGTCCCATGGGACTATTTTCCAGCACTCATGTCTCACATCCATGAGCAGAATGGTGTTGCTGAGCGCAAGCATCGCCATATTCTTGCGACTACTCGTGCTCTCCTTCTTTCTGGTTCTGTTCCTCGGCGCTTCTGGGCTGAGGCTCTCCTCACCTCAGTCCAGCTCATTAACATCACTCCTTCGTCAGTTCTTCCGGACGACTTATCTCCTCATGAGCGTCTCCTTTCTACCACTCCTGACTACAGCCCTCTTCGCACTTTTGGGTGCACCTGTTTTGTTCTTCTTCCTCTCCATGAGCGCACAAAGCTGTCTGCTCAGGCAGCTAAGTGCATTCTTCTTGGGATCAGCACTGAGCACAAGGGGTACCGCTGCTATGACCCTGTTGCTCGTCGCTTGCGTATTTCTCGACACGTCTCCTTTGTGGAGGATACGCCCTACTACTCTCCTGAAGCTCAGGATCTCACCTTCCTCGGGGTCTCTTCTCCTCCATCATCGACACCTATGCCTCCCTCGTCGGCCTCTCTAGTTCCCCCGACTCCGTCGGCCCCTTCTCCACCACCAGCTCCCTTGGCATCACAGGCTCCTTTGCCAGTTGTTTCCCCAGCGTCTCCAGGGGACTCCTCCGAGGCTTCCTCCTCTGTGCCCGTGCCTCTCTCTCCTCCTCGGGTTGTCTCCCCATTTCCTCAAGTCTACTCTCGCCGGCCTACCCCTGTGTCTCCGTGTCCTTCCTTCTCAGCAGATGCCGGCTCCCCTGCTGTTGAGGTTACTCCTAGTTTTTCGCCTCCTGTGCCTGCTCCGTCATTGCCAGTCGTGGATCCAGGCCCGCCTCGCTACCCTCAGTGTCAGCATCACCCGCTTGACCGTTTTAGCCACGACACTGGGCCTCCTGATCGTTTTGGTTTTGCCTCTGTCTGCAGTTACTCGCCTCAGTTTACTGCCTTTCTTACTGCTGTGCACGCAGATCAGGAGCCCCGATCCTACTCTGAGGCAGTTCAGTTTCCTCAGTGGCGTCAGGCTATGGATGAGGAGTTTCAGGCCTTTCAGCAGACTCAGACCTGGGATGTTGTCCCTCTGCCCTCTGGCGTTGAGCCTGTCAGCTGCAAGTGGATTTATAAGGTCAAGCACCGTCCTGATGGATCCATTGAGCGTCACAAGGCTCGGGTGGTGGCTCGTGGCTTTACTCAAGAGTATGGCGTTGACTACGAGGAGACCTTTGCTCCGGTGGCTCAGATGACCACCGTTCGCACTCTTCTGGCGGTTGCAGCTGTTCATCGATGGGCCCTTCTTCAGATGGACGTGAAAAATGCCTTTCTTCACGGTGACCTGTCTGAGACTGTCTATATGGATCCTCCTCCTGGTCTCCGTGTTCCTTCTCAGCACGTGTGTCGTCTTCGTCGGGCCATTTATGGGCTCAAGCAAGCTCCTCGTGCCTGGTTTGAGCGGTTCCGTCGTGCTGTCCGGGAACTTGGTTACTCAGAGAGCAGTCAGGACCACTCTCTGTTTGTCAAGTCGTCCCCGCAGGGCCGGGCGATTCTACTGTTATACGTGGACGACATGATCATCACTGGAGATGACTCTGCTGCGATTGCTAGTCTTCAGCAGCACTTGAGGAACCAATTTCAGATGAAGGATTTGGGTACGCTTCGCTACTTTCTTGGTCTTGAGGTAGCATACAGTGTAGATGGCATCCTGCTCTCTCAGCAGAAGTACCTTTCAGACATCCTTAGTCGTGCTGCCCTCACAGATAACCGCACAGTAGACACTCCTCTTGAGCTTCATTCGAAGCTACGTCCTACAGATGGAGTTCCTCTTTCAGATCCCACTCGGTACAGGCAGATTGTGGGACAGCTTGTCTATCTCTGCATCACTCGGCCTGACATTGCACACGCTATCAGCATTGTCAGTCAGTTTGTTGCAGCTCCACACTCAGACCACTACGGTGCTCTTCTTCGGATCCTCCGGTACCTCAGAGGGACAGTTACTCGCTCTTTGTTTCTGTCGTCGTCGTCCTCTCTCAGACTTCGAGCCTACTCAGATGCAGACTGGGCTGGAGATCCGACTACACGCCGCTCCACCACTGGTTACTGTTTGTTTCTCGGCGACTCTTTGATATCCTGGCGCAGCAAGAAGCAAAAAGTGGTATCTCTCTCTAGCACTGAGGCTGAGTACAGGGCCATGGCCTCCACGACTAAGGAGATAGTTCACCTTCGACGTCTCCTCAGTGATCTCGGTGTTGCTTTCTCCGAGCCTACTCCACTTCACTGTGATAACCGGAGTGCTATTCAGATTGCTAGCAACCCGGTTTTTCATGAAAGGACAAAGCACATCGAGATTGACTGTCACTTTGTCCGACAGGAGTATGAGGCCATGACAATCTCACTACCTTTCATTCCCTCAGCAGAGCAGATCGCAGACTTCTTCACGAAGTCACATCCTACACCTCGTTTTCGGTCTTTGATTGCCAAACTCGTGGTGCATGATCCACCCTGAGTTTGAGGGGGGGTGTTAAGATGTATTAGTGTATATACATATACTCAATGTATATATGACTCACATGTATTCACCTTATATTGGCGATTGGCTAATGAGAGATCAATTCCATTCTCTCCCCAAACCCTAGCTCTCCTTCTCTCTCTCTCTCTTCCTCTCTTCCTCTAGGGTTTGTCACAAAAAACTTGGACGGGTTTGGACAAAAAAAGATCAACCCGATTTCAATTTGGACGGGTTTGGACACTGTCTTTCCTAACCCGAGGAACCTGAGTAGGTGAGTACAGTGGCATACATGCTTGTAGGGCTGTTGTTGTTGATCCATTACCATAGCCATTCTAGAATGTGATGGAGGTTTTAGAGTTAGAGAGAGAGAGAGAGAGAGAGAGAGAGAGTGGTGTTGGTTAATTTTATTTTTTGTAGTGGTGGCTATTGTTGGTTAATAAAATAATTTACTTTTTTTTTTTTAGTTTTAAGAGACCAAGTATTTCTATTTATTGTGATCAAATTAAATTGGTCCAACCCGTCCAATTTTTGGTAAATTGGGCAACCCAACATGGGCAAACACTTGTTGGGGTTCCATGGGCAAAATGGGTTGAGGTGTGTGTAGGTCGGATTGGCCATGGGCAGACCCTTGAACCCGCCCAATTCCCACCCCTAACTAATATGGATAACAATAAATTTTGCCTCATCAATGGTGTAAAAATTAAATAAAAAAGAAAAAGCAATCATACTAGAAGTAATGTACTAGGATTAATGTGGAAAATATAATAAAATCAATTATTTTCCCCCTTTTGCATCTCTTCTTTTCCTCATCTGTCTTATATCCTTCATCGATTTTGAGCTTGGATTAGCCCAATTTGCTCGTGGAATCGAGCCTTGTTACGGAATTTTTACTGAATTTTGCAGAAATTTCTGCATCATCGCAGAAAGATTGCAAGGTTTGGCGTAGATCTAGATGAAAGTTGGATCCAAAACCTACTGTAGTCTGTGGATTGGCATATTATACTAAAAATTATAGTTTTAAAAATGAAAAATTGGGATTCAGAGTTGATTAGTTAAATGGTAAAAGTTCATAATTCCCGACAATGTGGTAGAAAAACGGAAAAAGCTGGTGATCAAAATACATAATTTAGAGAAATATTTTATGATTATTAGGAAGTTAACCAAAAATATAAAAAAAATTAACATTCATAAGAAACCATGCATTAATCATAAAAAATTCTATTCAGTAACTGTGTTTCTTCAGTCATGAAAATAACTTCTGATGAAAAGCCCAAGAATTATTGGAGGATTTTCAATAATTTGGGAAAATTGTCACTAGGCCCAAAACAATCTCAAATATTAGTTTGAGTGACATATTTTGGTACAACAAGCCTTATCTTGTTTGAAAAATATCATGAAGATTTGGATAGGCTCTAGTACCAAATGTTGAAACCTTAATGTGAAAGAATAAGAGATTCACACTGAAGAAGGTGAATTTTCAGATGAAATGTAACAAGAAAAATTCTCTCCATACTAGACTAGCAATATTTCGTTATACTAACAATATCCATAATTTTGAAAACCTCACTATCCTACCATAACAATTTGGTTAGACTCACACACACAGCCCCGTAGGAGGGTTGATACAGTTGCTTGTATAAAAAATCTTCTGCCACTTTATGGTTGCTTGATTTGTTCTGTTGGGTGTCTTTTGTTAACCTTTTAAGTTTTAACTATATGGGGAAAATGAATGTTCTAACAAAGGGCAACACATAATATTCAACTGCGGCGTTTGATACTTTATGTGAGTTTCGTTTTACTAATTGAGAGAGGGACATGTGTTGATTGGTATGTTCATATTGTGCTTCTGTCTTTTTCTTCTTTCCCAAATTCTTGGGTTTCAATTGATGTGTAATTTTTGGGTTTGCAAAACTTTGTTGTTGATGAAGATGGAGAAGGCAGCGAAGATTTACAAAGCGAAGTTTGTGGTGAATTTAGGTGAACTTGGGGAGGATGATCCACTTATGCAGAATGTATGTCTTTTTCTGTAAGCATTTGAGAACTTATCTGTACTCTCTTAAGGTTGATATGTTTTAATAAATTTCTTTTCGAAGATTTAAGTCAGACGTGCAATCGAGTTTTCCATTTATGACCGAGTTGTTGGATGTGAGAGATTGCATTTGTTCTTTGCAGGCCACTTTGCATTACCCGTTGTTGAAGATTCCCTGGTGCATAACCCTTCCCTGGAATTAGAAGTCCTGATTTTGCTATATTTTCATATGGAATTTATGTTGAACCTGAATTTTTCCTGGATGCAAGCTTGTTTTATGATTGCGAAGGGGCATCATTTTTTCCAAAACATAATCAATATTAATGGTTATACTTGAAGGTATACTACTCCAGCTTTACATGGAAAAGGAACACGAAACTTCTTGAAGAATATCAAACTACCACATGACCAAGTACTAGCCATCATTGGTGTGGATACAGGTCCATTTCAGGTAACAAGAAGAAAATGCACTTACCAGTCACTGGTTGTGATTTTCCATTATCAAGCACTTAGTGTATTTGTATTTTCCTGCCAGTTATAGTCATCAGCGCTAAACTGCATGCCAAGCCCATAGAATCAAGTATATGGAGAGGATCATAAAATCATAAACTGATACCCATTATCTTTACAAATCAAGTTAAAAGCCACACAGCCATAGGTCATTTAACTTGTGTTCTTGCCAAATTCGATTGTCTTGTTTGCGGTTGCATATTTATTTTTATATTTCAATTTTATTGTAGGGATGAATTCAATTACTCTACCAAAGTGTGGCAACTTTCCTAATCTTCTGGACTCTTTTCTAGTTTATGGGATCCTTCGAGGGTTGCTCCCTAGTTGCGTGAGCTTAAACTGTATAACAAATAAGGTATGTCTCTTTTCTGCCAACTAGTCTTCTAGGTTTCGTGGCAGGCTCCTCTCTTGCCAAGTTGTTATGGATGTTAGCAGGGACGGATCCAGGAATCGAATCTTGGGGAGGCGAATGTTAGAAAAATCTTTGGGAGGGCGGGGTCTTAAATTTTGTTAAAAATTCAGGGGGGGGCAAACTTATGTAATTTTAAAATAATCCTAGCTAATACTACTATAATAAGGGGTTCTCCTTCGAATCTAGGGTGGGCGATCGCCCCCACACATCCCCCCTGGATCCATCCCCGGACGTTAGGTTGACAGCTAGTTAAAACTTTTTTGTTGTTCTTTTTGTGTAGCATTCTTTATCAGAGTTGTGCTCCATAGAAGACCCTATCTTGATAATAAAAGTCTTAAAGGATGTGCTCCACTAGTCAGGTCATGTAATGCACCACTCGTGAACAAAATTAGTCCCATGAGTAAATGGTGGGAACCGAACCACATACGTGTGGCACTAACCTATTTTTCAACATGGCAAATCTACTAATGCCAAGTTACCATTCTCAGTTTTGGGGTCTTCTCGCAGTGAAGAGGGCTTGATGCTTTATTTTCCTCGTGCAAAGGAATAAGCTCTTTGTTTACACGAGCAAATAAGGGATTCTCCTTTTTGGTGTCTGGGGTCGTCAATAAACCTGTCTTTGTTGGTCTGGTTCAAGAGTAACCGTAAGCTTCAGTGTTTCAGTTGAGCATGAAAGTTCTTTGTAACTTGAGTTTGGTTCCATGTCCAACTCTTCAACGCCTTTCCGGTGGGATCCTTGGGTTGATTGGAAAAACACCATGGGAACCAGTTTTGAAATGGTTTCATTAAGGAATAGGCTCACACCAGTTTTGTTTTGATGTGACAAATTAGGTGCACCTTAATAGATCTAACAAAAAAAAAGGACCACTTGGAGATGAAAGATGGAGAATGTACATCCCTTTTGCATCAATTCCGGAGACCTAACGTGCGTAATGGTGGAAATGGGCTCAAGTTACCCATACTGGCAACTAGTCAAGGTATCTGAAGAACCTCATCTTGAGCTGAACCTAGGACCACCTGAATCATTTCTACACTTACCTGCTCCCCTTTTGGACATCCTTTGTAATCTTCTGGCTCACATTGGCACGGGAACCGAAAGAACCTCATCTTGAGCTCCACTTTCTGAATATATTTCCTGGACCCTACTGTCAGTACCAACCCTTTGTTTACCTGATAATGTCTGGATTAGATCTTTACCTACTTGGTGCACCCTTGTCTAACTCCTCTAATAGTAATGATTATAGTGCAAACTCAATTCACCGGTAATCCAGTTATCATAATTCGAATAGTTTGTGTCTCGGTAATCGAAACTCTTGGTTCAACCCCACAATGTCAAAGTTCCGATAACCATGTCTGCCGTGGAGGTTGGAGCTATCCAAAGGATATCGATGTAGGCAATCCAACCATTGCACGCCACATATCTTACAATTCTATATTTACGCGCTTCTTTGTAATGTTTCTTACGCTGTTATGCTTAAACACACTCCTCCGCAAACTCCTACACCACCATGGTTTTGATGAGACATAAAATGCTATCTGCTAAAGTTACCGGGCATGCCGTTAAATGGAAATTTTCTATTGAACAGCAAATTTTGGTGCTAACTCATCATACTCTTCAGTCCTATAAACTATAAAGCACATTTTTGGACAGTTTGGAACTAATAGTTTGCAGTAAAGCTTGCATGATATATTGTGCCTTTATAAATAAGTTATTTGTCAGCACGCTATACTGTGCCTCCTCAAACTCCTACACCACCATGTAATTACTTGTCATGACTTGTGCTTTTATGATTGTATCCATATGCAAGGATTTGCTTAGATGGATAATATTGGACTTCTTGTTTTAGAGAAATAAATATATGACAGCACCTTCAGTAAAATAAGCCACACTGTGACATTGTTTTATGACTGATTTGGCTTGATGTTTCAAGGATTTTTTTCATCCGGGGCGACTGAGTGAGACTGGAAAAGATCGATTGGGTTGGATGCGAAGGACTCTAGCAGCGACTAACAGTAACTGGTGCACTTTCATACTATGATATCTGATTGAATCATTCCTAAAATTAAGACTGCCACCTCATCAGCTCATCTAATAATGCTTTACGTGAATCTAGTTTTACTTCCTTATGTGTGGTTGATCCTCTATTATTTGCATTTATTTTACCTTTGCTTTGACATTGTTTAAAGTTGCTAATTTTTCTACACAGAGGAAAATTTAATTTTTGTTTGCATTTGATGATTATAGCCATCCAAAATTTCAATTTAAGCTTCATATGATGGAGATGTAGTCGGTTTATCTTGGCATCTTTCCTTAATCATCAAACAAGAAGCTAAAATATTTCATGAGTATTTATTTAATGTTTTCGGTGAACGGCATAATGATATTTGGTATTACCAGAAATTATTAGTACTATACAAACATTGCTATTAAGCCTATTATATTTGATTTCTTTACTGATTGTTAGATGTAGTGTTACTATTAATCCCACCTTGGTAGTCGTATTGTAATGGTGTGTGTTCTCTCCTTATTTAACACCCAGTCGCAGAATTCTTGTCATTCTTCCCTATAGTGGACCCCATCTTGATGGGATACAGCTTGGGTAAATATGATGTTAAAGCGGTTCAGGTGGCCCCTAGGCATTGTGGGCCTTGATCCACACCGCATAAGTTGGGGCTGCTTTTCTCAACATCCAAAGAAAGGTTGTCCTTGTGACCGCGAGAACCACTAACTATAAGTTTCATTTCTCCCTTCTTCTTCATGTTCTTCATTTTTAGTCCTCTCATTTTTCTACTTTAGCTAATACACTACTATGTTGCTACTTGCTACTCTAGTGTGGTTTCCTTACTCCACTATGACCACATGAAAGAATGATGATAATGTGATGGAAAACGATGCAGGTGGACAGGAAATCAGTAATTCTGTTGGCGAACAATGTTCCACAGTAAATTAAGAATCTCAGACAGGAACCTTTGTTCATACAATCACAGGGATGATGGATTTAACAAGCCACTACTAGCACCCTACAGTTCTCTTCTAGTATTCCGAATTAAAATAATTAATGCTTAAATTATTCGCACGAGTCCGCCCCGCAATATCAAATACTAGTAACTTACCGGGCAGGAGTGAACACTCAATCTCTCGACAGTGGACAGCAGTGAGCAGTTGATAATACCCTAGAGACTCAACTGATGGAACCAGGAAGTACCTTGTCGGGTAGGGATGTCCTTACTGAGGAGACGATAGCGGTGCGGGGATGCCAACGTCACAAGCAACGATGCAGGTAATGTGCTCCAAGTACTCCACGCTCCTCCTTCGTCGACTTTAGAAATCGAGAAAGGGGGGGTTGGTGTCGAGGTATCCGTCTGTGTCTGGGATCATGCCGTGATCCACATCGGGGCCGGCCATGCACGCATGCCGAGGGTGCCGGAGGTGTGACGCCGAAAATGGCGTGAGGGGATCGGGTGAGAGAGGGATGGGTAGGGGGGTTATCGGGAAGGGGACGAGATCGGGTAGGATTGAGGGTTCGGGGGGGGGGAGGGCAGGAGGAATCGGGTCGGGTTTGGATGGGATCGGGTCGGCCTGGGGTTGGGTCACGGGGAGAGGAAGGGGTGGGATCGGGGGTTGAGGCACAACAGAAGAGAGAGAGAGAGAGGGGGTCGGGTGGCGTCGGGTTGGGGTCAAAGGGCGCACGAGAGAGGGAGGAGGAGGGGATCGGGCGGTGGAGCAGGAGGGGTTCGGGCCGGCTACGCGCGGGTTGCCGCAGGGCAGAGCGCGGGGGGGGGGGGGGGGGGGGTGACGTGGCGTTCGCAGGGGCCGGGGTGGTACTGGGGTCGGCGACCGAGAGGAAGGAAAGGGAGGGGAGGAGAGGGATCGCGGGTGGGGGCAGGGTAGGGGGGTCGGGTTTGGTCGCACGGGAGAGGAAAAAGGGAAGGGGGGTTTCGGCAGGGCTTGGAACAGAAAAGGGGGAAAGGGGAATTGGAGGGGTGGGGGTCCCACTAGGGTTTCACACACCTAGATTGGGCCTAGGGTTTCACACACTTCACCTTTGCTCTTTCAACACAAATGTGGAGGGAACAATTTTTTTTCTCCATTATTTCCTTCTCAAATGAAACGACAAGGGCCTTTATAAAGACGTACAATGATAGGTCCACACGGCCAACATGCGAGGTGGGACTAACACAAGTCCAAAAGATAAAGACACAAAAACAATATAGAATCGAGCCGGAACAACTGATCACATCCACAAGCTAGGCTGGCGCCTCCTGCGCTGGTACACACTCCACGGGCGCGACTCAGTGCTGATGTCCGCATCATCCTCTCGGGGTGGGAGAGAACTCGACTCTGTCGAGTAAGGCTCTGTGCGACTCTCATATAGCTCCATTAGGTCTGGATCCAGCTGCTGAAGCTCCTGACGTTCGATCCATATGTCCTCAGAAGAAGGGCTCCCTTTCCAGTGAACTAAGTACCGCCGGGTTCCACCGTCTCTTCCAGAGACAATTTCATCATCTAGAATTTTATCAATGCTCTTCGCTGTATATTGTGGGGATATTTCTGGGAGTGGAGGTAGGGGGGCACTCAGGGGCTAAGTCCAGGGTAGGCTCATCCATTAGTGGATTTCTAGGGTTAAAATCTGGGCCCTTATAAGCCACTAGGTCTTCGATATTGAAGGTGGGACTGATGCCAAAACCCTCGGGTAATTCAATAACATGAGCATTATCATTCAATTTTTTTAGAACCCGAAAAGGGCCTGCACTGCGCGCATATAGTTTCTTAACTGCTCTCGAAGAAAACCGTTCCGGATGAATCCGGACCATCACATAATCTCCCACACTGAAAGTCTGAACTCGCTTCCGCATCGGCCCTTAATTTATAGCTCGCATTGCTCTGTTTAATTTTTTCACTGATTTCCTTATGTAGATCATGCGCATGAGATGCAAAAGCAGATACCGACTCAGAAATTTTATGATGCTCAGACTTGGGAATAAGATCGACTGGTTGCCTAGGTTTGAACCCATGCACGACTTCATGAGGACTCATACCGGTGGTCCTATTGACCGATGTATTATATGCAAACTCGGCTATTGACAGTTTTAGATCCCAACTCCCAACGTGTTCACCCACTAACGTTCGCAAAAGATTCCCCAAACTCCGATTAACTACCTCGGTTTGACCGTCGGTTTGGGGGTGAAATGCCGTGGAAAATTGAAGCTTGGTCCCTAGTTTGTGCCAGAGAGTTTTCTAGAAGAAACTGGTGAACTTGACATCTTGATCCGATACAATGGTTTTGGGTAACCCATGTAACCTCACGATGCCATCGAAGAAAATTTTTGCGACGCGGGAGGCATCAGACGTCTTGGAGCACGGGAGGAAGTGAGCCATTTTGGAAAATCGGTCTTCCACCACCAAGACCGAATCATGTTTTCGCAGGGTTTTCGGGAGGCCGAGCACGAAGTCCATACTAATGTCTTGCCAGGGGCAGTTAGGAACTGGGAGAGGGGTATACAAGCCAGTGTTTTGTTTTCTCTACTTGACCAATTGACAAGTATGACACCTACCCACATGTCTGGCGACATCACGCTTAAGGCTCGGCCAATAGAACCAATATTCGATGACCTCAATGGTTTTATTAACGCCAAAGTGGCAAGCACGACCACCCGCGTGAAGCTCCCAAACAAGAAATTCATGAAGGGATGTTCGAGGAATGCATAGCCGACGGCCACGGAAGAGGTACCCGTTCTGTATGAGATACCCATCCATCTCTTGAACTGTCCCGCCTACTAGTGAAGCATAGATTTCACCAAAATTGAGGCAAGACTCGTACTCAGTCTTCAGCTTTTCAAAACCCTCGACTGCAGTGGTCAACTTAGACAGGACAAACATACGACGACTGAGTGCGTCGGCCGCCTTGTTCTCTATGAAGGAACGAAAATGCATGAGTTAGGGTAATTAACCCTAACTCCTTTTATAACTTAGTAAATATCAGGTTTACAATAAAGTCCTCAGAGAAAACACTTATTAATAATAAGGACAAACTTATTAATAATAAGGACAAACACAAAACTCTCTAATACTCCCCCTCAAGCTGGAGCAAAGACATCAGACATGCCCAGCTTGGATATAGTAGGAAGAAGACGAGTTGGTCCAACAGCCTTGGTAAATGCATCAGCAATCTGGTCAGCAGATGGAATGAACATTGGAGTAATGGTACCAGACCGAACATGATCCCGGAGGAAGTGAATATCAACTTCAATATGCTTGGTTCGCTCATGAAGAATAGAGTCAGAAGCAAGTAAAATTGCTGACTGGTTATCACAAAAAAGAGTCGAACAACCTGACGTAGGAAATCCAAGCTCTGATAAAAGAGAATGTAACCAAATCAACTCCGTAGTCCCATGAGCCATAGCACGATACTCAGCCTCAGCAGAAGATCGAGAGACAACATGCTGCTTTTTACTTTTCCATGAAATGAAATGCTCACCATAAAATGTGCAGACGCCAGAAGTAGAACGACGGTCGGTAAGGGAACTCGCATAATCCGAGTCAGTATAACAAGATAACTGGGATCCATCCTAAGCCCGATAAAAAAGTCCAAGGCCAGGAGCAGCTTTAAGATAACGGAGAATTCGAATTGCAGCAGCCATATGGGATGTTCGGGGAGCATGCATAAACTGACTCACCACACTAACTGCAAAGCTGATATCAGGTCGAGTGTGAGTTAGATAAATCAAACGACCAACAAGACGCTGATAGAAACTGGGATCAGACAAAAGAAAGCCGGATTATGCATGAAGACGATGATTAGCATCCATCGGTGTACGAGCCGGTCGACACCCAAGAAGACCAGTATCATGTAAAAGATCAAGTGTATACTTCCGCTGAGAGATAGAGATACCCTGGCGAGAGCGAGCTATCTCAATCCCCAGAAAGTAACGAAGAGGACCAAGGTCCTTTACTTCGAAGGCAGCCTGAAGAGTATTCTTGACGGCAGTGATCCCAGCTGCATCATCCCCTGTAAGAATAATATCATCAACGTAGACCAAAACAATAGCACGTCGGCCCTCAGCAGTGATCTTAATAAAACAGGTTGGATCAGCATAACATCGAGTGAAGCCGATACGAAGAATCACAATACTAAAGCGCTCAAACCAAGCCCTGGGAGACTGCTTCAAGCCGTAAAGTGACTTGATTAAGCAACACATTCGTCCCGAATACTCCCCCTGAAGACGGTACCCAGGAGGAGGGTCCATATATATCTCCTCAGCGAGATGACCATACAGAAAAGCGTTCTTGATATCAAGCTGATGAAGAGGCCAAGAGTGGCTAGCAGCAAGGGAAAGCAATAAACGAACACTGGTCAACTTGGCAACAGGAGCAAAGGTAGCGCCAAACTCATCAGCAGTCTGAGTAAAACCACGAGCAACAAGCCTGGCTTTGTAACGTTCAAGAGAACCATCCGCACGATACTTGACAGTGTAGACCCACTTGCACCCCACAGTACGCTTCCCAGGGGGAAGAGGAACCAAAGCCCAAGTTCCATTCTGGCGCAGGGCAGACATTTCAGCATCCATAGCTTTGACCCACTCAGGATCACGGAGAGCCTCAGTAGTAGAACGAGGAATGCGAATAGAGTCTGTGGCAATTAGATAAGCATGATATGCATGGGAAAGGCCCTGATAAGAGACAACACTCGCCAAAGGATGAGCAGTAACACAAGTACGTTTACCCTTGCGAAGAGCAATGGGCACGTCATCAGAAGAAGCAGGAGGGATAGATGAAGAAGGAGGTATACCTGACGTCGGAGGAGGCTCTGGCACAGTGAGAGGGGAAGGCGGGACAGCCGGAGCCTGGTGCGACCGCCTGTGATATGTCTGCATAATAGGCGGGCGAGGAGACAATATACCGGTGGGAGGAAAAACAGGCATAGGCTGAGCAGCCGTAGATGGCACAGGGGCAGACAACGGTGAAGGCTGAACCCGAAAGAAGGACTCATCCTCATGAAAAGTTATATCCATAGAATGGTAAACCCGACATGATTTGGGGTCAAAACAGCGATACCCTTTGACCCCAGAGGAGTAACCAAGAAAGACACATCGAATAGACTTGTCATCAAGTTTAGTCCGGGATGGACGACGATCTTGGACAAAACACACACAGCCAAAAACACGCAGAGGAATAGGAAAAAGGGGCAAGGTAGGATGAAGTATATGAAACAGAGTTTTACCAGTAAGAGAACGCGATGGAGTCCGGTTGATCAAATAGGCAGCAGTAAGGAGAGCAGAACTCCAGAAAGACTTAGGAACTGACATCCCGCGAAGAATGCATCGGACAATATTCAATAGATGACGATTCACACCATTTTGCTCAGGTGTATAAGGACATGAAAACTGATGAATAGTACCTTGTGCTGCAAGATAAGAAGTAAAAGAACAGGACGTATATTCACCACCATTGTCAGAGCGAAGAACACGTATGCGAGCCCCATACTGAGTTTGAACCATTGCAGAAAAGTGACAATACATAGTAAACACATCAGACTTGCGCTTCAGAAGATAAACCCAACAACAACGAGAATAATCATCAATAAATGTAACATAGTAACAAAAACCATCATACGCTGTCACAGGAGACGGGCCCCAGACATCAGAGTGAACTAACTCAAAAGCAGAAGATGACCGACTAAGAGAGGGAGAATAAGAACTACGTGTGTGTTTACAAAGTTCGCACACATCACAACGAAAAGAAGAACTAAATGAGGACTCAGGACAGACAGAAGCCACAGTGAGGGGACTAGCATGACCAAATCGAGCGTGCCATAGAGCACCAGTCGGGGAGGGAGATAAGCGAGCAGGAGGAGCAGTAGAGGTAACAGGCAGAGCAGCAGCAGCAGGAGGAACAAGCGGTTGGTCCAGCAAGTACAACTCATCCTTCTCACGGCCCGTGCCAAAAGTCCTCCTCGAAGTTAGGTCCTGAAAAACACATTCACCAGGAAAGAAGGTCACAGAACAATGTAAAGAATGAGTCAAACGACTAACAAATAACAAATTAAGGGACAATTTAGGAACATGCAGAACAGAATCAAGACTAACATTAGAAGAAAGAGGAACAGTACCCTTGCTGAGGATCGGAGTAACTGACCCATCAGCAAGGCGCACATGTCGCTGACAATAAGGCTCAATATGCGAAAGAAGACCAAGCTCACCAGTCATGTGGTCAGTGGCGCCAGAGTCGATCACCTAGGGTGAAGAACTGGGATCAACGCCTGATGCTTGGAAAGCGAACGAAGTACCTGAGGAGGAAGCAGTGGATGCTGAGGGCTGAGAAGACGGATGTTGAAGATGCTGAAGTTGACTCATCAGTTGCTGCACCTGGGAGACCATCTGGCTCAAATCCGAAACACCAGGAGGCGGAGAAGGAGATGTCGACGAACTGGAGATGTCAGCAGCAGCCACAGTCGGTGAACGAGAAGCAGGTGGAGGGGTAGTACGCAGATGTGGGTACAGCTGGAAGCATCTGGAGCGATCATGAAACTGCTTGCCACAATAAGTACAAGGACCGGGAGGACCGGTAGTGCCACGACCACTAGGGAGACCACGCCCACCAGACAGAGAGCGACCTCCGCGACCACGAGCGTACGAGAGCGGAGGACGGGAATCAGAAGCAAGGACCATCTGCTCAGTCGGAAGATCACCGGAAGGAGAAACAAGCACCCGCGGAACACCAGTGAGACGAAGACGACGCTCCTGATCAGCAACAAGAGAGAAGGTGTCAAGAAGATCGGGAAGAGGGGACATCCCAATGATCTGAACACGGATAGCCTCAAACTCGGGTCGAAGGCCCATCAGAAACTGATACGTCTCCATTTTTTCCTGTCGTCGCCGAGCAAGTGCAGCATCAGTCGGGTCCTGGAACGCACTCAGTGGCTCTAAATCAGACAGCTCGAGAAAACGACCTTGAAGAAAAGAGAAATACTTTTGAACAGAACGATCGCCCTGAGTAGCGGCAGTGATTTCCCGATAGACAGCATAGATCCGAGCATCAACCCGAGTATGTCCATAAGTCCTTTGGAGAGCAGACCATAAACCAGAAACGGAATCATACCGCATGAAACTGCTCATAGATTTTGGGCTCCATCGAGCATTGAAGCTAACCAAGGATCTGAAAGTTTTCGGTGGTCCACTTTAACACCTCGGCCGGCTCTGTAGGTTTCGAGACACCAGTAAGCCATGCAAGCTTATCTCGGCCGGCAAGATAGACACGAACAGAGTTGGACCAGGAAAGAAAATTCTTGTCGTCCAAGAGAACTGTAGTAATGCGACGGGCAAAACCGTCGTGAGAGCCAACAAGTGGGGCGACCTTGGAATCCATGGGGAGGGATGAGAAAGAACCGAGAAGAGAACGGAGCAACCCTTCACAAATTCAGGAAAGGATAGGGCATGTGGAATAAACGGAACAGTATCCGTGTAGACGAAAAATAAACAGAATCACCACCCAAAAAAAAAACATAGCAAGAGAGATTAAACCAATCAAAGGAAGGCATCGGACAACCGATCAAGCATCGTCAAGCAGCAGAAGCAATAGCGGGGATGCCCTTTAAGGACAGCAGTAACAGACGGCGCAGAAGAGGCTGCAGATGGGCGCGGGAGAGGCAGCAGAGGGGCGCGGGGGTGCAGCAGACGGGGCGCGGGAGAGGCGGCAGAGGGGCGCAGGGTAGGCTGGTGTGGCGCGGGGGTGAGCAGACGGGGTGGCGGGGGTGGCGCAGGGGAACGGGAGGCGCTGGGGTGGCACGAGGTGGCGCAGGGGAGGCGCAGAAGGGCGCTGGGGTGGCGCGGTGGCGAGCAGAAGGGGTGGCAGGAGTCGCACAGGGGAGCGGGAGGCTCTGGGGAAGGGCAGAGATGGCTCGGGGTGGCTCGAGGTGGCGTCGGGGCGAGCGGGAGGCGTCCGGGAAGAACAGAGATGGCTCGGGGTGGCTCGAGGTGTCGCAGGGGTGACTCGGGGTGGCCCGAGGTGGCGCCGGGGCGAGCGGACGGCGGTCGGGAACGGCCGGGGTGGCTCGGGGGTGGCTCGAGGTGGCGCCGGGGCGAGCTGCAGGCGGTCGGGACGAGCAGAGGCTCTGATACCATGAAGGAACGAAAACGCATGAGTTAGGGTAATTAACCCTAACTCCTTTTATAACTTAGTAAATATCAGGTTTACAATAAAGTCCTCAGAGAAAACACTTATTAATAATAAGGACAAACTTATTAATAATAAGGACAAACACAAAACTCTCTAATACTCTACTCCCGCCTTATGGTGCTGGGTGAAAGTGTAGTCCAGGAGGAACTCGACCCAGTCACTATGCTGTGCGTTAAGCTTCTTCTGCGAATAGATATACCGCAGGGCCTCATGGTCAGAATAGATAACAAATTCTTGCGAGAGTAGATAGTGCCGCTAGTGGTGAATCGACTGAGTTACCACATAGAATTCCTTATCGTAAGTGGATCGCTGGCGAGTTTCATTTAGTTTCTTGCTGAAATATGCGACAGTATGGCCTTCTTGGGAGAAGACACCCCCTATGCCGATTCCGGAGGCGTCACAGGCTACTTCAAAGACTTTGGTAAAATCTGGGAGGTGCATCACAGGGGCCTCAACCATTCGCTTCTTAATTTTCAGAAAAGCCCTAGTGGCAGCACTCGTCCACTCAAACTCGCCTTTCCTTAGGCAGTCTGTGATTGGGGCTGTAATGGTACTGAACCCCTTGATGAACCTCCTGTAAAAGATGGCGAGACCATGGAAGCTACGGACATCCCGGATGTTTTTGGGTTCAGGCCATTCTTTAATTGCGCGGGCTTTCTTCGGGTCGGCAGAAACCCCGTTAACAGAAACAACAAAGCCGAGGAAGTGGACTTCGGGGGCAAAAAACGTGCACTTCTTAGGATTGGCGAATAGCTCTTCCTTCCTCAGCAAGGTGCAGACTTGCCGAAGGTGGTCTAAATGCTGCGCCCGGAACTGGCAATAAATGAGTATGTCATCAAAGTACACCACAAGGAATTTTCTCATAAAATGGCGGAGTACTTGTGTCATGACTTTCATGAAAGTGCTAGGTGCATTGGTCAGTTCAAACGGCATAACCATCCATTCATACAGTCCGTCATTGGTCTTAAACGCCGTCTTCCACTCATCTCCAGGGCGGATGCGAATTTGGTGGTAACCACTCTTAAGTCAACCTTGGAGAAGACTGTGGCTCTAGACATCATGTCTAACAGATCATCCAGGCGAGGGATAGGGAAACGATACTTGACAGTTATCTTGTTGATGGCACGGCTATCCACGCACATACTCCAGGTTCTATCCTTCTTGGGCGTAAGCAGAGCGGGGACCGCGCAAGGGCTCATGCTCTCTTTGATGAAACCTTTTCTCAACAATTCATCAACCTACTGTTTCAGCTCGGCATACTCCGTAGGGTTCATCCAGTAGTGGGGCAGGTTGGGGAGGCTCGCTCCAGGAACCAAATCGATGGTGTGTTGTATGTCACGCATTTGAGGCAGTTGGTCTGGGAGGTCTTCAGGGAAGACATTGGTGAACTCTTTCAGCACTGGAGCAATCTGAGAATCTCTAGGGGAATAACTTGGGTATACTCTTTAGGAACTTCCAGGGCTGCAAGGATCATGACTGGAGCTCCTTTTTTCATCTCGATGCTCACCGATGTAACTGATGTTGCTGGTTTTCTTGGTGGGGGTGGGCTGCTGTGCAGGCTGACTACTCTTGGGTTGAGAGGGCAACAGTTTGATTTTCTTACCCTTATGTTCAAACAGGCACATGTTAGATCGGCCATAGATGAGAACATCATTATCGAAAAGCCAAGGCCGTTCCAGTATAACTTGACCCACATCCATAGTCAAGACATAACACCAGATCTTCTCCTGGTAGGCATTGAAGTTTATGGGGACCAAACATCTTGCTTGACCTCCATTGCCGTAGAGTTGATCCAGGAGACTTGGTATGGTCGAGGATGGGGAACTGCCTTCAACCCAGTCTTGGAGATCACGGCAGATGATACTGCGTTAACGCAACTTCCACTGTTGATGATCACTTTACAGTTCTTATCCCTAATCCTGGTGAAGGTGTGAAAGATATTGGTACGCCTCCAGTCATCTTGTTCTTTCGGCTGGGACAAAGCGCACCTTACAACTGACAACTTGACGGGCAACGCATACCTAAGGCAAGCTAGCGTGGGGTCACTATCATCCTCATCGAAGTCTCCCTCGTCTTCGTTGGCTTGGTACACGAAGCCGTCAATCTCTAACTCTAGTGCTTCAACAGGTGTACCATCAATGATGTTGATTTTGACGGGGCTAGGGCAATTCGCAGCCACGTGTCCATAACCCTGGCACTTGTAGCACTTGATGAGGGGACTGACTTTGGAGAAGTCTCTCTCAGGGCCCTTGCCACGGTTGTCCTTCTCATTGCTTCGACTGGTGGAGTCGGCTCGTGGTTGGGATTGGTTGGGGTAGGACCGACTTGGGTAGTTGCTTGAGGAGGATCGAAGGGCATTGCTTTGGGAATCTTGGCCCTGATGGGAGTGGGTGGACCTAATGCTATTGAGATCTTGCACTAAAGCGTAAGCCCTCTCTAATTCTGTAACATCTCGAGTAAGGAGCTCGTTCCTCAGGTCTTCTCTCAGACCTGACCGGAAACGGGATAAAACCTGAACAGGGGTTTCAGTCCCCAGAACGTTGCAGCGGGTCAAGAACTCGTCAAATTTGGCGACATAGTCCTTCGCTGATTTGTTGCCTTGAGTGAATTGATGCCACTGATCCAAGAGGCGCATCTGACAGGAGGGTGGCACGTATTTCCCCTTTAGTTCATTCTTCATGGCTACCCAAGTATCGATGGGATCTTGGGTTCGAGCGACTCTTAGGGCTTCGACATTAGTCCAGTACTGGCTGGCAGGTCCACTAAGCTTCATGGCAGCGAATCGCACTTTTCGCGGTTCGGTTAAAGGGTACCAAGCAAAGTATCTATCCATGGATTGGAGCCAGTCCAAAAAGAATTGAGGATCATGCCTGCCATCAAAAGAGGGCACCTCTAACCGGATACTCGGGAGATATTGCTCATCCGGGTCTTCTTGTTCGGCCAAGGTGGTCGGAAATCTCGAGGGTCCAAGGGTGGTGGATCCTGAGGTGGAGCTTGGTCCAGACGGTCAAATCGGGCATTGGTATCGCGTTGGTAAGCTGCGAAATTTTGGTTCATGGTGGCGATCCCCTGAGCTAACTCAGCGAGTGTCCTAGCTAGGGTGTCGGAATGTGCAACTGTCAGACTTACTAGATTCCCCTAATAGATATGGCCTACCCCTATGGGTTGGCATGCATACACAATGACAATCGATGCAAATGAAATGAGGACATATAATAGATGCAGGGGCTCCTACCTAAAGGTCACAATCATGCTCTGATACCAAAAATGATACAAAACGATGCAGGTGGACAGGAAATCAGTAATTCTGTTGGCGAGCAATGTTCCACAGTAAATTAAGAATCTCAGACAAGAACCTTTGTTCATACAATCGCAGGGATGATGGATTTAACAAGCCACTACTAACACCCTACAGTTCTCTTCCAGTGTTCCGAATTAGAATAATTAATGCTTAAATTATTGGCACGAGTCCGCCCCGCAATATCAAATACTAGTAACATACCGGGCAGGAGTGAACACTCAATCTCTCGACAGTGGACAACAGTGAGCAGTTGATAATACCCTAGAGACTCAACTGATGGAACCAGAAAGTACCTAGCCGGGTAGGGATGTCCTTACTGAGGAGACGACGGCGGTGCAGGGATGCCAGTGTCACAAGCAACGATGCAGGTAATGTGCTCCAAGTACTCCTCCACGCTCCTCCTTCGTCGACTTTAGAAATCAAGGAAGGGGGGTGATGCGGACATCAGCACGGAGCCGCGCCCGTGGCGTGTGTACTAGCGCAGGAGGCGCCAGTTTAGCTTGTGGATGTGATCAGTTGTTCCAGTTTGATTCCATGTTGGTTTGGTGTTTTTAATTTTTGGCACATGTGTTTAGTCCCACCTCGCCTGTTGGCCGTGTGGACCAGTCGTTGTAAGCCTATATTAAGGCCCTTGTCTTCTCATTTGAGGTACTGAATAATGAAAATAAAATTTGTTTTCCCTCTACACATGTTGAGAGAAACCAGGGTGAGGTGTGTGAAACCCAAACCCCAAACCTTAGGCGTGTGAAACTCTAGGTCCAACATAGTTGTGTGAAACTCTAGTTGGTCGTTGAAATTTTTTCTTTTCTTTCCCTAGGCCACCGCCACCCATTCCCCTCTCTTTCTCTTCCCGCGACCAGCTCTCTCCCTCGCGCGACTCCCCGACCCCCTGGCCCGATCGAACCCCCCCTCCCCTCCCCTCTTTTCCTCTATCCCGACCCCGCCCCTTCTCCCCCCTGCGCTACAGCCCCGACTCGATCCCCCTACCCCGCCCGCCTCCTTGCCCCGCGCCCTGCCACCGACCGCCGCCCCTTTCCCTACGCCACAGCCCCGACCCCACCCTCGCCTGTGCTGCAGCCCGACCCGACCCCCTCTCCACGATCCCACCCGAGCCCCCTCCTCCCCATCCCTGCAGGCCCCGACCCTAGCCCCTTCCCTCCCCCCCTCCTCGCTACCGACAGCACACCCCAACCCACACCCACCTCTTGGTATGCTCGCATGACAGACTCGGACGCGGATCACGGCATGATCCCGGACACGGACGGATACCTCGACATCAACTCCCCCTTCCTTGATTTCTAGATCGACGAAAGAAGAGCGTGGAGTACGTGGAGCGTATTACCTGCATCGTTGTTCGTGACACTGGCCTTCCCACACCGCCGTTATCTCCTCAGTAAGGACCTCCCTACCCGGCAAGGTACTTCCTTGTTCCATCAGTTGAGTCTCTAGGGTATTATCAACTGCTCACTGCTGTCCACTGTCGAGAGATTGAGTGTTCACTCCTGCCCGTTAGGTTATTAGTATTTGATATTGCGGGACGGACTCGTGCCCAATAATTTAAGCATTAATTAGTTTAATTTTGGATACTGGAAGGGAACTGTAGGATGCTATTAGTAATTTGTTAAACCCATCATTCCTGTGATTGTATAAACAATGATTCCTGCATAGGATTCTTAAATTATAGTGAAGCATTGCTGGTACAATGAACTGCTGATTTTCCTACCCACCTGCATCGTATTGCATCATTTTGGTATCAGAGCATGGTCGTGACCTCTAGATAGGAGCACTACATTTATTATATGTCATCATTTCATTTGCATCGATTGTCATTGTGTATGCATGCCAACCTGTAGGGGTAGGCCATATCTTTAGGGGAGTCTAGTGAGTGACAGTTGCAACATGGATCTCGACGCCCTAGCTAGGACACTCGCTGAGTTAGCTCAGGGGATGGCCACCATGAACCAAAATTTCGCAGCTTACCAGCGCGATACCAATGCCCGTTTTGACAGTCTGGACCAAGCTCCACCTCAGACTCCACCACCCCTGGACCCTCAAGATTTTCGGCCACCTTGGCAAAATAATCAAGATCCGGATGAATAATATCTCCGGAGCATCAGGCTAGAAGTACCCTCTTTTGATGGCCGGCATGATCCCCAATTTTTCCTGGACTGGCTCCAATCCATGGACCGGTATTTTGCCTGGTACCCCTTAACGGAACCAAGAAAGGTCCGATTCGCCGCGATGAAACTTAGTGGTCCTGCCAGTCAATACTGGATCAACGTAGAGGCCTTGAGAGTTGCCCGAACCCAAGACCCCATCGATACTTGGGTAGCCATGAAGAATGAACTGAAAGGGAAATACGTGCCACCCTCCTATCAGGCGCGCCTCTTGGATCAGTGACATCAATTCACTCAAGGCAACAAGTCAGCGAGGGACTATGTCGCCAAATTTGACGAGTTCTTGACCCGCTGCAACATTCTGGGGACTGAAACCCCTGTTCAGGTTCTTTCCCATTTCCGGTCAGGTCTGAGAGAAGACCTGAGGAACGAGCTCCTTGCTCGAGATGTTACAGAATTAGAGAGGGCCTACGCTTTGGTGCAAGATCTCGATAGCATTAGGTCCACCCACGCTCATCGGGGCCAAGATTCCCGAAGCAATGCCCCTCGATCCTCCTCAAGCAACTACCCAAGTCGGCCCTACCCCAACCAATCCCAACAACGAGCCGACTCCACCAGTCGAAGCAATGTGAAGGACAACCGTGGCAAGTGCCTTGAGAGGGATTTCTCCAAAGTCAGTCCCCTCATCAAGTGCTACAAGTGCTACAAGTGCCAGGGTTATGGGCACGTGGCTGCGAATTGCCCTAGCCCCGTCAAAATCAACATCATTGATGGCACATCTGTTGAAGCACTAGAGTCAGAGGTTGACGGCTTCGTGTACCAAGCCGACGAAGACGAGGGAGACTTCGATGATGATGACAGTGACCCCATGCTAGCTTGCCTTAGGTATGTGTCGCCCGTCAAATTGTCAGTTGTTAGGTGCGCCTTGTCCTAGCCGAAAGAACAAGATGACTGGAGGCGTACCAATATCTTTCACACCTTCACCAGGATTGGGGATAAGAACTGTAAAGTGATCATCGACAGCGGAAGTTGCGTCAACGCAGTTTTGTCTGCCGTGATCTCTAAGACTGGGTTGAAGGCAGTTCCCCATCCTCGATCATACCAAGTCTCGTGAATCAACTCTACGGCAATGGAGGTCAAACAAAGATGTTTGGTCCCCATAAACTTCAATGCCTACCAAGAGAAGATCTGGTGTGATGTCTTGACTATGGATGTGGGTCAAGTTATATTAGGACGGCCTTGGCTTTTCGATAATGATGTTCTCATCTATGGCCGATCTAACATGTGCCTGTTCGAACATGAGGGTAAGAAAATCAAACTGTTGCCCTCTCAACCCAAGAGTACTCAGCCTGCACAACAGCTCACCCCCACCAAGAAAACCAGCAATGTCAGTTACATCGGTGCCAAAGAATTGAGCATCGAGATGGAAAAAGGAGCGCCAGTCATAATCCTTGCAGCCCGAGAAGTTCCTAAAGAGTCTACCCAAGTTATTCCCCTAGAGATTGCTCCAGTACTGAAAGAGTTCACCGATGTCTTCCTTGAGGATCTCCCAGACCAACTGCCTCCAATGCGTGACATACAACACGCCATCGATTTGGTTCCTGGAGCGAGCCTCCCCAACCTACCCCACTACCGGATGAACCCTACGGAGCATGCCGAGCTGAAACGGCAGGTTGATGAATTATTGAGGAAGGGTTTCATCAAAGAGAGCATGAGCCCTTGCGCGGTTCCCGCTCTGCTTACGCCCAAGAAGGATGGAACGTACCTGGCGTATGTGCGTGGATAGCCGTGCCATCAACAAGATAACAGTCAAATACCGTTTCCCTATCCCTCGCCTGGATGATCTGTTAGACATGATGTCTGGAGCCACAATCTTCTCCAAGGTTGACCTGAAGAGTGGTTACCACCAAATTCGCATCCGTCCTTGGGATGAGTGGAAGACGGGTTTTAAGACAAAGGACGGACTGTACGAATGGATGGTTATGCCGTTTGGACTGACCAATGCGCCTAGCACTTTCATGAGAGTCATGACACAAGTACTCCGCCCTTTTATGGGAAAATTCCTTGTGGTGTACTTTGATGACATACTTATTTATAGCTAGTCCCGGGCGCAACATTTAGACCACCTTCGACGAGTCTGCACCGTGCTGAGGAAGGAAGAGCTATTCGCCAATCCTTAGAAGTGCACTTTTCTTGCCACTGAAGTCCACTTCATCGGCTTTGTTGTTTCTGTCAACGGGGTTTCTGCCGACCCGGAGAAAGTCCGTGCAATTGAAGAATGGCCTGAACCCAAGAACATCCGGGATGTCCGAAACTTCCACGGTCTCGCCACCTTTTACAGGAGGTTCATCAAAGGGTTCAGTACCATTACGGCCCCAATCACAGACTGCCTAAAGAAAGGCGAGTTTGAGTGGACGAGTGCTGTCACTTGGGCTTTTTTGGAAATTAAGAAGCGAATGGTTGAGGCACCTGTAATGCGCCTCCCAGATTTTACCAAGGTTTTTGAAGTGGCATGGCGTGGCGTTTGTAGGGGCCGGGGCCGGGTGGTGGCGTGGCGTTTGTAGGGGCTGGGGCCGGGCCGGGGTGGTGCTGGGGTCGGCGGCCAAGAGGAAGGGAAAGGAGGGGAGGTGAGGGGTTGCGGGTGGGGGCAGGGTAGGGGGGTCGGGTTTGGTCGCACGAGAGAGGAAAGAGGGAAGGGGGGTTTCGGCAGGGCTTGGAATAGAAAAAGGGGGAAAGGGGAATTGGAGGGGTGGGGGTCCCACTAGGGTTTCACACACCTAGATTGGGCCTAGGGTTTTACACACCTAGGTTTAGGTTTGGGTTTCACACACCTCACCTTGGCTCTCTCAACATAAATGTGGAGGGAACAAATTTTTTTTATTTATTATTTCCTTCTCAAATGAAACGACAAGGGCCTTTATAAAGGCGTACAACAACAGGTCCACACGACCAACAGGGTGCAAAAGATAAAGACACAAAAACAACATATAATCGAGCCGGAACAACTGATCACATCCACAAGCTAGGCTGGTGCCTCCTGTGCTGGTACACACACCACGGGCGCGACTCAGTGCTGATGTCCGCATCATAATAACTCCGTTGGTCCATTGTGAAGATCTGAAAGTAGTCTGACAATGGGAACATAATAGTTAAAAAATTCTAAATAAGCTATAATATAAAATTTTGGGCGTCTCAATCTCTGGGCGCCTACTTAGGCACCCGCCTTCCGCCTTGCCGTCTTGGAACCCCCCCAGCCTTAGGTTCGCCTAGCGCTTTTTAAAACATTGTGTCTAGTAAACAACGTTAAGTTCTTGGGCTCCTGGAGAAATTTTGTTTGCCTATTGGTGACCTTTTTTATGACAGTGCTTCGTGCAAACATAGTATCAACTTATATAATATGGATCATTAATCATTAGGGCATGCTAAAAAACATTTAGGTATCGGCTATAATTTTAATTACTCCCAGCTAACATGTTATTGGCATCATCAAGACAGGTACTAGTCTACCCTCCAAGTTTGATAACATCTCGGTTTCTATGTTCTCCAACATTTAAGGTATATATGAATCGTTACACGATCTTTTTATTTTAAACAAGCCAGGCGCATAGTTGTTGGGTTTGATCCACTGATAGCTTGCGAAGATGAGCATTTGACACGAGCAATAAAATTCTACGTGCCTCTACATGATGTATTCTTGGAATATGGAGTGGTAAGCTGAGCTCTTTATCTTAGTACAACTTAATTTATTGAATCAAATCAAAATGTACTATGATAAGGAATACTTCTATCCCTTGCAAATTCCTCAGAATGCCTATCTGAGCCGACAGGGATGTGCTGGCTATCATTACCATGATGGAGGATTCGTATGCATTGGACACCCAGGTCCCGAAGACAATAAACACAGATCTCATCCAACCAATGGAGATACTGATGCTAGAGGGTGAGTGCTTATTTCTCGTTCGACGGAGCAAATTCCTTTGCCATCTGTTCCGGCAACCTGAAATGAATTTAATGCTTCATTTCTCAGTGAAATGCACAACGGGTTCCTCCTCCACAGAGTCAGTCCGCTGGAGATTGTGAGTATCATATACTGCTGAGTCAGCTAAACTCTTTTATTTGCTCGATTTGTATTCATCAATACGAGAGATATGGACACATACTATTTGATGTGCAAATATGAGTTCCTTCATTTAATATAAATACTACTTGTCTTCCTGTTACAGGAATCTTACTATATCGACTCTGCAAGCAACATGGTCTTCCAATCTGTAATTCGTCAACATGGAAGAGAGGTCATGTGAATTATTATGGTAAGAAATTGAAGCTTCAGTTGTTACTTCACCAATGAGTTCCTACTAATATCTTCGATGTGGAAATATTTTTGGAACACAATTTCTTTTTTGAATGATTACGCATCATGTTGTTTAATGTAAATGATATAGTTAAAAAAATGGAGACAATCAAGAATACCTTTGCATCACATCTAATAATGGAGACTGTCGGGGGAGATTTTTTGCTGGTATGAGTGCTCGACCTGCAAGACAAGGAGGACGTGAGAACGGCTGGTTCTGTGAGGAGCGCAGAACCTCCGATGCTCAAGTCAATGAAGGTTCGAAAGTGGAGAGATTGAGTAGTGAGAAAATGTTCGGGTTTCTGAATTTCGAACCTGTACTTTCGAGCCGGGGGTCATACCTTTATAGACTCTTGTAGACCGCGAGAGATGGACACGTCATCGGATATTCCCACACCTTCCACACCTTCATGTGCCAGCCCACATGGGTTCTTAATGACCTTTGTAGTTTAGTCTGCCAGGCGGTGGTGATGGAAGGCGCACCGGTCTTGTCCGTGTTAGGTGGGGATTCTGGAAGGCTCCAGTCAGGGGTGTCCTAAACCGACTCTGGTTGGCTACTGTGGCTTGTAGTCATCCACATAGTTCCATAGGGGTGGTGGCGTCTGCCGGCTTGGTACCGCCTAAGTGTAGGCGACCTATGTGGGTAGGCAAGCGAATTCCTTCGCTGCTTACGTGATCGGGCGAGCTCCTGAGGGAGCTGTGGGTGTTGAGCCTTACGAAGTGTTCTTTGAACTATGTCAGGAGCGACCTCTTCCGCAGGCAAGCCGATCGCGTCCAGCGTCTAAAGGCACCTGTTTTGTATCTTGCAACCGGTGGGGTCGGTAAAAACCTTGCCTCGACCAACCGAAGACATGACTAGTTTAATCGCATAGGGTCTCCCCACGATCAACCAACATTCAAAGCAACAGTTTGGTTCGGGTTGCGACATGACCGACTAACCTGCAATAGTATGACGCTACGTATTCTAAAGCTGACCCGATCGAAACGATGCTTTGCCTAAGTCCAACCTATGCAAAGGTAGTAAGTTGAGTACTTCGAATTCTAACCCCCATCAATCAACAAGCTCAAGGAGACAGTCTTGGTATTCAACGACACAGTCCGAGGCAGGCTTCACCTCCCCGGCACCTTCCAAAGCCCGACACGTCGACATCGTCTCGGCTCAAGAAGACAGCCTTGACAATCGAATACAAAGTCTGAGGTGCTTTCGCCGCCTCGGCATTTCACGAAATCCAAGGCCCTACCATTGGCACTCGAATACAAAGTTCGAGGAGCTCTTGCTGCCTCGGCATTTCACGAAGTCCAAGGAGACAGCCTTGACACTCGAATGAAAAGTCCGAGGCGCTCTCGTCGCATCGGCATTCAACAAAGTCTCAGGCTCTGCCCTTGGCACGTGAATATAAAGTTCGAGGCACTCTCACTGGGTTGGCATTCCACGAAGTCCAAGGAGACATCATTGGCACTCGAATGCAAAGTCCGAGGCGCTCTCACTGCCTCGGCATTCAACAAAGTCCAAGGCCCTGCCCTTGGCACTCGAATACAAAGTCCGAGGAGCTCTTGCCGCCTCGGCATTTCACGAAGTCCAAGGAGACAGCCTTGACACTCGAATGAAAAGTTTGAGGCGCTCTCGTCGCATCGACATTCAACAAAGTCTAAGGCCCTGCCCTTGGCACTTGAATACAAAGTCCGAGGCACTCTCGCCGGATCGGCATTCCACGAAGTCCAAGGAGACATCATTGGCACTCGAATGCAAAGTCCGAGGCGCTCTCACTGCCTCGGCATTCAACAAAGTCCAAGGCCCTACCCTTGGCACTTGAATACAAAGTCCGAGGCGCTCTCGCCGCCTTGGCATTTCACAAAGTCCAAGGATGTCGCCTTAACACTTGAATGCAAAGTTCGAGGTGCTCTCGCCGCATCGGCATTCAACAAAGTCCAAGGCTCTGCTCTTGGCACTTGAATGCAAAGTCCGAGGTGCTCTCGCCGCCTCAGCATTCAACAAAGTCAAGGCCCTGCCCTTGGCACTCGAATGCAAAGTCCGAGATGCTCTCACCGCCTCGACATTCAACAAAGTTCAAGGTGCTCTTGGCATTCGAATACAAAATCCGAGGTGCCCGAGCTTTCGGCGATGACCGATCATCTCAACCGTTTGGCCAAAATTCAATGTGATTTTTTCATGGTTCAGTCGGAAACATCGATCCCTTGGACCATTACCGATTAGTGGTAATCGATCGGTTAGCCCTTGACCGGGGGTCTTCTTCATCCGTCTACTCGACGTCAGACAAAAGCCGATGGGCTCTGAGACGCTACTACTAGTGACGATCGGACAAATAGAATGAATAGCACTCGGGCTTGGTTAGTGAGTTGATCATAGCATCTAGTCACAGCATCTCGAGTGTGACATCAACGACTCAACTTGTAATCAAGGTTGATTAGGAAGGTAGGTTATTGGGTTAGTTGTTCAATACAAAGCTCGACAAGACATCACATGGGTCGCAGCCCACATTTTCTCAATGTGCTCAAACAGCAAGCCATCTGATCCTAAAGCCATCCACTGTCCTCCCGTGACTCATAAAGCAAAGAACAGCTCGTGAAGTCACAATGCAGCCCCCCGTGAAACCACAGTATAGCCTCGTGAAGTCACAGTGCTCTCTTCTATTTTTCCGGCGTCCACGAAGCGAAGCTCTAGACCCCCGATCTCTCTATCACCGGCTAGCAGCAGAACTCGATCTTGACGGGACGACCGACAGTCGCGCCGCGCCTGATCGTCCACGGCCATACCATCGCCGCGCCAGACCGACCGTCGCGCTCGGTCTCATAATGCACTAGGTCGGGCGCCAGGAACCCTCTTGAGGCCGACCTCCAGAATTCGGTTGGCCGGTTAACCGTGCCCGACCGACTGCCACGCTCAGTTTCAGAATGCACTGGGTCGGACGCCTGGAATCCTCTATCGCCCGACCCCCAGAATTCCGTCGCCGGTCAACCATGCCCGCCCGACCCCCAGAATTCCGTCGGCCGGTCAACCATGCCCGCCCGACCGCCCGTGGCTCCCGATCGACCGCTGTGCCTGACTGCACGTCACGCCCGACCTACTGTCGCACCTGCCCGACCGTCGCGTCTTCATCGCGCCCGACCATCGCGTCTCCGCCCGACCGGCCACGCACGGCAGTGCTGAAGGCCTGCTAGCAACACTGCCACAAAGGTTGGCAAACGAGTTGACTGTATAGGATTACTCTTCAAACTTTGGCAAGGAGGACCTACTAGCACACCGCATCACGTTGAGTTGGCAAGAAGTGAGGACCAATCGGGCGCACGGCCTGACCAACCGTCTCAGCCGTTCGCCTTGCCCAATCAATCGCCTTCGTCGATAGTCGTGGTCGGGCGCATAATCAACTGGGTCGGGCGCCAGGAGCTCTCTGGCGCCCGATCGCCAAAACCCGATCGGTCGATCACGCGAGACTGATCGATCGCCACGATTGATCGTCGCGACCGATTGATCGTCACGACCGATCGCCACGACTGATCGGTTGGTTCTTCGGCTGGCCGGTTCGTCCCTCCGATGGCGCTACCTCCGCACCCTTCTAGGTCGGCCCTTGGCAGGGGTCGGTAGACACCTTGGTTGGCCTTTAACAGGGGGTCGGCATACACAACGGTCGACCCCGGACAACGAGTTGGTAGACGCAAAGGCCGACCTTAGACAACGGGTTGGTAGATGCAACCAGGTCAGCCCTAGGCAAGAGGTCGGCAGATGACAACGGATCGACATCGACAAAGCAGTTTTGTACCATGGGATCCCAACCAGCTAGGTTATCATCTGCCTAGTTGGGAGGGGGTAACTGTGGGCGCAAAATTTAGCTAACACCTCACAGTGGGACCTGCAGCCCTGCCTTGGGCCCATGAAGATGATAGTGGGACCCGCAGCCCTGCATGGGGCCCACGAAGACAACAGTGGGACCCGCAGCCCTGCTTGGGGCCAACGAAGACGACAGTGGGATTCGCATCCCTGCCTGGGGTCCACGAAGATGACAGTGGGACCTGCAGCCCTGCCTGGATCCCACGGAGACCATTCGGGGCCTAGCGAACATCCCCAGATGATTTTTCAAACGCCGGGTGTTCCCAAGAATATCCTAAGAATATTATCTAGAATATTCCTTGGATATTCCCAAGTCTCTGTATATAGCCAAATCTTTAAATAATCCAGACCGAATTCCATTATTCCCAATTTCACTTTCTGTTTTCTAGAGCTTTTTGAGCCTTGGTATTCAATGACACAGTTCGAGGCAGGCTTCGCCTCCTCGGCACTTTCAAAGCTCATGACATCAACATCGTCTCGGCCCAAAAAGACAGCCTTGGCAATTGAATACAAACTCCAAGGCGCTCTCGCCGCCTCGGCATTCCACGAAGTCCAAGGAGACAGCATTGACACTCGAATGAAAAGTCCGAGGTGCTCTCGCCGCCTAGGCATTCAACAAAGTCCAAGGTCATGCCCTTGGCACTCGAATACAAAGTCTAAGACGCTCTCGCTGTCTCGGCATTCCATGAAGTCCAAGGAGACATTCTTGGCATTCGAATGTAAAGTCCGAGGCGCTCTCGCCGTCTCGACATTCAACAAAGTCCAAGGCTCTGCTTTTGGCACTCGAATACAAAGTCTGAGGCGTTCTCGTTGCCTCGGCATTCCACGAAGTCCAAAGAGGCAGTCTTGGTACTCGAATGCAAAGTCGGAGGTGCTCTCGCCGCCTCGGCATTCAACAAAATCAAGGCCTTGTCCTTGGCACTCGAATGCAAAATATGAGGTGCTCTCACCGTCTCGGCATTCAACAAAGTCCAAGGTCCTGCTCTTGGCATTCGAATACAAAGTCCGAGATGCCCGAGCTTCCGACGATGACCAATCATTTAGTGGCAATTGATTGATTAGCCCTTGACCGGGGGTCTCCCTCATCCGTCTAGGCACTTGACGTCAGACAAAAGCCGACGGACTCGACGCGCTACTACTTGTATTGATCGGACAAATAGAATGAATCGCACTCGGGCCTGGTCAGTGAGTTGTAATCAACTTAGCCGGCATGCAACGGCGACAGATCATAGCATCTGGTAACAACATCTCGACAGTCTGACATCGATCAACTGCTCAACTTGCAATCAAGGTAGGCTCCAAAGCTCGATAAGACAGCAAGCCATCTGATCCTAAAGGCTAAAGGCCATCCACTGTCATCCCGTGACTCATAGGCCCCGTATGGTAGCCGGAAAATTTCATTAAAGGAGGGGAAAGTCTTTCCCCTCCCGAGGGGAAAGTCTTTCCCCTCCCAGGAGTGGGAGGAAAGAGAATCCTCTCACTTTCCCCCCGATTACACTAACATAGGGGTATTTTAGGTATAAAAGTATTCTGATTCCTGCTCACTTTTTCGGCTACCAAACACATCTAACATCACTGAAGGGGGGGAATTCTCTCCCTTTCCCACCACTTTCCGACTACCAAACGCGGCCATAAAGCAAAGAACAGCCTCGTGGAGTCACAATGCAGACCGCCGTGAAACCACAGTATAGCCTCGTGAGGTCACAGTGCTCTCTTCTATTTTTCTGGCGTCCACGAAGCGAAGCTCTCGACCCCCGATCTCTCTATCACCGGCCAGCGGTAGACCCCGATCTTGGGACGATCGACCGTCGCGCCGCACCCCGCCCGACCAACCGCCGCGCCCTATGTCTCTGCAACACAATGGGCCCTGCGGTTGCAGCATGCACAGGATGTGGTAAAATTATTTCCACCTGGGTTGTCATCCCCACCCGCACGCACGCACGCGCGCGCACACACACACAAAATGTTCCAAGCAATCGGGACCTGCCAAAACTCCGCATCACGTGGAGTTAACAACAAAAGGTGGGCAAACGAGTTGGCTGTATAGCATTACTCTTCAAACTCTGGCAACGAGGACTTGCCAGCACACCGCATCACGTGGAGTTTGTAACAAGTGAGGACCAACCGGGCGCACGGCCCGACCGACCGCCTCAACCGATCGCCTCGTCCTGACCAATCGCCTCCATTGATTGTCGCGATCGGACGCAGAATCAACTGGGTCGGGAGCTAGGAGCTCTCTGGCGCCCGACCACCAAAACCCGATCACTCGGTCACGTGAGACCGACTGGTCGCTACGACCGACCGATCGCCGCGATCGATTGATCACCACGACCGACCGATCGCCACGATCGATCGCCGCGATCGACCGATCGCCACGACCGACCTATCGATCGATCGCCACGACTGACTGATCGCCATGACCGACCGGTTGGTCCTCTGGCTGGCCGGTTCGTCCCTCCAATGGCGCTACCTCCACACCCTTCTAGGTCGGCCCTTGGCAAGGGTCGGCAGACACCTTGGTTGGCCCCGGACAACGGGTCGGCCTACGCAGGAGGTCGGCAGATCGATGACAACTGGTCGACATCGACAAAGCAGTTTTGCACCATGGGATCCCAACCACCCAGGTTATCACTTGCCTAGCTGGGAGGGGGTAACTGTGGGTGTAAAATTTGGCTAACCCCTTACAGTGGGACCCGCATCCCTGCTTGGGGCCCACGAAGATGACAGTGGAACCCGCAGTCCTACATGGGTCCCACGAAGACCATCCGTCACTTGGCGAACATCCCCAGATGACTTTTCAAATCCCGGGTGTTCCCAGGAATATCCTAAGAATATTCCTTGGATATTCCCAAGTCTTTATATATAGCCAAACCTGTAAATAATCCAGACCGAATTTCATTATTCTCAATTCCACTTTCTGTTTTCTAGAGCTCTCTGAGCCTTCTGGACTTCATATTTTCAGACCCCCTCCACCCTCTGACTACTTGTAACAAGCACTCCTCGGCCTATTGAGAGTAGCTTTACATTTCCAGAGATAGTGGATTCAAAGGGTGCGTCTTACTACATGGAGACGTAGGCTTCGGTCGAATTCCGTCATCACACCCTATGTCAACTCTCTCTGTCTCTCTCTCTTTATCCTTTGTTGTCTCTCTCTACTCTACTATTGTAGTGTGACAGCTCAGCACTCAATAGTACAACGCTCCACAGCGCGCCACAACTCAAAGATTCGACTCTTCTTCAATCAACTGTTGGAGGGGGGTTACGTACGACGGCCGAAATCCTCCCCCACAACTCCCTTTCCTCAAAGCCCTAAAAATCCAATCTCAGCCGAGAAGAAGGGAATGACAATATAGGACATAATGGACACTTTCCAACAAGTTAAAATTAACTTACCCCTGTTGGAAGCTATTAAGCAGATCCCTGCTTATACGAAGTTCCTTAAAGATATGTGTATACATAAGTGCAAACCCAAATTAACTATGTCCAAAAAGATCCTCCTTACCGAGCAAGTTAGTTCACTATTCATGAAAGACACACACCCAAAGTTAAAAGATCCGGGCACTTCCACGATTTCCTGCTTCATTGGAGACTACTCCATTGATCGAGCCATTCTAGATCTGGGGTAAGTGTCAACTTATTGCCCTACTTGGTATACAAAAAACTTGAATTAGGAGAGCAGCAACCCACAACAGTTACATTGCAACTTACCAACCGTTCCGTCAAAACATCTATGGGGATCATCGAAGATATTCTGATCAAAGTAGACAAATTATACTTCCCAATAGACTTTTTAGTTCTAGATATGGAACCGCTCCGGATTTCCTCTCACCAAATCCCAATCATTCTCGGTCGTCATTTCCTTGCGACAGCAAGCACATGTATTAACTACCGCAATGGAGTGACGAGCGTGTCATTTAGAGACATGCGAGTCAAGCTAAATATTTTTAACTCGGCTAGCCAAGGATCTCAAGATATCGAGTGCTATCAAATTAACCTTTTTGACGAATTGGTTGAAGAAGCACTCCCTAATATCTTAACCGAAGATCCACTTTTAGCTTGTCTATCACACTTCAATCAGTCCGGCCTAAGCTTGAAAAGCGATATGGGGTAAATAATTGCATCTTTGGACTCTACAAATTTGTTACATAGCCCAATGTGGAGAGCTAAATTTGAAAAACTTCCGACACCTTCTCAAAAACCTTGCTTACCATCTGTCGTTTCACCCTCTACTCTATAACTTAAACAACTCCCTTCGACTCTTAAATACGTTTTCCTAGGACCCAACGATTCCTTTTCAGTCATCATTACTTCAAACTTGCGAAATGACCAAGAGGACCGACTTGTGGATCTCCCTAAAAAACATAAAAAAGGCAATTGGCTGGTCAATAGCTGACCTCGAAGGAATTGACCCTTCTACCTGTATGCATCACATTCATCTAGAGGAAGAAACCAAACTTGTATGAGAAGTACATCGATGATTAAATCCTAACATAAAGGAAGTCGTTCTGAAGGAGGTCATCAAACCGCTAGATGCCGGGATCATCTATCCCATCTCCGACAGTAAATGGATGAGCTCAACATAAGTAGTCCGCAAGAAGTCAGGGATCACGGTCGTTAAGAACTCACAGGACGAACTTGTCCCCACACGTACCACCACCGGATGGCGTGTGTGTATCGATTATCAAAAACTTAATGCCACCATACTTCAAGATCATTTCCCACTCCCATTCCTTGACCAAATCTTAGAGCGTGTCGCAGGTCAACAATTCTATTATTTCTTGGATGGTTATTCAGGATATAACCAAATACCCATATTCCCGGACGACCAAGAAAAGACAACATTCACATGTCCTTTTGGTACCTTCGCTTACCGGCGAATACCATTGGATTATGTAACGCACCATCAACATTCCAGCGGTGCATGATATTTATTTTCTCGGACATGGCGGAGATATTTCTAGAATTCTTCATGGATGACTTCTTCGTCTTTGGTCCTTCATTCGACAACTGCCTTTATAACTTGACCTCGTACTTTAATGTTACGAAGAGATGAACCTCGTACTCAGTTGGGAGAAAAGCCATTTTATGGTCCAAGAGGGTATTGTTCTTGGACACATCTTCTCCCACCAAGGCAGTGTTCTAAAAAGCGGTCTAGGCGGCCGCCTAGGCGCTAGGCGGCCCCCCACCGCCTCGCCTAAGCCCTAGGCGCTCCAGAAAAGCGGCCAAGCTCCCAGGCGGAGCTAGGCGGCCGCCTAGGCGGTCTAGGCGGGGCAAGGCGGCCGCCTAGGCGGTCTAGGCGGGCTGAGGCTGGCCAGGCGGACCAGGCAAGCCAGACGGGCTGAGGCTGACCAGGCGGGCCAGGCGGGTTGAGGCTGGCCAGGCGGACCAGGCGGGCTAGACGGGCTGAGGCTGGCCAGGCGGACCATGTTTGCTTTTGTTCTTGTTAATTACTCAATCTTGAATTATGGTTATATACTTGTTCTTTAAAATAATGGTTTGGGATAATCTTGAACTTATATTAATCTCTAAACATATATATATATATATATATATATATATATATATATATATATATATATATATATATATATATATATATATATATATATATATATATATATATATATATATATATATATATATATATATATATATATATATATATATATATATATATATATATATATATATATATATATATATATATATATATATATATATATATATATATAGAGGCGTGTTAGGCTGCGGCGTGCGCTGCCGGCCAATAGATGCGGTGAAAATTTTTGGCTGTCCGATTGATGCGGATCGGCTGCGAACCGCGCGCAAAACCCCCCAAATGCCCCGTCCGTCTGATCTCCTGTAGTCACCGTCCGATTCCGTATAAATTCAGTCGCTCCGGTGTGTTTCCTGGATGGTTTGATTCCCATCCGTTCGATCGATGGGATCGAACGGACTAAAGTGATTTTCGCTGTTACTGTAACGGCTACAGTAACAGCGAAAATCACTTTAGTCCGTTCGATCCCATCGATCGAACGGATGGGAATCAAACCATCCAGGAAACACACCGGAGCGACTGGATTTATATGGAATCGGACGGTGACTACAGGAGATCAGACGGACGGGAGGTTTGGGGCAGTTCGCAGCCGATCCGCGTCCGATCCGCGCGATCGGACGGCCAGAATTCGCCACCGCATCTATGAGGCCGGGTAGCGCACGCCGCGGCCTATCATTCCTCTCTCTCTCTCTCTCTCTCTCTCTCTCTCTCTATATATATATATATATATATATATATATATATATATATATATAATAATTAAAATAATTAAAAAAAAGACAAAACGCCTAGGCCCCGCCTAGGCCGCCTAGGCACTAGGCGGCCCCCCACCGCCCGACTAGCGCCTAGCGCTTTTTAGAACCTTGCACCAAGGCATCGAGGTAGACAAAGCGAAGGTTGATTGATTGCGACTCTCCCACCACCTTAGACATTTGTTAAAGCATCGGGCTCGAACAGCTGATGTGGTCCACTCCATTGGACCATATCCACTTAATGCCTGTAGGGTCTACTACTCCATAGGCTATCACGTGGGGCCCACATTATCACTTTAAACTAAGGTTTTTTTTTTAGGGGAAAATTGCATTTGGTCCTTTTAATAAGAGTCTATTGAATGTTGGTCTGAACACAATTAATATATCATAAAGATCCACCGCAAAAAATATAATTGTTATAGGTCCAACAATTTATAGAATGATACATATACCCTTTCATTTACCAAATAGTTAAATCAGTTTCATAGCACGACAAAAACATTTTGTAATTTCGAAACATTTTTGTCATGCTGTGAAACCCTAACCCTACTTCTATACCCTAAATAGTGAACCCTAACCCTAAACCGAACTCATTACAGTAGTCGCAAATCACTCTACTAGTCTGAAATCACTGTAGTAGTCCGAAATCTCTGTGACAACAGTGACAATAGTAAGTGCGGTGATTTATTTGGGAGAGATCTCATGGGCATATTTGGTATTTTGAAAAAAAACATCGATTAGCAAAGGATCGCTTAAACCTACAATTGTTATATAGAGATTATCTCTTAATCTGAAATTATTTCATGGACTGCATGTAAACCGAAACTATTGGATGCATGTAAATCGAAACTCTTGGTTGGACTTAATATAACTCAACACTGTTACAGTGGGTCTATATCTAATAACCCTTTTTTCATTAGTTTACTTCATGTTATTAGAGTATGGTACGGTCCAATCATTGATTGCCACATCAGTTGTTGGGGGGACTCGTTGCTCCAACAATTGTTAGAGCTAAGTATTATTCTATCAGAAAAAGAGTAACATTGAGAGATTGGTAGCACCAGAGATTGCTGGAAAAATCCAATTTCCATACCCGTCGAAAATAAAACCTTCATTGGCATGACTCTAGGGATGGCAACGGTGCGGTTTTGGGCAAAATTGAAACTGAACTGTCATACCGAAACCGCATCGCACCGTGACAATTTATCATTATGTAAAACCGAAACTGCACCATACGGTGTGGTGCGGTGACCGCGGTTTATCATTATAAAAGCCCAAACGGTGTGGTTTTATACTGTTTTGGTTAAAATCGAAACCGCACCACTACAACGAAATCGAAAACCGAAACTGCACCATACCGCGATGGTTTTATATTTTGGTAAACCAAAACCGTACCATGCGATGTAGTTTATCACGGTTTTTGGTTTTAAACTGTACCGCTGCCATCCCTGCATGACTCCAGCACATGTGTTGAACAAATCCTGTGATCGTGTAAAAAAAACTCTCCATGCTGCTCATATCATGGTTGAACTCTACAAGACTACAATAAACCATATGTCTGCATGGAACAGATATTACACCTAAACCCTTCAACTAGTCTCTGTCATCCATACTCTAATATAGGGCTGACAATTCTGGACCCAACACGGCAGACCCAGCATAACCCAACACGAAGTTAGCTGGTCTGGGTCTGGGTTAAACGGGTTCTGGTCATAAATGGGTCGACATGGTAGACTCGTTTAATAAACGGGTCAGGTCCGGGTTTAGGGTCTGGACACGGTAGACCCAAGAAGACTAGTTTAAAATTTAATGGGTCGTGTCGGATCGGGTCTACCCGCAATCAGACACTATAGTATGTAGTAGTAGCGGGTCTTATCAGGTAGGGTCGGGTCGAGTCGGATTGGGTTGGATCGGGTCAACTGTATAGACCCGTGTGGTAAACGGGTCTTATCGGGTCTACCCGTTTATAAGCGGGTTGGGTACAGGTTTAGGGCCTAGACACAATTAGTTAAATGGGTCGGGTCTGAATCTAGGGGTTTTGGACACGACCCGAAACTAGACACGACACGGACCTGACCAGACACGACCCATTGCTACCCCTATTCTAATATAAGCAGGTGGGCTTTCACGTAGCACCCTTGGCTGATGAAGAAACCCCGCTGTCCACTATCCTTCCTCTATGCCGTGTGGGGGGTCACACTAGTTAGCTATAGAAAAAATGAGAGCACAGCCGCAAGGATATCTGTATTACGTACAATATGGAGTTGGGCTGTTGGTGGACAACGAAAGAGGTGCCGACGGGTGTTGAACCGAGGCACCGATGGATGCCGGTATGGAGGTGCTGACGGGCATCGGACCGTGGGTGCGTCGTACCGCGATAGACTAGTCGTAGGCAAGCCTGCATGACAACAGGTGTGCGGAGAGCGTCGATGAGCACCAGTTGCTCGAGCGTGGAGTGCACAGACACGGATATGCTAAGCATTGTCTGCACAAGAGTTGCAGTGGAGTCACCAATTAGTAGGGGTGGGACTTGGGCGGGTTAAAGGGTCTTCCCATGCCCAACCCGACTTACACAAACCTTAACCCGTTTTGTCCATGGAGCTTGGGGAAGCCCAATCCGTGTTTGCCCATTCTAGTTGTTTGGGTTGCTCGGGTTGCTCAATTTGCAAAATAATGGGCGGCTTGGGCGGGTTGCTCAATTAGAAATGCTTGTGCACATAAATAGATGAAAAACAAACCCAACCGATTTTTGAATTGCATAAAAAAAAATCTTTGATTTGCATAACGAAAACATAAAGTCCAACCCATATCCCCACATATTTCAAACGAAATTTTAGCATTCAATATCTTTTTTTTTTGAGAAATCCCTCTGATGATGAGGGGGGGTTCGGCCTAGACCCCTACCTGTTTATTTATTTATTTATTATTATTTTTTTTTTTTTGACATCGGCGGGTGTCCCGAAACCTTTCGGGCAATGGCCCACTTCAGGTTCGGACTAATCCCTCCGGGAGTGAAGCCCGACCCACTCGGCAATTCCCACTTCACTCCTAGGTAAATCGAGGGGAGGAAGAGTTGAACCCACAACCTCATCACCAAAGCATCAGTTGCTTTGCCAACTCTCCAATCCCCTGGTGGGTACCCCTACCTGTTTATTAATAGTAAGAAAAGAGGAGAGAGTTACAACTCAGGTAATGGAAGTACAAATGCGCTGTAGGGAAGCCCTCACTCCCTCTGGTGCGCAGGACGTCCATAGGTGGACCAACGACTTCGTGGAGAGGATCACTCTGTCCACCAGCAGGGAGCGGTTCTCGAAAGACCTCCGATTCCGCTCCATCCATAAGGACCACGAAATTCCGATTGCTAGCGAGTCCCAAACCCGTCTGTCTCGGACCCTGAAGCGTCTGCGCCGCCAACGACTCCACAACTCAGACACGGAGTCCGGGATCTGCCTAACCCCTAGGCCAGTCGTAAAGTGGGACCAGACTGCCCTAGAATAGTCGCAACCCATCAGCAGATGGTCAACACTCTCCTCGTCCCTGCCGCATTCAATATCAAACAATCTTTGATTTCCATAAAAAAAACTACCAAAACATTCAACCTTAGTGTGTCACTTCCTCAGGTTCCTCGGGTTGGGAAGATCGGTGCTCAAACCCATTCAACTTGAAATTGGATTGATCTTTTTTTGTCCAAATCCGTCCAAGTTTTTAATCAGTCGGGTTGGGCGGGGCGGGTCGGGTTCGGGTCAGACCCGCCCAAGTCCCACCCCTACCGATTAGAGGCATGTCGGGCACCGACGGGTTGCCCAACGGGGCAACCGACAGTTGGCAGGAAGTGAAAAAATTTGATGGATGCAAATAGGAACTCCCGAAGTGCTGGAGGCCACTACCGCGGTTGTATGGTACGCAGGATGTGCTGAAAATTTTCCCCTAAAGAGGCGGTGATGATGAACCCGGCGGCGGCGCCGCCGTGCGATCTTAGCGCTGGCTATCGTCACAATGCGTTGGCGTTTGCCCCTGATTCCTTCCTCCTTTATTCCTCTTTAACCTCAGCCCCAACGGTTGGCGGGGCAGATCGGACCGCCGGCAGGCAACCGCTGCAGCCATTCGTTAGGGTTTTGGGGTTACATCAGGAGATTGGAGGGGTCTCCCCAGCCTGATGGTTCAAAGGCGAATCTGAGCCTCACCCCTCTCTCTCTCTCTCTCTCTCTCTCTCTCTCTCTCTCTCTCTCTCTCTCTCTCTCTCTCTCTCTCCTTCCGCCACATCTTCTCTAATTATAGTTTTTCCATGATTTTTTTCCGCATCTTATGTATTGATTGATCATTTGATTGTTATTTGTTTTGTGGTTGGATTTGTCGATGATAGAACCCATTGTGTTTTTTTTTTTTTTGTGTTGATGGTGTTTAACATTCGTTTATATCTGCAATGCCACTTGATTAAACGAAATTGAATATGATTTGTCCTTTAATTTCTCAGTTTTATAATCATTTTCTTTCTATAGAACTTCTACTGGAATCTCTTATTAGCAGATGTTGGAAGCAAGGTTTTAAATGTCAATTTCCATGTCGGTTTCGGTTAGTGAGAAAAATGGAATTTTGTCGGATTTTGTTTAAAATGTTGGTGGAAATTTTGTATTTTTTAAAGGAAATTTCTATAGTTGGAAATTTGTCGGATTTGGATCAAATTTGGATCAATTCTAGGTCAAATGTCATTAAACTGTTGTCTGTTATGAAAAAAAATTGGAATTGAGGAAAAAAACAAAATTTCTAACAATTTTTTAGTAAAAAATATAAAAATTCAGTGAATTTGTTTGAACAAAAGACAATGACGGATTTCAATCAAATGTTGGTTATTTCGGCCAGCATTTTGTTATATCGGACATAATTTGATACTATTAATATTTCGGCCAATTTCCATATGTCAGACCCTTAAAATAAAGACATGTTTTGGTGAGATCTTAGGAGTCTTTTTTTGTGGGGGAAATGGGTGTTAAGTCCCAAATAACAGATCAAGTTAATGAACAGGACACTCATAAGATCTCTTTAAGGGGAGGTCCCAATTTTTTTTTATAAACTCGAAATTGCCCCCCACCCCCCAATTTCTCCCCCTTTCCATGTTTTCTCTCAAGCGGTGACAGCGGTGGCGGCACGGCGAGCAGCACGTGGTGACAATACGGCGGTGAGCAACGGTGGCGAGTCGCAGCTGCTCGCTACCACTGCCTTGACGGTGGCAAGCAGCAGAGACGAGAGACGTCGGTGGCAAGTAGGCTCGGTTTGGTTCGGATTAGGTTTAGTATTAAATCTAGAACTCTAAGGTTTATACCTTGGACTGTAGATCTTAGGATTAGGTCTAGGGTTCACCCCTTGGCCTGTAGATCTTAGGTTTTAGGATTAGGTTTAGGATTTAGGTTTTAGGTTTAGTTTAGAGGCGAGTGGCATGCAAATGAAAATTTGAAGTATATTGAGGGGGATCTTCGTCCTCTGTCCTTAGGCTTAAACGGAACTCATGTTTTGGACTGTTTACTAAGTCCCCCCCTTTTTTTTTGACATCGATGAGTATCCTGAAACCTTTCGAGCAATGGACCCACTTTGGGTTTGGATTGTTCCCTCCAGGAATGCGCACCGGTCCACTCGGAAGGTGCCTTCCACTCTTGGGTAACTCTAGGGGGTAGAATTGAACCCACAACCTCCTAACCAAAGCATCAGTTGCATACCAACTCCCCTATCCCCTGGTGGGCCTTTTTGTTGACATTTGATTCCATGGTTGGAAGCACTGTTTCATTATTCTCCATATAATCGAATCGATGTAAAAAATTCATGTCTTTTTCATGTCACTGATGATTCTCCAAGTTTTTTTTGCTCACTCTCGAAAATTCCCACACTTTAATTAGTGAGTTTGAGACTGATTAATTCATTTACTAATTATTTCTTGAACACAAAGTTCTCACAATATTCATTTCAGTCGTTGATTAATTCTTCCCTTCGACCTCGTTGTTGCTATGCTTATGTTCGTTTCATTGCCTAATATTCCTGATTGTCGAACTGAACTACAGAGTGGTACACTGAAGCGATAATGTCACAGTCAAGTTGGCGAGGCGGAAGCGGCTGTGTTATATATTTGATTACGCATGTACAAGAAAATTTGTATTAGGGAGTATCAGGACAGTGTTTTGGTGATGGTTCCGTCGGGCTGTGGCGGCTTCTGGGGGTCTGTGGTGACCCCCCTTTACTTCTACCAAAAAATAAAAGAAGATAAATCAAACGGAGAATTGTTTACTTGTTTGAGGAAGACAAGTTACTCGTGAATAATTTAGGAGTATTTGTAAAACGGAGATTATCTTAGCTTAAATATAAGCATCGATATATACTTACAGAAGTTACTGAAGTAATATAATAATTTTGTGCTCTATGTTTCCAAACTTTTCTTGAACTTATTTAATATCTACTATTTTTTGTTTCGAGCTCTGAATTTTCCCCCCTTGTTGAGTTGTTCTTGAATGGCAAGCTCACACTTTGGATCTAATCAAGCCAGAGGCTTTGGGAGAGAAGTTTGATGTATGACCGATCGCGTACCTTTTTTCCCCTAAGATGACGATTCTTCTTTGTGCTGATGATTCTTGGATTTCTTTCTTTCACAAATATTTTCCGGCTATTTCTGATTTACTTTAGTGATCAATGCAAACAGCAAAATTAAATCTGATTTACTAGACCTTAGTCTTGGTTTACTTGCCTGCTTTCTATTTACTAACCTTCACTTTGCGGTCTGGAAAATTAACATGCCTTGTGGGTCTGATGAGTTTGCTCATCTTTCTTGCTTGGTTTATGGAGTGGCAATAATAATTTTTAGTTATTCTTTTATCGGCAAATTAGGTATAGGTCCTTAGTTATTTTGTAATATTAACTTTAGGACATTATCATTTGCTATATTAGCTAAGGTTCCTACAAGTATACATTCGTCTCCAGGAAGAGTATATATTCGTGTTCAGAAACAATATACATTCATTTCAGAAAGAGTATACATTCGTATTTAGAAAGAGTTTATATATTCGTATGGAGGGACTTGAGTTATATTTCGAAATTAACGTGTCCTGCAACTAAAAGTTATATTTATGGATTTGGGAGATATAACAATCATAGAGAAATATGAAGCTTAGTCACCATAATCTCCAAATAATTAATTTTTTTTAAAAAACTTATTATAGTACATTTTTCATTAGTTCCTATTATTGCTTGTCAATCAAATTATCCAAAGCATTATCTATTGTTAATGTATATAGATGGGTCGGGTTACATGTACAGTCGGGTCGGGTCGTATGGTCATACATGTACATATATATTGGGTCGTATGGTCATACATGTACATATATATTGGGCTTGAGTCCCTCAATAGAGAGCATTGCATTCCTCTCCAAACCCTAGCCGTCATCTCCTAACATGGTATCAGAGCTCTAGGGTTCTCCGACGTGCGGCGACGACGACGACGGTCTTCTCCCTCCGGCAATACCTCTCCTCCGGCCTCTCCTCACCCGTCCGACCCCCCTCCTCCACCTGACCACCCCGCCCGGCCCCCCTTTCCGTCGCCCGACAGCCCCGGCCCCCCCTTCCGCCACCCCGCCCAGCCCCCCCCCTTTTTCGCCGTCCGACAGCCCCGGCCCCCCCTCCCCCACCTCCCAACCCCCCTCCTCCCTGATGCTCCCTCGCCTGATGCTGCTGCCCCCTCCTCCCCGGTTGTGGATCCTGCTCCTGTTCGGCGCTACCCAGCGCGCGAACATCACCCTCCTGACAGATATGACTACTCTCCTGACAGGTTTGAATACTCTGCCTTTTCCTCTGACTCTCCTGACTCCTCTGGCTACTCTGCCAGTGCCTCCTATTCATCATCTTTTCAGGTTTTTCTTACTGCTATACACACCCATCAGGAGCCCCAATCGTACCGTGAGGTAGCTTTACATCCAGAGTGGCGGCAGGCTATGTCAGTTGAGTTTGAGGCTTTTTAGCGGACCAAGACATGAGATTTGGTGCCTTGTCCCTCAGGTGTGATGCCTGTTAGCTGTAAGTGGATATTCAAGGTCAAGACTCGACCTGACGGATCCATTGAGCGGCACAAGGCTCGCCTCGTTGCTTGTGGCTTCTCCTAGAAGTATGGGATTGATTACGAGGAGACGTTTGCTCCAGTTGCTCGGATGACTACTGTGCGCACCCTCTTAGCTGTGGCAGCTGCTCGAGGGTGGCCTCTCCATCAGATGGATGTCACCAATGCGTTCCTCCACGGTGATCTCTCCGAGGAAGTCTACATGGCTCCTCCTCCGGGCGTTTCAGTTCCTCCAGGGCACGTGTGTCGTTTGCGCCGAGCCATCTATGGGCTCAAGTAGGCCCCTCGTGCCTGGTTTGAGCGATTCCGCAGTGCAGTCCTGGCCGCCGGGTTTGTTGAGCGTCACTCCGACTATGTCCTGTTCACTCGCTCCTCCAGTCAGGGTATTGTAGTTCTGCTTCTCTATGTGGATGATATGATCATCACTGGGGATGATAGTGCCACCATAGCATCCCTTCAGCGGCACCTCCAGAGTCAGTTTGAGATGGAAGATCTGGGCTCTCTTCGCTACTTTTTGGGCCTTGAGATTGTCCGATCAGCTCGTGGTCTGTTGGTCTCCCAGCAAAAGTATATCTCCGACATATTTGCTGATGCTGCTCTTACTGACTCTCGCACTGCTGATACACCCATGTAGCTCAATTTGAAGCTTCTAGCTACAGATGGTGAGCCGCTCTAGGATGTCTCCCGCTACCAGAGGCTGGTTGGGATGCTCGTCTATCTCACTATGACCCGGCCAGACATTGCCCATGCTGTTGGCATTGTCAGTCAGTTTGTTCAGGCTCCACATTCAGTTCACTATGCAACTATCCTTCGGATTATCCGCTACCTTCGGGGCACCATCACCCGTTCACTACTGTTTCCCTCCACCTCCCCGTTGGTGTTGCGTGCCTACTCCGATGCAGATTGGGCAGGAGATGCAGCCACTCGCCGCTCTACTATAGGATACTGCGTGTTTCTGGGTGATTCGCTTATTTCGTGGCGCAGCAAGAAACAGGAGTCTGTTGCTCGCTCCAGCACCGAAGCCGAATACAGGGCTATGGCTTCCACCACTGCAGAGGTTGTCTGGCTTTGCCGCCTTCTGCTCGACTTGGGAGTTGTGATATCCGGGCCCACGCCTCTCTTCTGTGACAACCGGAGTGCTATTCAAATTGTTAGCAACCCGGTCTTTCATGAGCGAACAAAACATATTGAAGTTGATTATCATTATGTTCGCCAGGAGTTTCTCGACCACACCATCTCCTTGCCATTCATTTCATCATCGGAGCAGACTGCTGATTTTCTGACGAAGCCCCTTACGATTGCTCGCTTCCGGCACTTTATCGGCAAACTCTCGGTTCATGATCCACCGTGAGTTTGAGGGGGAGTTTTAATGTATATAGATGGGTCGGGTTACATGAACAGTCGGGTCGGGTCGTATGGTCATACATGTACATATATATTGGGTCGTATGGTCATACATGTACATATATATTAGGCTTGAGTCCCTCAATAGAGAGCATTGCATTCCTCTCCAAACCCTAGCCGTCATCTCCTAACATCTATAAAGGCTTCATGTATTTTTAGTTGATTAACCACACTGTATTCATGAAATTCTCACCGTTTATACTATGGGCCCCACTCCCCTTTACCAATACTTACACTCTACCTCACTGTATATGTGCACCGGCAGGCTGGGAAGCCCGTAAGTATTATTTTTTCTTTTTGAGAAATTTTAGTCATACGCCAAAGCTACTTCACATACCTTGATTCTGTTTTGGTTTTCCCTCCACCTTTTTTTAAAAAAAATCTCAAATTACCCACTCCACCTCATGCCTCCACCTCCAACTCTCACCACCTACCCCTCCTGGTCGGCGGCAAGCAGCTCCCCTCCCATCTTCCGTGAGCATCAAAAGCAAGGGAGGAAGGGGGTGTCACTTCCCTCCCTGTTTTCGGTGACATCCCCCCCTTCTCGTCTCTTGCGACATCCACCTTCCACCTCATACCCCACCTCAACCTTGGACCACCTCTAGCTCGTACCCCACCTCCAGCCCACCCCGCATCCCACCTCATCGGCGATGAGCTGCTCCCTGGCCTCCCATCTCCGGCGAGCATCAAAAGCAAGAGAGGTAGGGGGCGCCGCTCCCCTCCTCGTCTCCGGCTTGCCCCCCCTCCCTTTTTCCCTGTCTTCGAGTACGCCGGTGAGGATCCTCGCTGCCCTCTCCTCATCTAGGCTCCACCCCCCCTCCTTCCCGTCTGACACACGAAAAAAAATATATTTCCACCTCAAACACCAAAACTACTTCACATACTCTCAAAAAATAGATTCCCACCTCAAACACCCCCCGCTCCCCCCCCCCCCCCATCTAATTCCTTCGTCCCCTTTCAAACTGCCGGAGCCACCACCCCACCACTTCCCCTCCTCTTTTTCTATCACCATCGGAGCTCGTTGAGCCCGCCCTTGAAGCCACCTCCTTCCTCTATTTTCTCTACCGCCACCAAAACCCTAACCCACCCTAGAGCTCCATCTCCGACGGCTTTAGGTTGCGTTAGGGCTTCGGTGGCGGTGGGGGATATGGAGGAGGTGGTTTCGACGGCCGGCTTGACTAGCTCTGGCGGCTTCTTCAATGGTTATAGGGGAGTAGGAGGGGAAGTGGTGGGGTGGCAGCTCCGACGGTTTGGAAGGGGATGAAAGAATCAGGTGGGAGGTATGAGGTGGGAATCGATTTTTTTAGAGGAAACTAAATATATGAAATAGTTTTGGTGTATGAATAAAATTTTCTTTCTTTTTTTATTTCAGCTGCATCCCATTATGCCACAAACTTGACCTTGACTTTGAGTAGGTCTGTCAAACTCGACATCGCCATAGTCATGGTGACGATCGGGAACACTCAACATCGTCATGGTGAGCCAACAAGCTGATGTGGCAATTAATAATTGGACCATACTCAATTATCATAAAATAAATCGATTAAAACAAATGCTACTCAGCTCGAAGCTTTTCCTGATTCCACTCAGCAAGACTGACATGGCAGCATACAATTGGTGGTTGAATTTCACAGACGACATTTAAAAAGCTTTAACACCACCAGTTGTACGCTGCCATATCAGTCGTACTGAGCAGAATGGGAAAACCTTATGATAGGCTATGGACTATGGAGTAGTAGACCCTACATGTTATCAACCGGGAATGTGCCACGTCGTGTATTCAAAGGGGCATAATGGATAATACAATAACTACAGAACTTTTATTTCCCATTATGTTCCTTTAAATAGACGACGTGGTACACTGTGATTGGGCATGAAGCAAAAATGCACTCCTGGCCAGCCACCTCGTGTATCGGTGGACTCATGGCCAGCAACCTCTCCTTCCTTAACCTTCTACGCCTTGGGAACAACACCCTTGTTGGCCCTATCCTGGTCTCCGCCTCTGGCTTCTCGACCTCGGGCTGACCCAGCTCTTGGGAGCCATACCGCCTGCCCTCTTCAACATGTCGTCACTCACCGTCCTCGGCCTTGCCAGCAATAACCTTACGGGCCACCCATAGCGGAGGAGGGATTAGAGGGATGGGACTTGTTGTTGCAGGAGGGAGAGGAGGTGCTGGTGAGGGCCAGGTTGCATTGCCTACATTAGCCTCCCCTTCGGATGTTTTGTACCGAGACCTATGCTCTCCCATAGCGGATGGGGGTAATATGCACGGTCCAACTTTGGATGACTATGGGTGTGTGCTAGAGCGATAGCAATGCACGTGTTTGATGAAATGCCACAATCAATTGATGTGGATATTTCAACACAGTCAGGGGTTTTGATTGACAGTGAGTTCCCTCCCCTAAATTTCTCGCTAGACAGCCCTCGAGAGTACGTGTCCACTCCTGCTATGTGTGGGGAGAACAATGGGGTTGATGTGGGTGATGTTATTGTCGACCCAAAATCTAAGGGTGGTTCCTCACAAATATCTGCAAACCAGGTGCTTGCTGATATTCCCCAACCAACTGCAGGTGGCTCTCGAGCTGAGAACCCGAGAACCCCTGGTTCAAAGGAAGGATAGAAGCTCCTATCATTCCATCGGCAGATAGGAAGCTTGAATTCATCGAGCCTGGAGTATTTGAAGGTAAAAAAAGTCTACATTTTTCCTTGTTAGGAGTTCGAAGAAAATAGAAAACTCTGGGCCAATGCATTGGTGGGCTATGTGCTGGAAAGGAGACCATATTTTCAACATCTAAAGGGTTTTGTTCAGAGGTCCTGAAAGCCAAAGGGAGATCTGGAAATCTTCTCCAGGGATAATGGTTTCTTTGTCTTTCGGTTCGGATTGGCAGAAGATTGTGACCGTGTAGTTGAGGGAGGATGCGACATTTCTAAGGAAGACCTCTTATTCTGAAAAGATGGACCGAAGGTGCATCATGTGTGAGGAACCACCTCACTAAAATTTCCATTTGGGTTCGTTTCCCAAATCTAGATGAGGAGCTTTGGACCTCTAAAAGCCTAAATTGAATGAGGAGCATCATTGGGACCCCATTATACTTGGACAAAGCCATCATTACTGTTGTACGCAATTAAGGGGGAGGGAGACTCTGCTATGCTAGGATTTGTGTGAAAATTGATATCCTAGTTGAACTTCCGGGGGGGGTGATGACCAGGGACTATAGAGGGAGACTTGTGGCCATTTAGAAGGCGGTATACGATTGGAGGCCTACACGATGCAGAGGGCCAATATTTTGGACACAACGAGACCTGTGTGGCCCATCCACTCAATAACAAGCAACGACAAGGGCAAAATCAACTACTCAAGGTTGGAAGCTAACTGGAAGACTAGTTGATCTAATCAAGGATGGGGGTGCTGTGCTGGAGACACCCTCTGCATCTCAGATAGAACAACCTAGAGATAATCATTGGATCCTAGTGGGTGAGAAACATAAAGGCAAGGCACCAATGTGCCCCAAGGAACAACCTATAGCCTGTGACTCTTTTTTCTGCTTTAGAGGGTTTTCATGAGGAGGTGGGTGAGGAAAAGGAGGTGGCCCTAGATGAAGTCGAGGTTATATTTGTTGACCGAGTTGCAGAAGGCAATCTGACTGCTACAGACACGACTATAGATAGGGATGTAGAGGTTTAGGGGGGAGGCGGTGCTGTGAGCAGCGAGATAGTTTTGGGGAATGGAGTCCTTGTCTCGAACACCGACATTGTGGATGCGGCCATAGACAATGCCATGGAGAGTCTTTGTGAGGAGCTCGCGGATAATGTGATCGTAGAGCTCGTGGATAATGTGATCGTGGAAGATTGCATTATAGCTCCGACAGATACATTAGTGGATAGCTTGCTAAGGAACAACAATAAGGTGCAGTTGACCATGGGCCTTCAGCTAAGGATGCAGTCCCTTCCTCGGGTGATGGAACTTCTCAAGAGGAAGACCTGGTGGGTCGGAGAGTCGTTCGGGCCGTCGGGTCCACTTTATGCCGTAGCCCTCGCCTGGCAAACTTTGGGACAGATTTGATCGATGTTAGGGCTGTGCTTCGAGCCAAATCTATATCTCTTGAACCAAGCACGTGCAACCGTCCTCCACGCCCAGAATATGGAGATTCTCTGATTCAGAATCTTTAGGATTAATTATCAACTTTTGACTATGCGAAGCTGAACCTACCTCTGAATATGTTCGAGGACAACACCATTCTCGATATAGCTTCGGCTATGGGCTTCTCTAACAAGAGAGAGAGTACAAAGTCTTTTTTTTAGATCAAATCCGGGAGTAAGAAAGGTCAAGTGCTTCAAAGTCTTGAGACCATTGGTGCTTTTGCTTTTTGTCTAGAGCTTTTGGGCTCTTCTATATAGGTCGACTTGGTCGGGATTCTTGTAAGTATAATTTGTGCCATTTAGGCATAGGTTTTATATTTTTTTTATTTTAATAAACATGTTGGGGTCTAGGCCGCCCCCGCCCCCCCTCTTACTCACTGTGGGTGCAAAATTTAGCCAATGCCCGAAGATGGGACCCACTAGCCCTGTCTGGGGGTCCACAGAGACCACGACGGGACCCACTAGCCCTGCCTGGGGGTCCACAGAGACAACGACGGGACCCACTAACCCTGCCTATAGGTCCACAACGCTGATGGCAGGGCCCACCAGCCCTGCCTGGAGCTTGTCGAAACGACTATAGAAACCGTCCTGGACCCCGGATATTTTCCAAACCTCTATAAATAGCAGACCAGATATATATTCTAGATCGATCATTTGATTTCCAATTCAGACTTTCAAAAGTTAGAGCTCAGACATCCATTTATCATTTGTAAGACAAGTAATGCTTGGTCTATCGAGATCACACTTATCAAGTGTTAGTGAATTCAGGTTGCACCTTATAGCACGGAGACGTAGGCTTTGGATGAACTCCGAGATCACATCTCGTGTCAACTCTTTTTTCTACTCTCACAGTTGATTCTAAACCTAAGTCCATTAACCTTCAACTACTTCACAGATCAAATCAAAGAAACCCAACGCTCGAACCACCGACAACTGACATCGAATCGATTGACTGGTGGGCGGAGTCCTCGGGTCGGCACGAGTATCCTCCCCCACACTCACCGAGAGGGATTTCTCATAAAAAAAAAAAAAAACCTTCAGGGCCTCCCCCCTAGAACCGTAGTCTTATGCTTCCTCGACTCCAATTGATCTCCTTGGGCGACAATCAGCTCACCGGCACGATCCCTCCAAGCTTTGCTCTGTGCCATGAACTAGAAGTGTTGGACTTGGATGGAAACTATTTCAGTGGAACCATACCAACGGAGCTCACGAGCTTGTCGAAGCTTAGTGATTTACTTCTCGGTGCTAACAATCTCACCGGAATGATCCCGGCCGCCATAACTAACCTCACAAAGCTCGAATCTCTCATCCTCCACGAGAATAGCTTGTCGGGGGGCTTCCCGTGGAGTTGGGCAGTCTAACGAACCTAAAGTACCTTACCTTTGCCGTTAATAGCCTAACCGGTACATACCGATCTCCCTCTCCAACGCTTCCATGTTAGGCATTCTTGGACTCTCATACTTGGACCTTTCATCGAATTCTCTAGATGGATTACTATATAGGGAGCTTGAAGACATTGGACCTTCTTAGTCTATCGTCGAATCGTCTGTCGGAATCATCCCATGTGCTCTAGGGGGGGTCGACATGATGAGCACTCTGATCCTGTCTCACAACTCTTTCCATGGCCTTATTCCACAATCGTTCGGTCAGCTGATCAACATCAAGTCCATGGATCTGTCATACAATGACCTATCGGGTGCCCGAGTCATTAGCTGACCTCCGCTACCTTTCTGCCCTGAACCTCTCTTAAAACATGCTGGCAGGTCGAGTCCCCGAACACAACGCATTCTCGAATCTCACCATCCATTCGTTAATTGGGAATAAAGCATTATGCAGGATTTCCCGATAAGGCTTTCCTCCCTGCTCTACAAACAATACTACTTATGATTCGAGGACGCCTCTACATCTTATAATCAAGATTTTTGTACCCGTTTTTGCTTCAGGACTAGCCCTTGTTTCTTGCATATGTTTAATATTATGGAGGAGGAGGAGGAGGAGGAGGAGGCACAGGAGGGCCAAGACCCTGGATCCAACTGATGCATCACATGTTGATGACCATAGAGCGATTTCTTATCATGAGCTCGCTCGCGTGACCGACAACTTTAGTGAGGCAAACATATTGATAAGGGGGCCGGAGATTTAGCTCTGTGTACAGAGGACTTCTGGATGAGGAATTATTTATCGCTGTAAAGGTGTTCTATCTTGAAATTGAAGGGTCTTCACCAAGTTTCGATGTAGAATGCCAGGCCTTGCGCATTCTCCGGCATGTATTATATCTCAGTAGTAGATAAAGCAACTGTTGACTGCATTATTGCCCTCCAACTCACCGTTAGTCTAGCAAGGGTAAATAATTTTTTTTTAATCAACGCTAGGGGATTTTATTAGGAACCCCGCCCATATAAAACATATAGTTCATTACAGCTCTGGCCTTTCATAGCAACAAGGTAATTAGAGAGAGTAGAAGAAAAGGAAAGTACAATAAAGAAAAACTAAACCTCCAACTATAGAGGCAAACAAGCTTTTGGACAAATCTCTACAAAATAAGCAGAAATAAAAGATCCAACTGAGCCAAAGGAACACGAGTCACTGAAGCTCTAGAATCTGATGTTATCTATTTGAATCACAGTTATCATCAGTAAGGGATACTGCGTTACTATAGGGTAAAGACATATCCTATAGTAGATTGACATTTTTTCAAATCATATGCATAGTCTGAATCCACATATCCAACCAAGTGTTGACCAAGATTATCAATCCTCTCAAACTTCAAACCAACATCCAAGGTACGTCAAAATCCACTTCGCTACCTGCTATTGTCTTTTTTCCAAATCAAGCATATAACTGCTCATCATGCTGACAGCTTGTAAAATATCAAGTCTAGTACAAACCATCGCATACAATAAACATTCAACCAAGCTGGTATATGGAACATGAGTCATAAAATCTCGCTCCTCATTAGTGATACGAGACATTGATAGACTGAACTTTAAGTGAGTTCTCATGGTGCACCTACAGGTTTTGAGTTGTCATCCATACCAAAACACTGTTGTAATATCCGCCACAAACACAAAAGATATGGGTTTCTTGCGGGTGCTGATCTCAGTTCTTGGGTTGCAGTGCTAGAGGAGAAAAGGAATGACTTGCATATGGGATTGGGAGGACTCCAATCAGCTGTCAGTTGGTTCTTGCAGCAAGCTGGTGTAGTTTTTCAGCTCAATTTGATTTTAGCTTTTTGTAGGCTCGGCCAACATTGCAGATCCTTGTGTGATGTGGGTTAAGGGCCGTTGTTTGGCTTGGTTCTAGTTTCTGTCTAGTGTTTTTTATTTTTTTTTGGTCTTCCTTTGCGGAGAGGATTGCTTGAGGAGATCCCTACTTGTACTTTCTTTGTTTTGATTTTATTTTAATTACTTACATTTAAAAAAAGAAGAAGATATTGTCCGCTTTGCCCGTGCCTGCATGAGAACATTCCATGATGTCACCCATCCTAGGATTACCCTTACCCAAGACGCTTAACTACGGAGTTCTTATGGGATCCGCAACAACTCACGATATTAATACACGTCTTATATGTTTGGGTCAGGTCGAACTAGGTTTATCGGGTGAGGGTCTAGATCAGGCAAGTCAACTATTTGGTTTGATGTACCCTCCATAACAGAGCTGGCATGTTTGCATGATCATCAAACGCCCAAGATTTGTAAATCCCACCGTGATAAAAGCATGTGCCTGTGGATAAAATAGATACGGAAAGATTTTGATGTATTTATGGAAAAAAGATACGAAAATGTGCCCTTCTCCTGGGAATTCCAATTCCCATGAAAAAGAATAGACGGTTCAGTGACCATTTACGCCGAGCCAAAGCACCGAAAGTGGCCACTTCCGCCGCCGTCGGTTACCCACAACAGATGCGCCACTGGGATGAACGGGGGTCACAGCGTAGCAAAGCTGTCGCGCGGTGCAGCGGACAGGAGAGTGAGATATTGTCGCCCAGGGGCAGCCGTGGAAGCCAAATGTTATCGGGTCCATGCCGTAATTTAGCGTCAAAATCGAGGGCAGATATGTACCGGGCGATTATAATTGTATAATCACCAATGGGAGGTTCATATCAATCCAATCCGTATTTGAATCGCTCATCCATGCCATCAAGTGAATCAAAATCCGTCTCGGCTAGAAGTACCACAATCGCAGTATGTACAGGCTAGCATTACCATTAAAGCATGTAAATTTTGACTTAAATAAAAACTATCAGAAAAAAAAAGAAATATTAATTAGTAAATAAAATATGGACTGTTTCTATCAGCTAAATCTATAAAGCCGGATTTGGAACAAATTTTTTTTCAAGTGGTTAAGTGATTTAATTTGGCTTAATTATCAGGGGGCAAATTGTAAAACTTTTTTATAAAAATAAATCAATGTATAAGGTTCAATATTAAGATTTTTTAAAAATAAAAAATTCCAATTTTTATTATATTGGTTTTAGTAGGTGATATTTTTAGATTTATATATTTTTTAATTTTTGGTAGTCAACTTACAACCTACTACATGCAGTTAGGCAATCACCAACGGTTGGTTCATATCAGTCCAATCCGTCGGTGAATCGCTCATCCATGCCATCAGTCTCCTTGCATTAAGTCTGTCCATGAGATATATGGGACTCCTGCCATACATGCAGGAATCCCGTATAACTCTTCATTCCTGTATCTTTCTTCCCGGCCCAATTTGTCAGAGCATGTAGTTTTTATTTATGGGTGGAGATGGACCAGGGTGAGATTCGCATGGCTGCTGACAATTGAATCGCAATCTGTCATGGCTAGCAGTACCACAATCGCACTACGTACAGGCTAGCATTACCGTTAGAGCATGTAAATTTTGATTTAAATCAAAACTATCAGAAAAAAAGAAATATTAATTAGTAAATAAAAGATGGAGTGTTGCTATCAGCTAAATCTATAAAGCCGGATTTGAAACAAATTTTTATCCAAGTAGTTAACTGATTTAATTTGGCTTAATTATCAGGGGGCAAAGTGTAAAATCTTTTTATAAAAATAAATCAATGTATAAGGTTAAATATTAAGAATTTTTTAAAATAAAAAAGTCCAATTTTTATTATATTCGTTTTAGTAGGTGATATTTTTAGATTTATATATTTTTTATTTTTTGGTAGCACAGATACAACCTACTACATGCACATAGGTAATCACCAACGGTTGGTTCATATTAGTCCAATCCGTCCGTGAATCGCTCATCCATGCCATCAGTCTTCTTGCATTAAGCCTGTCCACGAGATATGTGGGACTCCTGCCGTACATGCAGGAATCCCGTATAACTCTTCATTCCTGTATCTTTCTTCCCGGCCCAATTTGTCAGAGCATGTAATTTTTATTTATGGGTGGAGATGGACCAGGGTGAGATTTGCATTGCTGTTGACAAGTGAATCGCAATCCGTCCCGGCTAGCAGTACCACAATCGCACTACGTACAGGCTAGCATTACCGTTGGAGCATGTAAATTTTGATTTAAATGAAAACTATCAGAAAAAAAGAAATATTAATTAGTAAATAAAAGATGGAGTGTTGCTATCAGATAAATCTATAAAGCCGGATTTGGAATAAATTTTTTTTCAAGTAGTTAAGTGATTTAATTTGGCTTAATTATTAGGGGGCAAAGTGTAAAATTTTTTTATAAAATAATTCAATGTATAAGGTTCAATATTAAGAATTTTTTAAAATTAAATAGCCCAATTTTTATTATATTGGTTTTAGTAGGTGATATTTTTAGATTTATATATTTTTTAATTTTTGGTATTCAACTTACAACCTACTACATGTAGTTAGAACCTACTCCATACTAATTTGGGTCTTGGATCGGGTTTTTAATAGTTTTTGGATATAATTCCCTCTTTCTTATATGAATAGGGGGTAAAGAGTGAACTACAATTTAGATTTTGGTTTAAATAAAAATTACCATAAGATAAAATATATTAATTAGTTGATAAAAGATGGTATGTTGCTATCATTTGCAACTATAAGTATGGATTTGGAACAAATTTTAATTCAACAGTTTAGGTGATTTAATTTGGCCTAATTATCAGGGGCTAAAGTGCAAATTTTCTTTTTGATAAAAAATAATCAATGTATAAGGTTCGATATTAAAAAAAATTTATAAAATAAAAAATCTAATTATTGTTATATTTGTTTTAGTAGGTGATATGTTTTGATAGATTTTTTTTATAATTTTTAATAGTCAAGTTACAACCTACTACTTGCTGTTACAACCTACTATTTTACTCATTTAGGTTTTGGCTCGGGTTTCTGATAGTTTTCGGATAGAATTCTATTTTACTGATATGAATCGTACGAATTTGCCTATCCCTGTCGGTAATCACCAATGGTCGGTTATTCGCATATTGCTTGTTGGTGTATCGCTCATCCAGGATGCGGTCTACACGAATCAAGGTCGATCGGCAAACACATTCAATTTGCGAGAACATGCATTGTTTTAATCCTACAATTGTCACAAGACTGCAATTATTTTTGCTTATGACTAATCATGAATTTATTCGTTGTGCATCCCTTCCGTTACACCTAGACCTATATCACCATGTGCATCACAATTATCACTCATAGGCATGCTCAATAAAAAAATTTTGAGTTGTTGTTTTCCAACTTGCCTTTAGGACGTCTGTTGGTTTTAACCTCTCACTGATACTCTCTTTTTCTCTGTGTGTATGTATGTGTGTATGTATTTGTGTGACGTGTTGACACAATTGTTTATGATACAAAATTTATCATTTGCAGGTCCATTAGCATCAATTTTATATTTGTAGATATCGGTACTTATAATCTACATTAATTTATTAGTCCATATCAATATCAACTCAGGTACATATTTCTCAACCTTTATTTTTCGCATATTCATTTTTTATATCTAATTAATATCTCCTTTTCCTGTTCATTTATAATTCATTTGTATGTTAGTCATACATTGTTCTAATAGATTTTAAATTTTAAATTTAAATATTTAAGCTTATTATACATGCAAAATCATAAAGGCAATATCTTATTATGACTATGTTATAAAAATTGCCACCATTGTTCACATTTATAACTATTGTTATATACTAAAAAAAAATATAAATTCTTAAAAAGTTTTCATCAAATGAAACAGTATCTAACAAGATAATGCATTCAATAAATTTTACATTATTATGACCCACAATGACAATCATAGTGTGTATGTTTATAGTCTACAAATAATTTAAAATATCTTTATTGTTAACTGAAGATATGTTTTAATATTGTCTATGTATGCCAAATGCAATATTAAAATTAAGAGATATATATGATAAATTAAGTTTGATAGTATAATAGTTTGCTCTTATTTTATTAGCATATTGTAATCCATAAATTAACAATATATACCTCTACTTATACTTCTAAGCATTTATTAGGATGTATTCTCATAAAATATTTTTACAGATTCAAATAAGAAGAAGAATATTCGAATTGGATATTTAATATAGAAAAAAAATGTACAAGATTTTATAAGAGAATTACAAAGGTTGGTAAGACAAAGACGGATTCATGTTTTATGTACTAAAAGTAATGTTAATTTTTAAAATTTTTAAAATCAATATAAAAAGGAGGAAGACAATGTTTAGGTGGATAAAACTATAAATGCTCTAAAGGTTGTACTCGGGACCAGGCACCCTACACCTGCCGGGTACATGGGTCCCGAGCTTCTTAGACTCTCCGCCTTAAGGAACTCATGATCTATATATACCAAATATTAAATTAAAGTTAAGAGATATGTATAATAAATTAAGTTTGAGATGATGATAGTTTTTTCTTATTTTATTAATATATTATAACGTATAAATTAACAATATATACCATACTTATACTTCTAAGTGTTCATTAGGATGGACTCTCATAAAATATTTTTAAAGATTCAAAGAAGAAGAAAAAGGATCAAATTGGATATTCAACGTGAAAAAGTAAATAGACAAGATTTCATAAGAGAATTACAAAGGTTGGCAAGACAAAGACGGATTCGTGTTTTATGGGCTAAAAGGAATGTTAATTTTTAAAATTTTGAAAATCAACATAAAATAGAGGAAGACAATGTTCAGGTGGATAGAACTATAAATGCCCTAAATATTGAAGAAGTACATCATACTAACCAAGGTATGTTTTTCTTTTGGTTATAGTGAGTTTTAATTATGAAGCATGTAATTATGGATACAATAATTTGAATTTTATTGTTATCCTACAGTTCATATTGAAGACGATGAATATATCCTACAAAGAAGAAGAAAAGGAAAAGAAGTTATGACATATGATAACTCCGATACAGATTCTAATCAATGTATGGTATAATTCATTACATAAAAAGTAGTAAATATATCTTATTTCATTAATATTAATTTTTTTTTTTAGATTACAACATCCAAAAAAACTACGAATGTGGAGCATTCAATGAAGTTTCCTATGCTAATGAATATGGACATGTCCAATTAGAACGAGAGTGTATTACAGAAGATTTATTACAAGGTATATTGAAAATTTGAAATATATTTTAATATTAATATATTATTTTTCCTGACTGATACTCTCTTTTAATTTATTAACAATACAACCAATTCACCTAATATTTATTCCAATGATGGTGAAAATATTGTTGAAGAGAATATCCTACTACCTCGAGATTTACGAGATTATCATTTACATGATGCTACAGAAGGTATAATTCATAAAAATAAATATATTTTAATATATATTGGACCATATTAATATTGATGATGTACTAATTATCATTTTTTGATGGAATAATTATTTATGGAACAAAGACAATACTTGAAATTTTGGAATGGCAACAATTGAATGTCCCTTCTGTAAAGCTATCATGTGGATTGAAGAGAGCAGGTCTAATAGTTCTAAAGATGATCCAGGTTTTCTAATGTGTTGCCAAGATGAAAAAGTATCGTTACCCTTGCTACCCCATACTCCTGAATTCTTACAATCACTTCTAAATGGAGAATATGACATTGGAAGGTTTAAATATAAAGATAATATAAGAGTATTCAATTCTATGTTATCTTTTACTTCAATGGGTGGAAGAGTTGATTACAGTATATGGATGGTAGAGGACCATATACATTCCGGATCAATAGATGCAATTATCATAGAATTGGTTCTCTTTTACCAGATACAGGTGCAAATCCAGCTTTTGGTCAGCTATATATCTTAGATCCAAGGCATGAAGAGCAATTTCGATTATGTATTGCTGATAACAGGGGATTATCAAAAATAGTTAGTGAGAATATTTTGAAGGGTCTAATTTATATGCTAGATAGAATAAATCCATATGTCAGAAATTTTCAATCTGTAAGAAATATGTTGATCACTGATAATGCAATCGATCTACATATAAGGATATTAGAAAAAAGAGGGACATACAACAGACAATATAATATACCGACATGTGATGAAGTAGCTGGGTTGATAGTTGGTGATACTGCTGAAAATATGAATCAACGTGATGTTATTTTACAAAAAAAGTCAGGACAATTGGAACGCATATATGAAACTCATCCAGCATATATGGCACTTCAATATCCGTTATTATTTCCTTATGCTGAAGATGGTTAGAGAATTGAACTACCTTATAATATAGAACGATCACAAACAAATAGGAAGCATGTATCAATCAGAGAATATTATGCTTTCATATTACAGTTTCGACATTCAGAAGGGAAAACACTGTTACAAAGTGGTCGTTTATTTCAACAGTTTGTGGTTGATTGTTGGGCAGCAATTGAAGTAGAATGTTTAAAGTAGGTGAAGAAGAACCAAGTTCAATTACGATCAGAGCTATATCATGGCCTTCAAGATGTTGTTACAGCAGGTGAAACCATAGCTGCAGCTATTGGAAGGAGGTACATACTGCCCTCAACATTTTATGGTGGTCCGCGAAATATGTACCAAAATTACCAGGATGCAATGGCTGTATATCGTTCTCTTGGTCCCCCAGATCTCTTTATCACTTTTACATGTAATCCTAAATGGTCAGAAATTAGTACGTCTCTTAAAAATATACCTGGTCAAAAGACAGAAGACCATCCTGATTTGGTCTCTAAAGTATTTCATATAAAGATGAAGCAACTTATGCAGGATCTGAAGAAAAAATATTTCAATCATGTTCTGGCTGGTACGTACTTGAAAAACCATATTGTATTGTTCTTTATTTACATATTTCTTTCTAATATTTTGTTATATTTTTAGACTTGCATGTGATAGAGTTTCAAAAAAGAGGACTGCCACATAGTCATGTATTGTTAACTTTGTCTGAAAGTGATAAAGTAAGATCAGTGGAAGATATTGATAATTTTATTTCAGCAGAACTTCCGGATAAAAATACTGACCCAGAAGGATTTGCAAAAGTTATTAGATTTATGATCCATGGTCCATGTGGAGTCATTGATCCGTCTTCTCCATGTATGATTAATGGGAAATGTAGTAAACATTATCCTAGAAGTTTTACCTCAGAAACAACAATTGATGATAATGGATATGTAATATACAAAAGACGTAATGATGGTCGAACGACTGAAAAGAAAGGAGCAGTCATTGATAATCGATGGGTGGTGCCTTATAATATGGATATCTTAAAGCGCTACAATGCACATGTTAGTGTAGAAAAAGTTGCACGAACTAAGGTTTTGAAGTATCTGTACAAATATGTCAATAAAGGATCAGATCGAATATCATTTGTCATTGAAGATAATAGTTTTGTGGATGAACATGGTGCTGATAGAAGGCATAAAGACATTGATGAGGTTAAACAATATTTAGATTGTTGATACATCTCTTCTATTGAAGCATGTTGGCGAAGGTTCGGTTTTTCAATCCACTCACAACATCCACCAGTTGAGCGATTGTCTTTTCATCTACCAAATCAATAAACAATTATTTTTAACGACTCTGAATTCCTTGACAATGTTCTTTCAAGATCAACTATTCAAAGAACAATGCTGACATCATGGTTTGAAGCTAATTGTTTATATGAAGATGCATGTGAATTGACATATCCTGAGTTTCCAACCAAATGGGTTTGGGATTCAAAATTCAAAATATGGAATAGAAGAAAAGCACGTTTTTCTATCGGTCGTTTATATTATGCACATCCTACATCTGGGGAGCGTTTCTTTCTTCGTTTGTTACTTAATATAATCTAAGGTTCAACTTGCTTTGAAGATGTACGGACTGTTAATAATACTGTATATCCTACGTTTAAAGCCGCATGTATTGCACGTGGACTACTTGATGACGATAATGAATGGCACAAAGCTTTGAGTGAAGCATTTACATGGGCATCAGGTAATCAATTGCGTCATATGTTTGCATCATTGTTAATGTTTTGTGAGATCACAAATCCAATTGATCTATGGGAAAAGCATTGGGAACAAATGTGTGATGATATATCATACCAAATTAGACAGAATATTGATTGTTCGTCTACTGTTTCAGAGGCAATGCTGAAAAACAAATTATTAATAGAGATTGAGAAGATTTTAAATCAAAATGGAAAGTCTTTGGTTGATTACCCACCAATGCCAACTTATGAAGTAGAACGTTATATTTCTATTTCGAATAAACTAATATATGGAGAACTTAATTATGATGCTGATACATTTAAAAATGAGTCAGAAGCTTTGTACATGCAATTAAATATCCAACAGAGACGAGTGTATGATTCAGTGGTCCATTCCAGTACACGTACACAATTTGGGGCAAATTTTTTTTGTATATGGAAGTGGTGGAACTGGTAAAATATTTTTATGAAAATCTCTAATCTATAAATTTAGAAGTGAAAAGAAAATCGTTTTATCTGTTGCATCTTCTGGTATAGTAGCATTATTATTACCTGGTGGCAGAACTGCACATTCAAGATTTAAAATACATTTACAGTTGGATAACAGCTCTACGTGTGCAATCAGTAAGCAGTCAGAATTATCAGAACTTATTCAGAAAACAGATTTAATCATATGGGATGAGGCACCTATGATGCATAGAAATACATTTGAAGCAGTTGATCGTACATTTCGAGATCTTATGAATAATGAATACAGGCACGGTGGTAATATATGTTTTGAGGGTAAGACAGTTGTCTTAGAAGGTGATTTCAGACAAATTCTGCCAGTTATAAAAAGCACAAATAGAGGGGATATTGTTTCAGCAGGATTACAAAGATCTAATATTTGGAAAAATATCCAGTTATTTCATTTGACATCAAATATGCATCTTCGGCTATCAGATAGTAATAATAATACACGTTCTGATGTTGAAGATTTTGCAAATTGGCTTTTAATGGTTGGTGACGGAAATATCAAAGGCTATGATCTTTTAAATAACAATGAGGCTGATTGGATACAGATTCCAGATGATATGTTAATTAAAATTCAAACAAATTCGTTCATATACTAATTGCTTCTATATATCCAGATCTTTCTGAAAATTACTCAGATTGGAGATATCTGCAAACACGTACTATATTGGCACCTTTAAATGATGATGTCGATTCGATTAATGAATTGGTATTATCAATGATACCTGGAGAAAAGAAAACTTTACTGAGTGCAGATACAATTAATCCAACAAGTGATTTAGAGATTGATGATCTAGCATGTGCACCAGAAACTTTACATACACTTAAGTTCAGTGGTATTCCAAATCATCGTCTCGAGCTGAAAGAGGGAGCACCAATAATGTTACTCAGAAACGTGAATCAGTCAGTTGGATTATATAACGGAACGCGCCTATTAATCCAAAAGATCGGTAGAAAAGTTCTTGAAGCAAAGATTATTTCAGGAAGGAATTTAGATAAAATTGTACTAATTCCTCGAATAGTAATGACTCATTCTGAACCTAATCAGCCTTTTATATTGAAAAAAAGATAATTTCCTGTGAAACTTGCATTTGCGATGACCATCAACAAAAGTCAAGGATAAACATTGGAGACAGTCAGAATATATCTGCCAAATCCAGTGTTCACACACGGTCAGCTATATGTCGTATTATCTCGCGTAACGTCAAGATCTGGACTTAAAATTTTAAGTCTCGATAAGCAAGGGAAATCAATATCATACACGCGAAATGTCGTTTATAAAGAAGTTTTCAACGACATCCAAAATTCCCACCGTATTATTTTCTCTTAAGGTAAATTTTAAATTCAAGAAAATTTCAAATATAATTATATGTTATTTGAATTTGTAATATTTCTTCTAATATTTCTTCTAATATTTCATAGATAGAGATACGTTGGATGCTTGATGTCAAATAATTACATTTGAGTATATCTCTTATTGACAAAATATGGGGAATGCTTCAATTTGGTATGACATTCCGCTCATGGTCACATCTCCAATATTTTCGCAAATAATGAATTGGAGGTCACATGTTCTATGCACATTTATCACACGTCAGGTATTATTCTTTTACATAAATATGGATAATTTCTGTATTTAACTTTCTATTTAAGTGTAAATTGAGAATAAATATTATTGTTATAGGTGAAGATTATGTTTATGGAAGAATATAAAATAGATCGTGAATATTTCAAGAATAGGTCAGTATAAATTTTCTTTGACATAATCATTAAAAATATAAATTTATGATTTGGTTAACAAATTTTGTAACAATTGAAAATATAGTTGGCAATACCAAGGAGGTAATTCAACTCAAGTCGAGCAAAAAAAATTACGATATCTATGCAAGAATGCTAACAGGTATATTTTCATATTGTCACTTACAGTCAATAATTATTATTGAATTGTACATATCGATCTTTTTATTTCTTAAGTGAAATATTATCCATAATTTTCATAAGTCATTATATTTCTTTCTTTATTAATCTTTGACAGAATAAGTACGTTGCAATATTATCCATTTAGACTTCTAAGAATGAAAGGAGATGGATATAAAATTGAGGGACGAATCGTAAGGATGCTCGATGTCCATAGAAAGCAACATGGTTCTTTCACTTGCCACATCTGGCGAATGGTACTCTTAGACATAGAGGTAATTTTATATTATAGAATGCACTTATCTAAATTTAAATTTATATAAAAAAATTGTCTCTATATTTTAAAACAGGGTTTTGAGATGGAAGCACGGATTTTAAATGATGATGTCATTTATTTTAAGGATCGACTTAAAGAAGGAAGAATTTATTCCATGTCAAATGTTCGAGTCCAAAAATCAGATGATCAATATCGGATTGTTGATAATGAATTTTATTTTATTGTGACTAAGAGAACAATTATTAGAGAGTCTACTTCAAGACTGTTAGAGATTCCGAGATACAAATATAATTTTGTATCTTTAGGTGGTATCAAGCACCGGGATGGTCTACCTGCTAATTTAATCGGTATGTATAACTTTATTAGAATAAAAATGATTTAATATATATTTGTAATCTAATATAAATTAATTTTTAAATAATTATCATATATAATTGGATTTGTGATTGGTATTGGTCCTGTGCAAGAAATAAAAAGACAAGCATATTAAGATTCCAATGATAACATCAAGCAAGATATTATAGTTTTTGATCAGAGGTAAGTTTTTATTTTATTTTTTATTTTTTTGAACATGTATCTATTAATTAATAATAGAATTTTTATATACAGTTGCACTCCTATCACAATGACATTGTGGGGTCGACAAGTGAAGGAGATTGGTCAAAAGTTAGAAAGTATTATTGATGAGAAACCAATAATTTTAGGTTGTGCCATTCAAATAACAAAATATCGAGGTAAGTTCGTTATTATTCTCTTAAACTAAAATTTCTAATCTTTTATTTATTTATAATTAATATGCATTTCTATTGTAGGAACAGGGTTATCAACGATGGCATACTCTAAAATATTTATCAATCGATTAATCAGAGAAACACGTGACCTTCAAGCATGGTAATTACTAAATTTATACTTTTATATTTTATCATAGTATCTAATCTTGAGTTTCTCTTATAGGTTAACAGGAGATAAATACACACAATTTCGGACGCAAAAATATCAATGCTATGGGATGTCATCCGACGTATTATCTAGAGCTACGCGTATTTTGCCAAAAGAAATTTATGATATACCACAAGAATTTGCAACGATAATTATATTTGTTGTAATTAAAATTTTATTTAGAATGATCATACTAATTTATTAGATCTTTAGTCATTATATTTCAGGATGAATGTCACACTTTATGACATAGATTTTAACAAAGGATTATGGTATACTGAAAGCCATAAGTGCAATTCAAAGATTGAGATATTTGAAAATCATAACTTATGCAATCGTTGTAGGTTAAGAAATCCAAGTTTCTCACAAAGGTTAAATATTAATTTTCTTTAACAGTAATATTAATTTTAAATATTAATAATTCTTATATTAATTAAATATTTTTTATAGATATGCGATACATGTTATAGCTGGTGATATATGGGCAACTCCAAAATTTTTACTATTTGGGAAGGCGACAGAGACAGTTATTGGAAAATTAATACAACAAATTAAAGAAATATTAACACATGTAATCGTTTATACTATTTAATTATCATGTAAGATTTAGATCGATATTGATTTGTTTAACTTTATGATTTTGCCAAGAAAAATATTCAGGACCATGTGCATTCTAGAATCTACGATCGATATATTTTTGTGATTGAAAAACCAATCACATTAATAAATGATCCAAAAATGCACGAATTTGTGGTTTATACTGCTTTTCCTATCAAATAAAATGATAAAGTATTCAGATCCATTGAGATGGATTACATGTTGAAGAAAAAAATAAAAGGTTGGTATTTATTTAAATATTTTTTACTAATTAATCTTAAAACTTGGTTCTGTATAATTTATTTAACAACTTAAATGTTTTTTTGTAGAGCACGGAGTCACGATGATGCATAATGATGATCTATACACGGAGTCATGATGATGTATGAACGGAGTCATGATGATTTATAATGATGATGCAAGAAAAAAATGATTTATTTTTGTTCAAGTATTAGTACAATAATAACTTAGTTTTTATCAGTTTAACTTTGTGCATGAACATTAAGTCGATGTCCGAATGGTTGATAAGTATTTTACCATATGTGTTGCATTATCCTTCTGAGAATTTTGAGTAGTTCGAATGGTTTGAATGAAAAAACAATGTTTTTACCAGATGTGTTGCATTGTTCCTCTGAGACTTCTCATATACGTGGACTTCGGCTTATCGTTCGTTGGAAAACTTCTTATATAAGTTGGGAGGGGAGATTTTCATAAGTTAACTTATGTCGTATTTAGTTTTATGACATCGAATCAGATAAATCAGATAAATCCTTCTTTCTAGGCGATGTGAGATTAATTCATGGCCTTGGATACCTCAGTTCATCACATATCACCTGACCTCATCCATCTTGGCTTTCCTGTCTTAGGAGTCATAACTATTGGCCATTTGGATTTTGGATCTTGGTCGTCACAATCCACCCTTCTTAAGATCTACATGTCCTCATATGGGATTAGACCCACCCATCAAGAGGAGAACCGACTTTGATACCATTTGTAACATCTACCCTAAACACATAAAATATTATCTAATTTGCCCATTCATGCACAAGGACTTTCTAGGAGGTCACCTATCCTAGGATTGTCCTTGCCTAAGCACGATTAACTACTGAGTTCTTATAGGATCTACTGCTGCTCACGCTTTTAAAACATGTCTTATCTGTTTGGGTGGAAAAATTATATATATATATATATATATATATATATATATATATATATATATATATATATATATATATATATATATATATATATATATATATATATATAGAGAGAGAGAGAGAGAGAGAGAAATGCTTGAATGCGGCATACGGTAAGTGCGGCACCTACCGCATGCCGTCTGATGCACTGCTGCGTGCATGCGATGCACGCTGCGCGTGCATCAGACGGCTGCGGTGCTGTGCCGCACGTACCACATGCCGCAGCATAGCATGCCCCTATATATATATATATATATATATATATATATATATATATATATATATATATATATATATATATATATATATATATATATATATATATATATATATATATATATATATATATATATATATATATATATATATATATATATATATATATATATATATATATATATATAAGGAAAAGGGAGCCTAGACTTGAGGTGCAATATCGTTATTGCACCTCAGGCATTGTTTACCATCTTAGAAGTTTTAGAATTTGGTAATTTTTGGTGGATGTGTTATCTAGGTTAACGTGATTATCGTCACAAAAAATCAGTAAATTCTAAAACTTCTAAGGTCATCAAATGTTTAAAACTTTATCGATCATTCCTTGTAACCGTTAATTTTGCCTAGCACATTTGATGACCCTAGAAGTTCTAGAATTTGCTGAGTTTTGGTGAGGATGATCACCTTACCCTAGACAACACACTTACCAAAAATCATCAAATTCTAAAACTTCTAGGGAGGTAAACATGCGAGAGGTGCAGCAACGATGCTACACCTCATGTGCAGGCTCCCTGCCCTCATATATATATATATATATATATATATATATATATATATATATATATATATATATATATATATATATATATATATATATATATATATATATATATATATATATATATATATAGAGAGAGAGAGAGAGAGGGCCGATCCAGTGAGAAACCCCTTATTTGCGAAACCTTGTGCGAAACCCCTCTAGAGGTTTCTGAATTTGATGAAACTTGATAGGCATACTACCTATGCCATGCTGATCATCCTCACAGAATTTCATCAAATGTTCCTATGACATGTCATAGGGAGTACCCTATGACATATGGTGAATTAGTAACCATAGAATATTTAGAATGTTCTGATTTTTTATGAGGATGATCAATCTATCTTAGATAGGACACCTATAAAAAATCGGCACATTTTAAAACTTCTAGGGACATCAAATATGTTTTTTAATTTAACGGTTAAAATGGATGGCTGATAAAGCTTCTAGCATTTGATGTCCCAACATATTTTAGAATGCTTTGATTTTTTGTGGAAATTCTATCTAAGGTAAGGTGATCATCCTAAAAAAATTCAGCACATTCTAAATATTCTAGCATTACTAATTCACCCTATGTCATAGGGTACTCCCTACGACACTGTCATAGGAACCTATCCCTATATATATATATATATATATATATATATATATATATATATATATATATATATATATATATATATATATATATATATATATATATATATATATATATATATATATATATATATATATATATATAGTTCGTAATCTCTTTCTTTCCAGGAAATATGAGACTAATTCATGGCCTTCAACACCTCACCTCACCATACCCCATCTCACCTTATTTATCTTGGTTTTCCTACCTCGAGAGTCTTGGCTATTGGTTCTTGGATATTGTCTATTTGACTCTTGAATCTTGGTCGTCACTAATAGAGAAGAGACAATCATACACGGCACATGATGTTTCTTCATGCAGGTCCACAAAGCCCTACCCCTGCGGGTGTCGATCATCGCTTTGGAGCAATATGAATCTTGGTTCGATCTTGGTGAGTGTTGGCTGGAGGTTATTTTTCCGGGGCTTATAACCCCAACAGAGTCCTGTGCCTTTTCGGAGCTCCCTCAAAAGTTGTCGTGGATGGGAGAATGATTTTGTGAGGTTGGAGCATTCCACTCTCTCTCAATTGTCAATTTCATGGGCATGCATGTCATTTCACGCAGTTCACTAGGGTGAAATAACCAAAGGGAAATTTTATTCATACCCCAAAAATCTATAACTAACCCCCGTTCCCACCCGTTTCATAATAACTTACTCAAAAATTTTAAAATATCATTTATACCCTTATCTTATACCCCACATTCAACTAAAACCTAAAACAAAACCTTTTGGGCATCAACTACAATTGGAAAGGAATTGAGCGGTGGCAACGGTATGGCTATGGCGTCATTGGCAGCGACATTGACAACATAGCTCGAAGATCTTACTTCTCCCGGATCGAATTCCTCCATAGACATCAACAGAGCTCAAAGATCTTATTTCCCCCTGATCAAATTCCTCCATAAATATCAACAAAGCTTGAAGATCCCTCTTTTTCTGATCGGATTCCGTCATACGAGATCTAACCCCTCTAGCAATGGAAAAAGAAGAGGAATCTCTCTCTCTCTCTCTCTCTCTCTCTCTCTCTCTCTCTCCTTATCAAGCCATCAATGAATTGCAGATGTTCAAAGTAACCCTCCCCATGTTCCTATACTGATTGGGCTACTGTTAGTGATAGTGTATAGTGTTGAGATACACATACTCGTAGATAGCCTGTATAGGATACCCCTTTTTGTTCTTTTCTTGTATGACTGACATATATATTTGGCCCTTGGCCTAATGAGAGGACTTCATCCATTCTCCCCAAAACCCTAGCCTATCTCTCTCTCTCTCTCTCTCTCCTCTCCATGCTAGGGAATGCTTGTCACATGGTATCAGAGCGATCGATCCCGAGGCCCTCCGACGAGATCTGATCCTCCGGCACAGATCTGGGCTGGATCCCCTTCTTCCGGTCCGGCGTAGATCACCTCTCCTCCGACGAACTCAGTGCAGCCTCCTCCGGCGTACTCAGGCCTACGGAGCAGATCGGGCGATCCGACGAACTCAGGCCTACGGAGCAGATCCGACAGATCTGGTCTGCCTCGCGCGAGTCTGATGCAGACCTGAGATCTGGCGCAGATCTGATCTGGTCCCAACCATCTCTCCTCTCTCCGACGGCCATCTCTCCTCTCTCCGGCGATCTTTCCTCTCTCCGACGTAGATCCCCTTTTCCAGATCTGGCGCAGACCTGAGATCCGGCGCATATCTGATCTGGTCCCGGCCATCTCTCCTCTCTCCCAGCGATCTCTCCTCTCTCCGGTGAACTCAGGCCTCCTCCCTCCCGGTAATCTCTCTGGCGAACTCAAGCCTGCAGAGCTCTCATCTCCTCTCCAGATCTCAAATCTGGCGCAGACCTGAGATCCGGCGCAGATCTGATATCCGGCGTAGATCTGATATCAGGCGCAAATCTCTCTCCTCTCTCATGGCAGATCTGAGTTCCAAGCGACCAGATCCTCTCCGACGAGCACTCGATCCTATTGCAGTCGGATTTGTTGCGCGTGATCCTCTCGCTGCCAGTCGCCATGGCCGACTCCTCCTTTGTAGATGCTCCTCCTCTCGTGTCACTGCACTCCGAGAGCCTCCCATTCGAGTATACTCGTGACTTTTTGCCGAGCTCGACGGACTTTCCTCTTGCCTCCTCCGCCGACTGGGAAGCATAGGCGACCACCGTCCAGACCACGCTTCTCGAACGTGGCCTTCTTGGATTACTCGATGGCACCACCACAGCACCGAGTCAGGCTTTCCCTGTCGCTCTTCAAATATGGCGTCTTCGTGATGCACAGGTCGCCGCCTACCTTGTCGCTTTGGTCGATCGGACGATGCGTGCTGAGCTCGCCGCCCTTGGAACATCCGCAGCTATATGGCGCTCCTCAGTTGAGCGCTTCGTGGAGTCTAGTGACGCTCGCGAGTATGCTCTTCTCTTCCAGGTCCAGTCCGAACAGCAGGATGATCGTACGATCCAGTAATTCCATACGCAGATGCGTAGTTACTGGCGGGAGCTTCAGTCACTGGTACCTCCCGTCTCTCCCGAGTGCCGTGCCGCCCACCAAGCCTTCTGGGAGCGTCGTCAGCTTTACCAGTTCCTAATGGCCCTTCGACCAAAGTTTGGCCCACTTGCTGGCGCCCTGATCCACCGAGACCCACTTCCACGCTTGGATGCTACCATTGCTGAGTTCGTCGCCGAAGAGACCAGGCTGCGCACAATCGCCACTAGGGTTCCTCCGTCACCCTCTAGCCACACGAGCATCCTTGCAGTAGCCCCAGCTGCCTCTTTTACTTCTACTTCTGGTCGTGATCGGTTTGTGTGTACTCACTGCCACAAACCAGGTCATGTCGTCTCTATATGTTGGAAGCTGCATCTCGAGAAGAGACAGGGACCCTGAGCACGTGGTCGACCCGTTGGCTCTACTACTGCTGCTGCTACTGGTCGTCCTCTCCTTGCACGGTTCCATCATCACCCCGGGGTTCCTTGGATGCCCCTGACGCTACACAGCTCCTTCAGTAGCAGCTTGCACAGCTTCATTTTCGCCTAGACTAGCAGGCGAGCTTCAGCTCCGCCGAGGCTTCCAGCGCCTCTAGTTCCTCTGCTCACTTAGCCACTCCCGGTATCTTCGCTACTTGGATTCTGGACTCTGGGGCCTCCCATCACATGACTTCCAATGCTTCCTTGCTTACCGATTGCCGACCGGCACCGCATATCCCATCGATACATACTGCAGATGGCTCTTCTTTAGCCATCTCGCAGTATGGATCGATTACCACTACTACAGAACTGAGCGGTCATCTCTCTTTACCCACTGTGTTGCATGTCCCCCAGCTTCGCATGTAGCTCATCTCCATTAGCAGCCTCTGTGACTCCGGATGTGTTGTGACTTTCTACACTTTTTCTTGTGTTGTGCAGGATCCACACCGGACGAGTGATTGGCGCTGGTCGTAGGTCAGGCGGACTGTATCATCTCGAGCATCTCCATCTTCCCCTCATTCCCTCTTCTGGCGTCTGTAATTTTGCTTCTCCCGATGCCGACTTGTGGCACTGAAGACTAGGCCACATTTCTAAGTCACAACTTAAGAGCTTACTCAACACTGGAGCTCTAGGTCATTGCTCTCTTTCTTCTTTATCTACATGTACCGGTTGTAAGCTCGCCAAAGCCATAGCCTTACCTTTTCCTTCTAGTATTTCTCAGAGTTCTGCTCCTTTTGACTTAGTACACTCCGATATCTGGGGCCCTGCACCTCTTCCTTCGATGTGTGGCTATCGCTACTATATCTCTTTCATCGATAACTTCAGCCGATACACTTGGGTATACCTTCTTCAGCACCGCTCTGAGGTTCCTCAGGTCTACCAGATTTTCACCTCGATGGTCCACACCTAGTTCGGTCGTCGCATTAAGACCTTTCGATCTGATTGCGCCCTCGAGTACCTCTCCACTGCTATACGGACACTTCTTCAGTCCCATGGGACCCTATTCCAGCACTCATGTCCTTATACACACGAGCAAAACAGAGTAGCCGAGCAGAAGCACCGTCATATCCTTAAAACGATGCGTGCTCTTCTTCTCTCTACTTCCGTTCCACGTACTTTCTGGGCTGAGGCTGTCTTGACATCAGTCAACCTTATCAACATCACCCCTTCTTCTGTTTTCCCGAGTGGTACATCTCCCCACGAGCGTCTTTTCTCTTCCCCTTCTAACTACAGTCTGCTTCGTACCTTCGGGTGCACCTGTTTCGTTCTCCTTCCGCCCCATGAGCGCACGAAGCTGTCCGAACGTGCAGTTAAATGCATCCTCCTAGGAATCAGCACCGAGAATGAGGGTTATCGTTGCTATGACCCCTTGACTCGTCGCCTTTGCATCTCTCGACACATCTTCTTCGTCGAGGATGCCCCTAACTACTCATCTGCAGCTCAGGACCTCACCTTCTTGGAGACTTCTACCACCCTGTCTCCGACTCTCGAGCCCCTTCCATCACCCCTTTCGTCCAGCTCCACTTCTCCCCCTGCTTCCAGTGATTCTTCCACGGAGTCTTCCTCCGTTCCTTCCTCTCCTCCGTTACCGATTGCTTTCATATGTCTTCCTCATACTCTCGACGTCCATGGTACTCCGCCTGCTATGCCCAGTCAGACGTCGCCGGTCGTGGATCCTCGCCCGCCGCCCTGCTATCCTCAGCACGAGCACCACCCACCTGATCGCTTTAGCTTTAGCTCTGGCCCACCTGACCATTTTGGCTTTGCCACGGTCATCTCCGACTCGCCTAAGTTTACAGCCTTTCTTGTAGCCCTTCACACAGACTAGGAGCCTCGATCGTACCGGGAGGCCGTCCAGTCTCCTCAGTGGCGGCAGGCTATGAGCGAGGAATTTCAAGCATTTAAGTAGACTCATACTTGGGATATCGTCCCCCTTCCTGATGGCATTGAGCCTGTCAGTTACCGGTGGGTCTACAAGGTCAAGCGGCGACCTGATGGTTCCATCGAGCGGCACAAGGCTCGGTTGGTGGCCCGTGGCTTCACTCAGGTATACAGAATAGACTACGAGGAGACTTTTGCACCCGTAGCTCAGATGACCTCTGTTCGTGAACTCCTGGCAGTTGCAGCAGTCCCTCGACGGTCTCTTCTCCAGATGGACGTGAAGAATGCCTTTCTCCATGGTGATCTTTCAGAGGTCGTCTAAATGCAGCCATCTCCTGGTTTGCATATTCCTCCCCAGCATGTTTGTCGCCTCCGTCGAGCTATCTACGAGCTCAAGCAAGCCTCTCGAGCTTGGTTTGAGTGTTTCCAACGAGCTGTCACCGAGATTGGCTACATTGAGAGCTCGCAGGACCACTCACTTTTTGTGCGGTCAACTCCTCAGGGCAGGGCAATTCTCCTATTATATATCGACGACTTGATCATCACAGGTGATGACTCCACTGCCATCACTTCCCTTCAGCAGCATCTTCGGCGCCGGTTCCAGATGAAGGATTTAGGTCCCCTTCGCTACTTTCTTGAGCTAGAGATCGCCCACAGTGAGCGAGGGATTCTGCTATCCTAGCAGAAGTACACAGCTGACATCATTAGCCGAGCTGCCCTTTCCGATGATCGCTCTGCTGTCACCCCTCTCGAGCTTCATGTGAAGCTTCGTCCCACCGATGGTGAGCCTCTCTCAGATCCTACTTGGTACCGAAAGATCATTGGTCAGTTGGTTTACTTCTGCATCACAGACTCGACATTGCTCACGCAATCAGCATCATCAGCCAGTTTGTCAAAGCCCCTCGCTCTGCTCACTATGCTGCCCTTCTTCGGCTTCTCCGTTATCTCCGAGGCACTATCATCCGATCGTTCTTCCTATCATCGACTTCTCCTCTGGTTCTACATGCCTACTCGGATGCTGACTGGGTTGGTGATCCGACCACTCGTCGATCGACTACCGGCTATTGCCTATTTCTTGGAGATTCTCTTATCTCATGGCACAGCAAGAAGCAGAGCGTTGTCTCTCTCTCCAGTACTGAAGCAGAGTGTCGAGCCATGGCCTCTATTACCAAAGAGATCGTTCACTTGCGACGACTTCTTGGAGATCTAGGGGTTGAGATCTCTGAACCTACAGGCCTTCACTGTGACAATCGGAGTGCAATACAGATTGTTATCAACCCGGTCTTCCACGAGAGGACGAAGCACATCGAGCTCGATTGCTACTACTCTTGCCAGGAGTATGAGGCTGGGACCATCTCTCTCCTCTTTATTTCCTCTGGAGAACAGATTGCTGATTTCTTCACGAAGTCACACCCTGTTTTCAGTTTCAGCTTAGCAAACTCATGGTGCATGACCCACCTTGAGTTTGAGGGGGGCTGTTAGTGATAGTGTATAGTGTTGAGATACACATACACGTAGATAGCCTGTATATGAAACCCTTTTTTGTTCTTTTCTTGTATGACTGACATATATATTTGACCCTTGGCCTAATGAGAGGACTTCATCCATTCTCCCCAAAACCCTAGCCTCTCTCTCTCTCCTCTCCATGCTAGGGAATGCTTGTCACAGCTACAACATTGGAAAGGAATGGGGTATGATCAAAGATGGGACATGCCATTTAACTGGGGTGTATTTAAGGTGGGGTGTAAGAGGAAAGGGTTTTTTTGAAATAAGAATGGGGTATGATAAAATAAAATAGGATGTGAGATATGAATAAAATTTTCCTAACCAGAAGCCCTCACAAATGGGAGAGAGAGAGAGAGATATAGATGTTTCAACCTCACAAAATAGAGAAATGCTATTCAGCCTCAAGGTTATCCGATTCCGCTCAGCTCAATTAATACGGGAGCGTCGGAAAACCTTGGGGCTGAATAGCATTAATTTCTCCACAAAATAGGTTGGCAGTAGTTGGAGAGTCTTCGTTGGACACGCCACCGTGGGTAGTACACCGGCACACGGACACGCCGTCTATTATTCCGGCCAGGATTGCATTTTTGCTGTTGACTTGTCCCATTTGACTCTTCCACAATGAGACTCTCTCTCCTTTGTTTTCCCATCGTTCTCAGAATAAAACAATCAGAAGCCATGAATGATTCTCGTCTTTCTTTTTCTCGACCATAGTACACATTTCAATAGGCAGAGGAAAAACAGAAGCGCTCTCTCTCTCTCTGCCTATCTCTCTCTAGTTCATTCCATGGAGATCCCTGCCTTGCTCTTGTCCTGTGTACTGACCATGCTGCTGTTGTTTCCCGTATCGGCCGGCACTGCCGTATCCGCTGCACACAACAACCTCACCGACCTGTCGGCGCTGCTGGAGTTCAAGGCCAACGTCGGCGATCCTATGGGCTTGCTGGCCAGCAATTGGACCACCAACACCTCCTTCTGCACTTGGATCGGGGTCGTCTGCAATCATGAGAGGCAGCGAGTCACTGCCCTCCATCTCGATGGATTCTCACTCCAAGGCGCCGTCTCCCCGCACCTCGGTAACCTCTCCTTCCTTCACTCTCTACGGCTTGGGAACAACACCCTTGTCGGCCCTATCCCGGACTCCCTCGGCCGCCTGCCCCGCCTCAGCCTCCTCAACCTCCAGCTAAACCAGCTCTCCGGAGCCATACCACCTGCCCTCTTCAACATGTCGTCGCTCATCGCCCTCGGCCTCACCAACAACAACCTTTCGGGGCCTCTCCCCCAGAACCACAGTCTCACGCTTCCTCGACTCCAATGGATCTCCTTGGGTGGCAATCAGCTCACCGGCACGATCCCTCCAGGCTTTGCTCTGTGCCATGAACTAAGGCTGTTGAGCTTGCCTTTCAACCATTTCAGTGGAACCATACCGGCGGAGCTTGCGAGCTTGTCGGAGCTCAGTAAATTGCTTCTCGGCGCTAACAATCTCACCGGACTGATCCCGGCCACCATAGCCAACCTCACAAAGCTCGAATCTCTCGACCTCGTCGAGAATAGCCTGCAGGGGGGGATTCCCGCGGAGTTGGGCAGTCTGAGGAATCTAGAGCACCTGAACTTCGCCGTCAATCGCCTAACCGGTCCCCTTCCGGTCTCCCTCTCCAACGCTTCCATGCTAAGAATTCTTGACCTCTCAAGTAACAACCTCACCGGATTCGTGCCCACCCAACTAGGGAGGAACTGGCCGCTCCTTGAGTACCTCAACGTGGGAAACAATAGGCTACAGGGAAGGCTCGACTTCATCACATCCCTCTCGAACTGCAGGGCTTTGAGCACTCTAGAATTTCCGTCCAATGACCTGTCCGGTGTGCTTCCGGATTCGGTCGGGAATCTCTCCTCCACGACTCTCCTGCGGTTCCGTGCCGACACCAACCGCATCAGGGGACCGATTCCTGCTGAAATTGCTAACTTGAGCAGCCTAATTTCTCTGATTCTTTACGACAATGAGCTGGCGGGATCTGTGCCGTCGTGGTTGGCGAGGCTGCGGGCGCTTCAAGTGCTGCACCTTGCTCACGATAGATTGGATGGTCCTATCCCGCATGAGCTCGGCCAGCTGACAAGCTTGAGCTACCTCATTCTAGATTATAATGCGCTCGTCGGATCCATACCAGACTCGATAGGGAACATCACCGGGCTGCAGCACCTCATACTGGTGGGAAATGAATTGTCGTCGGCCATTCCGCGGAGCATATGGACACTCATAGGCCTCTCAGAATTGCGCCTGTCATTTAATTATCTAAATGGCTCACTCCACCCAGATGTGGGGAACTTGAAGAGCATGGACGTTCTCAGTCTATCGTCGAATCATCTGTCAGGAATCATCCCAAGTTCTTTAGGGGGTATGGACATGCTCAACACTCTGAACCTGTCTCACAACTCCTTCCATGGCCTTATTCCGCAATCGTTCGGTCGGCTGATCAACATCAAGTCCATGGACCTCTCATACAATGGCCTATCAGGTGCCATACCCGAGTCGTTAGCCGACCTCCGCTACCTTTCTGATTTGAACCTCTCTTACAACATGCTGGAAGGTCGAGTCCCCGAACACGGCGCATTCACGAATCTCACCATCCAATCGCTAATTGGGAATGAAGCATTATGCGGGGTTTCCCGACTAGGCTTTCTTCCCTGCTCTACAAACGATACTAGTTATGCTTCGAGGACACCTCTACATCTTATCAAGATTTTAGTACCCGTTTTTGCTTCAGGACTAGCCCTTGTTTCTTGCATCTGCTTAATATTATGGATAAGGAGGAGCAGGCAGAGGGCCAAGACCCTGGATCCAACTGATACATCACATATTGATGGCCATAAAGTGATTTCTTATCATGAGCTCACTCGAGCGACCAACAACTTTAGTGAGGCAAACATATTGGGAAGGGGGAGATTCAGCTCGGTGTACAAAGGACTTCTTGATGAGGGATTGTTCATTGCTGTAAAGGTGTTCAATCTTGAAATTGAAGAAGCTTCACCGAGTTTCGATGCAGAATGCCAAGCCTTGCGCATGCTCCGGCACAGAAATCTTGTCAAGATCATCACCACGTGTTCCAATTTGGATTTCAAGGCATTAGTCCTCCACTTCATGCCCGGTGGAAACCTCGAGAAATGGTTGTACTCCGACAATTACTACTTGAACCTGCTCCAGAGGATCAACATAGTGATGGATGTGGCTCTGGCACTGGAGTACCTCCATGACCATCATGTCGTGCACTGCG